>JAJJWX010000125.1:0-1200000 GCA_023529315.1 Papaver bracteatum
TGAACTATTATCTTGCGATATTCAGTACCTACAATAGTCTTAAGTTGAATTTGGTTTTACTGTTTTAGTTTGTCACTTACGAGACTCATGCTCAGCAGTTTAAGTTAGTTTCTTTGTTTTATTGGTTTGGTTTGGTCTATGTGTTCAATTAGTTTGGTTTTGTTCCTGCTTTGTATTACCTTACAAAGATTCCCTAAGTTTTCAATCTTCTTTTCTATATCGTATCAGTCAATTATGTGGTTTTTAACTTTGATTTTTTCAGGTGTTGGGAAGCCATATGCTGATGCATGTAACAGTTATGAAGAAGCAGAAGCTTCGAGAGAAGGATCGGACAATAGTTCAAAGCTGCAAGAAAGAAGGTATCTGCCTGCTGTATCGATATTAATGTTCAAATTCTTGCATTTCTTTCATTAATTTATGCAACTGTATGAATAAAATAGTACATGATCATGACCCAGAGTAAAGAAGTTAGTGGGTGTGGGCTGTCGCTGTTTAGTGTAGGCTGGAGCATAATAAGTTGTTGCATCATGTAGATAAAACTTAATGTGTATGACAGAATTAAGGTAAGGGGTTATGTTAGACCTTGTCACATTTACACTTCAATGGTTGCATTACTGCATTGTTTTTTATGCGTGATTGCTGGGTATGTAAAATAGAGTTTTTAAGCCAAGTTTGAAAGTGCCTGGTGCTGCAATTTGGTAGTTAATGAATGATCGGTTGATGCTTTAGCCATCCTGTATTATTTCATCATTTTTGAAAGTATGGATATGATGTTCAAGTATATATTTTGACTTTTGATAGTATGGATATGATGGTCAAGTATATATTTTGACTTCAATGTTGTTTATGCTATATGAAATTCTGAAAATGCCTGAAGTAGGTTTCATTTTTTTCAGTAGTGCCTTGCTTGATATGTATCACGTCAATACCGGTTTCGTTGAACTAATGCAGGTTCATTTCCCTGGATATAAAGAAGAAGACCTTTTCAGGATCTTTAAGAAAAACCATGCAAACCAGAACCCTATGTACGAAACCTTCCTTAAGGATGCTGTAGTTTTGAGTTCTTTTTCTAAAGTGACCAGTCGAGTGGATGAATTATCGAATGCATTTGCTCCCTTATTTCAGAAGTATTGTGAGTGTTACAGGGTTAGTTCCCACTGAAGATAAAGCACAAAAGTTGAACTTGTATGAGCGATTTAAATGCAACATATTGCCGGATCTTAACGAGATGTTCAAGGTCCCGTCTTATCGAAATTCACTTGAAAGTGAAGCAAACAAAGTGAAAATCAAGAGAAGGTCGGCAGATGCAGAAACGATTATGCCCAGATCACTCTTTTGATTTACTGAATTTTGGGTATGTCGTTATACTATCAAATTTCATCAGTGTATCCATTTTGTTTTCTTCTTCAAATGTTGATAATTGTAAACTTTCAGGTGACGAGGCAACTTTGTGTGTATATCCAGCCAGAAAACTTGTACTTAAATTGAACCATTCTCAACTATGGGCTCATTTGAGGTGTCACTGCATCTGCGGAAATCAGCTCCACATCCAGAGGGAAAGGTACAAGGGACTCTAGATGTTAAAGTCAGAGGAAAATAATTTAGTATGTTTTCTAAAATACATTTCTGACTTGTCTTTAATGTTCTTTTCATGGAAAAACTATCAGTTTTACATAGTCATAAACGTACGTGAATGTTGTATTATTCAATTTGCCCCACGAACAAAAACACAAGGAAAATGTCACTGTAAACTCTTGGTTTAAAACAATAGGTGATTAGTGATGGCAAAGTTAGGGGTTTATGTTGGATGAATTGAGTTCTTGATATCAATTGAAATTGCAGCAACGAAGTAAGGTCCGTATGTCAGCTGGATTGGGTTTATTTGGGGTAACTGATTTACTCTTTGATCAGTGGAGGAAGGTTATTAGCCGGTCATGGATATGAAACTGAGCTCACTGGCGGTCATTCTTTAGTAACCACTGTCTAAAATGTGCTAGATGAATGGGTTTTCTGTAGGGATGTTTTTAGAAATCATACTGAGCTTGGGGTACTAATTGTATGGGTGTATGGGTATTTGACAAGCCTTGGTCTGGGTGAAATTCAGAAGTTTAGAGAATGGGTAGTGGCTGGACTTGGTAATTGCTTGAATTTTGAAACTAGATTTGGTGTTGGATTGGGTCGCAAGTACACCCTATTTGCTCGGTCCAGATTGGATATTTTTGCACCACCTATAGAAGTATAAGTCTAGAAAAACTCAAGAGGAGGCCGTCTACAGAACAGAGCCGTAAATAGTGTTTGATATTTTAATTCCCTTTTCCATTAGCTTGTATTTCTTATTTAGATTATTTATGATCCAATTTAGGGTGAAAGGATGAACTTGTAGGCTATTTTATTTGTGTTATTGAACAAGGGTTATCTCATTTGGGTATCATTAATCGTTTAGCTTTTAACAAATTATTCATCTGTACTGTTTTATATCATCTTCTAGGAGAAAACATTGACAAAACGCAGGCCCCTGAAATATTTTTTGCTCATCCTTGTATGACTCGATGAGGTTGATGATGGCGGGTATGAAATTTGGATTATACCATTTTTTCACTGCTTTTTTCCTGGAATTCTTGATCGAATTCTGGACCCAATTAATATACTCCATTTTATATGCTGGATAACGTACACTGAAATGGTATGCATTGGTTAAAATCCTTAGAAAAACTTGGGACAGATTTTTCGACATGACTATGGCTTTTCACAAGTATTACCTTCAGACGGTAGTTTTACTAATTCTTAAAGCCCCATTCAGAATCTGTATATAAAGTTTCATTTATGTCTATATGCTGATGTCTCATTCACTGTTTCAGACCTCCATACTTTTTTTTCATAGATAAAACCCAAAAATGGGATGGTTACATTACTGAGTCGACTGAGTCGAGCACAACGATCTATCGATCTTACATTCATCAAAGCAAAGCAAAATGAAAGAGTTACAATAGGAGTTCGTCAAATGTTTTTGAACCATTTCCTGTATCAGAATCAAATGTAACAAAGGTAACGGGACAAAGTTAAATGGCCATTTATGGTTTGGAAACAAAGCCAAACCTATTAACATATCTGCATCTAGCAGAAGTGCTAGGATCTTTGAGAGATCCAACCATTTCTCAAGGTTTAAATCAATAATAAAGTAACAGAGGTAAATCATGGTAACTCGGTAGGAAACTACCGTAATCGGTCGGATACTTGCTGAATCGGTCGGATACTTGCTGAATCGGTGTCGTAGTCGGTCGGATACTGGATGAATCGGTGTGAAAACGTTGACGAAATCTCGTTCTTGAAACTGGTTACTGCCGCTTGTAGTTGCTGATAATAGAACTTGTAACAAACTCATGATGCCTTCTGAAAATGTTGCTGATGGAAACAACAAACTCAGTAAATAGATCTGAAAATACAAACTAAACGAAAAGAGAAACGGAATTAAGAAAACGCTAGATCTAATCCAGAAAAGAGGTTGAAGAAGTGATGTTGCTCAAGAACAAAAACCCAAATCCAGAAACTCAGATCTAAAAAAAAGTAGCCTAAAACCAAAGAAAAATTAGGGAAACTTAAGGAGAAAGCAGAGATCGAAGATGGGTTGAGGTTCTCCTTCCCAAATCTTCCCCATAGGAGCTGATTTGAGAAGGAGAAGCTCAAGATTTAGGTTCTGAGAGTTTTTGTAAGTCTTTTAGGTGAGAGAGAAGCACTCAAACGATGGTTTTTTTTTATTTTCGTGAGCATCTTCTTAAGGCCAAATATAGCGACCAATCCTGTCTCCGTCTCTAAATATTTCGTGAACATCTTCTTAAGACCTCCATACATTATCACTCATTTCGTGCATTTTTCTTATGTCAATTACTTTGAACTTTTCACAGAATGTTCTCAAATATTAGTTATCTTCTTTGTTGGTTTCGTTCATAGTGCAGGGGTTCTTAGTGACATTGTCATAGTTTGAGTCACGAAAAATTCGGATTTGCATACAACAATTTGTCTTGGCACTAGCAAAGTTTTAACGACAAAATTTCATATTTGCTTCGTATTCATTTAGATGACGAATGAATTTTTGTCTGCATAAATAGATATAGGGACAAAAGTCACACGTTGTCAGCAATAGTTTTTTAGGACGAAGTAATTTTTGTCTGCATAAATAGATATAGGGACAAAAGTCACATGTTGTCGTCAATAGGTTTTTCGGAGACCAAATCTTTTTCCGTCGGTAGAAAACAATCCATTTGCGACAACAATTTGTTTGGATACTAATATTTCTAGCGGAAAAATCCTTATTTGACGGGCATTCATTCCGGCAACAAACTAATTTTGTCAGTGTAAGATACATTCAGGGAAAAAATTCTTGGATTGTTAGCAATAATATGTTTGGAGACTATAATTTTCCTTTGTCGCTAGAAACCAATTCTGTGACCCAAATAATTCGTCACAAAGAAATATTTAGAGACGGAGACAGGATTGGTCGCTATATTTGGTCACAAAAAAAATATTTAGAGACAGAGACAGGATTGGTCACAAAAAATTTCAGTGACAACTTTAAAGACTAAATTTACCGTTTGTTGCGAAAAAAATATATATGGTGACCAAAAAAATATTCCTCCCTAAACACTAGATTTTTAGACAAAATTTTGTTGGTCTCAAAATTTTTTGTCACTAAACGTGTGTTTTGTTGTAGTGATATCATCATTCAAAAAATTTCGATCATATATTAGTTGAGTATTCTCTTGAAAAAGAGCGTCATAGTTGTCAAGAGCACACGAGTAAAGATTAGATAAATGGGAGAATTGGTTTGAGAGGCTTTCATGCTTGGTTCGATATTCTGTTGCATCTGATTCATGGTGAAGTACCAATCTTCTACATTTCTGGATGGATTCTATAAAGGGGAATGGGTTTTAATGGATGTTTCAAACATATGAAGAATATAAGAAAATAAAAGGGAAAATATGAAGATAGTAATCATACCTTTCAATTCATCATTTCTTTTGCGAAGTATCGCACAGTTGAGAGAATTATTCTGAAAATGATGATTTTCTTTACGGAGATCCTCGCATTCTGCTTGAGAATATTTCAAAGATTGACGAAGCAATTCAATTTATTTTTCTAAGGATTGACGTGAAGAAGAAATGTCTGGATTGACGAAATTATTCAGAACTTCGCAAAACTCATATTGCGAACAAACATTAGTAGACTTCGCAGCATTTGTCAAAACCTCAGATAACATTCGGAAAGTTGAATAAATTCTATCTCGAATTTCGAGGAAGAGGAGAAGAATTTGAAGGAATAAGAGCAAGATGCAAATTGTCGGAGAAATAGCACTCAAAGGATTTGGAGACAAGACAGGTTTTTAAAAGAAGAAGTTGAAGAAATATTTTGAGGAAATTTTGTTTTTCGGGAGAAGAAGTTGAAGAAATATTTTTGTGAGGGTTGATCTTGAAGAAGTGTTGATAAATTGACAATTGATGGGAGATTGAAAGGTAGGTAATGGAGTATAGGCAAGAGTGTGTGAAGAAGCATTTTCACGAGGAGGAGAGGAAAATTCCTTATCAACTTCAGGAAGGAAATCATCAATCGGAATTAATGGTGTGGGTTTAGTTATTCGAGATCTCTTACTAGGATTTGGTTTTTCGCCAACCTGCGAATCAAAATGTAGATTAAAAGCGAGGCAACAATATATTGTTCAGGAAAGAAGGCAAAGTATTTTAACTACCTTTTGATTCTCGATTTTCTTCTTCGTGGATTAAGGCTTGGATTCTTTAGTTGAGATTTCATCGAGGAGTTATTTTTGCTGAAATAAACCAAAAGTCGATAACAAATTATAGAGAAATTAAAGAGAAAGAACAAATGAAATGCGCGGAGATAGAAGGAAATTACCTTGGAGAACTCATGAAGATATAAGCAGAAGAAAAAATTGCAGAGAAAACAGTAATAGAAAGTATGAGTAGAAGATAGAATTGAGGAAATAAGAAGAAGAAAAGGAAGAGAATATAAAGGAGTTATATAAGGGAATAACTAGAAAAGAACGGTTACAAAAGACGTGTCAAAATTTTAAAAGACTAAGTAACGGTTATGTTCTCACGATCATTTCTTCTTCGTAGAATTGACATGAGAAGAGGCAAGATGTAGGTACTGAATATCGCAAGATAATAGTTCACGAGTATCGTAATAAATAAAGGAGAAAAGAGTTATAAAATGATACGATGATAGAAGTAGCACGGAGAAATACGAAGTTTTGCGAGGATGAAGTAATTTTGCGAGTATGAATTACGATACTTCGCAATTCATATAGAAATTGTATAAGTTTTACTATAAATAGGAGTTCAAATGTAAAATTCGAGAGGTTCTTTTAGTGAGTGTTAGAAAATATCTTAGGAAAGAGAATAAAGAAAGTTGTAACTATTCTAGTTCCATTTAGATACTTCTTTGTAATCAATTGAGAACATTAATAGGAAAATTGTTATTCATCATCAAGAACTTCTTGAGTTTTTACTAATTCTATTGAGGGTGTAGTTGTAGGTTATTCTGCAACTACACTTGAGATCTCATAGCAATTGAACAACTCTCTAACTAGTTCATTTGAGTTATTTGGACTAGTTATGGTGAAGAAAAATATGGTTGATATGAAAGTTATCATTTGACTAACCATTTGGCTGACTAATATTGAACCAACCCTTGTACACGTTTGGGTACGGTTACAAAAACCCAAAATGTCAAGTACATGATGTGTGTATGGAAAGCTAAGTTTTCTATCTAACGGTTGAGAGATATTAGCTTGTATCTAATCAGGTTTTCATCTAACGGTGAATATTGAATGCTTTATTACTAAGATAACATTGATTGCAAACCCTGATTTGAAAGACTATATAAGGGGAACTCTATCCATTGGAAAAACTAATCCCCATGCACCTTTATTGTGTGATACTAGTTTTATCTAAGCTAGAGTCGATCTCCATTAACCCTTGAGTTTTCTCTCTAAACTCGGGTTAATGACTTAAAGACTTCATTGGGATTGTGAAGCCAGACCGATACTACTTATCTTGTAGTTGTGTGATCTGATCTTGCTCTTTCTATTATACGAGTACAATTGTAATAATTGGCTTGATATTTCTATCTCCGATAGGCAAGATAAAAGTAGTCACAAACATCTTCATCTCATTGTTTGTGATTCCTCAATAACATTCTTCGCTGCGTCGACTAAATTTATTGTGAGGTGATTGATGAAACTGAGATATTTTGCGGGAATATAAGTCTGGTTTTATCAATTGGTTCCTCTTCACCTTGATTTATCAAAAGACGGAACAAAATTTGTAGGTTTATTTGTGAGAGACGAATTTATCTATTACCTATAGACTTTTCTGTGTGAGACAAATTTGTTAACTAAAGTCTTCGACTTTGGTCGTATCAACTCTTGGTTGTGGGTGAGATCATCTAAGGGAATCAAGTACGCAGTATCCTGCTGGGATCAGATGCGTAGGAGCATAATTGTACCTTGGATCAGTGTGAGATTGGTTGGGGTTCAACTACAGTCCAGACCGAAGTTAATTTGGAGTAGGCTAGTGTCTGTAGCGGCTTAATACAGTGTATGTTTAATATGGACTAGGTCCCGTGGTTTTTCTGTATTTACGGTTTCCTCGTTAACAAAATTCTGGTGTCTGTGTTATTTTTTTCCAGCATTATATGTTTATATAATTAAAATAATACAAGTTGTGCGTTGTTCAATCGATTAGAATATCCGACCTTATTGGTTGTTGATTTAAATCGATTGACACTTGGATATTGGTCTTTGGTACCATCCAAGTTATCTCTTTTTGATTAGGCTCGCGAATTATATTTGCTTGAGTAAATCAAATCGAAATATTGAGATAATAACTCTTTGAGTATTTTTCTATTGATTGAGTCTTGTTGATTCTCTAGAAAATAATTCGGTGTTGTCCATATAGATTGCTAATCGAAATATTGGGTGAGGTTGTTAGACCCCCGCATTTTCACTTTCTATAAAAGCACTAAAATAATGTTATTATCCAAAATATCAAGTCCTAGCTAATATAAATAAGGGTATAAAATGTAGCACTTACGTGCTTATCAGGGATCATCAGATCTTGTCTTCGTATTTACAAAGTTATCCTTTTGATAACCATTAAAATTATGAAAAGGATTCGTATGACGTTTATAGGAAAGTTTAGGTTTATCATAGCATTGATTCATTTTCCTAAAGGTTGGATAGTTACAACCTGTAATGTTAAGGGGATTAGCCTTAACACATGATCTTGGCTTCACAACTTCTTGTGATTCCCAAACAAGAACATCATGAAGTTTCTCATTCCTTATACGGAAACGACATCTCCTTTCCAAGTGACCTTTATTTCCGCAATAGTGGCAAACATAAGGAACGTTCTTACCTGGATCCGTGTGTGCTGACTTTGGAGGTTGATATACTTTGATCTTTCAAACCTTAACTGCCAGTGATGGTATTTCACTTTTGTCAATGGTGGAAACCTTTTGTTGAGAAGATTCACTAGCCTTGAAAATTTTTACCTCTTTGATAATACTTTGAGCATCCATTACCTTATAGCCCAATCCTCGTATATCGCAATGATTTTTTACTTGCTCCTAGCATAGTGGTTAATTTGCTTGAACTAGTGTTGAACTTTTTCAAGTAATCTTCCAACATCTTGATTTTATCAAGAGCAGCAGCTAAATCATCCTCAAGGAATTTTTCTCGAGCGAGATAAGCGTTTTCTGTTACGGACCAAAAAATTTACGCCTGGCGTGCCTGAGCGCGCATGCCATAACTTCCCTGATATTTCATGATGATGCTACACGTGGGCCTTAAAACTAGGCAAATGCACATTCATTTTCCCTTGATGCAACTAAATTAGCTTCCACGCCGTTCCAACTTACCCTTGTTTCGCAAAGGGTTTATTAAGAAAATAAAAACTTTCTTAAAATGGAAAAAACTTCCTTTTGAGGCCCTAAATGATTAAATTTTGCTGAAATTCCAAGACCTTGATGCATAGATCACGTCTTGATCATTGGGCCATTTCCAATCAATTTAGACCCGTCTTGATCTAAATTACGACACTCGGATTTTTAGCCTCCAGATAGGCTATAGCTTGCTCGTCTACATCAACTTGCCTCATCAAATTTGGACACAATCATCTCTTGCATCGCATCACCGAGATTAGATGACATGAGGAGCCAATATTTCGCAATCATCTCGCAATTAGATGATATGAGCGGAAAAGTGCTGGACCGGCAATGCTGTAACTCATTGCGTCTGCCTACGTACCCTTCCCTACTCTAAAGGTATCAAGCACAGACCGTAGTTCATCCTCGAAGGGACAACAACTTAAACCAACTCGTTTGCAAGGTTGTGGCCTAGCAATAATGGTAATGGCATGGTCCGTATAGTTCATTTCGTCAAAATGCACAATGATTGTGTAGTATCGGGTCCGCGGCGTGGCATAATGATTCCTTCACATCATATGCCCTAATGGAAATGCTATAGAGCTATAAATGGGCACCATCAACCAACTATCCCTCCATATATATGTTAACTTACAACATCTACAACTTAGAATGAGGAAGAAAATTGACATGTTTGCTTCACTATTCATGGATTGCGCACAAAAATTGCCCGCAATGATTCCGCATAATGATTGCACAACACTTGCTTCCGTCGTATTGCATAATGATTGTGCAATACTAGTTCAGGCTATCACACCATGATTGCACGATATTCTCTCTGACGTATTTCACAAGGGTTGTGCAATATTCTCTTGGACAACCCTTTCTGGCTTGATGCATAATGATTGTGCAATATTGGCTCTAGGACAATCTTTTTCATAATGCGTAATGATTATGTTGCAACGCTAAAGGCCATATATTAGAGCATTGCTCGGTCGAACTCACATGCGTTGCTATCTCAAACATGTTTATCAATATTAGTGATCAAAACTATATGTCTTGATTTCTAATTTACTTATGACTAAGTCTCGGTCTAGGATAGTTAAGTATAGTTGAGCTCCAGACTCCATGGTGATTATATTACGAAGACAAAGAACTACTCAAGGAACCAGTGGAACTTCATCCGACTAAAAGGTATGTGTATACTTGAACTCATCTAGCACTCAAAGTCTATCTATCTTCTACTCTTGAGACAACAATCATATAAGTATGATAGTTTTCATACATACACATTTTCTATTTTGAGTCGAGTTTACTCGCCTATCTTTTTCTCGAAATATGTATTGGTAAGCTTTCGCTTTAACCACTTTTCATCTTTACTCGTGACGAAAGTCATGATGACGTTTCAATCTTGAAAATAACTTTGATGACGATAGGTAATTCTTATGTCTAACGACTATTATAACATTATAGAAGAATGTTTCAATGATTGAAATGTAGAGTTGAGATTACGTAACCACCTATGGATATAAGCATATATAGTGTGTTCACACATTAGTGTATAAATCCATGTACCGGAAACCAAGTGCGTGCATATGTGTGCATGTGGTATTGGTGAAGGAGACAGGTTGAATGTGTACGTGCCAAATACGCGTCTTGGCAAAAGTTTTCGAACCGAGAATTTCTACTGATTTTGTAGTTTTCAAACTAGTAAACCAGTAACCTTAGGTACATGTACCCATGAAAGTTTTCGAACCGAAAATTTCTGATGAGTTTGTGAACTCAAATCCGGTAGCTAAGGTACGCATACCCGTACACGTACCCAAGCTGATTATATTTCTCAAATCGGTAAGCTCATGAAATTAAACAATAAATCAATAAGGAATGCCATCTTTGCAAACTGTATCTATATTGTTCATGAATTGATTCGAGTGAATCAAACCGATTTTGTTTCAATTGTGTCTATATATAAAGATCTAAGCAATTGAACAACTCTTCAACTAGTTCTTTTGAGTCATTTGAACTAGTTGTGAAGAAGATGAATATGGTTGATATGAAAGTACTCATATGGCTAACCATTGGTTAACTATTTGTGAACCAACCAAATGTACACGTTTAGGTACGATTACTCAAACCTAAATGAAATACAATTCATTTATGTGTGACAAGCTAAGTTTCGATCTAACGGTTGAAAGATATTAGCTTGGATAAATCATGTTTTTCATCTAACGGTGAATATTGAATGCTTTGTTACCAAGGTAAATTAGATTGCAAACCCTGATTTGAAAACTATTTGGCATTATCATTGGTATCAGAGCGGTTTCTCTCCTTGTATGACCCCAACCCGATCACAAAAGAAAAAAAATATTCATGGAGTAGTTGACAGCTCAAGTTACTGCAATGGCTACATCAATCCACAGATCGACGGAACAATTGGAAAGGTTGCTGGAGAAGGACTTGGCATCAAACGGTGAAGCTAGTAAAACGCCTAGGAATGATGGAAGGTGATTTTTCCGCGATTTGATGGTACGGATCCTGAAGGATGGTTGTATCGCGCTGAATTGTACTTTCTATTTTATGGAACACCGGCTGCAAAAAAGGTACAATTGGCGGGTATTAATCTTGAAGGGACGGAGTTACAATGATACAAGTGGATGCAAAAAATATCACCTAACCCTAAATGGGTAGGATTATCTGCATCTTTTTTGAAAAGATTTGGACGCACCAAATATGATGACCCATCTGCAGCTTTATCCAAGATCAGTCAAGCTAATTTTAGTTCCATTATAGACTATCAAGAGGAATTTGAACGACTGTCAAACCAGGTAAGTGATCTTCCAGAGAAATTTTTGATTAGTTGTTATATGGGTAGATTTAAATCTGAGGCCAGATTAGAAGTACAAGCATTAAGTCTGGGGTCCTTAGTTGATACTATCGGCCTAGCTCGTTTGCAAGACGAAAAAGTTAACCTAAGACGACAAACTTCCATACCTGCAGTGCGACCTAATCCTACAACCACATCACCAACAACCAAAACTAATCTTTTCCCTCCAATTAAACGGCTTACCACAGAAGAGGCGGAAGAGAGACGGAAGAAACAGTTATGTTATAATTGCGATGAAAGATGGTTTCGAGGTCATCGATGTAAGTCAAAGACGTTATTCTTAATTGAAGGTGAAGAGGACATCGGTGAAGAAGACGAGAGTAATACATAGGATGCCGAAGAAAAACTCACACCAGAAATCTCCATGCATGCCTTATTTTGGATCAATGACTTGTAAACCATGCGAATTGTGGGTCAAGTTAAGAAAGAAAGGGTCACAATTATTGTGGATTTAGGAAGTACTCATAATTTTCTCGATCATGTTATACCAAAATAGTTGGGCATTGAGATGGTTAAGGATGAAGGTTTTGAAGTTATGATTGCTAACGGATCTCGGATTCCATGTTTGGGGCAGTGCCAAAACGTAGAATTTCTTCTTCAAAATACTCCTTTTGTGAGTGACTTCCTTGTGTTGGCGTTAGGTGGATGTGACATGGTCTTAGAAGCGCAATGGCTCCAAAATTTAGGACCAATTCAGTGGGATTTTAAAATTTTAATGGTGGAGTTCGAAGTAGGCGATAAAAATATCCGACTGTTAGGACGTCAAATTACGGAAAACCAATTAGCTTCAATGCACACAATGGAGAAGTTAATCAAACAAGGGGCTCCAGCTTTAATTTATTGTGTTCAAAATTTGGATACGAGTTAGACAGCGTCCAAGTTACCAAAGGAGATTACACAATTAATTACTCATTACACTCCCGTATTTGCAACACCCACCAAGTTGCCACCGATGCGAACTCATGACCATAAGATACCGTTGTTATCAGAAGATGTACCGGTAAATGTCCGACCATACCGTTATGCGCACTGTCAAAAATCGGAAATCGAACGACTAGTCCAGGAGCTTTTGGATGCAGATTTAATTAGACCAATCACAAGTCCCTTCTCATCACCAGTCCTTTTGGTCAAGAAGAAGGATGGAACGTGGCGGATGTGCATCGACTACCGATCAGTCAACCAAGTAATAGTTAAAGATAAGTTTCCTATACCTGTCATTGATGAGTTGCTCTGTAGGAACAGAATATCGCCACAATAATACTCCTGCGATATTTACAGTGATCGTTCTGCGAGTTCTTCAACAACACTTTGCGAGTGTCGCAAAATAATTTAAAGAATGACGTAATAGCTGACAAATGAAGAAACATGAGAAGAGCATGATTATCTTGCGATGGTCACAACACTTGCGTGAATGGACATTATAACTACTGGGATAATATCGCGGGTCAGATCCGAAATTAAAGGACAACCTAGCTGTCATCCACTATGTAATTATCCTATATAAAGAAACCCAGTAGTTTCAGAAAAGGGGGGTTAATGTATTTTTTGAGTGTTGAGAAAGCCTTGAAGAGAGAGAAAATTCAAGAGAGCGGTTGTATTCTTGATTTCTCCCATTTCTTGTAAACATTTCTGAGAATCAAATAATAAAGTGTTGTTTTCAATCTTCAAATATGTCTTAATTACTGTAAATTCTTATCAAGGGTGTAGTGTAGGATTTCCTGCAACTACATTTTGGCGCCGAAACAGGGAATGAATTAACAAAAATCATAGAAAAAGCGAGGTAGAAGATGAGAGTTGTCCAAGATTAAGAAGATAATTGAATAAATCAGTGAAATAGTTGAAGAAAAAATGATTAAAGCCAAAGAGAATTGTAAGAAATTGGAGTGTGGTATGGTAACAAGAACAATGATCGATAAATTCCATGAAAACATTAAAGGGAAGATACATAAACGAGATTTTAACGGAGAGAAAATTATGACGGTGGAGAAAATACCATCATTAAAGGATTGGGAAAAGCAGAAAATCACATTTACAGCAGCAGAAATACCAGAAGAAAATTTAAATCACACATCTCCTTTGGTAATTACTGTATCCACTATACCAATGCAAAAGGAAAAATCAATAAAATCTGCTTAAGAATGGGCTGTGAATAGAACTTTGGTGGACACATGAAGTTCTATGGATATAATATTTTATCATGCATTCAAGAAAATGGAATACAAGGATGAAGAAATGTCTTGTTTAACATATCATATTCATGGCTTTGGAAAATATTTAACAAAACCTAAAGGAAAAATAGTAAATACAATTCCCTTTGGGAGAGATTGAAACACAAGTAACATTATGTGTGGTAGACGTGGAATCGCCGTATAACATGAT
The DNA here is from genome assembly GCA_023529315.1 of Papaver bracteatum. NCBI lineage: Eukaryota > Viridiplantae > Streptophyta > Magnoliopsida > Ranunculales > Papaveraceae > Papaver > Papaver bracteatum. The sequence continues at coordinate 14,201 of JAJJWX010000125.1, forward strand.
ATTGGGAAGACCATGAATACATGCAATCAAGGCTGTTGCATCAACATTGCATCAATGTATCAAATTTCCTATGCCTAGTGGAATTGGAGAAATTAGAGGAGACACATATCTTGCGAAGATGTGTTATCAAACTGAAGTGAGAAATTATGAAGAACGTCCAAAGCTGCGAAATGCTCGTAGAAAAATGGTTAAAGAAACAAAGTAAGAAAAAGAATTTAAAGTTTACATGATAAGAGCCAAAGAAGGAAAGGGAATACCCAGCGAAATCTCTCAAGAAGGAGAAAAAAATGCGAGAGCTGTGAAAACACCAACACCAATGGGAGAACACAAGCGGATTATATGCACAGAACCAACAAAGGAAGTAAATATTGGGAGTGAAGAAGAGCCTAAGATGCTGAAAATTGGAACTAAAATGGAGGCAGATGAGGAAGAGCGAACTATAAATCTCTTGCAAGAATATAAAGACATCTTCACATGGAGCATGGATGAAATTCCAGGAATAGATCCATCAGTAGCATGTCATAAACTATAAATCAACAAAGATGTAAGACCATTTAAGCAAAGGATAAGAAAAATTGCAACAACATATCATTCCCAAATAAAAGAATAATTACAGAAAATGCTTGACGCAGGAATTATAAGGCAAGCAAAATACCCAGAGTGGATTGCAAATATGGTGGTGGTTCCAATGAAAAACAAGGGGATAAGAATTTGCATAGACTTTATGGACTTAAACAAAGCTTCTCCAAAAGATAGTTTTCCACTTCCAGATATTCCACAAATGGTTGATGATGAGTGCCAAATATTTCATATTCATACACCTTTTCATTGGCACTTAACTCATCTTTCGCGCTTCAAAGTCATATATTATCCCAAATTCTACATTTTTACCATTTTCAAGAATAAATATTTGTATTAATTAATTTTGTGTTTTTAAGTACTAAATAAATCTTGGAAGAATTGAGAAGACAAAAGAGCAGAAAGTTGGAACCGTTGCAACCCGCTCGAGCATCAGTGGCAACCTGTTTATAATACATGGGATTAAACTACCCATGATCCAAGACCCAAGACCCAAATCCGTTTCCACCTCACCCCCATTGGATTCTTTCCAAAACATCCACCTCACCCCCATTGGATTCTTTCCAAAACATCCACCTCACCCCCATTCTCTCACTCAATCACTCCTAATTTGTTTCCCACCACCAAATATATTCCATTTTATCCATCAATTAAAGAAAACATGTTTTGTTGAGTGGATGATTGCCAAATTCGAATCCAAGTGTTGAGAGAATTTTTGTGTATAAATAGAGAGGGTTGTTGTGTTGAAAAACCATCCAAGAATAGCTTGTTCATGTTAGTTTCTTAAATTCAGTTTTGTTGTAATGTTGTTCATGTTCTAATTTCATTTGCTAGGGTTTAAATGAAGCCGTAACTTATTATTATGTATTCATATCTTGTATATTGCTCTTGAAAGTTTAGAATTGTTTAAAGATATAATTTAATCCAAGTTTGTCAACATCTTGCTCTCACAATGTATGCCATGTATCCATTGTAGTTAGAATATCTCTATGTTGATTATCTTTAACTCATGCTTAACCAAATATTGATCCTCAGATTAGTTGTGCTTTAATTAGACAGTTAATGCTTTGGAGAAATACTTTAGTTGTGATTAAATTATCCATTGGAGAAACACCTTAGATATATGGTAGACTTGAATCTGCTATAAGGACTAGAATAATATTACAAGTTGAATGCATATCATAGGTTAGTGGTGGATTTGAATACCCTAGTATCCATATTCTCAGTATTTACACCTTGATTTAATTGCATATTTTAATTCAAATTACTTTCTGTTTAAGTCTTTTGCTAATATCTCGTCGTATCGACAAAATCAAACCCCTTTTGGTTACTCTCTGAATCAGTTCTAAGTAAGGATTTAGAATCAACTTCTACACTCTCCAAGTCTCTGTGGTTCGACCTGTGCTTGCCCTGTGTTGCTTGTCGACACTGTGCACTTGCAGTTTATACATAGTAGTAGGTATCTTTCTAAGCCTACCAGTTGAATAAGCAGCGGGAAATGCTAGAATATCTTCGTTAGATGGGTATAAAGGGTATAACCAAATTCCATTCGCTGAAGAAGACCAAGAACACACCGCATTTTTTTCTCCAAGGGGATTATATTGATATACAAAGATGCCCTTTGGATTACTAAATGCTGGTGCAACATATCAAAGAATGGTGGAGAAGGTGTTTGCGAGGTGGATCCATAAAACATTAGAGGTGTATGTGGATGATATGTTAGTCAAAAGTAAAGAAGCTAAAAACCATGTGCAAGACTTGAAGGAGATCTTCGATCAAATGCGATATTTTAACATCAAGATGAATCCCGAAAAATGTATTTTTGGAGTAGCTTCAGGAAAAAATTTGGGATACATTGTGTCAAAGGAAGGAATACAAGTTGATCCAGATAAAGTACAAGCAATTTGTGACATGCCAACACCAGCAACAGTAAAAGATGTGCAGAAATTGAATGGGCTCTTAGCCTCGCTAGGAAGATTTATCTCGCGATCTTCAGATAAGTGCAAGCATTTCTTCAACATACTCAGGAAGGGTACAAAGTTCAAATGGACAGATGAATGTGAGAAGGCTTTTCAAGGAGTTAAAAAATATTTAGTGAACATATCTATCTTACAGAAACCAGAGCTCGGAGAAGAATTATTGATCTACCTTGCGACAATCTCGCACGCGTTAAGTGCAGTATTACTGCGAGTGGACGCAGGAATAGAAAAACCAATTTATTACATCAACAAAACATTTAATCTTATGAGAGAAAAATTACTCAAAGATTGAGAAGTTAATTCTGGCATTGGTTTATGCAACCTTTAAACTTCGCATATATTTTCAAGCACATAAAATAAAAGTATTAACAAAGGTACCAATTGAGTCAGTAATGAAGAATTCAAAGAGATCAGGCAGGGTTGAGAGATGGAATGCACAAGTAGGGCACTTTGAAATCAAATATGAAATTCTATTCTCGCCAAAATCACAAGCTGTAGAAGACTTTTTAGCAGAATTTCCTCTAGAAGATGATGACGCTGTAGAAGAAATGATGGACATAGAAGAAGAAGAACATGGAGACCCCAAAGATATATTAAAAAAACCCAACATGTGGGAAATATTGGTGGATAGATCATCAAATGGGGAAGGTAATGGAGTTGGAGTTGTCTTTATCTCGCCAGAAGGAGAAAAAATGGCTTTTTCATTTCGTCTGGAATTCACGTCCACTAACAATGAGACGGATTATGAAGCGGTGGTGCATGCGTTAAAATTCGCAATAGAAATGAAGTTGGAAAATGCAAGAATTACTAGTGACTCGCAGTTAGTTATTCGCCAGATAAAAGGAGAATACACAACAAATGAACCATCTTTGAAGAAATACAAGAAACTTGTTGAAGAATTGTCTGCGAGAATTCCAAAAATACACTACACCATTTTAAGGATATATCAACATACAATAGTTGTTGCTAAACGGGGTCGCAACGGGACTTCGCTGTTTCTAAACACGGTGTCGCAATTTTTAGCAACGTCATAAGCTTTGTTGCGAATCTTGGTCAGCAACGGACATTCGCAACCGCCGTTGCGAAATTTTTTATTAGCAACAGCAGGCTATTGTTGCTAATATGTTTCTAATTACAGGAATACCACTACCCAGAACCAGATACTGTTGGTTCTGGTTCTAATTTAGCAACAGAGCATTGATGTTGCTAATCTTTTGCAACCTCAAAAAAAAGGTCAAGTCCCATTCTATTGACCTAGTCAAAATTCATTACCCCAAATTTCCCCCTGCAATTACCCAGTTCCCCATATTCAACATCCAAACAGATATACAAACTACAATGACAATACAAAATAGATACAAATGTAGTTGAGAATCACCACTACATAATTTTATTATAAAATATAGGATTCTTCAGTTGATACAAATGTACACAAGTAACTTATGTATGTTGTGACTGACATAAAATATTTGATCTATGTTGATGTTTCTAAATGGATGGGTAACCAAGCTTTTGTCAACTGATAGAGGTATTGAAAAACAGGGAAAGAAAGACTAAATTTCTCCAGAAGTATCACTAGACTCCGCTTGCTTAACCAATTTCCTCAACAAAGATTTCAACTCTTTGCTAAAATATAAATGATCGCTTTTTAACTTGAGCCCAAATACCTGCAAAATAACCAATTTTATGTTTCAGTACTAAGGTCAAAAATAAAATACTAGCCATAGATTTTGTATAATCTTCAGAGACAAGTCAAAACTATGTAAAATCAACAAACTCTGCTATAAGTGAACTAAATGGAGATGTATGTAGAAGAAAATCCAAACACTAAGGATATACACTAGTGACTGAAATGATTGTTCAATCAACTAATTCTTTAGTTTGCAAGGTATAGCATTTTAATCTTACGACTTATAGACGAAAACTTTCAAAATAAGTTTGTTTACCTTCGTTTCATAGTAGTTTTTGATCACGAACATTCCGAAACAACTGCTGCTCTAAGTGCATTAGCTACATCATGTTGAATGAAAACAAAGGGAATTTGAAATGCACAGGTCGGTGCAGAATGGGGATCCAAACAACACATGACATAATTATATTTGAAATGATTCCTACAAAACTTTAAGAGTGTTAAAATAACTCATACATCACATAAAAATATGACAACATATTGACACAAAAAATCTAAGAGTAAGTAGTAACATTACCTGAATCTATCATCATATTTTGTTGTTAATAGATGTACTGAAACTGCGAATTACACAAATATGAAGGAATTAGGAAGTTTTTGAATTATGAACCCACCAGACCTAATGGATAAATGGGTGTAATGAAGATTAATACAACAAAGACTTACCGGAGAAAGGTGAGCAACATCATAATCCCGTAGCAACAAATCGAACATCATATTACCTCAAAAGCAATTATAAAGTGAAGATTAGTATCCATTTGAACTCAATATGATAATCATAAGAAAGAGGGAGTGTACTTACCAGGGATTGATATTCCCCGGGTGGCTACTATTGCTTCAATTGACCTGCACTGCAGTCACCTGCGCAACAAAGTACAACATAACCCAAACCACACACATCCATAAAGAAAATCCGATTATATTAATACTGTCCGATCATATAGATACATTACGATTCAAAGTATGAGAGTTTTCCTTATGCACAACTGCATAAGAATATGCCTGAGAGTATTCCTTATGCACAACTGCATAAGAATCTACATGCTAGCTTGCTAACCACATGTACAAAAGTGTTTCAAAAAAATAAAAAAAAAATAAAGCACAACTGCCCGAGAGTCTTCCTTACGCAAAAATGCATAAGAATCTACATGTTAGCATGCTAAGCACATGTACAAAAGTGTGAACATATATATAAGAACAAAAAGATAAAGCCATATATGTTTGTCAGTTATCGAGTATTAGATGATGGCTGAGATACCAAAAAAGTAGGCCGACCGCTAACTTTGACTAATTATTTACGATGCAGGCCTTTGGATGAAGCACATACCCTCCAACACCAACATCTCTAAAGGTCTCAGCAAACTTGTTAGCTTTTATGACATTTGCATATGGCATGAAAATCTTATCCACCAATACCTTTCCAAGATTAGCTGGTACAATAGTGCCATGGCACATACGTCCTTGAGCACCAGTACACAGGATACCAACAACCAAAACCTCCTCTTCAATGTTCAACAATGAACATGGAGGCATTTCAACAGGTGAAGCTGATGATCGAGCTGGTGATATGGTTTGCCCAGGTGAAGGTGTTTGAGCAGGTGAATGTGAATGAGTAACAGAATTATTCTGAACAGGTGAAGCTGCATGACCTTGTAAACAACCGCTGTTGTTTGATGCCACAACTGACCCCGGTATTGCAGACTGGATATCCTTCACAGTGTGACATAGTGATCCCAAGCCTTCGATCAATATCCCCACCTTGATACATAGGTCATCCAACTGATGCTTAACAACTCCATCCTTAGATTTCAACTCTTGTACTTTGGTATGTGTAGGATCAGAATAATCGTATTGAGTATGAATAACAGGACCAACAACACGAACCTGTCCTCTACATTCTTTCTGAAAAACTTGAGACATTACATCTAAATCTGATACAGGAACACCCGCAGCTTTTTTCTCCTTGATATCTTCCTGGGCCTTCTTAAGCTCATCCTGCCATGTCAAGCATAACATTGTCATATATATATATATATATATATATATATATATATATATATAAAATACATAGAGATAATAAAGAAGTGGCAGACGCTATTTCGAGGACTGAATTGTGTTGCAAAAGTGAAGACCTTCAGCTGATCAAGTATATTAGAGATAAGCTTTCTTGGTTTGAATGTTGTACTATAAAATATATAAATAGAACATGTAATCATCCTGCTGATGTGTTAGCAAAGTATGCTCGAATATTGCAGAAGCTAAAGGTGTAATCTTAGACTATGAATACAAGTTGATTTCCTTACGAAAAAAAGAAAGATTACTAGCATATAGTGCGTATATGAGTACAGATGAAGGAGTGTGCCGACTCACAAAGTATTTTTGCGCACTAGGCATAATTTCCCCACCCACTTGAGTATGAGCTTTAATCCAAACATCATAGGTGCTGATTTCCACATCAGGATTCTCGCTCTCCTAAATTCAACGAGTTAATTTGTATTAATCAATCTAGTGAATGATGAGACTAATCATAATGGCCATACATTGAGATTTTTAAATCTATATACATACCAGTTCAGCTTTCACGAAAGAATGAGATTTACGACCGGTGGTGTGAGAGTGATTGTATAGTGCTCTTTTCCTTTTGTGCTCAGCTATGCTTTCCAGTGCTTTTTGAGTGCTTTCATTCTTATAGAACTCTATCCACTCCTCTTCTTTTACATTTGGATGAATATGTAGAATCCTTTCTTCATAAGTATCATAAGGATCAATATACTCTCTTCGTAACTCCCACTTTCGTCTCCTCCATGGACCAGACATCTCCTTAACCATGGTTATCTTATAAGTCTTAGGTAAATGAAATGATTTCTGAAAAAACAGTGTTATCAATGAATATTAATTCAGATGCAAAGATAGTATGTAAACAGTCGTACAAACAACCTACCCATATAGTTGAGGTTCTGAATCCCTGTTAATTAAAACCTAAAGCTTTTACTTGAACCTATTTTGTTGACTCTAACAAGTTTATCATTTTGATCAGTTCGATCAGGTCCACCAATGTATAACCGAATCATTGTATCATTCTTAATTAAAGTTATAAAAAGTGTAAACCGTAGTAAGATGAGATTTGTACCTGTAGTTCATTCCAAATATCATTTTTGTACTTATCGGGAACATGCTTCCATGTTTTGTAAGAGATAGGGATAAGAGTACGAACCAAGGCGCCTTTCAGGTGACCGTATGATGTTGCATTGGGGGAAATGGGAAGACCATTCTCATTAACCTCCACTTCTGCCATAATAACCTGCAAAATAACAACCAACATCTATCAGAGAAAGTAGTTAAACATATAACAACATTTGTCACTATCCACATAAACACATGAAATAGAACACATGTAAAAAAGAGCACATATAGAACCTATCAAGATTGCGCAAGTGATAAAACAAAACTTATCAGAAAAAAGAACCTAAATAAGCAACAACTTTAAACTATCATTATCACATATCAAAAAAAGATCACTTAATCCACACAAAGCTTTAAACCATAGAATCGACACATATAAGCTTCTCTAAACTCTCATTGTCGATGAAGCGCTGATAAATAGTAGGAATTTCAATACTATCTATGGAGGAAGTTAGTCCTTGAGATGAATGCAACACCACATACCACCCTTTTTCATAAATATCATCGAGTATAACACTTGCTTCGCTTCAGGATGCAAGAATAAACGGCTCATCCAGAGCTCCGTCAATGCTTTTCATCTTAGACAAGTTAACCTTTATCAACCTTGAATTTGGATCAACCTTGCACCCATTAGTCTTGTCTTCAACCTTCACCCAATCACAATAAAAAACTGTTTCTTCAAATTTCATATAATTCAACTTGATAATCTTCCTAATGACTCCATAATAGATCATTTCTTTTTCCTGGTAATCTGTGTCTGTGAACTTCTCTCTATGACTTGTAATAGCTCTCAATGACACACCACTGTTTTGCGATAAAACCCCACCCTCGTAATCTTGTGCACAGAAAGTAAATCCATTGACTTGGTATTTTTTATACGATTGCGCCTTGAAGAGAGGTCCATGCACTAGTCGCCAAAGGGTTGAGTTCTCTTCATTAGCTTCTAACAACTGCAAGGGAATGAACATGTGTGTTATGTGTACCATCAATATATAGTTAAAATTCAAGAAAATACTGACATTGTTTATTATTTATCTAAATATGCATACATGAATACTGACATTTCAAGAAAATGATGTTCTTACTGCTGTGCAATGATTATTATTGGAAGCATTACTAAGATTTAAACTTACATATATACTAGGCACATAGCCAGACCATTACACAACTAAGGTATGTACAAAATTGAATCTAGTATGTTACCTCTTCTCGTAACCACAAAAGAAAATTTGAGGTATTCTTGGACGAACAGTTTAGTCGACCATTAGAGCTCGTGAGTTAACATAGGAATCATACTTCCTACAATCAAACAATAATTTAAAAAATTATATAGACATACATAATAACATCTCAAAATCTCAAAGGTGTAAAACTAAAAATTTAGTTAAAATTCAAGAAAACCATTGTTTATTATTTATCTAAATTGAATACTTGCGACATTTCAAGAAAATGATGTTCTTACTGAACTAGAAAGACTGTGCAATGATTATTCTTGGAAGCACTACTAAGATTTAAACTTACATATATACTACCATTACACAACTAAGGTATGTACAAAATTGAAGCTAGTATGTTACCTCTTCTCGTAACCACAAAAGAAAATTTGAGGTATTCTTGGACGAACAGCTGGTCTGACCATTAGAGCTCGCACAGTTAACATAGGAATCATACTTCCTACAATCAAACAATAATTTAAAAAAATTTGATTTAAAAATTTGTACCTTTGCCACTCATCTAACCCATGATAGAGAGAAGCCATTTCCCTAGCTGCATTTGATTTAGAGTGATATCCCTATCTTTACTTAAAGGCATCTCATCAGCAAACTCATCGTCATCATCAAAAAATGACATTCGAGTATGCTTATGAGTACCCTCACCATCCTTTGAAAGACCCTCCATACCATATAAGCTGGATTCTCGCAGCGTATACCCTCTTGTAATGCACCCATCAATGTACCTTTTGTTGCGCACCAACCCTTTGAAACCTTTCATTAACCTACAAAGTTAATGACATTAAACAACAAAGTCAGTTACATATGACAACACTAAATTTATAGACATTGAAGGACAAAAAGTTAGTTGGACATCACTCAAGTTATAAACAATATTAAACAATAAAGTCAGTTGTGGTGATTACCTCTCAAAGGGATACATCCACCTGAATCTCACCGGACCGGAGATTAAAGCTTCATCTGCAAGATGTATCATCAGGTGAATAGTGATAACAAAGAAAGACGGAGGAAAATGTTTCTCCAAAACATGCATTGCTTCTACGAGGCTGGCTTTTGCTTTTAACAAATATTCCCGATTGATAACCTTCGCGCACACAATCTTAAAAAAGATGTTGATCCTGAGAAGAGATACTCGTAGCTCTTTAGGCAATGATGTTACTATATGAACCAGCAGCGGAAGGAGATGCTGCATTACGACATGGTAATCATGAGACTTGAAGTTCCTTAGCTCCGGAGGATTAACATTGACACAGTTGTGAAGATTAGAAGAAAAAACCGACGACACCTTTAGATTCTTCAAAACTGTACAAAAGTCAATTTTCTCCTTCTTTGTCATCTCAAATGATCCTCTTTCCATTGTTGTTTTACCAGTCTCAGCCTCCTCTTTCAACCACATTTTCTTTCTTATCCCTATATCTTCCATGTCTTGACGTGCAGCGGGACTATCCTTTGACTTGCTATTTCCCATCATAGTATTCAGAAGATGCTCTGTTATATTCTTCTCCGTGTGCATGACATTTGTAATATGGCGAATCACATTTGAACCCCAATTGGGCAAATCATAGAGAATAGATCTTCGAGTGAACAAGGAATGGTCATTAACCTCATCTTCAATATTGACGTCATCTCCAAGTTCCTGAAAATAGATAACATAAGAAAAAGTTCAAGTTATTGGAACCAAAACCACACCAATGACATTGAGAAGAAACATGGGAAAGCGGGTAAAAGTTTGGAGGTAGAGTAATTAAACTAATGAATAAAACCGAAACACAAAAACTAATGAAGACAACCAAATGTAATACAGCTTAGAGGACTAACCTTGATGGTATCATCTTTTCTTTTGCGTTTCAGACTTGCTTGTGATGGTTATTTTCTCTTGCCCTTCTTGGAACCAATTTTACCTACAAGCTCTTGTATCTGCTTCCATGTTAGTGGCCATGGAGTTGTACCATGCTCTACCCTTCCGTAAAAAATTTTCATGTCATCACGATACTTATGTTTCACTGGTAGCCATCTTCGGTGTCCCCATAACATATCTTCTTAGTAAATGGAAGATAATCAGCAACAGTGCCTTCACCACAAGTAGGACAGGCAAAATATCCATATGTTACACAGGCATATAAAGTACCTAACGCCGGAAAATCATGAATTTCCCACAACAACCGCGCTCTCATCAAGAATTCACTATTGCTGAAGGCATCAAATGCTATAACACCATCCCATAACTCCTTCAACTCATCCACCAATATTTCTAAATAAACATCAAAGTTTTTTCCGGGAGCTTTAGGGCCTGATATCAGTAATGTCAACAAGGAGAATTCCCGCTTCATACACAATAGAGGAGCTAAATTATAAATACATAAAATCACTGGCCAACAGCTGTGTGCAAGACCGAAACACCCATTCGGATTGAAACCATCAGTTGATATCCCCAGTGTAACATTCCTTGGCTCCTTGGAAAACTCAAGAGAAAAACTATCTGCACATCGCCAAGCTGAAGAATCTACGGGATGACGCATGACGTTTATATCTGACTTTGCTCTAGAATGCCAAGTCATTGCCTCCGCGATCCATGGTTCACTATAAAATCGTTTCAGCCTTGTAACCAACGAAAAATTTCTTACCGTCTTCTAAGCAATAGTAGTAAGCTTCCTCTCATCATTAAAAACCTTCTTATACCTAGATTCTTGACAAACATGACACTTCACCAATGATGCACGATCCTTCCAATACAAAACACAATCATTTACGCAGGAATCATATGTTATATAATCCATTCCTAGTTCTTGGATCATCTTTTTCACTTCTGGGTACTTAGATGGCAACGTGTTTTCTTCAGGAAGCAACTCCTTCATCAACTCTAAGAGTGCAATCATACCATTATTAGAAAACCCATACCGTGTCTTGATGTGATTCAATTTGATAGAAGCATACAATGCTGTCATTCCTTTAGGACATGAAGGATATAATGGTTCTTTTGCACGGTCATAGACAAATTTCCTTTTCTTCATTTTCCTGGTTCCAGCATCATTATGAATCTCACTATCTATTCCAATATTATCATCTACCCATATAGCAGCACCAACATCCTCAGCAACATCTCCTAAATTATCACCCACGCCTATAACAGGATCGACATCTACATTTTCAACTAAATTGCCATTACTAGCATTATCCTCAGGTGACCGTGATTCTACCTCTAATTTTTCCCCATGAAAACACCATAGAGTATACGTAGATTGAACACCATACTTTAGCAAATGCAATGAAATATTACTAAGTGGCTCCAATCCTTTACCATTCTTACATCTAACACAAGGGCATGAGTATAAGGTATTTCCACCACCATTTTTATTAACAAATTCTATAAAGGACCTAACACCTTCTATGTACTGAGCAGATTTACGGGGACATTTCATCCAGACCTTATCAACCAAAGATGACATATCCTAAAGATTGACAGTATGACAATAAGTATGTTAAATGAAAATTCAGACAATATATGTACTCAACAACCAACAATATCTTCGATCAATGAAATGAATAAAACCAAACAATAGAGTTAGGTCATGAAGTTATCGTGATTTATTTTCACTCAAAACTTCAAAGCTACATGTTAGAATTCAAGTGTATAAACTCCGCCAGTTTCCATTACATGAAGTTGATATTCCCACTTGAAGCCTAACCTATAGCTATGAACTGAATCACAATAACCTACTAACCAATTCTATTTTGACATATCCGCTTCATCCATTTCTTATTCTCATCATATGATATACTACTCTTCACAATAAACTTTACACGATCAAACATAGTACTTTACAAGATCATACATTTGACTTAAAATACTTCCTAAGTTCAGTTCATACAAATATGTACAAAAGTCCCTAAGTTCATAATTTAAACAAACTAGTCCTAGTGGCAGGGTTGCCGAAGCCCTTAGGTTAATGACAGAAACATCCACTCAACGAAGAGAGAATGAGCTACAAGTAGCTTTTTAGAATCACCACTAGGACATATCCGCTTCATCCATTGCTTATATATTATCATCATATGATATATTACTCTTCAAAATAAACTTCACAAGATCAAACACATTACTACACAAGATCATACATTTGACTTAAAGTACTTCCTAAGTTCAGTTCATACAAACTTACAAAAGTCCCTAAGTTCATAATTTAAACAAACTAGTCCTAGTGGCTTAAAGGGTTGTTCATACAAAAGCCCTTAGGTTAAACAAACTAGTCCTAGTGGCGGGGAAACATCCACTCAATGAAGAGAGAATGAGCTACAAGTATCTTTTTAGAATCACCACTAGGACATATCCGATTCATCCATTGCTTATATATTCTCATCATATGATATATTACTCTTCAAAATAAACTTCACAAGATCAAACACAGTACTACACATGATCATACATTTGACTTAAAGTACTTCCTAAGTTCAGTTCATACAAACTTACAAAAGTCCCTAAGTTCATAATTTAAACAAACTAGTCATAGTGGCAGGGTTGCCGAAGCCCTTAGTTTAACGACAGAAACATCCACTCAATGAAGAGAGAATGAGCTACAAGTAGCTTTTTAGAATCACCACTAGGACTATTTATCATGTCCTGTCATCATGTTCAGCAAACACCCAAATCTCAGAATGCTATTATCATCCAAAATCAAAACAACTTCACAAAAATAATATTGAAGTACAATCAAAACAATATCATATGAAATACTTAAAAAACTTCCTAAGTTCAGTTCATTATACAAAATTACAAAGTTCCTAAGTTCATAATTTAAACAAATTAGTCCTAGTGGTAGGGTTGCCGAAGCCCTAAGGTTAACGACAAAAACATCCACTCAACGAAGAGAGAATGAGCTACAGGTAGCTTTTCAGAATCACCACTAGGACTATTTATCATGCTCTGTTATCATGTTCAACAAACACCCAAATCTCAGAATGATATTGCCATCCAAAATCAAAACAACTTCACAAAAAAAAACATTGAAGTACAATCAAAATAACTTCACTATCAGTTCATAGAAATAGTAAATGTAGCTACAACAAACCATTAACATAAATTAAACCCTAAACTGAAATTATATGAAAACCCCTAAAATAGCTTAACATGAAACAATAATTTAAACTTATACCTTTCTATGTTCTTCAGTTCTTCATATTTCTTTCTTCAAAGTATTTCAACTCTTCAACCTTGATAAACCCTCAAATGGAAAAAATAAATTCGTGTTAGATCGACATATGAAACCTTTAAATCGAAAGACAAAGAAGAAATCGAAAAACTGAAACTGGAGACAGCATATTCACAAATCCCAAGTCCATGTATTTACTCTATTAGATTCTTGAAACTGAAATCAAAATCCCTAGAATCTATTAACTGAAACAAAATCGTGAAACCCTAGAATCTATTAACTCAAGCTACTTGAAACTGAAATCAAAATCCCTAGAATATATTAACATAAATCGAAATCATGAAACCCTAGAATTTATTAACTGGAATCGAAAAACTAATACTGATAAATACTTATCAAATCGAATACAAGAATGCAACTGAAGATCGATTTAGATCGAGATATGAATTGAATCTTCAGTTGATATCAAGGGAAGAAAATATCTTCTGGAGCAGATAAAGAGCGAGGATATGAAAATAAAATGGCTAAAAAAATTCTAAGGAATAAAGAAGAGGGAGTAGTACTGTAGTAGATAAGGTTGAAAGGGTGGAAAAATAAAGAAGAGGAGTGACCAATCTTTGACTTTGGGTGGAAACAAATGTCAAAGTGTTTCCGACCGCACGCGTGTTTTGCATGCATGAAAAACTTACCGTTGCTATTCGCAACCTAAACATTATTGTTGCTAAATTAGAAACATAAACACGTTGTTGCTAAAATATAGCAACGGAAAATAGCAACAACAATTTAGCAACGGCACTATTGTTGTTGCTACTCTGGGTTGCTATATCCTTAAAATGGTGTAGTGATAAAATGGAAACATATATCAAGAAAAGATAACAGACTCGCAAATGCTTTTGCTTTCATATCTGGCATGATGATAAATCCAGCTGCGAGATGCATAAAAATTCAGACACTTACATCACCCTCAATCAATAAGGAAGAAGAAGATGAAGCAGATGTGATGATGATAGAAGGTGGTGAAGAAGAAACAAAAGGGAATATTGCAGATTGGCGAACAGAACTTCATGCATATTTGGCAAGAGGAGAGACACCAAGAAATAGTTTAGAAACACATAAATTAAAAAGCCGAGCAACAAATTATGAATTAATAGATGGAGTATTATATTGCAGATCTTTTAGTGGACCATCGCTAAGATGCTTGACGAGGGAAGAAGGACAAAAGGTGTTAAAGATGTTGCATAGTGGAGATGCAGGTAATCATAGTGGGGGGGGAATCTTTGGCATACAGAACAAAAATGCAAGGTTATTATTGTCCATATATGCATGAGGACGCGAAGCAACTTTCAAGACGATGTGAAGATTGTCAGTGATATGGAAAGAAAATACATGCACCAGAGGCACCATTATCATCCTCAAACAGTGTGTGGCCTTTTGGAAAATGGGGGATAGATATTGTGGGACCATTTGTACCAGGTTCTGGACAAAGAAGATGTTTAATTGTCACTACAGATTATTTCACAAAATGGGGAGAAGTAAAAGCAGTACAACACATCCGCGACAAAGACATTTTTACATTCATATTTGAAAATATAATTTGCAGATTTGGGATTCCTGCACAGTTGGTATCTGATAATGGAAAACAGTTTGAAGGATAGAATATCGAATTGTTACTTAATGCATTTAAAATTAAATGTGGAAAATCGACACCATTAAATCCACAAGCCAACGGACAAGCAGAGGCAAAAAATAAGACAATTGCAGATATATTAAAGAAGAAATTAGAAGGACACCATAGGGCATGGTGTGAACAAGTACATAATGCAATATGGGCTTACAATACAACTAGACGGAAGCTACCAGAATGTCACCTTTTTGTTTGACATATGGGGTTGAAGCTGTGTTACCGACAAAGGTTGCTATTCCTACAACAAAAAGAGATGCTTGGGAGAAGAATCTTAGTGCTGAGATGATTCTAAATAAACTGGATGAATTGGAAGAGAATAGAGAAAAAACTTTACAACATATGGAAAATTATCAGCGAAGATTAGCTCGCGAGTACAACAAATGTGTCAAAAAAACGTGAATTCCAACCAGGTGATCTAGTGTTGCGAGAAACACCAATTTATTAGCGAGAAAATGGTGGAAAACTGGCGAGAAAATGGGATGGACCATACATCATTAAAGAGATAGTTGGAACTGGAGCATACAAATTAATGGATCCTGAAGGTAGAGATGTTGGTCAAAGACTTGATAGACCATGAAATAGATTATTTTTGAAAGATATTATCAATGACAAATTCTGCGAGATTAGAGATGCTGGTATGTTATATGATGAAACGGGTAATAAATTTTTCTATCCCTATTATAACTGCGAGATTCTTCCAAGGACAGAGCAAGTAAGAAATGCGAAAATATCGCAAGAAACGCGATTACAAATTTCGCAGAGATTAATAGAACGGGACGAACCTTTATGGCGTACACCCTAGTTCGCGGATACAATTTCGCAAGAGGAAAATGTAAGACCTAAAGTGCGTCATATAAGGGGGTATCTCTTTGCGTGGCTCAAGGATAAGAGTTAAAGGAGAAGAATTAACATGCAAAGGGTTAGACAAACCTATCACAATCTCTTGTAGCACGAAATCCTCTTCATCCTTGAAAAACTCAAGTGAATTATTCACCTCTTGTATATCATGGTCCTCTATCAAACCTTGCAACCATTCTTCGTCCGTTTATACCTTAACCAAAATCTCGGCATCAACATCTTCATTACAATCATTTGCAAGCTCAATTGGGTCTTCCACAATATTGGTCATATCGGTTTCATTATCAACATACTCCTCGTTGTTGCAAGGCACATACTCTATTGCGGATCCAAATTTCACTATAAGGAACTTTTTTAGAACACTCAAAAATGCTTCATCCTCAATCTACGCCCTTTGAATAGGCTCTTGATAATTATTAAGATAAATGCTTGTGCAAGCTGCACTAGTGTCATCATATTCCTCTTCGTCTTCATCTTGATCCCAAAAAGATTCCATTGTACACTCCTCGTTGTTGTCACCATGACTTGTTTCAAGCAATGTATCATAATCACCGTCACTTTCATAGTTAACATAAGGTTCTTCATCGCTGAATTTAGTGTTGCTAAACTCTAACTCATCATTTTGAATAGGCGAATGATCATTATTAAGATCAAGAGTTGAGTTAGCTACACAATTATCAACGAAAGTGCCCAAGGATTGGCCTTTTTCAACATTAGCATCAATCAAATATTCATCACAAACCATATGCACATTAGAATTATACATACCTTCCTTACATTGATCAATGCCTCTTCTCAAGTTAGCAATACCTTCACGAAATTCTTGGAGTTGCTCGTCTCTAGTCTCTTTAGATTTTTGAAACTCTTGTTGTACAAAGTTGGAAAAGTTGTCTAACAAGTTAGAGACTTGTTGTTCACGAGCATAAGAATCCTCCCATCCTTGTGGTTGTTCACACCCATACCCTCCATAAGGTTTTTGAGGAAAACCATAAGGTTCCATGGAATATCGGTCATAACCAATGAATTGGTTTTGATTATACCCCTGGAATTGGTAGTTGTCATATTGTTGAGGTTGTTGAAAACCGTATCCGTTGTTCCAATATGCTCCATCCATGAGAAATAAGTACCTAAAATAAGATTCTCAAACCAAGGTTAAAATCCAGAAAATAAAATAAAAACAAAACTAAAAACAAAACAAACAAAAATAAGAAACCAAAAACAAGTGACAACCGTTGCCTCCCCGGCAACGGCGCCAAAATTTTATCGCTGTCGTATGCGTCAAAAATAATTTACACTTTCTTACTACTCAAAATATAAATATAGCAAGGGAAAGAAAGGATAGATCCCACAGAGAGGACTAGGTTGTCAATATGCTTTCGGTTTCCTAACAATAACACCGAGGGTTTTCTGATTTTTATGCAAGTAATAAAACTAAAAGCAAATAAAGAAATAAGCAAATCAAAGTAGTGATAATATTGGTTAAGGATTCATCTTCATTCACAAATATGTTTTCAAAACAATAAGTAGAATTGATATTTAATCTCAACTTTTATCAAAAGCCCTAGAATACCTTGATCGCAAGAATATCCCGCAAATCTCCTTTTGTCATCAACAAACACATTAAAAGATGCGAATATGAATTCTATCTAAAAGAACAACCTAACGTTTAAAAGCACTAATCAATTTTAATTCCCTAGATGCATTAAGTTCTATGAAATCAGGACAATCAAAGCAATCGAACGTGGAAAACGCACTAATTCAATTTAACAAAGGTTATAATTCACATATGATCAAAAGAATATATCACTACAAACTATAATCATATTTATGCTACTTGCAATCAGGAATCTATCACTTTTACGTATAACAAACCCTAATCTAGAATAGAGATGAAAACAAACTCAACCGATTCGCGACTCGATCAAACAAGCATTCAAATCATATAACAATATTAATTGTGAATCATAATCGATAAAATATGGAGACAAAACTAATTTATCATATCAAAAACCATATTATGTGAAATCCAATTATTCCATAACCAATAATAAAATTAAGTACTCATATTCAAGGAGTTCATAACAAGAAGAAGAAGAAACCCTAACATGTTTCTAAACCCTAGAACAAAGTAGAAGATGAAGATAATAATTCTAAAGATAATAAGATCCATCCAAAAGTTGTAGGAGTTTTCCTTTTATAGCTCTCATTGTTCCAAAAATTAGGTCTAGTCTTCAAAGGTCCAGTATTTAGAAGTCCACCAAGCCTACAATAGAGAGAAACCCGTGAAGAAATTATGTCCCAAAAATGCTTCGCCGAAAAACAGGGTTTTTGTCCGGTCACCCGAATCTTCTTCTCCGTCGACGGAATATTCCGTCACGGTGCCGTCAAAGTTAACAGTTGACCTAAAGGTCTTTAACAGTTGACCAGGTCAAGGTCTGTTGAGTCACTGAGTCAGCTTTCTCTAGTCGGATCTGAGTAAGAACCGAGTCAGCTCACTGACTGGTCTAACTAGTCATAGCTCTGCCATTTTGCAAGCCATCTTGCCAGGCCAGAACAGTTCACGGCCAAGATGGACATGCCTTCCCTGCCATACTCCTAGCCTAAGCAGATTCATTCAAAACCACCATAGCTTCCTCATCTCTGAATCCATCACAAACCCCATCAAGACACTAACAACAACACTCCTCAGATCATGGCTTGCACCTGCACCTGCACTTTGCTCATCTGCAGCATCAACTTAGTCCTGCCATACTCAGCTTCATTGACCAACTTTCTTTCACCACAAAACCACTGCAACAAACATCAATTCATTGGCTTTCCATTTCAGGAACTCAACTCCATCAGCAAAATTCAAGTCCATAACCTTTAACAGCACAACTCCATTTCAGCTCTAACTCCACTTTTCCATCATTTGCAATGCCAACTAGTTTCATAAGCACCAATTCACTGCAAGATCAATGCCTTATTCAATTACTACCAAAACTTCATAACTGCCTCCATTTCTCACCTGAACCATTCAAACCAAGTCTGAAATCTGAGTAGCACCAAACCACCCATTCAAGCTGCATAATCTCATTGCACTTTCTGTAGCTTCTCCATCATCACACACCTGACCTGGATGCTTTCCCTGTAATGCACAACATAGTATCAGCTCATTAGGTCCCTTAATACCACCAACACCTGCTGCCACCTCATTTCTCAGTTAACAGCAAACAACTTCAGTATCAATTCCAACATCATTTCCTCCTTCTCTAGATTTACCAGCTCCACTAGCTAAACACAACCATAACCTGTACTTCATTTTCTCAGAAAATCCTCAACTGAGTCACACCCATGCTCATCAATAACATCAATTCTACCCTGTAATACCAGCTCCACCTATGACCCAATCTTCAATTTATGCTACAGCCGCACAATCAACAACATCTAACCCATCTCTTACTCCTCCATCCACCACTGCTATTGATAACAGTTCATCTCAAAATCCCAATTCTTGAATGATTCAACTCAATACTAAGATTAAACCCAAATTCAAGCTAAACCCGTCTTCTCAACCATGACCATAAACCTTAATTTATCAAAACCTTGCTGTCTTGTTCCTCATATAACCCAAACATATTTGATTTCTTCCGTTTCATCAATCTTCACTGCCATCAGAAGTTCAGAACCAAGCTATGTAATTATGAACCCTAATATTTCAGATCTTACATTCCATCACAAATCCACAACGTCGACTAACAATTTCTTCAATTTCTTCTCTCGATCTCTCGGAATCACTTGCAGTCACAGCTGCTTTTAATTTCGGGTGAAAGGGATAAATGAGAGATATACCTCTCACATTTAGGCTTATGAGGTGGAAGGGTAGGATGGATTTGGGTGCTAATAGCACACCCATGACAGCGGATAGGGGCTACCCAAATGACATCCCCTTAACATCAGTTAGGCCTGTCTTTAGTGCTTCACTCAACTGGATGCCCCTTATCCTCATCTGTAATGTGTTTAGTACACCTCCAAAAGGGTTACCCCTTAAACGTTACCGGGCTCCGGATAGTACTTTCCTGTAAATTGATGATTTTTCCCTTCTAGCTCAAATTGAACGATTTCTTCTTATTTTCCTCCATGCGACTCCAGAGTACCTAATAAATCAAAAATGAATGTAAAATACATAATTTACTAGAAAAAATAGCAAAGAAAGCATAAACTCTATATAGTAAATACAGTGTATTCTACACCTATCAACAACCTGCGATTTCATCGCAAGACGACAATGTCATAAGGCTTTGTTCTCGCAATAGAACTTAGACTTGTCATATTGTCGCAGAGAAATTGAAAAAATACTGATAAGGCAAGATCAATGGGTTTTTACATGAAAATGTAAAGATGTCCTGCGATTTTGTCGCAGATACAAAATATCAAATTTTTTTGGAAAAATAAGACCTTTAACTAGGAAGGCAAAATAAGACCAACAGAATAATCCCAAACATTAACTATTTTCTTTTAAGAATGCTGGAAAGATTTCTCAGAATCCTTCGGAGTTTCTCAGAAATATTATTCAAAATCACACAGCAGGTTTATTCATAATTTCGCAGTAATATTCGTCATATCGCAGTACTATCCATAATTTCGCAAGAAATATCGCAACACAATTCGCAAAGAAAGAATGCGGGAAACACTTGATCATTACAAAAAAGATAATGAAGGGAAAGTAGGGGAGTTAATAAACAAAATATCATTATCTTTCTTGAGAATATTCAAAATAACAGAGATAAAGTCGAACTCAAAAGTTGTATAAAAGATACATTGCTCACAAGAAAGAGGAAGAAAAAGAAAAACAAGATTCAAGCTTCAATGTTTATCTCGCCAGCTTCATTCTCCTTGCCAGTATTCCTCGCGTCACGATCATCTTGAGTTTCTTCTTCAACTAATTTTTCACCAGAAATTTCTTCACCACCAGTAGCTATTTCTTTAGAAGGACTCTTTTCTTCTTCTGATGGGTCTTCTTGAGAGACATCTTCTTCACCACTTGCATAGTATAGATCATTATCAATGGGAAGAGGAATTTCATCATCATCTACTTCTAGAGGCTCAATGGATACAGGAGGAAGAGACTGGGATATTAGAACGTCATTTACAAGGACTTCAGCACTAAGATGAACCTTGCGAAGGAAACCTCTATCACAATTTCTAATCTCCACATTTTTGTAGTATTCAAGATAGTCATATCTCCTCTCTGCAGGATTGCAAAATTTAACAAGATGGGCGGTGAGCCTTCCGTTTTCCTTGCAAACTTTAGCTAGTTTCTCAGTTAGATCAGAAATGGTAGAATGAAGGATTTTTTCAGATTCTGCGAGAAAAATAAGTTGACAAGAAAATATTCAGATGAAAATCTCACAAGAAATATAGTAGAGAAATTAATATTGAAAAATTAACAATTAAGGAAGTCAAAATGACTATCTTCTTTTTGAGAAGTTAAGTTTTGAATTAGTGTTAAGAAACAATTCTCCCATTGGTTCATGACATCATCAAAACTATCTCCAACTATACCCTTCAGGCGAGATTTTATAGTTTCTTCTTTGGAGAGGAGATAAGTATTTTCTTTTGCTAATAAGGAGTAAGATTCTTCTAATTGAGAATATTGATCTTGGAGTTTACTGGCCTTTAAACTTAGAGTTAACCTGCCTTTGATAAGTTTATCTTTCTCAGCGGCAGAAGATTCAGTTACTTCTTTGAGTTCATCTTTTAATGAACAAAGAGATTGTTATTGGTTGTTACACACTTTCTGAAGAATACTTATTTGCCACGAAGAGATCACCATCTTGTTCGAAAAGCTACGTTTCTCCTGAAATAAAGTTTTATTTTCATATGATAAAGATTCCATCGCCAAATTAGCTTGGGTTAACAAATATGAGAGGCGAGTAACTTCGCTACTTAATAGATTTTGCCTTTGCACTAATTGATCATTCTCATTGGTAAGGTTATCTATTTGATCGATTGAGTATGTGTAGAGATTATCTATTCTATTATATTGATCCATCCAAGAGTCTCTCTCAGCATGGGATTCTTCAGCAAAAGAATCAAATTCAAATATCTTCATTAATCATTTCTGATTTAAAGCTAAATAGGCAAACCAAATATTTAAAAATGAAATTGAGTACGGAAAAGATAAAAATTTGCTAGAACAGAAAAATTAGAATAAAGGAAGGAGAACTATACCTTTTAACTCCTTGTTTTTATCGCGAAGATTTTCGCAATCTAGTAAAGAGTTGCGAAGCTTGTGATCAAGAATATCACATTCTGAAGTTTTAGCTTGGAGACTTCTCTTTAGAGCTTCAACTTCATTTTCTAAAGACTTGCGAGGAAGTTTGATCAGAACCAAAATATTTGATTAAAGTCTCGCAGACATCATATTTGAAAGGGTCAATAGAAGATTTCCTGGCATCATCCAAAATGTCAGACAAAACTTTAAAAGCAGCATCAACCCCTAATGATGCTTCTTTAGATGAGGGAAGAGGTGCAGAGGGTGAAGTGGTAATGATTGCGAGTTAGAGATTTGAATCATTAGCGATGGTTGCATCCTCAGAAGGTGGAGAATCTGGAAAAGTAACGGTTGGAGGTAAAATAGGAGAGGAAGAAGCTTTACTCATAACAGTTTTGGGCATCTCATTCGGTGGAGGATTAATGGCATTGGGGGTATTGATAATGATATTCTCGCAGGTAGAGGATGGAGGTTCCATCTGCGAAGTAGTAGAAATAGATTTTGAAGATGTAAGTTTGGGAATAGTAATATCAATCTCAAGAGTCTTGGCTCTGCGGTATTGCTTGCGAGATCTAATAGCATTTTCATCACCCTGCGAGTAATAATATAGATAAGAAACATAGGCAACAATATTATTATTAAGAAGACAAATGTTTCTTCCTACCTTATGACTCGCAGACTTCCTTTTCCTCTCGTTAGGTTTTTGTTGAAGATCTTCTCGAAGATTAGGATTTTGATCGACAAACTGGATGTTGGATGTAGTTCCACATAAAAGAAAACATAGTAAGGAAGTTATATGGAATCAAGCAAAAAAGATCAAATAAGATGAATAAATTTGATTTAGACAGGTAAAATCAAGTTTAATAACATCAGAAGAACACATACCTTGGAGATTCCATTGAAGCAGTAGCAGATCCGGAATTTACAGAAGAACAGTGAACTTGCAGAGAAGTTAAGGGAAGAATGAAGAAAGAAATAAAAAGAAGAGAGGAGATGAGTGAAGAAGATATATATAGGAAGTAAAAAATCTCGAGAAGATAAGTGCCATTAATATAAGGAAGAGACATGAACGGTTGGAATGTAGCGGTTGAAAGGGACGTTTCAAAAGTTGAATGGAAGAAAAAACACGCGTAATAAATCTGGCAATAGATGCGGAAATATGGGCGAACAATAAAAAGTGAAAAGAAGAACAGATGCGGCATTTTAATTCTCATGATATTTGCTCTTTCGCATAAGAAAGACATGAGAAGAGGCAAGATGTATGTAGTTGCAGGAATTCCTACAACACACCCCTGATCATATTTTAATATTAATTCCTAAATTTACATGTAGAAATAGTAGTAAAATTGCTAGAATTGTAAACGGACACCAAGATTTTTTACATGGTTCGATCAATTTGATCTACATCCATGATTCTTCACTATAATTGTTTAAGTTTACATTTGATAATCTCCATTCATGGAATTCTAAATCTAGTTTTGGAGAAAAAGATGATAAAGAAAAATACATTCTCTCTCTAAAAACCTCTCTGCAAAATATCTCTCTCTCCTAAAATTGTGTCCCCCCCCTTCTCTCTCCTACTCTTCTCTTTATATAGGTGTTTACATAAAGGATGACAATTCACACTTCCCCTATTTTAGGATCTCTTTCTATGTGCTCGCAGGATGTGCTCACAGGATTTCTCTTCAACTACAAAATTTTCACATCTTTCTCATGTTTTAGGCTGTCGTTGTTTATTACGTCATTCTTTAAACTTCTTTGTGACGCTCGCGAAATGTTGTTGAAGAGTTTTCGGTGACGCTCGCAGAAGTGTCGTTAATCTCTCGTGAATATAATTGTGGCGATATTCTGGTCCTACATCTTGCCTCTTTTTTCTTGAATATTGCTTGAGAAGTAATCTTTAAGAAAAAATCTATTGTTGTAGTAGTCTTTGATCTTTGTTGATGAAGGAACGAGCGAAAGAATACTAGACTTGAAAAGTACGTACTTGCCTCTATTATTTTGTGAAGTTCCATATCTTTGCTAAGTAAATAAGAAGTATTAACTCTTGAAGTATTCGAAGTATGAAGTATCCTTGAAGAAATATAAGAAGTACTCAATCCTCAGAATATAAGAAGTATCCGTCCTTGAATGAAAATCATAAGTATTGCCTCTGTTCATGCGAAATTATTACTTCATTCTTGGTGACAATCCCTGTCCATTTTGGAAATGATTCTTGCCGAGAAGATAAAGAACATAAAATGTTTTCTTGGTAATCCATAGTTGCCTCTGTTCTTTATCTATGGAGGTAGAATCCTTAAGAAAATGTTAAATGAACAAATTATTTCTTTATTCTGATCTCGCCTCTGCCTCATGCGATAAAATAATCATATTCTGCGAAATAATCACATTTCCTGAAATGAAATTTGCGAGGGAATGAGTTTGCAAGTTTCTGAATAGTTTGCCTCTGTTCTTTTTGTTGTAAATAGTGTCGCAAATAGTACCGTGAATAGTGCTGCGATGAATAGTGATGTGATGAATAATTTTATGATGAATAGTGCTGCGAGATTGTAGACAATCCTCTTGAGAGACTCTGAATAGTATTTCTGAGATATTCTAAATAGTACTTGCTATCTCTCTTGCGATGAAAAAATCTTTTCTACATTCTTAAAAGAAAATAGTTAAGTTTGAGATTATTCTAAAGGTCTTATTTTTCCTTCCTAGTTAAAGGTCTTATTTTGTCAATTTTTCTTTTTGCGGCAAAATCGCAGGACGTCTTTACATTTGCATGTATTAACCCATTGATCTTGCCTTATATTTATTCTTTGATTGTATTACGACAATATGACAAGTCTAAGTTCCCTCGCGAGATCAAAGCCTCATGACATTGCCGTCTTGCGATGAAATCGCAGGACGTCTTTACACTTTCATGTAAAAACCCATTGATTTCATCTTAACTTTTTCTCTTATGGCTTGTTGCCTCTGTATAATTTTCGTCACGCGACAATATGACATGCCTAAATGCTCTTGCAAGCATAAAGCCCCATGACATTGCCGTCTTTAGACACTTATCAGCTCCCTAATGGAGGGTGCCGCCCTTATCTTCCCCCTGGTTTCCCCTTCAAGGAGGGTACATTGTCCATACAAGACTAGCTCCTCCCATCCAGATTTGCCAACAACCAGCTGTTTTCGCAGCCTCTTGTCCTTTATGCCTATATGGCTTATAGTTACAAGATTGCACCCTAAGTGGGGTTTTCTTCAGGCCAAGTGCATCATAGCCAAGACTTACCAAGGATGGCCAGGGTAGTTTCGTACGCCCCGAGAACCCTTGGATCAACCATGTACCTCGGCGCCTTGGTCATACTTTGCACTTCTTAGAAGAGGTCCTTAGTCGTCCAATCAGGGTATAACCTTATATAATTGGAAATCCAAGATCCCTCTCCTGGATAGGTTTTCTTTAACCCCAACATCTGCATAACTCAGGTTCCAACAGCGGTATAACCTTATCACTGAGTCATGTCAAGAGAGACCCCCTATATGACGCACTATTAGGTCTTACATTTGCCTCTTGCGAAATTTTATTCGCGAACTAGGGTGCACGCCATAAAGGTTCGTCCCATTCTTATGTCTCTGCGAAATTTTATTCGCCTTTCTTGCGATGATGCTCGCGTTTCTTCATTCTTTCATTTCTGTCAATTTCTTCTTTCATTTCTCATAATCATATTTGAATTAAATATTCTTTAAAATCTTTTGAAATCTTAGAAATATTCTTTGAAATCTTGCGATTGTATCGCGTTATTAAAAAAAATATTTTTCTGTAAAAGAAATATTATAGAAAAATCTTTGAAATCTTGCGATTGTATCGCTCTTTGTAAATCCTAAATTTTGAAAGTTTTAGAAATTTTTGCGATAATTTGGTTTTTTGTAATCTTGGAAATCTTTGAAAATTTTGGGGATCTGTAAAATTTTTGCGATGATTTCATTTTTTGTAATCTTTTGAAAATTTTAAAGTCTTGCGATTGTATCGCTGTTTGTCAATCAAATCAAAAAATCTTTGAAATATTTTGAAATCTATTAAATTTTAGAAATCTTGCGATTATATCGCTTTTGGTAAATTAAATCAAATTTTTTTGAAATCTTTTGAAATATTAAAAATCTTAGAAATGCTCTTTGAAATATTGTGATAGTATCGCTTTTTATAAAATAAATCAAAAAATTTCATTTTTTGTAAGTAAAATATTCAAGGAAGTGGTACTTAGCTTTCTTGCGATTTTCTGTTGCTGATGTCTCTCGCGAAGCATTTGAGTTGCTTGTGAAATTGGCATATTTGAAATGTATAATTCTCGCAAAAGGAAATGTAATTATCGCTGGTACAAAAAGGAGTGTGAGAGATGAGTCTTGAATCCTTGATCTACTTCTTGCATATTCTCGCACCATACCAACTGTTCTAATCCTCTTTTGTGAAATATCTCTGCAAAATAATCACCAACTCTCTTCTCTTGTTTGAGAAATTCTTGTGTGAAGCTGACTTTTTTCTCTTGATAATAAGGGATGGCAATCTTCGCTAGTTGTTAACTTCGCAGAAATGTTAACTTCAAGAAAAACACATGAATCTCGCTGGCTGTTTCTTGTAATCTGCGATGGTTAACCATCCATTTGATTTTTTCCGCTTCAAGTTAAATTTTTCCAACTAAAGTCTTTGTGTTCTTCTTCTCGCTGGTGATTGACGATGATCTCTCCCGCTGCTAAATCCTTTTTGTTCTGGTGATTGGCCTCTCCACTCTTAGTTGCTGTTAGTGATCATTTCGATCTACTCTCTTCTTCGTCTGTAATTTTATCCTTTAGCGTACGTAATGGCTGTTTATCCTTTAGCGTCAACAATTAATAAGTTGTCACTTATTTTATCTTTGTTTATCCTTTTTATCATATAAGTACGTAATGGATGTTTCCAAGTGATATGTTGCTCGCCAATAATTTTCGTCAACACTACACCCTTTCTCTTTGCTCGCCAAATGTTATTCATTATCGCAAGTATTGAACTTTAGTTGTCCTATCGCAAGTAGTCATTCTGAGGCAATAATTCAATAACACTTCCTTGTTTGATTACTTTGTTTTAATTTAATCAAAGATTCTTTCATTATTCTTTATTCTTTCATTTTTGTATGCTGGCGATGCTTTCCCCTTAACTCTTGCTTGCCAGTTTTGCGATGGTTGGTGACCAAATAGTCATTAATTAATGTATTTTCTTATTTCGCAAGAATGGTTGACAATGTGAACTCGTTTGTAGATGATGAAGTAAATTATATCATTGTGTCTTTCTCTCTTCTGTATTAATTGTATTAGCTCGCAACTTCTTTGTTGTCTCATAGTTTTTCTTCACATTGTATAGTTGGCGAAGTAAACTTCACAAAATGATTTTTGTTGTTGATGCAAGTCTTAGGAAAATATCCGTGAAGATAATTTCTTGCGAAGAAAATATTTGCGAAGAGAAAGGTGATGAACCCACGATATCTTTTCATGTCTTCTCATATAATTCCAACATCTGTTGATGTCTTCTCAGATAGTACGTGTCAATTTCTTATTCAGTACGTCATATTTAATGGACAAAATGTAGTTTTTCCCATTCAGTACGTAAGAGTCTTTACTTGCTCGCAATGCATTGTATAAATTAACTATCGCAAGTCATATTTAATGGACAAAATTGTGTTCATTGTTCTTCATCATTGGTTAACTATTTCCTCCTTCGCTGGCTTAGCATTCCTTCTCTTCCTATTCCCATGGGTCCTTCGCAGAAATCATTTATAGTTTCTTCTCTCGTGAATAATACACTAACACATTTAGTATTATTTTGCGAAATTCCATTCATTGCTTCATCTTTGTATCTCCACGTTACTAACACTTTAATTATTCCTTTATTATTTAGATTTCATTTAGTTGGTTTCTTACTGCTGCGAAGTCTTTGCTAGAAATAAAGATATTAACACTTTATTATTCCTTTGCTTCTAGATTGGCTGGCTTCTTTTACAAGTTGTCCTTCTTCACTCTTTGGCGTTGTTGCTCACAGAAATCCAAAAGATTTTCCACTCATTGTTGGTGAATTAATCATTAGTCTTCTTCATGTATCCACTGTGATGTCTTTGTCCTTTCTCCTTCGTTGGAATCTTAATTTTCTTGTTAAAATGTTGGTGTTGGTTTTATCCATTTATTCGCTGACGTTGTATGTTGATAAGTTGGTGGATGCATCTTATCGCAAAATAGAAATTTCACTAGACTTTTGATTCCTTCATCTTTGAATTCAATCACAAAAATCATGTTCACGTTAGTTGTTTATACGATCAAAATTATGATTAAATTCAAGGTTTATGGATGTAAACTTATGATCAAAACTCTTTTGGATTCAAAATATCAACTAAACATCAATTTTTGCGAAAAACAAAGTTTGATAGTTAAAAAATTCAAAATCTTCCAAATCCAAATTATTAACATATAAATTAAAGAGATAAGAAAGAATTTATCATGTTTAAACAATTAATTGATGTCGATTTATTTCATTTCATTCCCATAAAGATTTCTTCGAATTTGCTCCTGCTTCCCAATATTTCTGCTTCTCTTTCTCTGTAAACATTTCTCTTAAATTGTGTTGGTTGTTCTTCATCGCACTTTTCTTAAAATTTCCATATTTTCCCCTGTATCTCATAAATCCAATCAAATTCATCATCAATAATTGCTAATTTCTTTAGATCTTCTTCAATCCAACAAGAATGTAGTGTTTCTAGCGCCAAAATGTAGTTGCAGGAATTCCTACAACACACCCCTGATCATATTTTGATATTAATTCCTAAATCTACATGTAGAAATGGTAGTAAAATTGCTAGAATTGTAAACGGACACCAAGATTTTTTACATGGTTCGATCAATTTGATCTACATCCATGATTCTTCACTATAATTGTTTAAGTTTACATTTGATTTTACATTTGATAATCTCCATTCATGGAATTCTAAATCTAGTTTTGGAGAAGAAGATGATAAAGAAAAATACATTCTCTCTCTAAAAACCTCTCTGCAAAATATATCTCTCTCTCCTAAAATTGTGTCCCCCCCTTTCTCTCTCATACTCTTCTCTTTATATAGGTGTTTACATAAAGGATGACAACTCACACTTCCCCTATTTTAGGATCTCTTGCTATGTGCTCGCAGGATTTCTCTTCAACTACAAAATTTTCACATCTTTCTCATGTTTTAGGATGTCGTTGTTTATTACGTCATTCTTTAAACTTCTTTGTGACGCTCGCGAAATATTGTTGAAGAGTTTTCGGTGACGCTCGTAGAAGTGTCGTTAATCTCTCGTGAATATAATTGTGGCGATATTTACAGCGATCGTTCTGCGAGTTCTTCAACAACACTTTACGAGTGTCATAAAATAATTTAAAGAATGACGTAATAGCTAATGAATGAAGAAACATGAGAAGAGCATGATTGTCTTGCGATGGTCACAACACTTGCGAGAATGGACATTATAACTATTGTGATAATATCGTCGGTCAGATCCGAAATTAAATGACAACCTAGCTGTCATCCACTATGTAATTATCCTATATAAATAGACCCAGTAGTTTCAGAAAAGGGGTTAATGTATTTTTTGAGTGTTGAGAAAGCCTTGAAGAAAGAGAAAATTCAAGAGAGCGGTTGTATTCTTGATTTCTCCCATTTCTTGTAAACATTTATGAGAATCAAATAATAAAGTGTTGTTTTCAATCTTCAAATATGTCTTAATTACTGTAAATTCTTATCAAGGGTGTAGTGTAGGATTTCCTTCAACTACATGATCGAATAATTGCATGGGTCTAGATATTTTTCAAAGTTATATCTGCGTTCCGGTTATCACTAAATTAGGATGTATGACGAAGACATATTCAAAACTGCCTTTCGCACTCATGACGGGCAATATGAATTTTTGGTTATGCCGTTCGGATTAACTAATGCACCGTCAACATTTCAACACCTAATGAATGAGATATTTTGATTTACATCCGAACATGGGAGGAGCATTTGAAACATCTAGAAACTGCATTCAAGATCTTGTTAAAGAATCAACTTGTAATGAAACTTAGTAAATATTCGTTTGGAAAGGAGAACATTGAATATCTGGAGCATATCATCACATCTAAAGGGGTTGCGGCAGATCCATCCAAAATTGAGAGTATGTTGAATTGGCCGACGCCAAAAACATTGAAGGGTCTTCGTGGATTTTTGGGGCTGACTGGGTATTACCGAAAATTTGTCAATAACTAAGGAAGTATATCATATCCCCTTGCCCAAATGTTAAAGAAAAACAATTTCGTTTGGTCAGAGGAAGCTGTCAATACATTCTAGGCCTTAAAGAAAGCTATGACGACAACACCAGTGTTAACACTTCCTAATTTCGATCAGGGTTATCATTGGTATCAGAGCAAATCCTGATTTGAAAAATAAATAAGTGAGACGTCTAGCAACTGGAAAAAATAATCCCCACACCTCCTGTGTGATGCTAGTTGGTTTTGCTAGAGTCGATTCTCCGCTAACCATAGGTTTCTTCTCGAGACCCTGTCGGCTAACGACTTAAAGACTTCATTGGGATTGTGAAGCCATACGAAACTACAATAATCTTTCCATTTTCTATCGTACGAGTTCAATTAAATGATTGGATTGAGATTATATCTCCGATAGGGCAAGATAAAAAGAAATCACAAACATCTTCGTCTCATCGTTTGTGATTCCGCAATATCTAGTTTCTCTACCATACGATTTATATTATTGTGAGGTGATCAATAATGCTCCGCTATTCTTCGGGAATATAAGTCCGCGTTATTTATAGGTTCATGTTCACCTTGATTTTATCAAAATATGGAACAAAACTTGTAGGTTTATCTATGGGAGAAATATTTATCTATTGTTGTAGACTTTTCTGTGTAATACATATTTGTTTATTAAAGTCTTCGACTTTGGGTTGGAGCAACTCTTGGTTGTGGGTGAGATCAGCTAAGGGAATCAAGTGCGTAGTATCCTGCTAGGATCAGAGATTAAAGGAGCGCAACTGTGCCTTGAATAAGTGTGATATTGATTAGGTTTCAAATACAGTCCAGACCGAAGAGTTTGTAGTAGGCTAGTGTCTGTAGCGGCTTAACAAAATATGGTGTTCAATCTGGACTAGGTCCCAGGGTTTATCTGCATTTGCGGTTTCCTCGTTAACAAAATTTTTGGTGTCTGTGTTATTTCTTTTCCGCATTATATTTTGTTATATAATTGAAATATCATAGGTTATCGATCAATTATGGAATCCAACCTTTGGTTGTTGATTGGAAATTGATTGATCCTTGGATATTGGTCTTTGGTACCATCCAATTTTATATCTCTTGTATTTGATAAAGACTCGCAGATTTCTATTTGCTTGAGTATAGATCAAATCGAGAGATAGAGATATTAACTCCTTGATATACTTTTTATTAAGATTGAGTCTGATTGTCTAGTTGATTATCTTAAAAGTACATTAGAGTTAGTACATACAGATTGCTAATCGAAATTTTGGGTGAGGTTGTTAGACCCCCGCTTTTTCACCATCTACCCAACTGGCCTATTGCATCATGATGATCACTCTGAGAATGAAGACGATCACTTTATTGAAGACGATTACTCTAAGACTGATTCATCAGATGAAGATCTTGACAAATCGGTCTTGATGATCGCAACACAGTTTAAGGACCTTCTATTGAAGAGAAATAAACGGTTCACTAGAGATAAGCCAAAAACATCAGTAAAACCTCATAATCATATTCCTCCTAAAAACAGGGACACAGATGAAATTGATGATGAGGATATGCCTCAGTGCTTTAAGTGTAAAGGATTTGGTCATTTTGCAAACGAGTTCCCAAATCGTAGAAAATACACTGGGAACAAAGGTCTTACTGCGACACTTGATGAAATGTCTGATAATTATGATTCCGATGAAGACAAAAAATCAAGTGTTGCTCTTCTATGTGAAAATATTGATTTTGATAATTGTAGCAATACATACATCAATCTTGATAATCTTTTAGAAGAGAACTCAATCAACATGGAAGAATCAATTGACCCTTCCTTTGGAAACTCTATGATAAATGTTTCAGGATCTACATTATGCCTAGAATCTTGCATCTCATGGGCGCCTGAATCACCTTATGCGTTGACATGCTCCTATTGTTCTCTCAAGGGTCATGAACTTTCAAAGCGTTTTAAGTACAAACACAAGATGAGATATGTCAACAAGCTTCAACGGAGAGCAAATCATCTAGCTACCAAGCTCAAACTTGCGGAGAAACATCTTAGGTATGTAAGATCTTATCATCCTTGAAGAAAGTGGTTTCCAAAGATAGATTTAGACCATTAGAAAGTAAAACATGGTCTAAACATAAGGAAAGGCAAGGTTCCATGAATTCCAACCAAAAGGATCATGGTGGATAGATTATTGTTCACCACAACACAACTTGATTGTGTTGTCTTTGTGCATCTTATCTCATGTGCCTATTTAAAAGAGACAAGATCTTGCATACCTCAGGCTTTAAAATAAATTTTTTTTCTAGCTTTGTATAGTTTGGTTTTTGGAATTCCTCCATATCATTGTTGATATTGGAAAGGACCTGTTTGCCAAAAAAAGAGGGTTATTAGCAGCAATTACACTCTTTATAGGGTTGTGAGCTATGCGTACACAAACCTTTTTATAGGTTTAGAACCCCTACATTCCTTTTTCCTTCTCTACTATTCCTTATATCTTAAGACTGCTTGTTGAGGTTTGATTGTGAATTCCTCTCACAAAACCGTGCTTACATGGAAACTCCGAGCACCATGTATTCTGATGGAAAAGATATCAATATGATTGTTAAGCCATCAATCACTAAGGAAAAGGAGAAATCTCAAGTGCCTCCAACTTTAAAAATAAAAAAAAGGAATGTGAGGAAGCCAAGAGCTGTTCCTTCAAACTCTCATAAGTTTTCTGATATTATTGAAGAGTTGAAGCTGGCCAGAAAAGGGATTCAGCAAATAAAGGCTTGTGTTTTAAGATCTATGGAAATTCATAAGGCCCTGGTTCGACATCATCAGCCTAGAAATTTTATTAGTATTAACTCTTTCCTCCATGAACCATATGTTCCAATGGTTGTTGACGACAAGGAGTTCGGGGACGACAAAGAATTTTTTAAAGATCTTAATGTCTAGGAAGTTTTCTGATGAGAATTTATTCTTGTGTTTTAGGAAGAATAACTAGAGTTTGAAATAGCCATTATTGTGATTACACATAGCTATGTCCAATATTTTCATCTTTGGTTTTTAGATTTATTTATTTAAACTCTAAAATTGTTTGGAAGATGATTTTTGCAGTATTAATCTTTATGGTTTTATATATTGCAATATGTTATGAGATAAATGTGCTTGCGTCCGTGAACTATTATTGTCCCATACGATGTCAAAAGTTATCTCTTTTATATGTCAATATGCAAGTATTGATACAAGAACGATGAACTTTTGAAAAACAAAAATTGAACCTATTATGTCGTTATGCAAATAATTGATGGAAGATAGGATGAATTTTTGATTACGAGGATTATGTCTATTGTATGTCATTGTGCAAAGAGTGATGGAAAATAGGATTAATCCTTGTTTATTCCGCATTATTGATCTTCCCAGATACATATTATATTTATATACCGTGAAGCTCCATAAGTCTTCTTGTGTGAGCATTCCCAACTAGAGTAATCATAGATTCGTTTGTGATTATTTTGGTTGTGTATTATGATTGAATTAATCATGGGTTTTCTTATGGTTAGTTTAATTGAGAATTTTGGATACAAAATAATTTTTGTGGTTTTTGATGTCCAAAGAAATCCTTAT
Source organism: Papaver bracteatum (assembly GCA_023529315.1). Taxonomy (NCBI): domain Eukaryota; kingdom Viridiplantae; phylum Streptophyta; class Magnoliopsida; order Ranunculales; family Papaveraceae; genus Papaver; species Papaver bracteatum. The sequence continues at coordinate 48,688 of JAJJWX010000125.1, forward strand.
TTTCCGGTAAAGGTAAGGTCGCTCTTGTTGTTCTCTCGGGAATGACATCAAATGGGGGAGAGTTCTTTTGAACTTGTGCTTAATTTCCATATCTTTGTGGGGAGTGAGGCTGTGGAATTTTTTAGGGGTTATCTTATATCTTTATAAACTCCTTGATGAATGCATTTAGATTCAGCTTTATGATTGCATCTAAACAAAGTTGATATGTCCTTTTCTTTGGTCTTGAAGCGTCTCCGTGAAAATTTCATTAGGATCCCGTTTTCATACCTTTGCCAATTTTATTGACAAAAAGGGGGAGAATTAATATGTAGTTCACACTACAAATACATATGGTTTTTGGATCATTATGTAAGGGGGAGTGATTTTCGTGTTGAGACGAAGTATTGACTAAGGTGGAGTGATAAATATCACCATAGTATTGTTGTCAAGGTTGTGATATAAGAACTTTGATGCTGTGTAATAATACTATGATATTGTATAACAATAATCGATAGCTTTTGGTTTCTCATTGCTATGGCTACGGATCTTCAACAACTATGATGTTGAACTGAACATCTATGGAATCATGGGAGTAGTTGGAAAACACGAAGTTTTCGAGTAATATTGAAGCACCAAGGAGATCAAGCATGTGGACGAAAAGCTACAAAGTTTTATTTATTTTGTAATATATATGTATTGATAGTTTTTTCACTAAAATTGACAAAGGGGGATATTGTTAGAGCATTGCTCGGTCGAACTCGCATGCGTTGCTATCTCAAGCATGTTTGTCAATATTAGTGATCAAAACTATATGTCTTGATTTCTATTTTACTTATGACTAAGTCTCGGTCTAGGATAGTTAAGTATAGTTGAGCTCCAGACTCCATGGTGATTATCTTACGAAGATGAAGAACTACTCAAGGAATTAGTGGAAATTCATCCGACCAAAAGGTATGTGGAGACTTGAACTCATCTAGCACTCAAAATTCTATCTATCTCCTACTCTTGAGACAACAGTTGTATAAGTATGATAGTATTCATACATACACATTTGTTATTTCGAGCCGAGTTTACTCGCCTATATTTTTCTCGAAATATGTGTTGGTAATCTTTTGCTTTAACCACTTTTCAACTTTACCCGTGACAAAATTCATGATGACGTTTCAATCTTGAAAATAGCTTTGATGACGATATTCGATTCTTATGTCTAACAACTATTATAACATTATAGAAGAATATTTCAATGATTGAAATATAGAGTTGAGATTACGTAACCACTTATGGATATAAGCATATATAGTGTGTTCGCAAATTAGTGTATAAATCCATGTACCGGAAACCAATTTCGTGCATATATGTGCATGTGGTATTGGTGAACGAGACATGTTGGGTATGCGTACTGGCGGAAGTTTTCGAATCGAGAATTTCTGCTGAGTTTGTAGTTTGCAAACTAGTAAACCAGTCACTTTAGGTACGCGTACCCATACGTGTACCCACAGAAGTTTTCTAACCGAAAATTTCTGCTGAGTTTGTAAACTCAAATTCGGTAGCTAAGGTACGCATACCCATATGCGTACCCAAGCTGGTTATATTTTTCAAATCGGTAAGCTCATGAACTTAAATAATAAATCAATAAGGAATACAATCTTTGCAAACCGTGGATATATTGTTCGTGAATTGATTTGAGTGAATCAAATCGATTTTGTTTTAATTGTGTCTATGTATAAAGATCTAAGCAATTGAACAACTCTTCAATTAGTTTTTTTTGAGTCATTTTAACTAGTTGTGAAGAAGATGAATATGGTTGATATGAAAGTACTTATATGGATAACCATTGGTTAACTATTTGTTAACCAAAAAAATGTACACATTTAGGCACGGTTACTCAAACATAAATAAAATACATTTCATTTTTGTGTGACAAGCTAAGTTTCGATCTAACGGTTGAAAGATATTAGCTTGGATAAATCAGGTTTTTCATCTAACGGTGAATATTGAATGCTTTGTTACCAAGGTAACTTAGATTGCAAACCCTGATTTGAAAAATATATAAAGGAGACGTCTAGCAACTGGAAAAACTAATCCCCACACCTCCTGTGTGATACTAGTTGGTTTTGCTAGAGTCGATTCTCCTTTAACCGTAGGTTTCTTCTTGAGACCCTATCGGTTAACGAATTAAACACTTCATTGGGATTGTGAAGCCAGACGAAACTACTTCTCTTGTAGTTGAGCGATCTAATCTTGGCATTTTCTATCGTACGAGTTTAATTAAATAATTGGCTTGAGATTCCGATAGGGCAAGATAAAAAGAAATCACAAACATATTCGTCTCATCGTTTTTGATTCCGCAATATCTAGTTTTGTTACCATACGATTTAGATTATTGTGAGGTGATCAATAATTCTAGGTTGTTCTTCGGGAATATAAGTCCGGGTTATTGATTGGTTCCATTTCACCTTGATTTTACCAAAAGACGGAGCAAAACTCGTAGGTTTATCCGTGGGAGACATATTTATCTATTATTGTAAACTTTTCCGTGTCATACATATTTGTTTATTAAAGTCTTCGACTTTGGGTTGGAGCAAATCTTGGTTGTGGGTGAGATCATCTAAGGGAATCAAGTGCATAGTATCCTAATGGGATCAGAGATGTAAGGAGCGCAACTGTACCTTGAATCAGTGTGATATTAATTAGGGTTCAACTACAGTCCAGACTGAAGTTAGTTTGTATTAGGCTAGTGTCTGTAGCGGCTTAATACAGTTTGGTGATCAATCTGGACTAGGTCCCGTACTAGTGGAAAATGGTTTTTTTTTACCCACATTCCCGACCCTCAATGGAGGTCAATTGACCATAGACCGGTCAAGTCGGTCATAGATTTAATAAAAAACACGGAAAAAAATCTTTAATGGTTAAACACGGTCGATGAATAACAAAATTTTATTACCATACGAATCCTTTTCAACTACCGATGCCGCGACCGCTGAGCCTAGATGATTCGGTGGTTAGATTTTCTTGAGATTGAATCTTCTCACTGATCTACGGCTGTGATTAAATATCCTTTCTCCACATTAAAACCCAAATAACCTTATCTCTTTCTTACCTCTTTCATTTTTCTTCTCTCTCACCTCTTTCGCAGCAGAATTCCTCACCCCTCTCTCTGTTTTTTTTCTCAGTAACTTTCATGGAGATCGAGTATGCTCATTTACTTCCTCTCTCATCTCATTCATTATTTGTTCTCAATTTGCCTCCATCGTCTTCTTCTACAAAGTCTCCAGATTCATAAGGTAGTCAATACCTTCAAAAAATAATCGATTTCAATGGTAGTATGTGCTTTCGATTGTAGAATCCTTCTCGCTATTAACTGTGTAATTATCTAAAGTTCATTCTTCTTCATCATCTTCAATTACAGAAATTTAATTTTAATATTAGGGTTAGGGTAAATTTTCAAGCTCTTTCTTTTCAAGATGTTTTTTGTTTTATGAGGTTAGATAATTACTTTTTTTAATGGAATGATTTACTATAAGATTGCTCGTTACACTGCTTGTTTGTGCTGTTTATTTTTTGTTTCTTCAATTTGACTTTCAAGGATTTTTTGATATCATGAGTTGATGTTGTTTCAGTTTGGGTGGTGGTTGAGAAGGTAATTTTTGATGAAAAGTTACCTAGCTTCAGTTTGGGTGGTGGTTGAGAAGGAATTTCATTGTTTCAGTTTGGGTGGTGATTTTGAAGTATTTTATGAAATGGGTATTATTGGTGGGTTGAGTTCAATTTCGATTCCATTATTTTTATTGAAATTTCCAGTTTGGTTACATATTCTAGATTGGATTCTACTGGATTATATACTTTTTTTTAATTACTTTGTAATCTTTGGTTTAGCAAGAATACAAACCAAAAGTAAGTATTGGGTTTCTCAAAGTTCAGATTTTGATAATGAAATTAGTGGAATTGGTATGTACTTTTATTTTGTTTTTGTTTATGTGAAGGAATTGGTATGGATCTTCATCAGTGGATGAACTAATTTTCTTACTACAAGAGCATAATGGACCTGCTTAATTATGATGTCAAATTCTTTTGTGGTGGAGATGATTCTATGTAGTCGAGGTCACTCTCTAACTCTTTCTTTTTGTACTATGTAAATGGTTGTTAGCTTAATAGTAGTGTTATGAATGGGTTTTGGTTATGATGGATGTGAATGTGAAACAATAACTACATTTAGGATTGCAAGTCTGAAGTCTATAAAACAAGCCACCGTTACCGAGTGCGAGGTCCATTACCGTTTGTTTGCCCTGTGGTTTACTATGAGGTACTCAATGGAGTTTGAGTAGCATGTGTAGTTTTGTGAAAGTAACTTAAGTGCTTAACATTGTGGAATGATCTCTTTTTTATTATAAAACCAATGAAACGAGTTGTAACTATAATTAAGTTGTTAATGGTTGTTGATTTGTCATCTGCAGCAGGGTGCCCGACTATTTCGCAAGCCATTCATACATGAGATGCAGTTTTGGTGTGATAAAACTGATAAATCTCCTCTCATAAAGTCCCAGTCTTCATAGGTGATAAATCAAATCCACCATTACCTCTGCCGTAAAGAATGAAGCAGTTGTATATGAGTTGTTCTTAATTGATGTGAAGTAGTTTTAATGAACTCCAAAACAATAACTCATCAGGTATAGTTGTTTTCAAATTTATAACATTTAACTATCATGTCCAATTTTCCAATTTTAGACTCAATTGTACCTATATCTTGTAGGTCAGAAATTCGTACCTCGAATAGCTCAATGAGTTCTGTTACAAAACCACTTAAGTTTCACGACCCACATCATGGAACATTAGAGACTTTTTAACAATGGAAGATTCAGAGTTCAAGGTGCAATTTGTCCCTTTATCCTTTTAGGTTAACTTATCTGTATTATTTGAAAACTTATTTGTTTCACTTATTCTTTTTAAGTGCAGAAATACCTAGCCGACACACTTTCCGTTTTGGCATTAACAACATCTGTCGAAGTAGAAAGGGTAGGTGAAAGCTTCAAAGTTTACTCTTTGTTTATGCAGTCACAATTTGAGCTTTAATAAAGGGATTACCTTGAATTGTAATTATAACAATATATGAAGTTATATGGCATTTTTTTCATTTAAGGGTCATTCTAATCTGGCCACTGGCATAGTTTTCTACTAAAATACTTGATTAAATAGCTCAAAAAATTGAACTGGTTTGTGTTTGATCATTTTACATGTTATGCATCTGCTGGAGAACATAAATTCTTTGGTCTTTTATTATTCTATCTGATGATGCAGGAAGAGCAACCTCTTCAAGTATGCTTCACTGAATTCATGTGTATATTCAAGTCTTTGCTTTACGTAATCGCGTAAGAAAAATTTGCGGACATGGATTAATAATTAGTGATGGCGTACGCTGTTTTTGTAATTGCATATGAACACTTCAAGTCGATTTTCACTTTTACTGAGAACTACTTTTGCTTCAATAAAGAACATTAAATGTGTAAAAACGTCTAATCAATTTGTGTTTTTCACTTCTAATTACTTAGAGATGGTCTAACCATTGTTGGTTTGTTGCAGGATACGACCCTTAAAGAAGACGAAACAGTTTCTCTTTTAATCTTGAAGCAAGTGATTAAAGAGAATGTGAGGTTTCTGCATAACATATTTTCGGCCCGTGCACTATGAACTGAGATATCATGTGCTCATATTTGGAGAAAGCTAGAAGAAATTCCTTTGATGGAAGGCTATGGACCAGTGTCCTGCTTGGACTTGAATATCTTGTAAGTTCCGTTTCTGTAAACTAGTTCGCTATAAGATTGTTATATCTTCAAACTAAGAATGTTATATTCTTGTTATGCTAATGGTATCGATTCTTGACTCGATTAAAAGAAGTCATGGCATGAGCATTTTATCACATAACCAATATTGCCATACCATCACCATTTATCTCCAGAACCAACCATTGCATTCTTCTAAATTAGTAAGGAGACATGTGTTTTATTTGTTGATGTTCTATTCATTGTTGCATCTTATATTCTGAATCGTCTTTCCCGACAGACAGAAAAATGCTAAAGGTTTGCACACTAGGAGGTAGGTTTCTTGTACTAATGTTTGAAACCAAGTGGTTGTGCTTTTTGTTGATTTCGGTCAAGCATATAAGTAGTTGTTATTTTATCAAGTTATTCTGGTTTGCCTATCACATTAGAGAAGCTCTTTTCATGGTAGATCATGTTAGTTTCAACCTGTTCTACTGCACTAAATCGTCTACTTGTAAATATAAATTGTATCAGTTTAACTTGTTTGCTTTATATTTTTTTTAAAGTAACTACATTTCTTATTTGTGTTCACAGCAAGTAAGAAAGGGAAATAATGAAATCGACTGATTTTTGTGAAATCATTGTGTATTTTAAGGTCCTGGAACGGCAAAAGTGTTTCATCTTCTTGCTAACCGAGAAGGTTCCACTTTTGCTTTCATTTTTGTTTCTTTATCTAGTAAAAATGTTAGTCCTTGTATATTTGTCGTTTCAGTTGCTGTATAGAATGGTACTCTTTTATGTTGCTGGCTTGAGCTTTTGTTTAAGAAACCATGAACTTATTGGGGCTTGTATTGTTGTGAATTAAGAATTTGAATCCCCTTTGTGTCAGATTATGAATTTTGCAATGAATATAATATTTTAATGGAATGTTATTCTGGAGTTGTTAATCCAGTATAATGATTTCATTTTAGTTCAGTCAGATTATTTCATTTCAGCCCATTCAGAACGACTACAACCATTCAGCCAGTTCTGAATCTATTTTTTTTTATATTAAAATGTATATCTATGACCGATGTATGTCAGTCCTAACATCTTGACCGTGAAAATCGGTCGTTGATAAAGGTTGTTCCGCGACCCGCAGAGACACGTCATAGTTGAAAAAGACGCTCAAACAGCGACCCTTTCTTTGATTGACAAAGCAAGTCATAGATACGAGTTAAATGACTTGCTTTGTCGGTCGCGAAATGGCTGATTTCCACTAGTGTCGGGGTATTTCTGCATTTGCGGTTTCCTCGTTAGCAAAATTTCTGGTGTCTGTGTTATTTCTATTCCGTATTATATTTTATTATATAATTGAAATATCACAGGTTGTGCATTATATCGATCAATTGTGGAATCCAACCTTTGGTTGTTGATTGGAAATTGATTGATCCTTGGATATTAGTCTTTGGTACCATCCAAGTTTATATCTCTTGTATTTGATAAAGACTCGCATATTTCTATTTGCTTGAGTATAGACCAAATCGAGAGATAGTGATATTAACTCCTTGATATACTTTTTATTAAGATTGAGTCTGACTGTCTAGTTGATTATCTTAAAAGTATATTAGAGTTAGTCCATACAGATTGCTAATCGAAATATTGGGTGAGGTTGTTAGACCCCCGCTTTTTCACCATCTACCCAACTGGCCTATTGCATCTTGGTAGCTACTTCGGTTGGCTGGATGACAGACTTGAATGCGGGTCAAATGGTGGTTCCAAAGCAATATGGTTCAATATTGTGGCATTTTCACTCATGGTACGTACAAACAGTTATACAGAACGGCTAATGAGTTTTCCTTTCACTATAAACGGATGATGGTGGACCGTTTTGAGAGGAGCGGTTAATGATAGCCCGTTTTTTTCATTGAAACGGCTAACCATTGCCCATCCGCGATTTAAATTGGGAATTATCACTAAAACTAGGCTCTTCCCATACTGATGTGTAAAGGCGTTTGGGAAGAGACCGGAAACCTCCCCAAGACCCAGTGTTATATAAAGAACTAGCCCTCTAGAAGAAGAATTTCAGCAGAAGAAGAATTTCAGCAAAAGAAGGATCCTAAACTATCCTCCGGACTCCGCATATCTGATCTCAACAGTTATCTTCCACTAGATGGAGAACCGTTGGGGTGCTTTTGGTATGAAGCATGGATGCTTTTGGTATGAAGCATGGATGGGCGCCATGTCTCTTTCTCTCCCTTTCTCTCGGTCCCACATGTGTCTGAATTCTTTGCCCTTTGGTTATGTCCGACGTTTATAGCGCTTTTGGATACACATCCAGAAATAGCTTTTTGACTTCTAGAAGTCAAAAAGCAAGAAATCAGTTTGGGTGTAGAATTTCAGAATAACTTCCAAAAACAGAAAAGTCGATTTTTGTGAAGCAAAAAATCTGGACTTTTGACTTCTGATTTCAAACAGGTTATTAGCATTTTTTGCAGTAAAAAAACCACAAGATAAAACAAGCAAAAATGCTTGATCGCCCCAACATTCTTCCCCGTAGGTGGTAAGAATCCACATTCCACACCTTGTATTTTTCTTTGGGCCTCACCCTTGGAGAAAACAAGAGGCCACTAAACAACAAGGTTGTTTTTTTTTTCCTTTATGCGTGTAAACAAGGTAGTATTACTGCATGAACTGGATTTTAGCCAACAAAAATTAAGAATTTAAGCGGTGGTTACAACACGTCATTACGGGCAATCATCCGTCTTTTTCACTTTTAGTGTAGTATCTATCCTGTTGTTTGCTCTTAATATCAAATCAGTTGAATGTTTCTTCCTTTTACAGTTTCGAATTACTTGAATGCAGGAAACTCTCTTCTTAGAAAGGTTCAGAGGTGGTTTCACTCATTTCATTTTCATCTCAATAAATTCCAATTTTAAGTCGTATGCAGCAAAGAACGATTTGCAATGACTTAATAGAGTAGTCAGTGGGATTCTTTTGTGTTCCCTAATAGCTGAATATGATGACTGAATCTGAGATTCTACAAAAAAAAATTACATAGTATCTTGGCAGGATCCAATAGTTGTTTATGTTTGTCAGGCTTTCTCCCCAAGTGGCCTATCACTAGATCTATTAGCAATAGACTTCACATCTTCTGCCAATCCATTTGATTTCAGATATTCCTGTGCCACCAGGAGTTTTGCCACTTTAAGGTCAATTTTTTCACCAATATTACTTACCTCTTTTGATCGATTGAGCCAGTTCATCCAATTCTCTTGTTGGATTTCCATCTTGTTTACCAGATTCCATGAACACCATCTCCAAAGCTATCTTTCTTCTCAGAATACCTAGAATCAATATCAGGATTCTTATCAAGCTCTCCATCATGAGAAGTTTCAATTTTAGTTCCATTGCTTTGGGAACACTCATGGCTAAAGGGTTCAGAGGTCTTCTTGATGACTTCCTCGATCTCATTCTCATCAGTAGCCACATGACTTTACTCACTGAATCATCTCTACCTTTTCAACTGCTTTATGATTCTTTATCCTGGAATCCACCCCTTGATTTCTTGTCACTTCTGTCTTGCAGGTGCTTCTGTGGCTACTTGGACCTCATATTCATCTCCACTGCCTGCTCTACTTATCCCCCACACCCACGACTTTTTTCCTGCTCTCCCTAATACTCCCTAATACTCCTCTTTCCACCACTATCCCATTCTTCAACATCTTTTCTTGCATCCTAGTAATCTTCATTTCCACTGCATGCTCTACTATTGCCCCCCGACCTTTTCCTGCTCTCAGTTCAAGCCCCGATACTCCTCTTTCCACCACCATCCCATTCTTCAGCATCTTTTTCATTGGTGTTTGCCTGTTTGCCCTGTCACCTTTCTAATCTGGTGAATCATCCGTATCCCATTTCTTGAGCTCCGAATCTTTTTCGAAACAAACTCCTTCCATTTTTCAGATTCCCTACAAAGTATCCACAAAACTTAGTTCTCTACTTAAAGAACACAAATCTTTTGACAAGAACCCGATGCCACATCTGTGATGGCTCATTTATTAAGAGTAGTTATTGATCAGTTGTCCATTTTGAACTACAAACAGAATACTAATATTATGTATGACTACTAAAACCTATATATTATCAATGAAGACTTATGATTTAACCATGTAATATTACGAGCCCAACAGCTGTGCAACTCAAAACAGCAGAAGTCAAAGAAAATAACAGAGGAGCAAAAGTCCAAAATGAAGGAAAAACATAAACAGCAGGTTCTTCAGCAGTAATCATATCTGTATCAACGTTCGCATGAATGATATGCCTGTTGGTGCTTCGACGAACCGTTTCTTTCATCCAGAAATAACAGCTAATATCAACAAAGAAAGCTAACCTTTCAGTAAACAGGCCAGACAATAAAATAGCTATAATCTAAAAGGAAGCATTAAATTTGCTTTCTTAGAATATCAACAAAGAATGAATGGAAGTTGTGACGCAGGACAACAGTTTCATGTGTTTTGTGGGTCTTCACCCTAAAACCTTCAGGAACCCCACTGCATAGAAAAGGAAAATAGATAGAACATAAAATAGAAAACAACGAGGACACATCATTAACTGCGTCATACAAGGATACTTGGATTTAAGCTTCGTGAAACAAGTAACTTGACAATTAACTACAAGAGCTAAAGAGAAGATCCTAATTCCCAAAAAAACGTGAACTTCCTGATAAGTAAATAGCTAAATATCACGGGAATGTGAGCATAGCTCTTATACCTTCTTTACAAATTGGCGGACCCGCTCAAGACCCCCACCATTACCAACCCACAGGAAGACGAAGGAAGGTGTATCAGCAATTGCCTGAAAAAAATGAGAGCAAGAGTAGCGTATAATTTCCGATGTGTAAGCTGAAAAAATACTAAGAATTCCAATATCAGAGATTCACAGTGCACTAGGAGCAAAGAGCACTACCTCAAACTTAAGGTTTAAAATTTCTTCAAATATCCAGTAATCCATCACAACACCAGGGGCTCGATGAACATATTCTTCCCATGGAGGGTTCACAAGAATAACATCAAACTTGCTACCGTAAAACTCTGGAGAAAGAACAAACTCGCGCGAATCACACTGGTCTATGGGAGGTGAAGCCCCCTTCGCCACAATCTCGTCTTGAGCTCGTTTTACTTGATGAATTCCTCTCTTCCTCACCAGCTGCCACAAGTCCTTTACTCCCTGAACCATCTCTACTTTATCTACTGCTTTTTGATTCTCTATCCCGAAATCCACTGATTCATTTCTAGACACTTCTCTCTTATAGGTACTTCTTTGCCTGCTTATACCTTACACTTTTTCTTGCATAATAGTCATCTTCATCTCCGCTGCCTGCAATACTGAATCCCCCATCCTTCTCATGCTCTATGTTTGTACCCCAATTTTCTTTCTCTTTCCACCACTATCCATTCCCCAACATCTTCTTCAGGTGTGCTCTCATGACTTGCTCGAGCGATGCTTCCTTTTATCGCAACTCTCCCGATCCTCTTTATCTGCAGCCCTATCACACATTTCCTATCTGGTGAATCATCTTTTCATGCAACTCCTCTGTTCTTAAGAAGAGAATGTTCTTATGCAGTTTAACTATAACTACAAAAGTACGTGAATGGTAGTATAGATAAGAAACATTGTTTTGAACCTACAATATCAGCATGTTTGATAGGCTCAACAAATAAAATTTGACGGAGAAGGGTTCACCTGATAATTGTGTATAGTATATTGGAGTCGGCCAGGTATTGCTCAGCCTTTTTCCTCCAAACCTGTATTATGGCAAATCTTATCAAATTAAGTAGGCAACCCCTTCAAAATCTCTTGTTTCGTGCCCAAAAACACCGAAAAATCAACAACATAAAATGAATCACGCACCAACATGTTTCCACTTCCAATGCATTCCACAATTGTTCAAAAATAAATGAAAATGAAATAAATTGTAACTTGAAATCATAAAAGACCCAAAAAAATGAAAAAACCACAAAAGACCCAAAAATTGAAATCATAATCAAAGTTCAACAATGTAAAAACCCAATCGATCTAAACATTTCAAAAACCATGTAAAATTATCAAAAAGTCAATCAAACCCTTTATACCAAATTTTGCATTGCAGGAAATGAAAAAATTGCAAAAAATGAAATCATACCAAATCACAAAGTACTGAGTGATCACTTTAAAAACCCTGAGAATCCCAATCGTATAAACGCTTCAAAATATCAAACCCATAACTCAAATCTCACTCAAGATCTTCAGGACTCAAATTTTGGAACCGAAACCAATAGACCGAGATTTGCCCTTTATTAGGCCACTTCCTATGCATATCCCAAACTCATGTATTTGGCATATATGCACCCACTATGGTATGCCTAAGGGTGCACACGGTACGGTTCGGCTCGGTTCTTGCCGAGGCCGAGTACCTGTACCTCCCTAGTCTCGGTTCTTAGTTTTTGGACCGGTACTTGTACCTTGTTCCTCGGTTCCGGTACCATTCGGGACAAGTACGGTACCAAGAACGGTTCCGGTACCAGTCGATACTTTGTTTATTGATAAAAATGGGTACCATTCTCTTGGCTATTACTACTGTTGTTGTTGTTGGCAGTTGTGGCGTAATTAGTATTCTCAGCAAAAAAACATTCAGAAGTATTTGATATTATTATTATTGTTATAGTTTCCATTTCCACCAACAACGATACTACCTGCAGTACTGCTCTTACTAATGGCAAGTGTTACCTCATGTCATGATCATCTACTTTTGTCATTTCTAGATTCTGAAACATAATGGGCTGCAATTGTTTTTGTTTCTGACGGGATTCATTTATATCATTAGTTTCCTTCATCTGTTGATCACTGGTAGTAGTAGTAGCAAACAACATCCCTAGTATTTGTTGTTGTAATTTCCAGTGTAAATCTTGATTTACACAACTCAAGGATTCAATAGAAGAAGCAAGATTACTATGAATATTTAATGAGCTAGCCATTTCTGCTTCACTTATCTGAACACCTCCACCGTTGGTAGGTACTGAAGAAGAATTAGAAGAAGAACCATGGAAAGTATGATACCCAATATCTCCTCCATATGGAGTAGTAGCAGCAGCAGAAAACTGAAGAATGATGAAGTCTAGATAAGGAAAGTCCACCAAGTGGAAAATCCATAGTTGAAGGAGCATGGTGTTGAAAAAATTTCAAGTCATTTTCAGATGATGCGGAATCATGAATCCAATAATCACTAGAGTACAGAGTACCCTCTTATAGATGATGATTTAGTGGTGCTATTACTAGTGTTTTTCTTGTTTTTACGACAACCTCCACCGATAGGAACATTACGCAGAACACCTCCTCTGGTCCAATATCTTCTACACGTCTTGCAAAAGTGTCAAAAGTAGTATTATTCGGTACAAACGGGACGGGACGGTACATGCATAGGACCGTGTACCTGTACCCCCTAGAGGTCGGTTCTCAGTTTTAGTACCGGTACCTGTACCCCCTTCCTCGGTTCGGTACAAAAACAGGTACGGTTCTACCGGTTCCGGGACGGTCCGTCGGTCCGGCTCGGTTCATGTGCACCCTTAGGTATGCCAAACTGCCAAACTCATATGCCAATATGTTATTTCTGGCATATTGGCATACACGACAGAGTTCCCAGCGAGCGATAGAGTCTTTGTCGCTCGATGGTCATCATATCGCTCGATGGTCTTCCTGTCGCCAGCGACGGTCAAGCTATCGCTCGCTAGTTAGATGCTCGCTCTGCAGATCTTCATCTAACGGCTACGATTCCAACCCAACTTAAAATTCATAATTTATAATTTAAAAAATTGATAATTGGATCTTTTAAAGATAGTTTCCAATAATTTAAAAAAACAAAGTTACATTTCACATTTCAACTAAAAGAAAACATTTTAACTACTCATTTCCTTGTCCATTTAAAAGAAAAAAAAACAAAATTAACTACTCATTTTAACATTTTAACTACTCCTTTCCTTGTTCATTTCCTCCCGGACCAAAGATCCAATTGCCTGCATTTTCTGGATCCATGTTCAACAAACTAGTTAAAGTGCCGGTTTGAGACTGACTTGGTGGTTGAGTCTCATCATAATCACCATAACCTTGATAAGCAATGGGAGTACGGGAGTTGCTGGGAACATTATACAAATCTTGGAATGGGTGTGGTTGATAGTGTTGCTGGAATGGTTGAAATCTTCGATGAGGTTGAGGCAAATGGGGTATACAGATTCGTTTGCCTAACTACTTCCATGATCACACCACCACCTGGAGTCAGTATGTCAGGCTGCAAATGACTAAACATACGTGTAGGAGTTGTATCCATGCCAATGTTTTCTTCAACACCATGTACTGCTTGACTTTCTAACACCATGTTTGGGGTTGAACTTTCTGGTACCTCCTCCATATGACGACGTCTCAATCTTTCACTTCTTTCACCGCTTTGCTGACTGCGACGACTTTGGTGACTGCGACTACTTTGCTGACTTCGACTACTTTGCTGACTTCCACTTGGACTCGTTCCTCTACCAGCTCCAATACCGGGACTCAATCCTCTACCAGCTCCAACACTAGGACTCATGTCAAACATCATGGTGTCCCTCAAACTTTGCATCTCTTCCAAGTGCATTTTCTGAATTCCCTGAACAAGCGCATCATAATCGTTACATCGGTTCTGATACTCCAACTCTGTAGAATTGACCCCGAGGTATGGATAACTCCGAGTAAGTGCACTAGAAATAATTGGATAAGTAACAATCTCTCCAGATGTAGTGGATATAGTCTTTACTTCCCAAGAAAATGGAGGCATGTATGACGATGAACTTTGAGAAGGATATGTAAATACGTCACCCGTCTCTGGTGGAGGTTGGGAAGGAAGAAATTCATTGTCAAGTGGAAACCTACCTAAAGCTGGGAAATCCATCCGACCCAAACTTTGTGGTTGCATGGAAATATTTGGCTTGAAAATAGTATTAAACCAAGATATGTACTCATTTATGTCCATCGGCTCCTGGATCAATTCATCAGCTTCTTGCCAACGATGACCTTCCCTTATCAATTTGAAGTAATCGTCTGCTGAAACATCTCAGATTGGGATAAGGGTTGACAGCTATCACTGATCTCCTTGCAAAGAAGAAGTTGTCTTTCACCATAATACCAAACACCCTTCTCGTAAAAATAGGGTTGTATAACACCATCCTTCTAAGGCTTAACTCTACCATTGTATGACCTAGTTCTTCTTGGAACTCGTGTATCTCGCTTCATATGGTCTGTGAGATAAGGTTATGGCTTGTTCTACTCAACTTTGAATCTTATGAACAATAGAAGCATGTTGACCATCTTCAATATGCAGCTTCCCAATTCTCGAGAATCATACTTCAGTATCATCGGAAAAACATTCGTATAATTCTTAAGACAAGATTCGAAACACGGAAATATGTATACCACCAATATCGAAAATAATAACATTCGGGAGAGGTTAATAACTTTTCCATATGAAAATGACAAATAAATACATAATGTGAAAAATATTGGTTCTTACCTCCAGAACTCCCCAAAAAGCATTAAAGTTATCTTTTTCACACGTCGAGTTTTCACTTAGGGCAATGTAAATCTCTGATAAAATCGCACTCCCGCAATCATATGTTGGTGCTTGCTCTAAATCATCCAATGCTTCGAGAAACCCAATTAACACTACTGAGCTACCATTTGGAAACAAACATTGGCCCAGTGTCCACAATACAAACAGTCGTTCTAGTTCCTCAAAATGTTCGGGGATCAAATATTGATTACCAGCTTCCCTGTTTTGACGCATTTTTACAGCATAACGCTGCAAAAAACTTTTCAACCCAGACACCTTTTACCCAGACGCTTTTATTTGTCTATGTATAGGATTTCCTTCTAATTCATTTGAGTATATAGGAAGTAATTCTTTCCATCTATCTTCTGATTGCCACTTTAGTCTATTAAATGGAAGTAAGTTCCCTTGGCATGGAATTCCGGTTAACATGTATAAATCTATCGGTGTAACTCCTATTAACAATAATTATTCATAATTAGAATTTGTTGATTTTTATGAAACAAAACACATAATCTAAAAATTAAATTACTAGAAAAGACCTACTTACCGCATTCAAAGTCCTTGAAAAAGAACGTATTTGTAGTCTTCCACCATCGTTCTAATATAACTTGAACACCTTGAGTCCTGTGGTTTCTAGGTTGTATTAGATATAGATGTCGCCAAGGATATCTTCTCACTCTCTCTTGAACAGCAGGAGGAAGTAATTGAAAAATTGTACGTAACTCACTCCATCCACCTCTTAGATGTATAGCGTTACATCGCCCTTCATTAGCAGAAAGGTGATTAGAGAATACACCTTCACCGGCTACTAGTCTAACATTATTAAACTCATAATTTGTATCCACAACAAAATTTGCTCCAGTGCCTGAGGTACTACTAGATACTTTCCCCTTTTTGTTTCTTCTTCCTCTCCATATCTGTTGAAGATAATCGTTTTAGAACAAAAGTTTAAAGAAACTCAGTGGTTTTTCAGAAGGTTTTCAGAAGAAGAATTGAGGAGAATTGAGAAGGTGGGAGTAGAGATGCGGTATTTATAGGCGTCAGAAACTTGAACGGTGGCGATATTGATTATATCGGTAGCGATATAGTGAATTTCGAACGATATTCACAATATCGCTCGCTAGGGATTCGATCGCTCAGTGGTTTCCCCATAGTAGCACAAATGGTTTGGCATGCCACATGGCATGCCAAACACCATTTTTTTGGCATATGCATAGGAAGAGGCCTAAGAATTTAAAGCGTGTGCTTTTCATACGAAGGAGATTCCCCTCTCTAACACTTTCACCAGTACGAACCCATCAATGTGGCCTACAGAAGTAAAAGGTCCAATGGATATCCAATTCGAGTTTACGGGTCATCGGGAGCCCTCGTCCTGACAACATTTTGCTTAGCTGGGATGGTAAAACCTCATTTCTTTGTGGCCAGGCTAAGCGAGATCGAATTGTTAATCTGGCTCATCTTTGGCCAAGGGAAACTGATATAACAATCGTATTGAAGGACGTCACACGTAATGTGTTCCAAATCAACTCAGTCCCCTCAGAAAGAGTGGTTTGACATGTAAAATATCAAATACTATGAGAACAAGGAGCATGACTGGAACGACATACTGAAAGATATTAGAAAGGACCCTCAGGGAAGGTTGCTGGTGGGCCTTCGACCTTGAGTCTAGTGTTGCTGCTGCACTTTCTTCTGACTCATTCAAGTCAGAAGATTCTGATTTTGTGGGAAGGAATTCCCATAGCACAGAAAAGGCTTCTATTCTCAGTTCTATCAAGTGTTTATTGTTGTTTTATTTATTTTTACCGTGTTTTCCTAATTCTAGCAATTCTTAACGGCTATTTTTTGGGTTTCCTTTTTTCGGCATATCAGTTTTCTATATAAGGTAGTTGTTCCATGTACTACTCCCTACTTGTATTTGCTGGTTAACGCTCTGGTCTGTTCTGTTCTGAACTAAAGAGATGATGATGAATCAAGTGATGATGATAGAGATGAAGAAAAAGAAAAAAGGAGGTGATGGTCGTAAGAGGATTAAGATTGAAAAAATAAAAGACAAATCAAGATTACAAGTTACATTCTCCAAAAGACGGAAGGGTTTGTTCAAGAAGGCGAATGAATTATCTGTTTTAACTGGTGCACAAGTTGCACTGATTGCTTTCTCTCCTGCCGGAAAACCATATGTTTCTGGGAATCCTGAGGTCCTACTCGATCGATTTGTTAATGGCGAAGCGTCTGACATTCATCAGAAAGATCATGACGATCCAGAACAGAGGAGGTATATGGAAGTTGAAAAAGAATTAGAAGCTGAAAAGAAAAGAGGGGTTTTGTTGGAGTCATTGATTAATTGTGATTTGGGGTCTGGTAATGATAATTTTTGGTGGGATACATATGTTGATGGATTGAGTTTGAATGAATTAAAACAGATGAAAAGTGATATGGAACAACTCCAGAAGTGCGTCGCACAGAGATCTCAGGACTTAAAGATGACCGGCAACGCAGCTTCTTCTTCATATGAAGATAATCCCCTTGCGTTGATGAAATTACCGGCTGGTAATGATGAAGAGATAGTAAATGAGTTAGTCTTTGATTTTGATTCTCAAGAATATGATTTTGGTACTACAACTTCAACTGATCAAGAAATCACTGCGGACATGTTTTCCGATGACTACTACTAGTACTGATTATATTTGTAATCCAGCTCCATTCCATTGTTTAAGTGTATTCAGTGATGTATTTATTTTTGAGGAATTGTATGTATTTAAATTCAATTATCATTTTGATTATTCGCCTCTTTGTTGATGGAATTTTTTGATTAAATTTGTAACCTTTAATATTTTTGTATGCTGAAAACCGAGTGTATTGACGCGTTTTGTTGCAATTTGTGCTCCTCCGTCGAATACTTCCGATTGACATGTATATCTGGCAGGCTGGCTCAACAGCTGTCCACCAAACATCGGAAGTATCATAGCCGGAGATGTACAGTGACAGAATGAAAATTCAGACAAGACATCATTGAGGGTATCTGTTTTGTGTAGGGCGCCTGGTTTACAATTGGGTCTTGAATCTCTTGATATTCCTTGCATCTTGTGCGATGGCAAATAACCCTCTTTTTGCTAGCCCCGCACAGTAGAGACCATTTTTCCCCTTCCAACTGTTAGAAAAGTTTGCACTTCCATTTTCATTCAAAATGTATTCCCCATCCTTTAAAAGAAAGAAACAGAAATTAGTTTTTCTCCCGGAGACGTTCTTCAAAAAAATTCAGTTTACAGTACCTTATTTGCTGATCTCCTAAATCCTGTTGCGAAAACTATGACATCAAATTGATGCAATTTCTCATTTGCAAATTCCACACCATCTCCGGTTATACGTTTTATCGGTGGCAAAACCTTTAGCATTGTTGTCAAGGACAACAAAAAAGGAAGCGCTCCAATTTAGTTTAAGGAATGCATAAAAACAAAGGCAAGCAAAGAAATTGGTACCTGAATCTGTCCAGACTTGATTTTGCTAAAGGTGCCGACATCCACGACCGGAAATGTTTGGTACTTCTTGTTCATCAGCAGGACACCTTCTTTGGGTCTTGCAATCCCATACTTGGTTGTGTCGCCAAAGATTACCAGACCAGCAAAGAAGAGTAACCAATCTAGTAAGTTGATTGGAAAATACTTCAATAGCGTAAATCCTATAAGTGACATATTTCTGTTGATTATGTGAATCTTCAAGTTCACATCAACCAGTAAAGTCAGTAAAAATGGATTGCAATAGCTGAACAAGAAACATTTAAAAGCAAAATTAAAAAACAAGAAAAGGAATAACATACCGGGCTACGCACAACAATTGATGTCTTGGCACCAAAACTTGATAAATCAAGAGCAATCTCCATGCCGGAATTTCCAGCCCCAACAACCATAACATTTTTGTTGGCATACCTCTCCCCAGACTTGTACTCTATGGAATGAATAACTTCACCTCTGAAACTATCCAAACCATTGATCTCAGGTACATACGCATCGGAATTTTGTCCAGTAGCCACCACTAAAAACCTACAGGCGTACTCTTCCGAGTCGGATTCCGCGTTCCTGACTTTCACACACCATTTCTTGGTGGATTCATCAAAAGCTGCAAATTCAACTAGTCGGTTGTATAAAGCATTTACCTTGAAACGAGCTGCGTAGTTTTCCAAGTAGACGATAAATTGGTCCTTGGACATGTAAGTTGGATAATTGGCAGGAAACGGCATGTAAGGTAACTCTGAGAGGTGTTTGGCTTTACGAAGATGAAGACGATCGTAAGATTTCTTAGCCCACAATGAAGCTAAACAGTCCTCTCTTTCTAAAACTATGTTTGGTACTGAAAGATGGTTTAAACATACAGATGTGGCTATTCCTGACGGGCCAGCGCCAACAATTATCACTTCTACTTCCGTATTCATCATATCTAATTCAAATGCTGGAGTTGAGAGAAAGAACAAGGAGAGGATGGAGAAGAAATGGATTTCAGGTTGCAATGGCTCTGTAGGGTTGGAAGTTCCCTTCCGCGGTAAAGTTTCTCTATGCAAATAATTATCTTCAGGACG
Organism: Papaver bracteatum; assembly: GCA_023529315.1. Lineage (NCBI taxonomy): Eukaryota > Viridiplantae > Streptophyta > Magnoliopsida > Ranunculales > Papaveraceae > Papaver > Papaver bracteatum. The sequence continues at coordinate 68,585 of JAJJWX010000125.1, forward strand.
TTGCTGCACAGTCAAATTTTCAACAGTTGACCATTCAGAAGAATTTTCCTGGGATTGGCTCAAACTTCTACTATTTATCTTCAAAGAACTCTTCCTATGTTGATGTCCTTCAGAGATTTTGAGCTGCTTGAATCAATGCTCATTCATCGAGCACCCGAAGTCAGTATCCTCATATCCAACTTCAAGTTCTTCTTTCTCGAGTTCATTTAACTTGGACATAATACGAGCATATTCCTCGTCTTCACCAGCAACTTCCACATCCTGCACTTTAAAAGAACTGGATATACCTGGCTTTTCCAAATCTGCCTTATTTGACATCCTTTCTGTAGGATTCTCTTCAACATATTCTTCCCTGATCTAAACAACACCTTCAGAAGCTTCAGCGGCAGTAGAACCAAAAAAAGAAGCTTCAGCTTTAAGGTCCAATATCATTGCCCCTCTTGTTTGCAAAATCCCCACTGTTTGTTTCGATGTTCGTTGCACATAATACCCTTCTCCTAATAGTACAGTGAGCTCATTAGTGTGAACTAAACGACCGGGGAAGAACGCCGCTTTTCCAAATGGAACCATGATATCATGATGCAGTTCATCAGGAAGCTTATGGATTAGATTGTTGTTTTCGAAACAAAGTGACGAATATGGTCCAACTCCTATTGGTGTTCATCAATGGAACCCTCTACTGTTTTTGCTGCCTTTTGGGCTTCTTCTACCGAAACTAAAGATGCAAGAGATGTGACAGTGCCATTTTCTCTTTGCTCCATTCTATAGCGGTCACCGCTGGTTCTAAGCTCCAACTATGTGCAGGAAAAGAATGGAGTATAATCCCAGATATCCAGCTAGAACAATTTTGAATTTCAAAATGGGAATTCACTTAATCAACAACACTTATAAGCATTGTGAAATCTTCTTACATTATATCCTAAATCGAAAAACTAGCCAAACTTCTATACACATCAAAAATTGAGCTGAAATTTGCTATAAGGTGATATCTTTAGCAATACACAGATTATAAAATTACAAGTAGTTTTTGGTCTCAATACAAAAACTTCAAAATTCAAACATACACTGAAATTGTGTTGAGAAGAAATGGAACCAAAAGAAACCCAGATTACGAAATTACCTAATTTGATAGTTTTAAGTGACGCTGAGATATGGGTTGTGCTTCAAACCTTTACACCCAGCTGACAAATAGATTGCGGAGAAGTTTTTTAGGTTAGAAAACCAAAAATGGGGAAATATAACCAGAAACTGTTGATTGAGCGTGCGGACCCCCTGTATCTCCAACACACGCAGTTGAAGGGCTTGGGGATCATGAGAAGCCCAAACAAGGGTAGCGTTTTACATGACCACGGTTGTCCGCTAAAACCGAACCGATCCAAACTGATTACTAGTGGAATACTGAACGGAGTAACTTAACGGATCCAAACAAATTAGTAGGAAATTGGAATCATTTGCGAATGGTTGGTTTTGGTATAAAAAGATAAAACGGAGAGTAATGATTTCGAGATGATAAAACATACTTCCTCCATCCCACTATTAAATGATTTAGTTTAAGGTTGCACAATTTTTAAGGCAAGCAAGAAAAAAAATACTTCTAAGTATTGTTTTACAATTATACCCTTATGAATAATAATTAGTGAAATTTAGAAATGATTTATCTCTCAAACTATTTCACGGTTGTTCGCAAACTTCATACCATTGAAAAGCATTTTAAAACACCTACGTAACGAATATAAACATGCCTATCAAATTATGCATATTTTTTTATTTTTTTTATAATTAACTAAAAGGATAGTTTTAGAAATATCTTCTTGTTTAGTGATATAGGTTACTTATTAGTGGGACAAAATCTAAAATCAACTAGGTCACTTAATAATGGGACGGAGGGAGTATTAGTTTTGATTTTTCTGAAGCAAGATTAGTTTTGACGTAATTAATACCAACCATTATGTCCACCTTAGATCAACTATATTAAATTTCATCCGTAGATTTAAACCATAAAAGTCTATATTTAATTATTTTTTGTGTAATTTGTGTATAATTTTTGTGTAACTATACTATACTTTTATTTTATTTTATTTTTTGTACCTTTTTTAGAAGACGTAATTGGGGGATATCAATTATTTCCCCCAACAAATAGTGACTGCTAAGGGGTGTTTTGGGGGCAAAAGTACTAAAATACCCTTTCTCAAAATAAAAATTAAAAAACTTAAAATCAAAAATCAAAATCATATCCCCAATTTCCATCTTCAAAAATAACTCCCCACTCCCTTTCAAATTCTAAATATTCCCCACTCCCTTTTGAATTCTAAATTTTCCTCACTCCCTTTCAAATTCTCTTCTCCTTCTCTGCCTGCTCCTCACTTTGAAAACAATTTTTTTTTTAACATTCGGAAGTGATGAAGACCATGCCGGTAGTGATGAAGACCATGCCGGAAGTGATGAAGACATGACGGTATAGATGAAGACCATGCCGGTAGTGATGAAGACCATGCCGGTAGTGATGAAGCCGGAAGTGATGAAGACCATGCCGGAATTGATGAAGAACATGCCGGAAAATGGTGCCGGCATTCTTGGTAACTAACATTCAATGCCGTAACTAAGTGTCGTCATGCTCGATGGAATCTATCGATGCCGGTAGTCAAGTGAATTTTTTTTTCAAGTTTCTGGATACTTTACATCATGTGCCGACATAGAAATTCAAGCAACATACCATGCAGGTAGTCAAGTGAATTTTTTTTTTCAAGTTTTTGGATACTTTACATCATGTGATGGCATAGAAATTCAAGCAATATACCATGCTGGTAGTCAAGTGAATTTTTTTTTTTCAAGTTTCTAGATACTTTACATCATGTGCCGGCATAGAAATTCAAGCAACATACCATGCAGGTAGCAGTACCGACATGCTCGAGAATTAAATGACTGTGCCGGTAGTGGACTAAAAACCAGAAAGAAAAAAAATCAAAACGGACTGAAATTTAGGTCGAACACAGTCGAGAGGGGCTACACCCCCACGGACCCCCCAGACCCCCTGGGTAAAAAACAACTTTTGTACCGGCATCGTTTTTGGGTTGAATACTATGCCGTCTTGAATTTAAAAATGGGGGATAAGTTCGGTGCCGGCATGGACGTGGTATGAATACCATGATGGTATCGCTGATTCCGGCATTGTATTCATACCACGTTCATGCCGGCACCGAGCTTTTTCAGCTGCAAGAATGGTGGATTCAAAGAAAAAAAATTCAACCTCTTAGCAGCAATTCTCTCTTCATAATCATCCTCCATTTTCACCAAAAAAATGTTCTCTCTCAATTTTTTTCCCTCCTTATACTCTCACCTCACTCACCCAAATACAAATAAAAACACACACACTAATCTTTTAACAAATACTTAAGATTTTTACTAATTATAATTAACCACTAAACCTGATTAGTGAGGGGTATATTAGGAATTAAAAAAAAATACTTAGATGAGGGGTGACCCTGATTTGATATTTGGATCCAGGTTGTGTTTTTCCTCTATCCCCCAATTAGTTTTGATATCCCCCAATCAAAGATTCCTTTTTTAGTTGTAAGTTACATGAAACAGACAAAGTAATTGGTTCATCATAATTGAAATGAAATGGTAAAAATAAAAACCGAAAGAGATAGATAATGACACAGTTCTGTTTTGGAAAATTAAAAACCGAGAGTAATGCGTTATGTTCTGGTTTGAGAAAAAATATAACCGAGTCATATATAGCCGTACTAGGAAGTCTATAAACTCAAAAACTAGCAGTAATGAGTGAGGAATTAAAAGGTACCGCATGAAAGAAAGTTCTTCGTTTATGTCTCCTACACAATCTAATAAAAGTGTGCATCAATTGAATAAATATGCTAAGAGATATGGCTCTTACATGAAGTATGCGTAATCTGAAAAATTCCTGGAATTTGAACTCGATTACTGATATGTGATTACTAAAACGTATTTTAATTTAGTCTACTAAAGTCAATTTCATAGTAGCTAGATTAGGTTGAGGTAATAGAATACATAATCAAAGGTATTTTTGAAGACTCACAAGACATCTATAGATAATCTCATTCAAGGTTAGCAATAAATACTTAATTATCTTGTTTATTCTACCTCTCGAAATAAAGTGCTCAAACTATGGAACAATTTATATGACGGTAAATATACTTTTGTATATACATCCGAGTAATTTTAATGTAAATTTATAAGAGTTTGAGAAGAGATGAAGGAAATTCTGAAATTGCAGAGATGAGAAGGGCACAAGTAGCGAAGAAAATAATGGAAACGTGAATAGAGATTTATAGAAAAAGAATAATAAGGTTTTGTCATTTAATCTTCAAAGTAATATGTATTTCTATGCCTGTGATTATTGAATTAGATAACCAAATAGACACTAAATAAACAAGTTAAGTAAGAATAAAAGTCCTAACTAATAGTAGAAATAGGAAAAGAAAACGCGAAAAACACGTGTTGATGGTGGTTTTTAGCTTAGGGTTAAAATTATAAAACATTAAACCCAAGCAGACAGTGATGTCACAACATTTAACGTAACAAGCATTTACTAGGCACATTTACAGAAACCTTTAATGTGTCTCTAAATAATAACCGGGGTATCTTTTTCAAATTAGGGTTACGACAAGCCAATCCCTAATTTCCACGTGTGCCAATGGTAAATCATGCCAGCCACACCGACCGCGCCAAAGCATGCCAACCATGCTAGCCGCACCACTGTGCCAATGGAAAATCATGCCAGCCACACCGACCGTGCCAAAGCATGCGAACCATGCTAGCCGCACCTCTGTGCCAATGGAAAATCATGCTAGCCACACCGGCCGCGCCAAAGCATGCCAACCATGCTAGACGCACCTCTGTGCCAATGGAAAGTCATGTCATCCACACCGGCCGCGCCAAAGCATGCCAACCATGCTAGCCGCATATCTGTGCCAATAGCAAGTGATGCCAGCCACACCGGCCGCGCCAAAGCATGCCAACCATGCTAGCTGCACCTCTGTGCCAATGGAAAATCATGCCAGTCACACCGACCGCGCCAAAGCATGCCAACCATGCTAGCCGCACCTCTGTGCCAATGGAAAATCATGATAGCCACACCGACCGCGCCAAAGCATGCCAACCATGCTATCCGCACCTCTGTGCCAACGACAAATCATGCGAGCCACACTTACCCTTTCCAAAGCATGCCAACCATGCTAGCCGCACCTCTGTGCCAATGGAAAATCATGTCAGCCACACCAACCGCGCCAAACCATGCCAACCATGCTAGATGCACCTCTGTACCAATGGAAAATCATGTCAGCCACACCGACCGCGCCAAAGAATGCTAACCATGCTAGTCGCACCTCTGTGCCAATGGAAAATCATGCCAGCCACACCGACCGTGCCAAAGCATGCCAACCATGCTAGCCGCACCTCTGTGCCAACGGAAAATCATGCGAGCCACACTCACCGTTCCAAAGCATGCCAACCATGCTAGCCGCACCTCTGTGCCAATGGAAAATCATGTCAGCCACACCGACCGCGCCAAACCATGCCAACCATGCTAGCTGCACATCTGTGCCAATGGAAAATCATGTCAGCCACACCGACCGTGCCAAATAATGCCAACCATGCTAGACGCACCTCTGTGCCAATGGAAAGTCATGCCAGCCACACCGACCACGCCAAAGCATGCCAACCATGCTAGCCGCACCTCTGTGCCAATGGAAAATCATGCCAGCCACACTGACCGCGCCAAAGCATGCCAACCATGCTATCCGCACCTCTGTGCCAGTGGAAAATCATGCCAGCCACACCGACCACGCCAAAGCATGCCAACCATGCTAGACGCACCGTTGTTCCAATGGAAAATCATGCCATCCACACCCACCACGCCAAAGCATTCCAACCATGCTAGCTGCACCTCCGTGCGAATGGAAAATCATGCCAGCCACACCTACCGTGCCATGCCAAACGCACCTCGCCATGGACCCATGACGCGCCACCATACTGGCCTTCACTACGCGGCAGTCAAAACGAAGGCGTGAAACAATCAACGGTTGCCCTTCAATCCCAGGAGCAAATCCTAGTCGTCTAAGGTTACCAAATGACCTTTACCCAAAACCCTATCTTGGTCACGTCCCTAGCCCAATCTAGTCTCGCCATGCGCCTATGGCAAACCCTTGGCCCCACATGCCAAGACAAAACCGCACCTAGCCCAAGCTAGTCACGCCATGTGCCTATGGCAATCCCTTGGCCCCACATGCCAAGCCAAAACTGCACCTAGCCCAAGCTAGTCACGCCATGCGCCTATGGAAACCCCTTGGCCCCACATGCCAAGCCAAATCCGCACCTAGCCCAAGCTAGTCACTCCATGCGCCTATGGAAACCCCTTGGACCCACATGCCAAGCCAAAACCGCACCTAGCCCAAGCTAGCCGCGCCATGCCAAACGCACTCTGCCTTGGCCCTAGCTATGCTAGTCACACCATGCCAATCCAAACTCCCTTGCATTGGCCCTAGACACGCCATGTGCCCATGGAAAACCCTTGGCCCCATATGCCAATCCAAACCAAACCTATCCAAGCTAGCCGCGCCATGCCAAACGCACTTTTCCTTGGCCCTAGCCATGCTAGTCACATCATGCCAAGCCAAACGCCCTTGCCTTAGCCACGCCATACGCCCATGTAAAACCCTTGCCCCCCCACATGCCAAGCCAAAATCGCACCTAGCCAAAGCTAGCCACGCCCAAGGCGAACCCTTGACCCCACATGCCAAGCCTAACCACACCTTATCCGCGCCACCTGTTGGACTTCCCTACGCGGCCACCAAATTGAAGGCGTGCAACAATCAACGGTTGCCCTTCAATCCTAGGAGCAAATCCTAGCCATCCAAGGTTACCAGAAGACACATGGTAACCTTTGGCCCGAAGACCTAAGTTTGGCCACGCCAAACCATGCCATGCCAACGGCATGCCAACCTCGCCGCACCACCACGTTGGACCTCACTACGCGGCTACCAAAATGAAGGCGTGCAACGATCAACGGTTGCCCCTCCTCTCAAGATGCAAAATCTCGACCGTCGAAGGTCACCAGGCTAGCAAGTTTCCCGATCTTGACTTGCCAAGCTACAACAACATGCTACATGTTTTCCAAAAATATTCGAGACATCAACACAAACTGGGGGATCCTCTTTGGGTATTGGTTTGGCGGTTTACAACGTGTGACGTATACTACGCCCGTCATAAGGAAGTTTCATAAGGGTGAGGTGGTTAGTAAATACAAGAAGTTATGTGTGAAACGTTCATGGGACATAAAGCACATGCGTTAACAATTTTATGGGACATCAATTCCATAACATTAGCAATTTCATGAAAACCAGTTTCATGCGTTAACCACTTTATGGAACATCAATTCCATGCATACGGTTACCACCTCCTCCCATTTACTTCCACACTCCTTAATGAGACCAGGGTACATTTTTACTCTGACTTGTATAAAAATGTCTTACCTATTTTCATTGAACAAAAAGTTCAGACGGGAGATACAACACTCAGAAATACTTACTGGCTAGCTCACCTTGTTAGCTCTCTCACTTTTCTGATAACAAGTCGTAGTAACCCAACTACTCTTCCAGAATCAACTATTCTGGTCTCACCACTTTCCTTGCTTCCCTCCCCAAAACCAACCCATTCTCCTCCACTTTGTGACTGAAGCAAGTCTGGAAGGGCCATTTCTTGGTTTAGGCCGGACTTGTACAGATTGATCTCTCGAATCTAAAGTACTCCCTTGCAGTATATTTTTTAGGGTTTAAATTATTTCTCACCTGCACACCCGCAATTACCGAAATCATCATAAACCATTTTCACCTATAAATAATTGGCGACCACAGCGGGAGGTTCGATCTTTCGGTTACAATGTCAATTTTCGACCATTGATCTCGTTCTTCGACCCAGATATCAAGATGGTAGAGGAAGATGATCTACTCCGACTCAGTTACCCGACGGCTCGATTATCAGTCATGACACGAAAAGGGATGACTGGGGACTTCCCAGAGGATAGAAGCAGACGATCCTCCCAAGGATCAATGGCTCGGTTATCAGACGGCTCAGTAACGACTGGGGACTTTCCATGGCGGTGTTTCTTATAAAACTCGGTCTTACACCCGGAAGGTTCACTTTTCATCAGGAGACCTAAAAACCGAGCAAGTCTTACCTAGATAAGATACATGGTTTGCTATTTCAATTTTTCAAGACAAGATACATAGTTTACCCCATGTTATCTACCAACACACGGTTCTAAGGTTTTTCCTGGGATGTCTGTGTCACTTTCAATCATAACCAAAACAATCAATTCCTAAACAATTCATTCCAAAAAGAATAACCCAAAACTGTCAAGGTAACATTTATCTATCAACCCAAGAAATCTCGGAAATCAAAAAACCATAAACCAGGCATTTAGTTTTCCTTTCAAAAAAAAAAAGTCACCTACCCGTGCCTACTTTGCACAACAATGATTACCTGTAATTATTAGCAGACGTTACTACGGTGACATTCGAAGAATTTTTTATGATGAAGTATTTCCACAAGTTTATGAAAGGAATACCCATGGCTAGGGTTTACACCAGCTCAGAAGAAAAATGTTTCTACAGACTTATGGATATGGTTTGCACCAGCACAAGAAAACAAGAAAACAAATTAAAAGAGAAACGATGGAGTACATAGCTGGGATATTCTTGCCCACTTTATCAATACCACGCTACCGCTAACACCAGGACGTGATAACAAAGATATGAGATAAAATGGGGAGCCAACCCATTTCATAAGCATAACACTTTTTAGAATTTGAATAAGGAAAGGATTTCCTGTTTGAGCTACGTATGGGAAGAGGCAACTGAGCCCGCAAGAACAAATCCGCGTCACGCCAAGCCAGCGTCCTGCCAAGCCAGCACCGTGCCGATCTAATGGTCCGCGCCATGCCCAGCCAACGGTCCACGTCGTACCAAAATCCAAGCCAGCGACCATGCCTAGCCAGCGTCCACGCCAAGCCAGCGCCCATTCCAAGCCGATCCAACGCTTATCAGATGTTCTTCCCAGACGTGCTTCCCAGATGTGCTTCCCAGACGCGCTTGCCATACGTGCTTACCAGACACACATGCCACACGCGCATGCTATCCGCAATACCACACCCTGCGCTAACAGCTTGCATCCTTCTAGCACTAACATCTTGCTCCCTTCCAGCGCCATCTTTCCCGCTCCACAACCGGCCAAAGCAAAGCCATCCTCACCCTTCGAAATAGCGCCATGGCTCCATCACTCCGTGATCAAAATCGTGACATCCCTACACGATACACTTACGATCACCAGAACTAGAGTCGCTTCCGCCACACAAACGGTTCTTCAAGCGTGGCAGCTCCAACCGTCACCAGAAATACTACTCCACCATCAGGGCAAGATACTGGAAGAGCCGGAAGAAGCCGACCTCCTTTTACCATTGTTGATTTGATGACAAAAGACACTTTAGCAGCACTGAAGAGGCTCGCGTTGCTCTTGAACGCCAAGTAGAAGGGGATAAATGATCCAATTTCATCACACGTAAAGATCAGGAACGACTTCTCCAAAATCGAAAGCAAAGGAAATCAGCAACCCTCCTGAGTTCACAAAGACCCTCTTCCCGTCAGGACCTGCACGATGGGAACTTGGCCCACAAAGTCGTACAGTTTATGATGGAACAATTATGTGAGATTCTATATTTCTCCAAGGCATAACGTCAAGACATATTTTCATCCCTCAACCACACTGCATCAGGAAATGAGGCATTTCCATCCAGGGAAGCCATTCCCAAGCCCCAACCTCTCCTGGAAAGCACGATCGATAGATGGAACTAGGGACTCCTAACCACTGTCCGCTTGAAGGGAGTCCCGCCTTACATCACACTGGTTGACACAGCATCTTCAGCGGCTCCGCTTTAATGTTCGCTTCGGCAGCCGCTCCGCTTTAACATTTTCTCCAACAGTCGCTCTGCTTCAGCGTTCTCTCCATAAGCTGCTCTAGGATCCGAAGGCGAAACTACAGCGTTTTTACTCTGTAAGCTTCAACATCCTCTCCAAGAGCCGAAGCTACTTCAATGCCGATTCTTCCTGCAAAGGGTCGTACCACCACGCTCCCCATGTCAAGGATCATGATCTCAGCCAGCCAATCTTCGTAGTCATGTCCGTGCTCTGATCCATCCCGCCAAAGCTCGTGATCATGGACAACTTGCTCGCTTACGCATCCAGCCAATTCTTTTACCTTCATGAAAGCCCATACAATTCCAACCAACCTACTTTGTTACCACGACAATGTAGTCTCTCCTGATTACATCTCCTACCAAGAAATGTTGTCTCTCATTCGTTGATACCAGCCAGAGCTTCACCGCAGCAGCAATTACTACAAAGATGGAAATATTTAAACCATACTAGAGGACTGGGGATATACACGGGATCCCTTCACTGTCAAAGCTCAGAAGACACAATCAACCAAAAAGCCGTACCCACAACAAGGTCATCTACTCTTCAAGGGTGTAACGCAAAAATATCATCACCTCTCTATCTAGAAGACGCCTTCAGCACTTTACGAGGACGCGTAGGATCCCAAGCCTGCACTATCCAGAATATTTCATCATGTAATTTCTGAACATCCCAGTGTCACATACAGAAGACTACGATAGGCTTATATCAAATCCCGTGGACGGGGATTCAAGGCGATGTAATGAAATTAGGTTACGCATGGGGACTACCAACATGAGATTCTTTCATTCTCCTCAACCAGGTTATTACTGATTTCATTACTGATTTCAACACCATCACTGTCGAGGTTTTACGAGCCACGGGAATTTCTCAACATGAAGCCGTACATGTGCACCGAAGACTCCAAAAGCACGCCAGAAGGCTACATTCACATATTTATCCATGCCATCATATCAAACCGAAGTATAACTGGGGCCTTATCATCGCATCCCATTCCGCACGATAGTCCATGATTCATAAGATGGTTCGAAGGATATAAACTTGAAAAAAGTCTCGGGAGACTTGATAGTAGCGCATTGGCAATGGAATGTCTCCCTATTTCATCCATATGCACCAGAATTTTCGACCATGCAAGCATTCACAACACATCATCATCATGATCAGAAGGTCCACTGAACAACCTAAGGTCGAGGAAGGACCGACAACGCAACCACAATCTCCAAGATTATCCATGACGTGATCATTTCCGAGCATATATTTCATCCATCCATCCAAAGAATACAATGGAGTTTTTGGTAAAATTTTGGAATCCACTGGAGAGACACTGCAGACGGAAACACGGATCTAGACGAACAACAGAAAAACAGAAAAAGGTCGATACCTCTTTTCATGCAGACAGAGTTTTTAGAGCTTGAACAAAATGTATATTCCTTTTTTACTCCATGAATGGGAATAGGTGACTGACGCGCGACTATGCCACCCCCGGGCCTGCAACATCCCTCCTGACTTCTTCCGGATTTCCTCTGTCGGGCCGTTTTCACCTCCTAAACGAGCTCGAAAACTAATTATTCTCGCGTGGAGAGATAGAGAATTCTGTTTCATGTCTGATAAAGGGGCGGACCGTCAAAATCAGAGTCCGTACGTGGATTCTACAGCGATTTTAGTAATAAACGCTAATTAGGGTTTCGGCATGTCAAACCCTAAACCGCAAGCGCTTCCCTTAACAGCGTCATGCCTTGCCAAGCAGACCACACCCATTCCATTCCCGTCAGTGCTAATGGGTCCTCTTCATGCCAAGCCCATGCTAGCAGCTCCGCCTCGCGTTCCAAAGCCTAGCCCTGAAGACACCCAATCGTACCGGGATTCGTGCAAAGCTACCAGATGAAAGGATTGCGGATGCTATCTACCTCTAGGAAAAGATTTTTTAATAAGGAAATAATTCCATGTTAAAGCCGCGCATGAAGAAAGGTAATTGGTCCCACAAGAGCAAGGCTTGCTACTCCCAAGATATCCGCAATTTCCTTGCCAGTGCCAGTCTTGCCAACGTTCCGCGTCCAGTTTTTGGAACAATCCGCGCCTTTCATGCTACTTCCATCCATCCGCTCCATTGTTGCGGCCCCACCACGCCTAGTCGTACGTGCACGCCTCGCCTCACCATAATTCGCCACCCCTTAGCCCCACGTGGCAAGCCGACCGCTATGCTTCGCATCTCCCATCCGCAATGCTTTTCCTTCCAAGACAGTGCCCGCTATACCTCGGTGATGTATGGCCAGACCAAGCCGACAACTTTCTCTCACCATTCCACAGTCTGCATTCCCAGTAAAACTTACGAAGGGCCCCCAACACGGGAATCCAAAACTCTCTTCACCACTCGAAAAGGTTAGTCGGATTCTCCTGACCATCTTTGCAATGATTTACATCTCGAGTCCATCCTTGTCTATCACCATCATATGCTTACCTCGAAAAAAGGCACCTGTTCCGAGCTAAGAAGGGGACTTAATATTGATGGTGGTTTTTATCTTAGGGTTAAAATCGTAAAACACTAAACTCGAGCAGACAGTGATGTCACAACATTTAAAGTAACAAGTATTTAGTAGGCACATTTATTGAAACCTTTAATGTGTCTCTAAATAATTACCGGGGTATCTTTTTCAAATTAGGGTTAAGACAAGCCAAACCCTAATTCCCACATGTGCCAATGGAAAATCATGACAGCCACACCGACCACGCCAAAGCATGCCAACCATGCTAGCCGCACCTCTATGCCAATGGAAAATCATGCCAGCCAGACCAACCGCGCCAAAGCATGCCAACCAAGTTAGCCGCACCTCCGTGCCAATGGAAAATCATGTCAGCCACACCTACCACGCCATGCCAAACGCACCTCGCCCTGGCCTCATGCCGCGCCACCATACTGGCCTTCACTACGCGGCTATCAAAACGAAGGCGTACAACAATCAACGGTTGCCCTTCAATCCCAAGAGCAAATCCTGGTTGTCTAAGTTTACCAAACGGCCTTTACCTCAAAACCCTAGCTTGGTCACGCACCTAGCCCAAGCTAGTCACGCCATGCGCCTATGGAAAACCCTTGGCCCCACATGCCAAGCTAAAACCGCACCTAGCCCAAGCTAGTCACGCAATGCGCCTATGGGAACCCCTTGGCCCCACATGCCAAGCCAAAACCGCACCTAGCCCAAGCTAGTCACACCATGCGCCTATGGAAACCCCTTGGCCCCACATGCCAAGCCAAAACTGCACCTAGCCCAAGCTAGCCGCGCCATGCCAAATGCACTCTTCCTTGGCCCTAGCTATGTGGTAGGATCGGAAAGATACCTACAACTATAAATACTGCAAGTGCACAGTGTCGACAAGCAATACAGGGCAAGCACATGTCGAACCACAGAGACTTGGAGAGTGTAGAAGTTGATTCTAAATCCTGACTAAGAACTGATTCAGAGAGTAACCAAATGGGGTTTGTTTTTGTCGATACGACGAGATATTGGCAAAGACTTAAACAAAAAGTAATTTGAATTAAAATATGCAATTAAATCAAGGTGTAAATATTGAGAATATGGATACTAGGGTATTCAAATCCACCACTAACCTATGATATGCATTAAACTTGTAATATTATTCTTATCCTTACAGCAGATTCAAGTCTACCGTATATTTAAGGTGTTTCTCCAATGTATAATTTAATCACAACTAAAGTATTTCTCCAAAGCATTAAATGTCTAATTAAAGCACAACTAATCTGAGGATCAATATTTGGTTAAGCATGAGTTGTAGCATAATCAACATAGAGATATTCTAACTACAATGGATACATGGCATACATTGTGAGAGCAAGATGTTGACAAAATTGGATTAAATTATAACTTTAAACAATTCTAAACTTTCAAGAACAATATACAAGATATGAATACATACCAATGAGTTACGGCTTCATTTAAACCCTAACAAATGAAATTAGAACATGAAGAACATTACAACAAAATTGAAATTTGATAAACTAACATGAACAAGCTATTCTTGGATGAGTTTTCAACACAACAACCCTCTCTATTTATACACAAAAATTCTCTCACACTTGGGATCCGAATTTCACTGTAGCAACCACTCAACAATTAAACAAAACATGTTTTCTTAATTGATGGATAGAATGGAATACAATGGGGGTGAGGTGGATGTTTTGGAAAGAATCCAATGGGGGTGAGGTGGATGTTTTGGAAAGAATCCAATGGGGGTGAGGTGGATGTTTTGGAAAGAATCCAATGGGGGTGAGGTGGAAATTTTGGAAAGAATCCAATGGGGGTGAGGTGGAAATGGATTTGGGTCTTGGGTTTTGGATCATGGGTTGTTTAATCCCATGAATTTGTAAACAGGTTGCCACTGATGCGCGAGCGGGTTGCAACGCTTCCAACTTTCTTCTCTTTTGTATTCTCAATTCTTCCAAGCTTTATTTAGTACTTAAAAACACAAAATTAATTAATACCAATATTTATTCTTGAAAATGGTAAAAATGCAGAATTTGGGATAATATATGACTTTGAAGCGCGAAAGATGAGTTAATTGCCAATGAAAAGGTGTATGAATATGCAATATTTGGCAATCATCACTATGCTAGTCAAACCATGCCAAGATAAACGCCCTTGCCTTGGCCCTATCCACGCCATGCGCCCATGGAAAACCCTTGGCCCCACATGCCAAGCCAAACCAAACCTATCCAAGCTAGCCGCGCCATGCCAAATGCACTTTGCCTTGTCCCTAGCCATGCTAGTCAAATCATGCCAAGCCAAACTCCCTTGCCTTGGCCCTAGCCACGCCATACGCCCATGGAAAACCCTTGGCCCCACATGCCAAGCCAAAATCGCACCTAGCAAAAGCTAGGCACGCCCAATGTGAACCCTTGGCCCCACATGCCAAGCCTAACCACACCTTAGCCGCGCCACCTGTTGGCCTTCCCTACACGGCCACCAGAATGAAGGCGTGCAATAATCAACGGTTTCCCTTCAATCCCAGGAGATAATCCTAGCCATCCAAGGTTACCAGACGACACATCGTAACCTTTGGCCTGAAAACCTAAGTTTGGCCACGCCAAACCATGCCATGCCAATGACATGCTAACCTATCCGCGCCACCACGTTGGCCCTCACTATGCGTCTACCAAAATAAAGGTGTGCAACGATCAATGGTTGCCCCTCCTCTCAAGATGCAAAATCTCGACCGTCGAAGGTCACCCGGCTAGCAAGTTTCCCGAGCTTGACTTTCCAAGCCACAACAACATGTTACATATTTTCCAAAAATATTCGAGACATCAACACAAACTGGGGAATCCTCTATGGGTATTCATTTGGCGGTTTACAACGTGCGGAGTACATTATGCCCGTCATAAGGAAGTGTCATAAGGGTGAGGTGGTTAGTAAATACAAGAATTTATGTGTAAAACGTTCATGGGACATAAAGCACATGCGTTAACAATTTTATGGGACATCAATTCCATAACGTTAGCAGTTTTATGAAAACCAGTTTCATGCGTTAACCACTTTATGGAACATTAATTCCATGCATACGGTTACCACCTCCTCCCATTTACTTCCCAAATCCTTAATGACACCAGGGTACGTTTTTACCCCGACTTGTATAAATAGGTGTTACCTATTTCCATTGAACAACAAGTTCAGACGGGAGATACAACACTCAGAAATACTTACTAGCTAGCTCACCTTGTTAGCTCTCTCACTTTTCTGATAACAAGTCGTAGTAACCCAACTACTCTTCCAGAATCAACTATTCTGGTCTCACCACTTTCCTTGCTTCCCTCCCCAAAACCAACCCATTCTCCTCCACTTTGTGACCGAAGCAAGTCTGGAACGGCCATTTCTTGGTTTAGGACGGATTTGTACATATTGATCTCTCGAATCTAAAGTACTCCCTTTCAGTACATTGTTTAGGGTTTAAATTGTTTCTCACCTGCACACCCGCAATTACTGAAATCAGCAGAAACCATTTTCACCTATAAACAACATGAAATTGAGAAAAGAAAATATATCTTCTGATCTAAGTTCATTAATCCCCCTCTTGAAAATAACTCTTTTTTGAGTTAGCTTTAACAATCAAGAGTTCATTATTACCATGAAAGGTGAAAAATTTTGGGCATTGAACACGTTAGAAATATTCCAGTCCTTAAGTAGATCAATCACATAAGCATTGTCACTAATCTTCCTTACAACTTTAAAAGGGTCGTACTTCTTTATCTTATTCCTTAAAACTTTAAACCGGTAGTATTTTTTTATCTTATTCTTATTATAAGTTCCAACTGGAAATCTTAATTTCTTTGCGAATATGAATCATGACTAGCTCTTCCTCCTGCAATGCTTGAATCGCTTATGATTATCTTCAGCATCCTTGTACTTGGCATTGGAATCCTCAAGTTTTGATTTTACTTCATGATGAAGCTGAGAAGCTTGGTCTAAAAAATTATCATCCTTGACATTGGAATTATGTAACTTGGGAAGTACTACCAAGTCTAAAACATGATTAGGCACCTTAGATTAAACAATTTCAAATGGAGTCTTACAAGTATATCTATTCACCGAAGTGTTAATGCAAACTCCATATGAGGTAGGAAAGTATTCCACTTGTTATCAATATATTTGTAAAGTAGTTCCCAAACGCATCTACAATGTCTTCTAATAATAACCCAAGAATTTGGAATCTCTATCAGAAGTAATAAATTTAGGAACTCTATGTAAATGTACCACTTCTTTAAAAAATAAACATGCAACATTTGAAGCATCTGTAGACTTATTAAAGGAAATAAAATGAGCCGTCTTGGAATATTTATCAACCACTATCATAAAAAAATCATTCTCTAGTTGTACGAGGTAAAACCAAAATAAAATCCAAGGATCTTCAGGAACTGGTAACACTAGTGGAAAATAGAAGTTTCGCGGCCGCTAGGGCAAGTCATATATACGAGTTAAATGACTTGTTTTAACCGTCACGGAAATGGTCACTGTTTGAGTGTCTTTTTCATCTATGACCTGGCTCTACGGGTCGTGGAACAACCTATATCAACGACAGATTTTAATGGTCAAAGTGTTAAGACTGACTATCATCAATCGTAGATATACATATTAATATAAGAAAATAATAGATTCAGATTGGCTGACTTTCCGGCACTTAATCTATCTGAGATGGTCTTACTGATACTAAAATGAAATTCAAATGACAATGAAATGATACTTGGATTCATAAATTAAAATGGCAATTTATTTAAGAACCTGGATTCATAAATTCATTGTACAATTCATACAGGTTCAAATTGCAAAATTTCAATGAAATGAAACCTGCACTTAGCTTCAAAATCAGAAAAAGGAAAAAAAAATCATGTATTTGCACCAATACAAGTCTTAGCTGATAGGTTCTCATGTTTCTTAAAGACAAGTGCAAGTCTAAATACCCTAGTTAATTTACAATGAGATGCTGAATCAACTTAATCTCTTCATTGGAACCGCCTCAAAAATAGCAGAGAGACGTGTTTGTTTCTTTGATGTGAACCCATCTCTGTCAAGTATAATACATTCTGAGGACAGTGAAGGATTCCTGTAGGATCAGAATATTGTCACAACAATATTCCTGACAAATAAACAACAGTACTGCGATACATCGATAGTAAATGACTGTTCTGCGATACATCAATGATATTATGCGAAATACCCAAAGATGACTCAAACAATGACGTAATAACTGAAAACGACGGAAACATGAAGAAAGTGTGACATGTCTGCGATATATCAATAAAACCTGCGAAATATAAAGGCGGTGCTAATTGCGATTTATCGCAAGAACTCAGATCCGAAATTTAAGGGAATCTTAGCTGTAAATGAGCTGTCATGAGCTGTAATCCACTATGTAAATACCTATATAAAGGAGATAAATAGTTCCAGAGAGGGAGAGGAATTTTTGAGTGCTAGGAAAGTTTTTAGGAGAGAGAAAATCTTTCATCAAGTGTTCTGTGTTCTTGATTTCTGTAATTTCTTCAGAACAAATTAATGAAAAAGTGTCTTTAATCTTCAAATTATGTCATAAATATTGATAAATTCTTGAATAGGGTGTAGTGTGGGAATTCCTGCAACTACATTTTGGCACCCAGAAACAGGGAGGAATCAATTTGAGAAATTTCAAACTACAGCTTGAAGATTTGAAGAAATTATTAGAATTGAAGAAATGGCTAGAAGGAGAATAAATACATCGGAACCACCAACAACAGTGAGAAGAAGTAAAATAATTGCAGGGGAATGAACAGGTGAGTTGGAGGGATCTTTAAGGATCAGATCAGGAAGGAGTAGAATGAGAAATGGAGCAGAAAATTCAATCCAACCACCAAATCAACAAACACGAGCACAAGATAGAAATGAGGATTACGATAGAGTGAGTGTGCATACTTGGAGGTTGGATTCGATAGAAGAGGCGGAAAATCAGGAAGAGGAAAGAAATCAAGAAATGGATGGAGGATTAATTCATGAAGGACATGAAGTAGTAGATGATTTGAGACAAAGGATACAGGAAGAAAGAAGATTAGAGGCAGAAGAACGTGCCAATCTTACAAGGCAAAATCATGAATTAAGAATGGAAAATTTGAGGCTGCAAAATAGAAGATCAAGGAGTAGCATGAGATCAATTTCAAGATCATATAGAGAAGAAACAAGACAAAACCTCCCTATACAAAATATTAGCGAGAATGTGATAAATGATCGTTACATTCCACTTGGTGAAACTTTAGATAGTAGACATAATCAGGATGAGGGAGAAAATCAAGAAGAGAGAAGGAGAATGTTACGTGATGAAGAGATTCGAAGAAAACGCAGAATAATCGAAGATGATATTGAAAGGCATTATATTGAGCAAGTACATTTAGCAGGAGAAAGAGAGAGATTGCGAGTAGAAGTAGAAGAACAAGAAATTAAAACAGCGTTGCGTCAGAATAATCATGATAATCGAGAACGACGACGTGCGCAAAATCGTAATAATGATAATCTCAATGAGGAATATGAGAGAATTCGTAGAGACATAGAAAGGCAACAAAGAGAAACAATAAGGGATGAGGAAATTCGCGGGGAAGAGAATGAAAGGCAAATTAACTTGCAAGAAGAAGAAAATCGTAGAAGAAGGAAAAATCAAGATGTTGGAGAAGAAGCGCGAAACATCGCAAGACAAGAAAGACATGAACGCAGACGAAGAGAGGTTGCGTTGAAAAGGCCAATGGAGAAAAATTCTGATAGAAATAAACAAATCTTGCGAGAATTAGCAGAAATGAGAGGAATGATAAATAACAGAAGAGAAGGAGGAAGAAGACAACTTGATGAGGCAATCGAGGAAGCAGCGAAAACTCCATTTACTCAAGAGGTACAATTAGGAGGGATACCTCCAAAATGTAATTTACCGGTGTTGACCAGTATATTTGATGGGAAAACATGTGCTGTCCAACATATCAAAGCTTATATTCGATGTATGCTACAATGGGAGAACCATGACGTCGTTTTGTGCAAATATTTTGCGTCAAGTTTGACTGGCGAAGCATTGAAGTGGTTCGAAAGTCTTCCAAAGAATACAATAACTTCTTTCATGCATTTGCAAACTACTTTCTTAGGAGCATACATCAACAATAACTTTACGCGACCTGGGATTGAAGATGTGTTTGGATTGAAACAGAGAGTTGGTGAGAGTTTAAAGCACTTAACGATAATATGGAGGACAATGTGTAGTGAAATGGCAAGAACAGTGGATGAAAGATATCTCATCTTATCCTTCATAAATGCTATGATTGTGACAAATCTATTATATATCCAGGTATTCAGAGTTAAAAACACAATTACCATGACAGAACTGCGAGAATTGCAGGAAGAATATATTGCTTTGGAGGAAAAACAAAATGAGATGGAGTCCTATCCAATTCACACAAGCACAAATTTAGCCGCAACAAATGGAAGTTTATTACCAAGGATGATTAATACAGTAGCAAGTACTTCTCAAAACCCGCGAGAGAAAATGGAGACTGATAATAAACATAAGATAGTAGCAATGGGGAGTAGAGATCAGGAGGAATTGGAAAAGGAGAGAAATTTTTATCCCAATAACAATAATAAGGTCCCAAGGTTTGATCAACCGCAGGAGACTTATGGTGGACAGAGGCAGAATTATTCAAGAGAGCAAAGAGGTCAGAGGAATATGTGGGAAGACATTAAATTTCCACCTTTAAACACCGGAATAGACAAGATTTGGGAAGCGATTATTCTGATGGAGAACATACCCTCACCCTAGAACATGGGGAAAGAACCACATCCTAACAACCAAAATCAAGAGTTCTGTCCTTATCATCATTTTCATGGCCACTCTGTGCATAATTGTAGAAATGTAAAAAGAATTATTTTGCGAATGATTGAACAAGGGAAATTAAATCATTTTCTAGCAAGATATTTACAATCGCAAAGCAATTGCCGCAAGCACCGTAAATTCGCAGAGTTAATGTTGCAAAAGAAGCGAAACGTTTGTCATTGAAGTAGGAGCTACAACAAAAAATCTATTTTGCAATTCAATTGTACATTCGCAGTAAAACGATAGAAGATTTCCATGACAATGTGCTAAAGCGAGTATTTGCAAGGGATATAGAGGGAAGAGAGGTGATGAATATTGCAAAGATTTCTCCGTTAGAAGAATGGCGAGAAACAAGTTATTTCTTTTTCATGCGGAAGAAATACGAGAACCTGGGAAGATGCATGACAACCCATTGGTGGTGAAGCTAGAGATAAATCCAAAATACAGAGAAGAAGGAGAAGAAGATGATGATGACGCCACAAATGATTCTTGGGCAATAGATAAAATTTTAATTGATACTGGTAGCTCAATAGACATTTTATTTTATCATACATATCGCACAATGGGTGGAAGAGATGATGAGTTAATCCCTTCAACTTACAAGATCTATGGTTTTAATGGCACTGCAAACAATCCAAAAGGAGAAATTACTATGGAAATTCCGTTGAACAAGATATCTTCAAAAATCAAGTTTTGTGTAGTAGATATAGAATCTCCTTACAATTCCTTAATTGGAAGACCATGGCTCCATGGGATCTTGGGTATAGCATCAACATATCATCAATGCATAAAGTTTTCACATCCTCATGGTATTGGGATAATTAAAGGTGATTGGTTTGAAGGAAAAAATTGTTATGAAGTTGACATTAATACTTGCGAAGAAAGGAATGCCCGAAATCGTAATTGGAAACATAACATGAGGCAAAATCAGAGAGCTGAGAAATTGATGGTGGACAATATAGAGTTGCGGGGAAAGGATATACTTCAAGAATAATTTTGTCATAAAAGATTCAATGGCGATTAATCATACAAAGATGGGGAAAAGTAGAAACCTTCATTCTTCGCAGGAGAACAAACAAGTATAAGATAAATAAGTAAAAAGAAATTGCGAATAATCATTCGACACAGAAGAAAAGAAGTGCAACAATATCATATTACGAACAAATGAAAAACTCTGTTGTGAGAATTGAAAGAAAAACTCTGCTCAAAAATGAGAATTTTTCTATTAAAATAGAAAAAGATGATGATTTCTAATCATATAAGAATTTTTAATGCAAATGCATAAGAAGGGCGTAAATCGCCTAAAAATATATAAGAACGAGACGAACTTTTATGGCGTACACCTTAGTTCGCGGATTCTATTCCGTAAGAGGCAATGTCCTTAAAGTGCTTCATAAGGGGGGAATCTCTTTGCATGGCTATGGGAAAGGCTATACCGCTGCTGGAACCTAGTCATGGAGATTTGGGATTATAGAAAATCCATCCGGGAGAGATAACTTGGATTCCAAATTATATAAGGTTATACCATGGTTGGGCGCCCGAGAGTTTCTCCTAAGGAATGCAACGTATGATCAAGGCGCCGAGGTACACGGTTGATCTGTGGGTGCCCGGGATGGATGAACCTGCCCTGGCCATCCATGGAAAGTCTTGGCTTACGATGTGTTCGGCCCGAAGAAAACCCCACTTAGGTTGCAGTCTTGTAACTATAAGCCATATAATGCATAAAGGACAAGGCTGCGAAAACAAATGGTTGTTGGTAGAACCGGATGGGAAAGTTCTAGTCTTGTATGGCCGATGTATAATCCTTGAAGGGGCAACCGGGGGGAGAGATAAGGGTGATACCCTCCATTAGGGAGCCGTGTATCAAAAAAGACGGCAATGTCATGGGGCTTTATATTTGTAAAAATATTTAGGCCCGTCATATTGTCGCGTGACAGAGACATCAATGTCATGGGACTTTATATTAGCAAGAGTATTTAGGCCCGTCATATTGCCGCATGACTGACCAAAAAGCCTAAAGAGAAATGTTAAGATGAGATCAATGGGTTTTTGCGATAAGATCAAAATATGAGATAAATGAAATCAATAATAAGAGGAAATAACTCGCAAAGACGTCCTGCGATTTCATCGCAAAGACGGCAATGTCATAAGTCTTAAAAAGCAAAGAGAGATTAATCTCACAAGATGGTTTAGATTTATCATATTGTTGCAGAAATTAAAATAATGGTAAGACAAGATCAATGGATTATTACATTAAAGTAAGAATTTCCTGCGATATTGTCGCATAAAAGTGGCATAATAAGACCTTTAAATAGGAAGGCGAAATAAGACCACAAGAGAAATTATGTCGCAGAAAAATATATATCGCAGAAAAATTTGCGGTGATTTATTTATCATATTGCAGATTAATAACAAGAAGCAAATATGGGAACGATGTATAAGAACAATAAATATTATTAGGGTTATTTGGTTTTTGATACTTACATTTTGTCCAACATTAGTGTTTGGTCTTACATTTGTCCAACTTAGGGTTTGGTACCTAGACTTCACGTTGACTGTTGTTGACCAGGTTAAGTCTAATTTTAATTTCATAAAATCATTTTTTTTACGTTATTTTATCTAAGCCATTGATCTTAAGTACACGTGGATGATCACAAACATTCCTTATTTTTTATCAGAAAATATTTCGTTATTATTTCTCCTTCTTTCATCCTCTTCTTTCCCCGAGGTCCAGCGAAGAAAAACAATTCTTTCTTCTTCCTGACTGGTGCCATGGGTTCTGATGGGACTTCTCCGAAGTTCTTCTTCAGGTGCTCTATGCAAGAAAAATCGGGAGAAAAAACGATGGCATGGATGTTTACAAACATGGCAGACGGGATTTCACTGCCGCTATTAATGTCTAGGGAAAGTATGGCTCCAGTTTGGGATGTATTTGAAACATTTTGATAAGATGTGCGTGACAAAAAAGAGAAGGATGGATTGTTTGCTCCTGTTTAATCTTAGAAAATAAGGGACTGAATTTGTTTTTGGTTGGTGATAAACATGACTGAATCTTGAAAAATATGATGGATGAATGGTGTAAGAGATATGGGTTTGTTTTGAATGTGTAATTAATTGCAGGGAAGGAGTTGAAACAAGGGTTAGGAGAACAAATCAAATTCATCTCTTCCCAACACTAGTCTTGCGCAAAAGGTGTTTGACAAAATGCCTAAACCACATTTCTCGTCCTAGAGTTGCTGCTTTTTTCTGATGTGAGTTTCGTGGTGTATGCAAAGGATTACAAAAGATTTAAGAAATACAGAGAACCAAGAAAAGAGTGATAAAACGGGAAAAAAGGGGCGTAGGAGATTGTCTTTGTTTAGATCAACCTTGTTGCTTCTTATGGTTCTTATGGCTAATTATGAGTGTGATGTGTACATGGTGATGATTCGTGACTGGGAGTTACTAAAGGATCGAGTTAATAAAGCTGCTTTACTCTCTTTCTCAAAAATTAAATGAGATTGAAATTTGTGGAAATGTTGTTTAGTGGCCTCATTGTGTAAATGGATGAATTTTGAATCTAATTTTTTGACTGTGGAATAGATTTGTGCCGTGTTCATCATAGGGGAATTTTAATGGGTAGAGGCGGTAGAAGAAGAGCAGAGTTGGGTGGAGGCGGTAGAAGAAGACTAGAGTATTATTGATTTGTAAAGCCGTTTGATCTCAATTTTTTTTTGTAAAGCCGTTGGATCGGAGCCCGCTTCAGGGCTAAAATTGTAAACTTAGTTTGATTTATTTAATAAAATTAATTAATTAAGGTCAATGACAGTCAACTACAGTCAACGTGAAGTCCAAGTACCAAACCCTAAGTTGGACAAATGTTAGACCAAACACTAATATTGGACAAAATGTAAATACCAAAAACTAAATAACCCATATTATTATTCATCATACCTTTTAAACATATATAAAAAGCCTTTGAAGGTCAGATTACAAAAAGTTGGTGGGTAGCCTGGCAACAAGCTGGGCACCAATAGAGGCAAAAAAGGAATTTATATATATTGAAGAACATCAAGAGTTACAAGTATCTTGCAGAAAGAATGATACAATTCGTCGCAGATAATTATCGCAAGAAAGAAAGAGAAAAATACAGGAGAAGATCAAAAAGAAGCAAACAAAACTATTGAGATTTATCTTCACCATTATCTTCATCTTCGTCTTCATTATCTTCATCATCGCTTTCTTCTTCATCTTCGCTTTCATTCTTATTTATATCGGCCTCACTCATTTTAAATAATGGTACTTGAATCGGCTGGGATATTTACCAAGAGGCAAGGATATAGACTAAGAGGAAGATCATTATCTTTGCAGACTTTCTCAATAGCATTATTACGAACGGTGAGAAGGTTACTACGCAAATTGGAGTTGGATATCTTTATTTTATTTCGCAGTCTAGTGATTTTATCATTGCGGGAAGCCAGATTATTCGCAAGACTACTTTTTTCTTCTTCAAATTTTGCTATTCTTGTAAAGTGTTTTTCTTCAGATTCTGCGATGATAAAATAACAAGTTAGAAATTTATCAAGAATCTACAAAAAATATAAAGATGTTAGAGGAGCAATAAATAACCTTCTCTTTCATGAATCATTTCTTGTATCAAGGTTGCTTGCTCGGTATTAAGACTGACATCTATTACTAAGTTTTTCCTGGCATTATCGAGAATTGTCGCAGCCCATGTGACTTCATCATCATTTTGAATGAGAAGATGGGAACGGATTTGTTTTTCTCTCTTAAGAAGTTTAATATTTTCATCCTTAAGTCTATCTCTGTCAAGCTCAGTATCAACAAGGGTATTGCGAAATTTTGATAGAGCTTCAGCGCCTTGAAGAGTAATGCGTTCTTTATCCTTCTCAAGTTCACTCTTCTTGGATTTTAAGACTTTGATTTTTTCTCTAAATTCATCTCTGCAAGTTTTTAAGCTATTGGACATACTCAAGGTAGATCTATAGTCCATTCTCATAAGGGAAACATGATGTTTAAGCTCATCAAGAGACAAAGTATTAATTTTATCGTCAGAATAATTATTTAAAGCGTCATTAAGACGCTGAAGAAGAGTGGTTTCATCTATGGGTTCATCAAAATAATTGAGAATAAGAGCTTCATCAGTAAGATTATAGGCATCTGCAAAATGGTTGCTCAAATAAGCTAAAGTTGCGAGAATAAAGAAAAGTAAAAAAAAAAAAAAAAAAAAAAAATTAAAGAGAAAAAAGATTTATACCAATAACTTGTTTGCGAACTTCTCCTTGTCAACTAATTTCTGTTGAAGAACTTCAATTTCTACTTCAAGAGATTTATTTTTGTTAAGGAGCTCAGTGTTCCCAGATACTTCCAATTGTTTACATTTTTCGCGGAGAAGGGCTATTTCAGCTCCATATTGTTTATTTTTCTCGCGAAGTGTCGCAGATTCAGATTGTGAATCAGTAAGCCTTTTCTGCGATGTTGATAATCTGTTTTCTAGTTAAAGCAATGAAAAAGAAGCTCTAGCAGTCTGCGACATAAAAGAGAAAATGAGTGAAGATAAGTAAAAGATCTTTGATACTTATAATAAATGTAAAATTTACTACAAGAAAAACAAAGGAAAGGGGCATACCAGTGAAGTTAACGCGTGAAGAAAACTTGAGTCGATAAATCTGGAAACTCCTTTGAGATCTTTATTATTAGTTAAGATCGAAGCATCGCAGATTTTCGAGAGATAATCGCAAGTACGAGCGATGTCATCCTCACCAACACCTTGCATCGGGTTCCTAAAAATATTTGATAATTGATCCATTGGAGTCTCAGGTTGAGAGATACCCATCGCAGATCTAATTCTTGTGGAAGAAAAATGTGTTGAAGTACCCACAGTGACATCATGGTTTACCCCATCATTTTCTTCAAATTCTTTATCTTTTTCAGCGATAATAGGAATCTCTCTAAGTGGAAGAAGTGGTTGAGTTTTTCTTCTCTTCTCTGGAGGATCATCTGTGGTTTGATCTTTGTTACGGCGAGGAGAAGTACCAGAGCTTTCATTTGAAGTTAATACTCTTTTGCTTTTATCTTTGGCTTCAACAACCGCGACAAAAGGAATTTCCTTGAAAACAATCACACATAAAGATAAGAAACAGAGGCAACAATATATTATTAAAAATGATAAAAGAATGTTTCTTACTTCATCTGTGAAGGTTTTCAAAACTTTTAGGAGATTGGGATTCCCAGTATTGGCGTAGCTAGCCTTCATTTTTCCAATCTGATAAAAGATAATTAAATAATTAATAATAATAATATACTTATCTAAATCTGCGAATAATAATTAACTTCGCGAGATATACCTCAGAATCCTTTTCAGGCCAATTAAAAACCAAGGATGATAAGCCGCAAGATATGCAGGATTCGCAGGGAGGTTAAGAGTACCAGAAATATATGGACCTTCAAGGAGGAGAGGAAATCTGCACCATTTATCATCCTTGGAGAAGCGTGGACCATTGTTTCTTGTGGAATGATAGTCTATATCTTGCATAAGAATTTTATCCTTCGCAACTTTTTTATCCCTATTCAAACGAACAGCCCAACACGTGCTTTCTTTCTTCATTGAAATCACTTGATAATTCGCAAAGAAATTCTCCACGGTATATTTCGCTGGAATAATTGGGATATTTTCAAAATCAGGATGTTTCGCAGTATCAGGATAAAGGGATCCTTTACCAGCTCCACGGGAGGCATATTCAAGAATGAGATGAATACAATCTCCACTTAATTGGAAGATTGCTCGCGAAAATTTAACATGAGAAATAATCTCATAAAAAAAAGGAAGATCTGGGTTATAAAGAGGAATAGGAAGGCCAGCTTCTAATTGACCTAGCGAAACAAGGATCATCTTGTTAGAAGAAGGAAACCCTGAAGCTAGATCAATGGAGAGATCAGAGTCAGAAGATTGATCAGGAATCTCAGAAAGTGTGAAACCTAAGGATTGAAGTTTCTGCTGGTATTTTTTAAGAGTGGATTGACCTAATTTTTTAGAAGGGGCCATTTTTTAGTATGGGAACGAGGATTTGGATGAAGAAGAATAAAGAAATAAAATTGAAACAGTAATAGATCCGGAATTTGCGGAAGAAGATGAAGAACAGAAGAGTTGCAGAGAAGAAATAAAAGAGAGAGTAAAAAGAAGAGGGGGGAATTAGCGAAGAAGATATTTATAAGAAAAGGAGATTCTCGAGAACATCAATGCATTTAATGAAAAAAGGATATGAATGGTCAGAATTCAACGGTTGAAAAAAGACGTGTCAAGAGATAAATGGGAGAAAAAACACGCGTCAAATATATAGCGATGGATGCAGAGATGTGTCAGAATGCAGGGAATATGAAAAGACAAGGAGTTGCGATTAATCAAGAAGCTTAAATTCTCATGATCTTTATCTTCTTCGCAGAAAAGATATGAGAAGAGGTAAGATGTAGGATCAGAATATTGTCACAACAATATTCCTGACAAATAAACAACAGGATCTTGCGATACATCGATAGTAAACGACTGTTCTGCTATACATCAATGATATTCTGCGAAACACCCAAAGATGACTCAAACAATGACGTAATAACTGAAAACGACGGAAACATGAAGAAAGTGTGACATGTCTGCGATATATCAATAAAACCTGCGAAATATAAAGGCGGTGCTAATTGCGATTTATCGTAAGAACTCAGATCCGAAATTGAAGGGAATCTTAGCTGTAAATGAGTTGTCATGAGCTGTAATCCACTATGTAAATACCTATATAAAGGAGATGAATAGTTCCAGAGAGGGAGAGGAATTTTTGAGTGCTAGGAAAGTTTTTAGGAGAGAGAAAATCTTTCATCAAGTGTTCTGTGTTCTTGATTTCTGTAATTTCTTCAGAACAAATTAATGAAAAAGTGTCTTTAATCTTCAAATTATGTCATAAATATTGATAAATTCTTGAATAGGGTGTAGTGTGGGAATTCCTTCAACTACAATTCCAACAAGACTTATCTGCAATATTTGAGATGAAACTAATCACAATGGTGAACTGAGATAGAGTTAACATAAGGAAAAAATTGAGATGTAAAGGAAATAGTATTACCTCCTTGCTTGTACCGAAGGTAGTAATCTACTACCATCAGTTACAAGACCTTTGGACCTAATTGAAAACTTGTTCCTTCACAGAATTTTTCCCGTCAGAAAAAAAAAATGAAACACAATAAAGGACATGTATTAATATCATCAAGATCTACTTATAGATAGGTATAATAAATATACAATACCTAGATGTTGGATCAAAGTATGATATTCAAATAGACTAACTCGGTGGATGTCATACGCCCATTTAATCGCCTAAAATTTTTATGGGACATGACCAGCAATACTTGCAGTTCAGAGATTCAACATCACCCATAAGTACTCATCCTTGCATACTTGCATCAAAGTATGCATCTTCCTTCACTCTAAAGGCTTTGCACAACAGAAGTCTTTCTTCTTTCTCATTAACTCTTCATGCTCCCATAAGCATAAGAGGTTTTTCATGCATCAATTCTATTTGATCAACTCACTAAATCAGTAACATCATAAACAAAAAGATATACTACAACAAACCCATTTTATTGCACTAAAGGAAGATTACAAAACTTGTCCATCACATGGACTAAAACAGGTCATTCACCCTCTTGGTGAATGCCTAACTCTCTCTACAAAATCAGTGGTTCTTATCCAATTGAACAACACTAAACTTATTAATCCCTAAGCTATTTATACAAGCTAATGATCAAGCAAAAAAGCTGTGCAACCTCTTGCACCTTCATGGAACAACCATGTATCCCATAAGTGGTTCCATAATCGCCAACTTTAACTGCCACCTATTGTGTTGTCACTCCAATTGGTATCATACCTTTTATTGGTGATTATGAACACTCCATATGGTTATAAACTCCTTCTATAACCGTTATGCCTTGTCTCACACATTTGGCATGCTTGTAAAGCTTGTAACCAACTCCTAATGTCACTTGAGCCATATTTCACCACTGTTGTGCTTTACTGGACTTGGCCTATGTATTGCTTCACTTTACTGAACTATTGCACAACTGTTGCGCTACAATCATATTGTCACTTTCTTAGCCCATTCTGGTTATCTGGCACCATGCGCTCCACTTCACCAATCTGCTCAACAGTAGTAATGCCACTCTTGCATCACTAGTTTTTTTGCACTGTCCAAGCTTTGGCCATCCTTGAACTAATGCGTAAACCAACTCTTGGCCTATTCTTCACTCTTGTATCATCTTTGAGTTTGGGCCAACTCAATACCATGGATATGCATCAATGCCAACATCGCATGTTGCATCTTGTCACTTTTGCCATGTCTTGCCTTTCCCTCAATGAAGCCTCATTGTGTCGGACAATAACCTTCATTACATTCAACGAATATTGGTTCAACTATCAATATTCAATGATTCATCAAATGAACAATATTTGTTCACCTTAGCTATCAACATTTATTAGACACTTTCACCTCTATCTCAGCAGACACGTTCAATTCATGAGTCTTAGAACATTTTCAAATCACGTTCGACTCAGCAATACAAGGACTCATCGTCCCATGAAGTCAGAAACTGACTAACTAAATACACGTCTTCCTCGCAGACTTCACAATCACGAGACATCAATCGTGTTACATGGGGGGATATTAACTAGGGTTTTGGTCTGGCGGTCTACGACACGTATGTTCATACACACGATGAGAATGTGAGCAAGTAGTGCAATCAGTTGGAGGAGTTATCAAAGTAGTGGATGAAAAATCAACCAAGTCTCCGCACGATGAGCAACTGGTTTTAACACGATTTCCACTTCCTCACTCTTTGACTCCAGCAACTGTCCCACTTAATGGGATCAATATAAATAAGCCTCTGAATCATGATTGATGAACAAGACAATCTTTCGTCAAACATACACAAGAGAACACAAACTCACCGTCTGAACATTTACTCTCAACAGAGCAAATTCAATCAATCAGAACTTATCTTATTTCTTCACGCAGAATACACAACACACCTATAATTTCGATCACCATTGATATCACACATTTCTCAGCTTCCCTCCTATAGATCAACCCATCCCCTCTTGTGAATGAATTGACTCTGGAACGGCCATTGTCTTGGTTTAGACCACACTACACCAAATCCTGGATTTTGTCACAGGGCATACCTGTTACAAAAAAAATATATTGTAACACATATAGGCCGTTAGAGAAACGCTGTGATATTAATTGTTATCTTTTTTTGTAACAGTTTTTACTGTGACAAAATTTGATTACAGTCATATTTATAAACTGTTACAATAATTAATAGTAACAGTTAACCTAATTTTAGAATAGCGACACGTGGCTCATTTGTCACAGTAATTATAACAGATTTAATTGTTATTTTATCTTTGCAACATTTAGGTGATGATACGTGTCTTACACTGCCACGTAGGCAACGATTTGGTTATGCCACGTGTCACTTTTTCTAACAATTACAATAACACATATAAGTGTTGCATACTTTTTGCAACAAATTCCCTATGGACACCTGTCATCTTTTTGTCACTATTACTGTAACGTTTAAACTGTTACTCTCATTTGTAACAGCATTAAGATGATGACACGTGTTGTTTTTCTTCACAGTTTTGGTCACAGTTAAATCTGTGACAATTCTTTCAATTACAATTTAAAAAAATGGATAGTCCAAGTCATTCTCATGGACTTGGGCTTCCAGTTTACAAGCCTGCACAATTAAACCTGAAACACATGCCTACAATTTCTTATTTTTATCTGCTCATCACTTCTTTGCAATTCACATCCTTCTCTTAATGATGGAAGTAGTGAACATGTGATGGTTCTGTCTGCACCGCTTTGTGGAACACCATTCGCCCCTTGATAAGACATTAAGAAAAAAAAATGTTAGTGTCACCAGTCCATACAACTAAGAAGACATAGTTTAATGCAGGGAACAAAATCACAAAATCACGAACTGGTAATTAGCACATAGGAAATAAAATGTTTTGCCACACATCAGAGAGATTTATAGGACACATAGCATTTAGGTGAGTTCAAGATAGAGCTACACTAGCAAGTATGTGCACATTTGAGCTAAAAATAAACATCTGATCAAGTCAGATTAATCTTAAGAGCAAAGTATTTATCTCAATGTCTGTTGGATTCAGTTGGATAAGAGTTATAGGACATGTTAAGTTTAAAGGAGCTACATAACAGTTTCAAGAAATAAGGTTATTTATCTAAAGCATAACTCCTAGGCCATGCGAACTTGTTTTTTGGATCGAAAAGTAAAACTAAAACCTCTTCAAAATCCTTAAGAGCATCTTTGAATTCTTTCTTCTTCTCATATGCATTACCTAACTTCTGAATATATACCACAAGGAAATTAAATTACACTAGGAAAACATACATCATGGTTATCTTAATCCATACTAAAAGTTTGGGAATTTTTGTGATGTTTTTCTAGATGAAGCTATCGAAGTACCCATCAAGTCCTCACCTGATATCCACGGACTCCTTTGTTCAAGTCATGGAAGTTACGTTCCAAAATCCACTTATGATACCTTCATCAGTGTAATAAATGGAAAAGTCAGTAGTGATACAAAGACTTGCACCAAATTTTAGAGAGTGAGTGTGACGGACCAGAAAATTACGCCTTTGGCGCGTCGCCCCGCAGGCCGCAACTCCCCCGGTGCGCCACTGATGAAGCTACGATCCGGGCCTCATCCCCTGGCAAATGCACGCTCACTTGACCTTGCGAGCATGCTCGTGGAGCATGATTCATCTATTTAAGCTTCCACACCTTTCCAACTTAACCTTGTTCTGCAAAAGGGTTCAAGGCCAATGCCAACGCACTTCACATGCATCTCTGTCTTTGCCTCAGCGTAGGGAATTCATCACTGAATTTCCTAGCTAGCTGAGCAACCGTCATACCGCCGTGTCTTGTCCAGACTTAAGGCATAAGCCGTGGACTTAGGCATAGGCCGCACCAATCCCTTGCCATTTCCTATGTCACCTCGATTACCAACTCTTTGTAGATTGATAGGAAGTATGAGCATCCACTTACTAGCATGCAACTTAGCCTCATCAAGTATGGCCACAATCATCTCTTGCTTCGAGCTACCGATCTTAGATGATATGAGGGGCCAACGTGCTGGACCGGCAATGCTGCAACTCATTGCGGCTGCCTACGTATCCTTCCCTACTCTAAAGGAATCAAGCACATACCGTAGTTCATCCTGGAAGGGACAAGAAACTTATTCCAATTCGTTTGCTAGGCCGTGGCCAAGCAATAATGGTAATGGCCTAGTCCGTATAGGACGTTTCGTCAAAGATGCACAATGATTATGCATCATCGGGTCCTCAATATGGCATAGTGATGCATAGGCATCAAATGCCCTCTTCGCGAGGCTACGCAACTATAAATGATCCTTAGGCATCATTTATACTCTTCCGGCTAAGCTTTGAAGCTTACTTGGTGCATAGTCCGCATATGCACCTTCAACCAACTACCCTTCCCTATATATGTAAAAATGACATTTTTACAAGTATGGAAAGAAGACCAAAAATCATTCATCAACTCCCCGCAATCTTTGTGTTTCACTGTTCATCGCAATCTTTGCGTTCCACCCATTGCAATCTTTGCATTTCACTTTTCATCGCAATCTTTGCGTTCCACCCATCGCAATCTTTGCGTTTCACTGTTCACCGCAATCTTTGTGTTCCACCCATCGCAATCTTTGCGTTTCACTATTCATCGCAATCATTGCGTGCAATGATTGTGCTTGCGCAATATTCGTTCGGCCAGCCCTCTCTGGCCTAATGCATCATGATGATGCAACATTGAACTTTTGCCAATATTCCCTCGCGATATGCCTTACTTGGCACCAAACATTGGCCCTTTACCAAACGCATCTCACTATGCAAAGAAGCTTTGGATGAAGCTTCATCTCAGCCCATGGCGCATCTTTCATCATGCGCCATGCTAAAAATACGGGGTGTTACAGTGAGTCTAGTGCTTACTTCTTCTGAAGAGGGGACATTTCAACCCGAAGAATACGTTCGAATTTTGGAGGCAAAGACTTCTCAAAATCCTTAATAACTCTTCGCAGAATGTGCGGCCTCAGTTCCTTATGCATATTTGCAAGCTAAAAAGAATAACAAAGACCAATTGCAAGGTCGAGAGGATATCAGATGGATCCTAAGAAATAGGAATCTGGTGGAAAATGAGTATCCATATAAGCAATAGCAAAGACATGCCTCAAGTTCATTAAAAGATCTCCGGTTCTTGTACTTCTCGGAAAACTCATCCTTGCTTTTGAACTTCACAGGGTCAAGGAAATGGAGCAAGGCCTTGCAGTTACCATAAAAATATAAGAAAGAGATCCAGTGACTTTTGCTCTTTTATCCCTATAAAGAAGTTCCTACCAAATGGATTATGCTCAGCAAGAGCATTAGGACGATGCTAAAGGGAAATTATGGATTATAGTTAGCAAGAGCAGTAGGAAGATGCTGAAGGGAAACTAGAAATGAAAGACTTATTCATCAGCATGTGTAATAACTAGTCTTATCCAACTTCAGTCCAGTCATTTTATCTTTAGGTCCTTTTCTTGGTATTTAAATGCATCAATTATCCAAAGCTTCCTCTCCAACCAATGTAGAGAGTTCAGCAAATATATAAGTCAGGTCAAAAAAAAGAAATCGTACAGACATTTCATTTAATGTGATAATTAAATAATCCTATGGCAGTGATGGTAATAAAGTAAAGATGTTTAAAATTTCTAACTACCTACACAAGCAAGAAATGTTGACAAGGTTTAGCCATTCTTATATTATGTCGGAATGAAGATCACTGACGTTATTTGTGAGCTCCAGACTCGATTTAAGATTTTTCTATTCAATCATAACTAGTAATTATAACATCAAAAAAATGAACAGTTAAATTGTTATTTGACATTAGAGTAAGACAAATTAAACTTTTTAAAAAAATTCCATGGAAACTTAAAAATTGTCATCATTTCCCTCGAAATATTAACAACCTAACAATCAATGTTAAATTTCATGTCTCCCTATTGAAAAAAATTGTACGTGGATTCTGACCACATCGAGACATTTTCTAACAATTTCCTGTTGTTGATGGTGGTTTTTAGTTTAGGGTTAAAATCGTAAAACTCTAAACCCTAGCAAACATTTAAAACAAGCATTTACTAGGGGAATTTAATAAAAGCTTTTAATATGTCTCTAATAATTACCGGGGTATATTTTTCAAATTAGGGTTACGACAAACCAAACCTTAATTCCCCCGCATGCCAATGGCAAATCATGCCAGCCACGCCTAACCCAAGCTAGTCGCGCCATGCCAATCGCACCGTGCTATGGCCCTAGATATGCTAGACGCATCTCGTGTGCCAATGGAAAATCATTCCATCCACACCCTACCGCGCCAAAGCATGCCAACCATGCTAGCCGCACCCCACGTGCCAATGGCAAATCATGCCAGCCACACCTAGCCCAAGCTAGCCGCGCCATGCCAATCGTACCGTGCCATGGCCCTAGCTATGCTAGCCACATCTCGTGTGCCAATTGAAAATCATGCCAGCCACACCCTACCGCGCCAAAGCATGCCAACCATGCTAGCCGCACCCCGCGTGCCAATGGCAAATCATGCTAGCCACGCCTAGCCCAAGCTAGTCGCGCCATGCCAATCGCACTGTGCCATGGCCCTAGCTATGCTAGCCGCATCTCGTGTGCTAATGGAAAATCATGCCATCCACACCCTACCGCGCCAAAGCATGCCAACCAGGCTAGATGCACCCCGCGTGCCAATGGCAAATCATGCCATCCACGCCTAGCCCAAGCTAGCCGCGCCATGCCAATCGCACCGTGCCATGTCCCTAGCTATGCTAGCCGTATCTCGTGTGCCATTGGAAAATCATACCAGCCACACCCTACTACGCCAAAGCATGCCAACCATGATAGCCGTACCCCGCGTGCCAATGGAAAATCATGCCAGCCACGCCTAGCCCAAGCTAGCCGCGCCATGCCAATCGCACTGTGCCATGGCCCTAGCTATGCTAGCCGCATCTCGTGTGTCAATGGCAAATCATGCCAGCCACACCCTACCGAGCCAAAGCATGCCAACCATGCTAGCCGCACCCCGCGTGCCAATGGAAAATCATGCCAGCCATGCCTAGCCCAAGCTAGCCACGCCATGCCAATTGTACCATGCCATGGCCCTAGCTATGTTATCCGCACCCCGCGTACCAATGGAAAATCATGCCAGCTACGCCTAGCCCAAGCTAGCCGCTCCATTCCAATTGCACCATTTCATGGACCTAGCCATGCTAGCCACGTCTCGTGTGCCAATGAAAAATCATGCCAGCCACACCTAGCATGAGCTAGTCGCGCCATGCCTTAGCCCTAGCCACGCCATGCACTTATGGAAAACCTTTGGCCCCATATGCCAAACCACACCAAAGAATTCCATGCTACGCCAAGGCATGATACCCTGGTCATGCCACCGTTCCTCATGAAATATTCTTGAGTTTTTCTTTCAGTCTGTTTTGGCCTCCCGAACGAGTTCAAAACCTAAATCTACCCGTGTAAGGAGATAGGTGATAGGTGTGATAAACACCTAATTTTTTATCTATTATTTATGCTTTCTTTGCTATTTATTTTGTGAATTATGTATCTTATGTGTGAATTTGAGTTAATTAGGTGCAATGGAGTCCGTTGGAGCAAAAGAAAGAGGAAAGCGTTCATTTGGATCGTAAAAGGGCAAAGCGGTCAATTCACAAGAGAGCTATACTTGGAGCGGGCTAAGGAGTGCAAGAAGGAAATGAAGAATGAAGTGTCAGTTTCGCATAACTGACAGTTGAGTCGAATTGAGTTGTCGGTTAGATGAAACCGACAAACATTGTATGGGTTGGTTGACCCTTATTCCCTCCACCTGGGTGGATATATCTACTTCCCTTATTTCCTACACAACCTAAAATTTAAAGAAGGGTCGTATGTTTTGTTTTTCTATCTGGAATTGAGTGAAATCATGGAGGCAGTGTCTGAAACCTTTCCTTCTGAAATCTATGAACACAGAGAAGGAAAGTAGGGTTTTGCTGGTTTGTTGTTAAGGGAAAATTCAAGAATGGGTTTGTCTAAATTTTCTGTTGAGATCGGAGAGGAATTTTAGCACCTGCTGATGATTTTGAGCGTATGTGATCATTGTTGTTGTTGGTAATTTAAACCGATTCTGAGATGGTGCGATTGCTAAAGGTGGTTGTAAATGGGAATTGCAGGTGTATGTTGCAGTTGCTGGAGGTATCTGAAATTGTGGAACTGGGTTTCAGATTAAGTCTGAGTTGAGGGTGTTTGAAAAGAAGGTAAAGATGGGTTTTGATTGGAATCGAGAAGATGGAGAACCAGAGATTGAGGGCAGTAAAAATAAGACGGTGGTTCTATTTCCATGAGGTTGGATCAAGAAAGAATTGTTGTTGTTGTTCAAGGATTAGAAATGAAATCTAGGGTTTGCTTGAATTGAAAATTTGATTGACAGAATTGCATTGGTTGAGTTTGAATTAGAGAATAATCAATCATTTAACATGGGTTTTTGGATATGAATCATAGCTGGGTTTTATTCGAAAATCAAAGCAGATGGGAGAGTTATGAGCTCAGATTTGAACCTGAGAATCTGAGAAGATGTTGTGATGTTTATGGAAGTTGGTGTTGACGGCGATCTGTTGAAGGGGTTTGAAGACTCAAATGAAGTTGGATCATGAAGATGGGTTTGTTGTTACCATGAAATGGAGTCTATAATGAATATGATGGGTTGGGCCACAGTTGATGCTGTCAACTGTTGGCAGTGAAGAATTTGTGGAGCTGAGAAATATGGTGGAAGTGGTCAAGGGTATTGATGAGTTTTTGAAGTCAAGGATGAACTTAGGGAGTTGATTGAGATACAGTGAACTCAAAGAATGGCTTGTTTTTGGCATAATGAGATGAATGTTAGGTTTGAAGTTGCAATGGCAATATGAAATTGAGACACTTGAGCTGCAGGTCAGAGGCTTTGAATCTGGGAAGTAGTTGGAGCTACAGAAAATCTGGTGAGCTGTGAAGTGGGTGATGGCATTGCAAGTTGGGAGCAGTTGAGCATAGAAGCTGATGCTGGGATTTTTGCAGTTCAGATGGAAGTTTAGATCCGCAGTTCAGGCTGGTGATGGCGGGTGTGGTTCTGAGGCAGTGAGAATGAGTGATGTAGTAGGAATGGAGCTGCAATAGCTGGAGTGTTGTGTGGGATTTTGAAGTGAGATGCAGCTGCAATAAGGAAATGGAGAAGCTCCAGAAAGTGCAAATAATGAGCAGTTCAGGTGGTTAAGTTCCAATGGCTAGGTTGGAGGCAGTGATGGAAAGAGTTACAAGCATGAATTGAAGCTCAATTTTATCTAAAATATAATGCTTCTATGATGGATTTTGTGTCTTGTTGCAGGTGGTTCTGGTCTGGAGAAAATGGTAGGAGATGTAGGTGTTTGAAATCAGTTTACAAGGGAAGAAGGTTCACTACTGGTGACAGGGAATGTTGCAGGAATTGCAGTTGAACTAAAGTTGGTGCATTTGAGCTATAGTTGGAGCTTGGCAGTAGAGCAATTGAGGTGATAGCTAAAATGGAGACAGTTCTGGTGCTTAGATTATGGTGATATATGGGATTGGTTTGTGCTATATCTGGAGATTGCGGAGATTGAAGTGACAGTGATGTTGAATGTATTGCAGTTGCAGCTGAGTGCTTGAGAATTGAGTAGGAATCGCAGTTGATGGTGGTGCACAAGAAGCAGATGAAATTGGTGATAATGGAGATGGATGTGTTACAGGGAAGAAATGCCGCAGAACTGTCAAGGAGGAGCTGTGTGATGCCTGAGTTTGAGCAGGAGTTGTAGCTGATGGTTTGGTATGAAGCAGTGAAATTGGTGGACTTAAACAGGTGATAAATGACCAAGGAAAATGAGTTGCAGTTGTGTAAAACAATGCATTGGTGGAATCGGAGCTACAAGGAAGTCATGGCGAGAAGACAATGGAGTGTGGGTTGTGACACAAAGTTAGTAAGGGATGAATTTGTGGAATTGGCCTGAGTTGTGCAGTGAAGGTTAGAATGCTTCAACAGAGGAGTACACTGTCAGTTCCAGTTGAACCGAGTTGACTCAATCTAGTGAAAAGGTGAGCTGACTCAGACCCAGTTGGACTATTCTAACTGGGCTTCATTCATGGGATGTCAGAGAATCAATTTGTTAGTTGGCTAACTTGTTACGGGAATTAAATGAGAAGAGGAAGTCTACAAAAGGGAGGCATTTCTCTATTCTTTTGGCGGAGATCTATCTTTATCATATCTTTTTATCTTCTACTTTGGCTTAGGGTTTAGACATGGAAACCCTTCTTTTTATCTTTGTTATGAACTCTATGAGCATGAGCTAATTTTATTATTGGTGATGGATTTATTTGATTTCACATAACATGTTTCTTGTTCAATAAATTAGTTTTGTCTCATATTATCGTTTATGATTCACCATTAATATTGTTGCATGATTGAATGTTAGTTTTGTCAAGTTGCAAATTGGTAGAACTCACATGCATATCTTTTGCTAGATTAGGGTTATTATACGCAAAAGTGATAATTCCATATTGCAAGTAGCATAAATATGGTTATTGCTTGTAGTGATATATCCTAGTAACCATATGTGAACCAAAACCTTTGTTAAATCGGATTAGTGCTTTTACACGTTCGACTGCTTTGATTGGCCTGATTTCATAGAACTTAATGCATCTAGGGAATTAAACTTGATTAGTGCTTTTACACGTTAGGTTGTTCTTTTAGATAGAATTTATACTCGCATCTTTTAATGTGTTTGTTGATGACAAAAGGAAATTAGCGGGATATTCTTGCGATCAAGGTATTCTAGGGCCATTGATAAAATAGAGATTAAATATCAATTCTAATTATTTTTTTGAAAGCATGTTTGTGAATGAAGATGAATCCTTAACCAATATATTTTCTACTTTATTTATTTGTTTATTTATTTATTTGGTTTTAGTTTATTTTACTTTATTAAAAATCAGAAAAATCCCCCCCTTGTGACTTTTAGGAAACCGAAACATATTGACAACGAAAGCCTCTCTGTGGATACGAACTCTTTCTTATCACTACTACATTATTTTAGTTGAGTGAGGAAGTGAAATTATATTTGCGTCGGATGACAACCGACCAATAGGAAATTCGTTTCCGGTTGTTTGAGGGGCGGACCATCAAAATCCGAGTCCGTACTAGAATTCTGTAGCGGTTCTAGTGAAGGAAACCAATTAGGGTTTCTAAACCAAATTGAAGCCAGGCGCCCATCAACGGTTGCCCTTCAATCCCAGGAGAAAATCCTGGCCGTATAAAGTCTCCTCATGACTTTAGCCCTAGCTTGGTCACGTACCTATCCAAGCTAGCCACGCCATGCCTCGTCATGGCCCCTCATGCCGCGCCACCATACTGGCCAGGCGCCCATCTACGGTTGCCCTTCAATCCCAGGAGCAAATCCTGGACGTATAAAGTCTCCTCATGACTTTAGCCCTAGCTTGGTCACGTACCTAGCCAAGCTAGCCGCGCCATGGCCCATCATGCCGCGCCACCATACTGGCCTTCCCCATGCAGCTACCAAATTGAAGCCAGGCGCCCATCCACGGTTTCCCTTCAATCCCAAGAGCAAATCCTGGCCGTATAAAGTCTCCTCATGACTTTAGCCCTAGCTTGGTCACGTACCTAGCCAAGCTATATGCGCCATGCCTCGCCATGGCCCCTCATGCCGCGCCACCATACTGGCCTTCCCCATGTGGCTACTAAATTGAAGCCAGGTGCCCATCCATGGTTTCCCTTCAATCCCAGGAGAAAATCCTGGTCGTAAAAAGTCTCCTCATGACTTTAGCCCTAGCTTGGTCACATACCTAGCCAAGATATCCGGGCCATGCCTTGCCATGTCCCCTCATGTCGCGCCACCATACTGGCCTTCCCCATGCAGCTACCAAATTGAAGCTAGGCTCCCATCAATGGTTGCCCTTCAATCCCAGGAGAAAATCCTGGCCGTCTAAAGGTCCCCTCACGACCTTAGACCTGAAACCATAGCTTGGTCGCGCACCTAGTCCAGGCTAGTCACGCCATGCACCCATGGCTCCTCACGCCAAGTCTAAACACACCCTAGCCATACCACCCTGTTGGACCTCACTACACGACTACCAAAACAAAGGCGTGCAACGATCAACGGTTTCCCCTCCTCTCAAGATGCAACATCTCGACCGTTAAAGGTCACCTAGATAGCAAGTTCCCCAAGCTCGACTTTCCAAGCCACAACAACATTTTACATGTATTCCAAAAACATTCGAGACATCAACACAAACAGTGGGATTCTCTTTGGGAATTGGTTTGGCGGTCTACAGCGTGTGGCGTACACTACGCCCCTCATAAGGAAGTGTCATAAGGGTGAGGCGCCTAGTAAATATGGGAGTTATGTGGGAAACGTTCATGGGACATAAAACAGTGAGTTAACAAACTTTATGGACATCAATTCCATAACGTTAACAGTTTATGAAAATTAATTTCATGTGTTAGCCACTTTATGAGACATCAAATCCATGCATACGGTTACCACCTCCTCTCATTTACTCCTCACTCCTTAATGAGACCAGAGTACGTTTCTATTACAACTTGTATAAATAGGTCTCACCTATTTTCATTCGACAACAAGTTCATTCGGACAAGAGAACACTCAGAATACTTACCTGCTAGATCCCCTCATGAGCTCTCGTACTTTTCTGAAAACAAGTTGTAGAAACCTAATTGCTCTTCCAGAATAGACTATTCTGGTCTCACACTCTCCTTGCTTCCCTCCCCAAAACCAACCCATTCTCCTCCTCTTTGTGACCGAAGCAAGTCTGGAACGGCCATTTCTTGGTTTAGGCCGTACTTGTACAGATTGATCTCTTGAACCTAAAAGTTCTCAACGTGCAGCACATTTGTTTAGGGTTTAAACCAGTTTCTCACTCACCTACCGAATTTACCGAAATCAGCAGAAGCTATTTTCACCTATAAACAATTGAAGACCACAGCGGGAGGATT
The DNA here is from genome assembly GCA_023529315.1 of Papaver bracteatum. Taxonomy (NCBI): domain Eukaryota; kingdom Viridiplantae; phylum Streptophyta; class Magnoliopsida; order Ranunculales; family Papaveraceae; genus Papaver; species Papaver bracteatum. The sequence goes on from JAJJWX010000125.1 coordinate 110,158, forward strand.
GATCTATCGATCACAATGTCAATTTTCGACTGTCGATCTCGTTTTTCGACCCAGGCGTCGAGATGGTAGGGGAAGGTGACTCACTCCGACTCAGTTACCCGTCGGCTTGATTATCAGTCATGACACGATAAGGGATGACTAGGGACTTCCTAGGGGATAGAAGCAGACAAGATCCGCCCAAGGGTCAATGGCTCGGTTATTAAATGGCTCAGTAACGACTGGGGACTTCCCATGGCGGTGTTTCCCATAAACTCGGTCTTACACCTGGAAGGTTCACTTTTCATCAGGAGACTTGAAAACCAAGTAAGTCTTACCTAGACGAGATACGTGGTTTTCTATTTCAAGTTTTCAAGACAAGATGCATAGTTTGCCCCATGTCACCTACCAACACACGGTTCCATGGTTTTTCTGGGATGACTGTGTCACTTTCAATCACAATAAAAAATAATTCTAAATAATTCAATTCTAAACATCTCATTCAAAAAATCCAAAACCGTCAAGGTAGCATTTATCTATTAACCTAAGAAAACCAGGAAATAAAAAAAAACCATAAACCATGCCCTTTGTTTGCCTTTCAAAAAAAAAAAAGAGGTCACCTACCCGTACGTGCCTACTATGTACAACAATGACTACCTATCACTATTAGGAGACGTTACTAAGACAACATTCGAAGAATTGTTTATGAGGAAGTATTTCCACAAGTCTATAAAAGGCATACCCATGGATAGGGTTTACACCAGTCCAGAAGAAAAATATTTCTATAGATTTATGGAAAGGCATACCTATGGCTATGGTTTGCACCAGCACAAGACAACAATAACAAAAAAAAAATTGAAAGAGAAACGCTGGAGTACATAGCTGGAATATGCTTACCCACTTTATCACTATCACGCTACCGCTAACACCAGGACATGATAACAAAGATACGAGGTAAAAAGGGGAGCCAACCCCTTTCATAAGCATAACACTTTTTGAATTTGAATAACAAAGGATTTCCTGTTTGAGCTACGTATGGGAAGAGGAAACTTGGCCCGTAAGAACAAGTCCGCGCCACACCAAGCTAGCCTCATGTAAGGCCATCATTGTGCCAAGCCAACGGTTCACGCCATGCCCATCCAACGGTCCACGCCGTACCAAAGTCCAAAGCCAGCGTCTATGCCAAGCCAGTTACCATTCCAAGCTGATCCAGCGCTAACTAGACGCGCTTACCAGACTCGCTTACCAGATGCGCTTCCTAGACGTGCTTCTCAGACGTACCTACCAGAGGCGCTTGCTAGACGCGCTTCCCAGACGTGCTTCCCAAACGAACCTACCAGAGGCGCTTTCCAGACGCGCTTCCCAGACGTGCTTCCCAGACGTACTTACCATAGGCGCTTCCCAGACGTGATTCTCAGACGTACCTACCAGAGGCGCTTCCCAGACGCGCTTCCCAGATGTACCTATCAGAGGTGCTTCCCAGACGTACCTACCAAAGGCGCTTGCCAGACGCGCTTCCCAGACATGCTTACCAGACGCACATTCTGCACGCGCATGCCAGCCACAACACCACACTCTGCGCTAACAGTTTACATCCTCCCAGCGCTAACATCTTGCGCCCTTCCAGCACCATCCTCACCCTTCGAAACAAAGCTATGGCTCCAGCACTTCGTGATCAAAACCGTGTCATCTCTGCACGATACACTTATGATCACCAGAACCAGAGCCGCCTCCGCCACCCCAACGGTTCTTCAATCATGGCATATCCAACCGTCACTAGGGACACTACTCCACCATCAGGTTAAGTTACTGGAAGAGCCAGAAGAAGCCGACCTCATTTTACCATTATTTATTTGATTAAAAGATAAAAAAAAAAAACTTTAGCAGGACGTACGTTTATAGATGAAGAGGCTCGCGTTGCTCTTGAATGCCCAGTAGAAGGGGATCAGCAATACAATTTCATCACATGTAAAGATGAGGAATGACTTCTCCAAAATCGAGGAAAAGAAAATTAGCAACCCTCCTGAGTTCACAGAGACCCTCTTCCCGTCAGGACCTGCACGATGGGAACTTGGACAACTAAGTCGTACAGTCTATGATGAAACATCTATGGAAAGCAGGCGTTTCAGCCAGGGAAGCCATTTTCAAACCCCAACCTCTCCTGAAAAGCACGATCGATAGATGAAACAGGGGACTTTTATCATATGTACACTTGAGGGATGTCGATTTTGACAGAATGTGACGTAGCCTCCGACTTCCACATAGTAACCACCAAGGATTTTTGAATTGCAAGGCGTCGTCTCAACATTCTCCAACAGTGGCTCCTCTTCAACGTTCTCTTCAACACCACTCCTTCCTGCAAAGGGTCATGCCACCACACTCCCCATGTCAAGGATCATGGTCGCAGCCATCCAATCTTCGTAGTCATGGCCACCCTTTGGTTCATCCCGCCAAAACTCGTGACCATGGACATTTTTCTCGCTTGCGCATCCAGCCAATTCTTTTACTTCCATGGGTGTCCATACAATTCTAGCCAACTTACTTTGTTACCGCGACAATACAGTCTCTTCTGGTTACATCTACTACCAAGAACTATTACTGCTCATTTGTTGATATCAGCTAGAGGTTCACCACAACAACGATTACTACAAAGGTAACCCATACTCCTCCATGTTCTGGGTTCCATGTGAAAGAAGTAGCAAAATCAGCAGTATGAACGCACGATGGTGATGTCTTTATCATGGTCAACCCACTGACCATACAAGATGGAATCATGTAAACCATACTTGGGGACTGAGGGTATACACGGAATCCCTTCACTTTCAAGGCTCAGGAGACATAGTCAAGCAAAAGGCCACAAACACAACAAGGTCACCTGCTTTTCAAGGGTGCAGCACAAAAGTATTATCACCTCTCTGTTTAGGATACACCTTCAACATTTTACAAAGCTGCAGAGGATCCCAAGCCTTCTCAGAGGAAAATAACTTCAGAAACTAAAGAAAATGCGACTAGGGACTGCTCATCGCAGTCCATCCCGACGAACATCAAAGACTCACGAGAAAACTCCAAAGACGCGGCCGAAACATTTCCTTGAAGAAACATAGGGAGCCACGATAAACAACATAACTCCCTCATTTTTACCACTTTACTATCCTGAGTGTTTCATCCATGTGATATTCTGAGCATCCACAGCGTCACATCCAGAAAAGTACAATAAGCTTGTATCGAGTCTCGTTGACGTGGATTCAATCCAATGCAATGAAATTAGGCTACACATGGGGACTACTAGCACGGGGCACCTTCACCTCCATCAACCTGGTTATTTCTGATTTCAACATCATCACTGTCGACATTTTACGAGCCGCAAGAATTTCTCAACATGAATACATACATGTGCATCGGAGACTCCAAAAGCACGCCAAAGAGATATATTCGCATGTTCGGTCGTGCCATCGGATCTAACAGAAATATAACTGGGACTGATCACCATATCCCAGTCCATACGGTAGTCTAAGACTCAGAAGGTGGTTTAATGCATGTTTCTTGGAACAAAGTCCTTGAAGACTTGATAGCAGAACATTGGCAACGAAACATCTCCCAACTCATCTATTTCGTCTAGTGGTTCCGGAAGATTTCGACCATGCAAGTATCCACAGCATACTGTCATCACGATCAGCGGTTCAGGCACTGAACAACCTAAAATCAAGGATGGACTGACAATGCAACCACATCCATCCGTCCCAAGAATGCAATGGAGTTTGTTAAATTCTGGAATCTAATGGAGAGACACTACAGACAAAATCACGGTCCGGACGAGCAACATAAAATAGAAGAAGGCCGTTTTCACCTCCTAAGCAAGCTCGAAACCTAAATATTCTCGCGTAAGGAGATACAGAATTTTGTTTCGTATCCGATAAAGGGGCGGACCATCGAAATCCGGGCCCGTACGCGGATTCTACAACGATTTTAGTAAAGGGAGTTAATTAGGGTTTCAGCGTGTCAATCCCTAAACCACGAGAAATTCCCTTGCAAGAATTTCCCTTCCAAGGCGCTTCCCTTACCAGCGTCATGCCCTGCCAAGCGCTTTATAGAGTGTCCCACAACCGTTTCATGCCCGTCAGTGCTAATGGGTCCCCTTCATGCCATGACCATGCTAGCAGCTCCGCCCCGCGTTCCAAAGCCTAGCCCCGAAGACACCCAATCATACCGGGATTTTTGCAAAGCTACCAGATGAAAGGATTACAGATGCTACCTACCTCTAGAAAAATATTTTTGAATAAGGAAAGAATTCCATGTTAAAGCCGCACATGAAGAAAGGAAATTGATCTCACAAGAACAAGCCAAAGAGGAAGTACTGGAAGACGTACCTATTTTGCTCGTCCAATTCACCTCTACCAAGCAGCCAGAGAAGAAACAATAAAGGCGTGAATCAAAGGGAGAGTTCGGCCATCTTTTTATGGGCGTGATACTTGGGAGTTCGAACAAGGAACGGATTTCCAATTTTGAGCCAATGAAGGGAAAGAGGAAACCGGTCCCGCAAAGATCAATCCCCATGCCCCAGGACCGACCACACCATTGTCTTGGCCCCATGCTAAAGTCGCACCGTGCCAGACCGCGCCTCGCCTTGCCATGGTCCAAACCGCCCCCCACCTTGCCACGGCCCTCGCCCTCGCTCCATCACCACGACCCCACCATACCTAGCCTCCCTTGCAAGCTCCACCTGCTTCACCCTCCAAGATAGCGCCTCCTTTCCGTGACTACCAACATGGAAAGACAAAAATCGCTCTACCGCTTAAAAGGTTAGTCGGACACTCCTGACCATCTTCGCAATGATTTACGTTGTCTGTCACCAACATATGATTACCTTGCAACAAGACATCTATTCCGAGCTAAGAAGGGGACTTAATGTTGATGGTGGTTTTTAGTTTAGGGTTAAAATCGTAAAACGCTAAACCCTAGCAGATATTTAAAACAACCATTTACTAGGGGCATTTAATAAAATCTTTTAATATGTCTCTAATAATAACCGGGGTATATTTTTCAAATTAGGGTTACGAAAAACCAAACCCTAATTCCCCTGCGTGCCAATGGCAAATCATGCAAGCCACGCCTAGCCCAAGCTAGCCGCGCCATGCCAACCGCACCGTGCCATGGCCCTAGCTATGCTAGCCGCATCTCGTGTGCCAATGGAAAATCATGCCATCCACACCCTACCGCGCCAAAGCATGACAACCATGCTAGCCGCACCCCGCATGCCAATGGAAAATCATGCAAGCCACGCCTAGCCCAAGCTAGTCGCGCCATGCCAATCGCACCGTGCCATGGCCCAAGCTATGCTAGCCGTATCTCGTGTGCCAATGGAAAATCATGCCAGCCACACCCTACCGCGCCAAAGCATGCCAACCATGCTAGCTGCACCCCGCGTGCCAAAGGCAAATCATGCCAGCCACGCCTAGCCCAAGTTAGTCACGCCATGCCAATCGCACCGTGCCATGGCCCTAGCTATGCTAGACGCATCTTGTGTGCCAATGGAAAATCATGCCAGCCACACCCTACCGCGCCAAATCATGCCAACCATGCTAGCCGAACCCCGCGTTCCAATGTCAAATCATGCCAGCCATGCCTAGCCCAAGCTAGCCGCACCATTCCATGGCCCTAGCTATGCTAGCCGCATCTCGTGTGCCAATGGAAAATCATGCCAGCCACACCCTACCGCGCCAAAGCATGCCAACCATGCTAGCCGCACCCTACGTGCCAATGGAAAATCATGCCAGCCACGCCTAGCCCAAGCTAGCTGCGCCATGCCAATTGCACCATGCCATGGCCCTAGATATGTTAGCCGCACCCCGCGTGCTAATGGTAAATCATGCCAGCCACGCCTAGCCAAAGCTATCCGCGCCATGCCATGGACCTAGCCATGCTAGCCACGTCTCGTGTGCCAATGGCAAATCATGCCAGCCACACCTAGCCTGAGCTAGTCGCGCCATGCCTTAGCCCTATCCACGCCATGCACTCATGGAAAACCTTTGGCCCCATATGCCAAACCACACCAAATCATGCCATGCTACGCCAAGGCATGCCATGATAGACTGGTCATGCCACCATCCCTCATGAATTCTTCCTGAGTTTTGCTTTCAGGCTGTTTTGCTCTCCCGAACGAGTTCAAAACCTAAATCTCCTCGCCAGAGGAGATAGGAAATTATTTTCCGGTTGATTTGAGGGGCGGGCCATCAAAATCCGAGTCCGTACTATAGTTCTGTAGTGGTTCTAGTGAAGGAAACCAATTAGGGTTTCTAAACCAAATTGAAGCCAGCGCCCATCAACGGTTTCCCTTCAATCCCAGGAGCAAATCATGTCCGTATAAAGTCTCCTCATGACTTTAGCCCTAGCTTGGTCACGTACCTAGCCAAGATAGCCGCGCCATGCCTCGCCATGGCCCCTCATGCCGCGCCACCATACTATCCTTCCCCATGCGTCTACTAAATTGAAGCCAGGCGTGCATCCAGGGTTGACCTTCAATCCCAGGAGAAAATCCTGGACGTATAAAGTCTCCTCATGACTTTAGCCCTAGCTTGGTCACATACCTAGCCAAGCTATCCGCTCCATGCCTCGCCATGGCCCCTCATGCCGCGCCACCATACTAGCCTTCCCCATGCGGCTACCAAATTGAAGCCAGGCGCCCATCCACGGTTTCCCTTCAATACAAAAAGCAAATCCTGGTCGTATAAAGTCTCCTCATGACTTTAGCCCTAGATTGGTCACGTACCTAGCCAAGATAGCCGCGACATGCCTCTCCATGGACCCTCATGCCGCGTCACCATACTGGCCTTCCCCATGTGGCTACCAAATTGAAGCCAGGCGCCCATCCACGGTTGCCCTTCAATCCCAGGAGCAAATTCTGGCCGTATAAAGTCTCCTCGTGACTTTAGCCCTAGATTGGTAACGTACCTAGCCAAGATATCCGCGTCATGCCTCTCCATGGCCCCTCATGACGCGCCACCATACTGGCCTTCACCATGCGGCTACCAAATTGAAGCCAGATGCCCATCCACGGTTGCCTTTCAATCCCAGGAGCATATCCTGGCCGTAAAAAGTCTCCTCATGACTTTAGCCCTAGATTGGTCACGTACCTATCCAAGCTAGCCACGCCATGCCTCGCCATGGCCCCTCATGCCACACCACCATACTGGCCTTCCATTTGCGGCTACCAAATTGAAGCTGCGCGCCCATCAACGGTTGCCCTTCAATCCCAAGAGAAAATCCTGGCCGTCTAAAGGTCCCCTCAGACCTTAGACCCGAAATACCTAGTCCAGGATAGTCACGTCATGCGCCCATGGAAAACCCTTGGCTCCTCACGCCAAGTCTAAACACACCCTAGCCGTGCCACCCTGTTGGACCTTACTACATATCTACCAAAACAAAGGCGTGCAACGATCAACGGTTGCCCCTCCTCTCAAGATGCAACATCTCGACCGTCGAAGGTCACCTGGCTAGCAAGTTACCCAAGCTCGACTTGCCAAGCCACAACAACGTTTTACATGTTTTCCAAAAACATTCGAGACATCAACACAAATAGGGGGATTCTCTTTGGGTATTGGTTTGGCGGTCTACAACGTGCGGTGTACACTACTCCCCTCATAAGGAAGTGTCATAAGGGTGAGGCGCCTAGTAAATATGGGAGTTATGTGGAAAACGTTCATGGGACATAAAGCCGTGAGTTAACAAACTCTATGGACATCAATTCCATAACGTTAACAGTTCATGAAAATCAATTTCATGCGTTAGCCACATTATGAGACATCAAATCCATGCATACGGTTACCACCTCTTCCCATTTACTCCTCACTCCTTAATGATACCAGAGTACGTTTCTACTACAACTTGTATAAATAGGTCTCACCTATTTCCATTCGACAACAAGTTCATTCGGACAAGAGAACATTCAGAATACTTACCTGCTAGCTCCCCTCATGACCTCTCGTACTTTTCTGAAAACAAGTTGTATAAATCCAATTGCTCTTCCAGAATAGATTATTCTGGTCTCACACTCTCCTTGCTTCCCTCCCAAAAACCAACCCATTCTCCTCCTCTTTGTGACCGAAGCAAGTCTGGAATGGCCATTTCTTGGTTTAGGTCGGACTTGTACAGATTGATCTCTCGAACCTAAAAGTGCTCAACGTGCATAACATTTGTTTAGGGTTTAAACCAGTTTCTCACTCATCTACTGAATTTACCGCAATCAGCAGAAGTTATTTTCACCTATAAACACATGTATAATTTCAGCAAAGTGAGCAAACTTAGTTATTTCAGCAACCATACCGCAAAGATAAAGCATCTATCACTCAAGTTCAAATTAAGAAGAAAAAGACTCACCGTAGTTATTCGACACTGTTTTGTAAAGGAGTACCGGTGATCAGTAACTTGTTCTTGGTGCTAAATTCCTGTGAAGACGTAAAGTTGTATTACAAAGTTACCTTTACCAATAATATAGTTTATAACATGGACTAGACATAAAAAGATTGGGAAAAAAACAACATATACCGATAATGTTATATAAAGAGAAGTTTCACTATTTTTTAGCCTGTGTGCCTCATCAACCATAAGGTAGCTCCACTTCATTTTGGTCAATGCAGCTTTGTCCTTCAAAACTACTTCATATGTTGTCAAAAGAGCATTGAATTTGATACTCCTGCCGCTTTTGTTATTTGTTTAAAATTCATGCTGCTCACAAACCTTCAATGGAAAAAAGACTATCAAATGAATCACATTTGAATAGAAAAAACAATGACAGATCTGGTATTTCACTTTATCATAATGCCAAAAAAGAGCTACCAATGAATAATACATCTATTCACACTGAAACAACAAGCGATTTCACCCCTCTACTTGTTTGAGTTCCTCTTTCACATTAAACTCCTAATGCCCAGTTCCACACTATAGAAGTACATTTGGTCTTGCGATTTTAGTACATGTATACCGATCTGTATAAAGTATAAAGTTTATATAGTCGGAGACGATATTATGCACGTGCTTTGATATACATGTATTTAACAACTACCGTGTAAAAGAAACATGAACCAGGCAGAGCTAAGCTTCTTAAAAATAATCAGATTGATGCACTCAATCCCGAATATCCCATTGAAAACATACATAACATAACTCACCTCTCGACTAGCACAATTTACAAAATATACAACAATGTTCATTTCCATGATCCAACAAAGCTCTTCAGCTGTAAACTTCATCTGCACAAATTAAGCATCAAAAAAGTCAAAAATAGGTCAGTTATAAAAGCATACCGAAACATAAAAATTAGTCTACAGAAAAGCTTTCCATCTTGTTTATGTAAATTAAAACTTCTCTACTACGAAATATCAATGAATAGATTTTGCAGAAGACATATCCCTGGAAAGAAAACTCGTCAAATTATAGTTCCAGCTATCACTAATTAATGTTAATAATTTACTTCTTAAACTCAAAATTTGAAATAATTTCAATTATAACCTACTCATCTCAAGAAATACAGCATCAGTAACACTAAGATTATAGACACACAGACACATCAATCACCACCTCTTCTTATGTTCAAGGAATACATCATTAGTGACCTCCTCTTCTTTAGATTCATATATAATCTTCACAAAAACTTTCAAAATCTAAAACCCACCCATATCAGAAAACAATCGTATTATTAATAACACTGAATCAAATCAATAAGCCATAGTTCAGATTTCAAGAAAACACAAACATAAATCTAAAAAAAAAATCATAAGTAGAAAAAGCTGTGTAATCAAATCTATCATCAAACTACAGATCGTAAGAAAAGTTGGGTTTTAAGAAAAATCAGAAATTTTGACTTTACCAAGAAAAACGAAAAACCCATATTCGTTCGAAGGCTACAAGTTCTTCACTTCTTGCTAATGAATCTAGGGTTTCTCCTTCTCTCGTTCTTCTTCAAATAACCTAAAAATTAAAGCAAATAAGAATGTTTGTATTTCCATTGTGGATCTGAGATTCTAAATAAAATGGCTGAGAAACTCAGAGAAGCAGGGGAAAGAGAAGGCTGAGAAAATTAGAGAAGGAGGGACAGAGCGAGAGAACGACGCAAATGAAATTAGGTTTAGGTTTTCTTCTTTCTTTTGTTTATATAACACATCTGTATTTTCACCATCTCGAGGATATCTAACAAAAATGTAGGGTGCTAAATTCATACATGTGTTGCTCACACGTTCTTCAGTTTCATTTCAGTATAGCGGGGTTGGAAAAGTTTTTTTTTATCCCATATTTGATTGGTGGACAAATATCAGATGGTGAGCCACGTATTAATTCAAGATAATCTAATGGTTCATAGGGTTTTGAAAATCTATGGTGCATTTTTAGACTTTATTAGAGTTTTTTTTTTTTTTTTGGATTAGTGTATATGAGGAGCTAATTTTAATAACTCTTGATAAATTTCGATGAACTAATAAAATACATGACATTTCATCCATATATTTGCAATTTAAAATGGCACTGAAAGCATAACTTGGTCCATTTTTGGATAAAGGATAGATATTCGAATGAACTGAAGATAAAATATATAAGGAAGACGAAATAGTTAAAGACATGGATAGGGTTTACGAGTTGTCAGATAGACAAAAAGCAATTTTAGGTTGTCTACAAGCCGGGCATGCTCAGGATTTCCTACTCGCTATTCCAATTGAAGGCCTTGGGCAGAAGATGTCACATGTGGAGTATTGTACTATCCTTAAATATAGATTGATGATTCCTTTATACCTATCAGACACTCGGTGTCCTGCTTGTATCACTGGATGTTTGGACTCTTATGGTGAACATGCAGTTCATTGTAAGGTAGACCCTGGTTTTAAACATAGACATGATCATGTGAGGGATATTTTATATGATATACTATGGAGAACTGGTATTTCAGCAAAGAAAGAAGCGCCTGTCAACTTTTTAACTGATCCTCTCGAAGGGAGATCGACGCTCAGGCCAACAGATGTTATAATTTTTGGATGGGCTAACGGTAAACATGCATGTGTTGATCTTACTGGGGTTTCTCCGTTGGTAGGAATTGGACATGGTGCGTTTATAGTCGGGAAAGCGGCGTTGAGGGCTGCCTCAGGTAAGATAGCGAAACATGAGAAAGCGTGTCTTGATCATGGGCATACTTTTATTCCTTTTGCTTTTGGTTTTTTAGCTCCAGAGGAGGTGGGACTCCTCAAAAGAGTTCAAAAAGTCATGCACAGTAATGTCATGACTCCTGGTTCGAGGGAGTTTGTTTTCCACATGTTAGGATTTGCAATTCAAAAAGGGCTCGCGGCGCAGCTTGTTGCGCGTTTGACTATTGATTAAATAACTAATGTAATTTAGTAATATTATTAGTTATTAATAACAATATATATATATAGATTTAGATTTAGATTTGAAAATCACTAGTTCAAAGATGACTAAAGTTAGAACTAAGTTTCCCATTCGGGTGAACTGAAGATGAAATTTATCAGATTTGAACATCCCATGTTCAAAGATTACTTGAGTTGGACCTGAGTATCTCATTCGGGTGAACCGAAGATTTAAATTTATCAGAATTGAACATCACAGGTTCAAAGATTACTAGTGTTAGACCTGAGTTTCTCGTTTGGATGAACAGAAGACAAAATATATCAGAATTGAACATCACAGGTTCAAAGATTACTAGAGTTAGACTTAAGTTTCTCGTTCGGATGAACTGGAGACGAAATATCTCAGAATTGAGCATCACGGGGTCAAAGATTACTAGAGTTAGTCCTGAGTTTCTAATCTGGATGAACTGGATACGGAATATATCATAATTGAACATCACCAGTTCAAAGATTACTAAAGTTAGACCTGAGTTTCTCGTCCGGATGAACATGAGACGAAATATATCAGAATTGAACATCATAGGTACAAAGATTATTAGAGTTAGACTTGAGTTTCTCATCCGTATGAAATAAATACGAAATATATCAGAATTGAAAATCACAGGTTCAAAGATTACTAGAGTTAGTCTTGAATTTCTCGTCCGGATGAACTGGAGACAGAATATATCAGAACTGAACATCACTGGTTCAAAGATTACTAGAGTTAGTCCTGAATTTCTCGTCCGGATGAATTGGAGACGAAATATATCAGAACTGAACATCACTGGTTCAAAGATTACTAGAGTTAGACCTGAGTTTCTCGTCCGGATGAACTAGAGACGAAATATATCAGAAATGAACATCACAGGTACAAAGATTATTAGAGTTAGACCTGAGTTTCTCGTCCGTATGAACTGGAGACGGAATATATCAGAACTGAACATCACGGGTTCAAAAATTACTAGAGTTAGACCTGAATTTCTAGTCTGGATGAACTGGAGACGGAATATATTAGAATTGAACATCACCAGTTCAAAGATTACTAGAGTTAGACCTGAGTTTCTCTTCCGGATGAACTTGAGACGGAATACATCAGAATTGAACATCACCGGTTCAAAGATTACTAGAGTTAGACCTGAATTTCTCGTCCGGATGAACTTGAGACGGAATACATCAGAATTGAACATCACCGGTTCAAAAATTACTAGAGTTAGACTTAAGTTTCTCGTTCGGATGAACTGGAGACGAAATATATCAGAATTGAGCATCACGGGGTCAAAGATTACTAGAGTTAGTCCTGAGTTTCTAATCCGGATGAACTGGATACGGAATATATCATAATTGAACATCACCCGTTCAAAGATTACTAAAGTTAGACCTGAGTTTCTCGTCCGGATGAACTAGAGACGAAATATATCAGAATTGAACATCACGGGTTCAAAGATTACTAGAATTAGACCTGAGTTTCTAGTCCGGATGAACTGGAGACGGAATATATCAGAATTGAACATCACGGATGTTCAAAGATTACTAGAATTATACTTGAATTTCTCGTCTGGATGAACTGGAGACGAAATATATCAGAATTGAACATCACGGGTTCAAAGATTACTAGAGTTAGACTTGAGTTTCTAGTCCGGATGAACTGGAGACGAAATATATCAGAATTGAACATCACGGGTGCAAAGATTACTAGAGTTACACCTGAATTTCTCGTCTGGATGAACTGGAGATGAAATATATCATAATTGAACATAACAGGTACAAAGATTATTATAGTTAGACCTGAGTTTCTCGTCCGTATGAACTGGAGACGGAATATATCTGAAGTGAACATCACGGGTTCAAAGATTACTAAAGTTAGACCTGAATTTCTAGTATGGATGAACTAGAGACGGAATATATCAGAATTGAACATCACCGGTTCAAAGATTACTAGAGTTAGACCTTAATTTCTCGTCCGGATGAACTGGACACGAAATATATCAGAATTGAACATCACAGGTTCAAAGATTACTACAGTTAGACCTGAGTTTCTGATTCGGGTGAGCTGTAGACGAAATATATCAGAATTGAATGTAACAGGTACAATGATTACCATAGTTTTGACCTGAGTTTCTCATTCGGATGAACTGGAGACGAAATATATCAGAATTGAACATCATAGGTTCAATGATTACCAGAGTTTGACTCGAGTTTGATTGAATGAATCGAGACGAAATATATCGAATTGAACATCACATGTTCAAAGATTACCGAGTTCGACTGAGTTTCGATTCGGATGGGCGGAGACGAAATATATCAGAATTGAACATCACAGGTTCAATGATTATTAGAGTTTGACCTGAGTTTCTGATTCGGATGAACTGGAGACGAAATATATCAGAATTGAACATCACCGGTTCAAAGATTACTAGAGTTAGACCTGAGTTTCTCTGTCGGATGAAGTGTGGACGTAATATATCAGAAATGAACATCACTGGTTCAAAGATTACCTGAGTTAGACCTGAGTTTCTTTGTCGGATAAACTGTGGAAGAAATATATCAGAATTGAACAACACGGGTTCAAAGATTACCAGAGTTAGACCTGAGTTTCTCTGTCGGATGAATTGTGGACGAAATATGTCAGAATTGAACAACACGAGTTCAAAGATTACCAGAGTTAGACCTGAGTTTCTCTTTCGGATGAACTGAGGACCAAATATATCAGAATTGAACAACACCGGTTCAAAGATTACTAGAGTTAGACCTGAGTTTCTCTCTCAGATGAACTGAGGATGAAATATATCCGAATTGAACAACAAGTAAAGTAAAAAAAAAAAGTAAAGTAATTCTTACAGACGATGAAAATATTACCCTTACTGGAAAAAAGTGCCATAAATATGACGGAGACTGTGAAAATGACCATACTACCCTTATCTGAAAAAAATAAAGTAAAAGTTATAGATTGTGAAAATGAAATACTACCCTTATGAGAAATATGTAAAGTAATTCTTACAGACTGTGAAAATGACCATAATACCCTTATTGGAAATAAGTAAAGTAAATGTTATATACTGTGAAAATGACCATATTACCCTTATTGGAAAAAAGTGCAATAAATATTGTGGAGACTGTGAAATGACCATACTACCCTTATCGGAAATAAGTAAAGTAATTCTTATATACTGTGAAAATGACCATATTACCTTTATTGGAAAAAAGTGCAATAAATATTGTGGAGACTGTGAAATGACCATACTACCCTAATCGGAAATAAGTAAAGTAATTCTTATAGACTGTAAAAATGACCATATTACCCTTATTGGAAAAAAGTACAAAAAATATTGTGGAGACTATGAAATGACCATACTACCCTTATCGAAAATAAGTAAAAAAACATTACAGATTGTGAAAATGACCATATTACCCTTATTGGAAAAAAGTACAATAAATATTATGGAGACTATGAAAATGACCATACTACCCTTATTGAAAATAAATAAAGTAAATATATTACATACTATGAAAATGACCATATTACACTGATGGGAAATAAGTGCCATAAATATTATAGAGACTGTGAAAATGACCATACTACCCTTATCGAAAAAATAAAGTAAATGTTACGGAATGTGAAAAATGACCAGATTACCCTTATTGGAAATAAGTAAAGTAAACGTTATAGACTATGAAAATTACCATATTACCCTTTTTGGAAAATAGTAAAGTAAATGTTACAGACTGTGAAAATGACCATATTAACCTTATTGGAAATAAGTAAAGTAAATGTTACAGACTATGAAAATTACTATATTACCCTTATTGGAAAAAAGCAAAGTAATGTTACAGACTGTGAAAATGACCATATTAACCTTACTAGAAAAAAGTGCAATAAATATTGTGGAGACTGTGAAAATGACCATACTACACTTATGGAAATAATTAAAGTAAATGTTACATATTGTGAAATGACCATATTACCCTTTTTTCAAAAAAGTAAAGTAAATATTACAGACTTTGAAAATGACCATATTACCCTTATTGGAAATAAATAAAGTAAATGTAACAGACTATGAAAATGACCATATTACCCTTATTGGAATAAAGTGCAATAAATATTATAGAGACTTATTGGTCATTTTCTAGTCTCCATAATACTTATTCACTTTTTTTCCAATAAGGGTAATATGGTCATTTTCATGGTTTGTAAGAATTACTTTACTTATTTCTGATTAAGGTAGTATGGTCATTTTCACAGTCTCTATAATATTTATTGCACTTTTTTCCAATAAGGGTAATATGGTCATTTTCACAGTCAATAACATTTACTTTACTTTTTCCGATAAGGGTAGAATGGTCATTTTCATAGTCTCCATAATATTTATTCCACTTTTTTCAATAAGGGTAATATGGTCATTTTCACAGTCTGTAAGAATTACATTACGTATTTCTGACAAGGGTAGTATGGTCATTTTCCCTATCACAATAGTATTTATTGCACTTTTTTCCAATAAGGGTAATATGGTCAATTTCACAGTCTGTAACATTTACTTTACTTTTTTCCGATAAGGGTAGTATGGTTATTTTCACAGTCTCCATAATATTTATGGCACTTATTTCCCATAAGGGTAATATGGTCATTTTCACAATATGTATTATTTACTTAATTTATTTTCAATAAGGGTAGTATGGTCATTTTCACAGTCTCCATAATATTTATTGTACTTTTTTAATAAGGGTAATATGGTCATTTTCACAGTCTGTAATGTTTTTTTTACTTATTTCTGATAATGGTAGTATGGTCATTTTCACAGTCTCCACAATATTTATTGCAATTTTTTTCAATAAGGGTCATATGGTCTTTTTCACAGTCTGTAATATTTACTTTACTTATTTCCGATAAGGGTAGTATGGTCATTTTCATAGTCTCCATAATATTTATTACATTTTTTCCAATAAGGGTAGTATTGTAATTTTCACGGTCTCCACAATATTTATTTTATTTTTTTCCAATAAGGGTAATATGGTCATTTTCACAGTCTCCATCATATTTATTACACATATTTCCAATAAGGGTAATATGGTTATTTTCACAGTCTGTAAGAATTACTTTATTTATTTCCGATAAGGATAATTTGGTAATTTTTACAGTCTCCATAATATTTATTGCATTTATTTCCAATAAGCACTGACGAACCTATGAGGGGGCTAAGTGGGGCTTTAGCCCGCCCCCTCACAGGTAGAGAAGTTTTTTTACTATATGCATATATGAGAAATTATATTTGTAGCCCACTCCACGCTGTAAACTAACAATAGTCCACTGCCTAGACCACTACCAACTCCCTTTTGATTGTATCTTAATCGATTGAAAATTGAAAACAACTCTCAGTTGCTTGCTGCCATAACTGAGACGAACAGTTAGAGAGCTTGAAAGGGATTTGGAGACATATCAAACCTTTGATTCGATTTTGACCGAAGTTAATCAAAAGTTTGCGCTGATTTACCTAATTAATTCCCTTATGAGAACTAAATGTATAGTTATTTGTAATTTTTATTAGCTTGTCAAATTTGAGGTTTTTAAGTGTCAGACAGTCAGTTAAGTGATGGGTTCATTTGAATGTTAATTGCACATAAAGAAAAAGGTACTCTCTAGAACTTCTCTTGTATAATTTTTCGATACCCCGTATGACATTTTTTTACACAGTTTCCCTTTCACGGTTTCACTAGACTTCTTCGACAGTTTAGCCCCACCCAACGATAATTTTTGGGTCCGTCCCTGCCAATAAAGGTAATATGGTCATTTTCACATTATGTATTATTTACTTTATTTATTTATTTCCGATAAGGATAGTTATGTCATTTTCACCGTCTCCATAATATTTATTGCACTTATTTCCAATAAGGGTGGTCATTTCACAGTTTGTACGAATTACTTTACTTATTTTCGATAAGGGTAGTCTGGTCATTTTCACAGTCTCTATTATATTTATGGCACTTATTTCCAATAAGGGTAATATGATCATTTTCACAGTATGTAATATTTACTTTATTTATTTACAATAAGGGTAGTTTGGTCATTTTCACAGTCTCCTTAATATTTATTTTATTTATTTCCAATAAGGGTAATATGGTCATTTTCACAATCTATAATATTTAATTTACTTATTTTCGATAAGGGTATTCTGGTCATTTTCACAGTCTCTATAATGTTTATGTCATTTATTTCCAATAAGGGTAATATGGTCATTTTCACAGTATGTAATATTTACTTTATTTATTTTCAATAAGGATATTTGGTCATTTTCACAATATGTAATATTTACTTTATTTATTTTCAATAAGGGTAGTTTGGTCATTTTCACAGTCTCCCAAATATTTATTTCCAATAAGGGTAATATGGTCATTTTCACAATCTATAATATTTACTTTACTTATTTTCGATAAGGGTAGTCGGGTCATTTTCACAGTCTCTATAATATTTATGGCACTTATTTCCAATAAGGGTAATATGGTCATTTTCACAGTATGTAGTATAGGGTCATCCAACGGTCCGGTCCTCCGGGTAGTACATGGTCTTAACTAGGACGAGCATATCAAAGATCGGTTCGGGTCCTAATGGTTCCGGTCCGGTTCCATAATGTGTTGGTCGGTAAGTAGGACCGTTTAAATCCGGATACCGTCGGTCGGGTACCCGTTGGGTATTAAAAAAACTATTAAAATCTTAATTTATTTCTCTTTTTAACTTGAATATAAATTATTTTTATAAAAATTTATTATTATTTCTTTATTAATGTACTAAATAAAGATTAAGTGTAAGAAAAAAAATCAAAAAAACAAAAAAAAACAAAGCCGAAACTAGCAAAATACCTATAATTTTGCTAAAAAAATGATCAAAAGGTTAAATAAGCGAATACCGACGGGTATTATCCGTTTGGACCCGTTAATATTCGGGTCCAATCGGGTAATTACCCGTCGGGTCCTAAGTTGCTAATGGGTCCAACTTTAGGACCCAGAACCGGACCCGATCTAGCGGGTCCGGTTCCGGGTAACGGGTAACGGGTACCCATTGACATCCCTAATGTAGTATTTACTTTATATATTTTCAATAAGGGTAGTTTGGTCATTTTCACAATATCAATAATATTTATTGCATTTATTTCCAATAAGGGTAATATAGTCATTTTCAAAGTGTGTAATATTACTTTACTTATTTTCGATAAGGGCAGTCTGGTCATTTTTACGGTCTCCATAATATTTATTGTACTATTTCTAATAAGGGTAATATGGTCATTTTCCCAGTCTGTAATATTTACTTTACTTATTACACTTAATTGGCCAGTGTGGTCATTTTCACAGTCTCCATAACATTTATTGCACTTATTTCCAGTAAGGGTAATATGGTCTTTTTCAAAGTGTGTAATATTTACTTTACTTATTTTCGATAACGGTAGTCTGGTAATTTTCACAGTCTCTATAATATTTATTGCATTTATTTCCAGTAAGGGTAAATATGGTCATTTTCACGGTCTTCTGAATTTTTATTGCACTTATTCCGATAAGGGTAGTATGGTCATTTTCACAGCGTTCGGAAGAAGCAGAAATTTTGGTTGTGGTTTTGTCGAGAAAATCGAGAAAAGGTTGGTATTTGTCCAAGTCAAATGTCGTACAAAGTCATGACTTGTTGACTTGGTCTTGATCATTTTTTCTAATATTAAGAAAATTAAAAATCCTACATGTTGTGAATAGGTTTGTCATAAACATCATGTAGACGCTAGCCTCTCTATGCTAATGGTTGACTTTACCAATGCTTTTAACCTAGTTGACCGAACGGCTATGCTTTCTCGAGGTACGTAAGCTTTGTCCATCTATATCGCCTTGGGTAGAATACTTGTATGGTCAACCCGCATGGCTCTATGTGGGGGACTCCTTTATCTACTCATCCACGGGAGTACAACAAGGTGACCCTTTAGGGCCTTTGTTATTTGCTCAGTACTTCATCGACTTATAGCTAAGATAAATGAGCACTGCATATTATCCCTACATGCCTGGTATCTTGATGATGGCACTGTTATTGGCGACACCGAAGAAGTGGCAAAAGCACTCACTATTATCCAAACAGAAGGGAATCATACCGGGGCTTATCCGAATATTAAGAAAAACTGAAATATTTTGGCCCTCTTGTGATGGACGAAGGATAAGTGATGGGATGTTTCCTATCGAAATCTCAAGACCAGATAAGGGAGTCAAACTATTAGGTGGTGCAGTTAGCCTCGACGATGGTTTTGTGAAGGGCCTTGCCATTAAGAGGGCTGAAAAAGCAATGGATTTGATGGGGATTTTATCCAAGCTCCATGATCCTCAAAGTGAATTGCTCGCTTTTACGAACGTGTATGGGTATCTCCAAGCTTCTTTTTGGCCTTCGCATTTGTCACCCGGACTATATTATGGAGGCGGTAGATATATTTGATAGAGGCTTACGAGAAGTGGTGGAAGGCATCGTGGTGTGCGGGGACCGTTCTTTGGAGAGCTTCGAGTGGAGACTATCTACTCTACCTATCGGATATGGAGGTCTTGGACTTTATCTCTTGCTAGGGAGGCATCTCGAGTATGTTTTTGTGGCTTCACGTGTGCAATCTTGGGGATTACAGGGGATCACATATTGAGGAGTAGTGGTGTGGACGGTATGGATGATAATTTTAATAAGGCTTTGGAAACGTTACAAGTGACTCTTCGATTTTGATCTTAACAACTTCACCAATAAAGACAACGCCCCCTAAAGCACAAAGCATCTGGCGAGTGCTCTTTTTGGTAAAGTGGTTAAGGACATTGATAGAGTTTACATGCTAACGGAGAGACAGAAAGAGGTTTTTGGTTGTTTGCAAGCAAAGACATGCCCAAGATTTTCTTCCGCCTATTCCGATTGAGGGGCTAGGGCGAAGATGTCTCCTTTGGAGTACCGGTCTATCCTCAAATACGGAGTTAATGATCCCGCTCTATCCTCTCGACTCTCGCTGCCCTGCTTGCATCACAGGTTGCTTGGATTCATATGGTGAACATGTAGTTCATTGTAAAGTAGACCACGATTATAAATATAGACATGATCATGTGAGGGATATTTTGTATGATGTCTTGTGGAGGTCGGCATTTCTAAGAAAGAAAGAAGCACATGTGCATTTCTGACAGAGACCCACTTGAAGGAGATCGACACTAAGACCAGCTGATGTTCTTATTTTTGGATGGGCTAATTAATATTAAAATAAAATAAATTTTGATATTTATAAATTAAATAAAATTGTTATTTTGTATAACTGTTGCGAAAATAGTGACAACCAAAATTCTAAGTGTGATTAATTCGGGGTTGTTTTAGATGTGGTGGAATTTGTGGGTGGAAACATCATTTTAGATTATAATTGTGATTGTCTGGATAATTGCCAACAAATATAATTGTGACTAGTAAAAAAGTTAAATATTCAGATTCATTATCACGATTACAAAATTTAGCAACAATTATAATTGTTGCGGGACTTATCACAGGTGTATCAGTGACTGAAAAATAAACTGTGACAGGTTACAATGTGAGAAAATCCTGGTTTTGGTGTAGTGCCGGAGTCCTACAGATTGATCTCTCCAATTCAAAGCACTCACTCTTGCAGTGCATCTGTGTGAGGTTAGACAGTTCACTCGATTCAAGAAGTTTCCTCCGCACGGTCGTCTTCTCAATTCCTTAAAAACCAGCAACTCGTTTTTCCCCATCTATAACTGCAATTGGTCTTTGTAGTTCTGTTAAACTGAGACAATCTCTGCCTAGTATGGACAATGTCCTTTAGACACTTCCATATAAACAATTTCACTTTGTGTGGCAATTTTATTTTCCATAGAGATTTTCGTAAACATTTTGTAATTTCGCCCAAAGCCACCTGATCGATTCTGAACTCTTTCTTCAATCATCTTGTTGTAGGCACTTTTGACTAAGAGTACACCATCTTTAGCATGCCTCCATCTTATTATATCATTTTCATGGCTAGATAATTTTATTCTCTTGATTTTTCCACCACCTCAGGCATGAAAAGGATGTTAAGCAGGGGGGACATTCCAGTTATTAGACTCAAGAATAATCAGTTCACTAACATACTCATATTTTAGACTTCCATGCCAATAATCCATATATGAACCCATATTTTAGTCTTCTTTCCATTGTTTATCTCCATACAATAATGTTGTTGGAGAACATATAAATCTAACTCAATTCCTTTCAAAACCCATGAACTATTTCTTTTTTAGAACTAGTGTGCGGGAAGTTCTCATTCTTAAAATATTTAGAACTAAGAATCTGAACCCACAATTGAGTGAGCAAGATTCAGCATTTCTAAATCTTCAAAAGCAAGCCCCCTAGATCTTTCGATATACAAGGTTCTGCCAAGCAATGAAATTGGTACCCTTATTAGATTTATAACCCCCACCAGAATTGCCTCCGTAAAGTATTAAGTTTTTTGAAAAGCTTAGTCATCTACATTCGAACTAAGTTGAGAACTATTTTCACCGTAGTTGTCCTTCCTGCTTGATTAAGAGTAATTCTTTACCATCTTTCTAACCTTCTCTCAAATGTTGTTTCAACCTCCTCAAAATAAGACATTTTAGATTTACCCAAAAGAAGAGGAGAACCTAGCTACTTTTCTTTTTTGTCCATGTTTGACTCCTAAGATATGACTTAAGATGTTGCAAATATCAGGTTCCATGTTATTGCTGAAAAAAATAAAATACTTGTCAAAGTTAATGACTTGACCAGATTGTGAATCAAAATCCTACAAAAGTTGAAGGAGATCATTCATACTGGTTAAATTTTCTTGAGTGAAGATGAGACAATCATCATCAAAAATCAAATGATTAATAGGAGGAGCACCTATTGCATCCTTAACACCTTTGATCTTCTTAGAGTGATGAGCTTCAGTTAAAGACCTAGAGAACCATTCCATGAGAGGTTAAAGACTTGACAAGGAGAGCCATTGATAAGCACTGATAA
Source organism: Papaver bracteatum (assembly GCA_023529315.1). Lineage (NCBI taxonomy): Eukaryota > Viridiplantae > Streptophyta > Magnoliopsida > Ranunculales > Papaveraceae > Papaver > Papaver bracteatum. The sequence goes on from JAJJWX010000125.1 coordinate 132,517, forward strand.
AAAAGTAGTGCTTATACATTGATGTATTAAATGACCAATCATTTGAGAAACCAAAAATATTTAGAAATTTAAAAAAATAGTCTCATTCAAGCCTATCAAAGGCTTTTGACATATCAAATTTGAGATCTAACCACCCAATTTCACCTTCTTTTCTTTTCATAGGGTGAATTAATTCATGAGCAATAATAGTATTGTCATTAATCAATCTTCGTGAGACATAAGCAACATGATAAGGAGAGACAAAAAAAATCATAAGTGGCTTCATTTTATTGACTAAGATCTTAGAAATAATCTTGTAAGAAGTATTATAAAGAGATATTGGTTTGAAATCAGATAGAGTAGTAGGTTTGCTCTTTTTGGGAATGAGTGAGATATAAGTCTTGTTCATCTGCATGAGTAAATGCTTACTTGAGAAGAATTTTTTGACATTGTCAAAAACATTAAAGTATTGTTTGTACCCAGAAATATTTCCAGGCACTAAACACGATGATTTTTGTGTTGATGATCAGAACTAGGGTTTATAACACAAATCAAGCATAAGATGATAGACATGAATTTAACGTGGTTTGGCATGGTTTGCCTACATCCACGAAAGAATTCCCGTAGGGAGAGATATTTTATTGATGAAGGGTTACAATTGTTTTTGATCCCTTTTAGGGCTTGTTTGTGTATTCTTCTATATCAGGGTCTCTCCTTAGGGTTGAGATTCCCATCTATTTATATAGTTGAATACATGGGTAAAACCCTAAATTTTGAGATAAACTTCCTCTGCAAGTAACTTGGTCAACAAGTCATCCAGAAACTTTTAAAACCTTCCTGGAGGATTCTGGCACTCGATCAGTGGATACGGGCCAGATTGGCATGGGCCGGTGGATCTAACAAACGATCTTGACTTTGACTGGTGGGGTTGACTTTCTGATGTTGACTGCGACTATCGAGCTTTGAATGGAAGGACTTATTGGCAAACTGGCTGACAAGCATAACATTCTGGTAGTATGGATAGAGGATTTCGCCTGTGGACATGGCTGGGGGACTCGTCCGGGGATCATCGCCGGGGAGCAAGGCCGGAAACTTGGCTGGAAACTGGCTAGAAGCGCGACTGGAAACTTGGCTTCCACAGTTGACCGACGGTTGACTTTGACCATTGACCGTGATATTGACTTTACAAAATACTGGACTAGATGGTAGATACATCGGCTGGCTAGATGGCAGGCTTGGATGAGGGCCAAATGGTGAACAAGTAGCAATTTAGCCTATTATGTGGCACTTTTACTCATGGTACAAACAAGTATCTAAAATGAGTTAGAAGAGGTTTTCATTTATCAATAGATAATTTGGTTTCACACAGAAATATGATATTCGTATTTTGGGTCCTAATTAAGTCTCCTAAATGGTTTCTAGTATTGGCATTCTTGAACCCCTGGACATTCCAAGAGATAAATTTCATGATGTTGTAAGCACTAAGGATTAGGAGAAGATACAAAGTGAGTTTAGGAATTACAAGATTTTTGTTTTGAAAAAGTTGAAAGTTACGTGTTGGCGAAGTAAATAAATAGAGTGAAATAAACGAATATGATCAAAAACACTGTAAATAATATGTGATAAAAGCTAAATATATAATTATTGAATAGATATGAGTAATAGTTACTTGATACTCCCCATTTGCATTTTTGGATTGTCCTCCCCTTGCTATGATCCTCTGATTTTTTTTGTGCCACTTCTTGAAAGTAGATATCAATCTAAAAAACCCAAATATCAAGAAGTGGCTCAAAAAACCCTCCTCAAAGGGTTTGTTAGATTGATATTCACACAGACCTTAATTGGGTCTCCAGCAACAAGAATTGCATTGGCAGGATCGATGACTATAACTTCACCCATGATTTCTTCCATTTTATTAACAGAATCTCGATTCATATGTTTAGGCAGTAGTCCCTTGAGTTAAACCCAAAAACATTGAAAACCCCAGTCTACATTAGTGTAAATAGTTTCCAGCACATACTCATGTAATATAAGCAAGTTACCATTCACATTCCAAGGTCTCAAGTCCCACACCAACTTCATTAAATCTTTTTTGCTGAACTTGAATACCATAACATTTGGGTATATTTGTACTACCTGAAGATCTTAGGAAGGAATGAAATGCCAAGTAAAAACAGTATACGTACTACTCCACCATTTTATGACTTATCTTCCCCTCAATAATGATTTTTCCAATTAGACTAGATTCTCATCCTGAATCATCAGTAACTTCATTATTTTATTCATTGTTGTAGATAACAACTTCAGAGGTGTCACCTAACTCTAAGGTCACTTTATTGAACTTGTTAACCAACTCTGAGACTTGACTGGTATTTTCAACATCCATAGCTGAAACACTGTTGAAACTGCTTTGAGTGTATTGTCGACAAAAATAATTAGACTTTATGAAAGACAATGAAATAGAATTAGGGTTTCTAAAGATAGGTATTAGGAAAAAGTTTATACTGTTATGATTTTTCAATATATCCAGAGGAATTTGTTTAAACTTTGAAGGATATTTGATGTAGATGTCTCCTTTGATTGAGAGATGAAGAAGGAAACTGATTCTGAAAAAGTAACTGAATTGACTAAAAAAAATAAAAAAGTCAAAGATCGGGATATAAAATCTTGAATCGGTATTGAGTTGGGACTAGTTTCTCAGTAGCTAACTTTAATGGCCTTCAAGCAAGCAATGACTGCTACAACGAGCTCAGAAACATACTCTGCAAAGGCGTTGATCATAACTACAAACACGGCAAATGTTATAAGGGATACGACAATCTGTAAACACAATAGAGGAGATTATATAGATTAGTTATTCATAAACCAACTAAATAAAAGCACACCAAAATAACAAAAAAAAAAAATAGAAATGTTTTTGAAATGAATCTAAAATAACATTAATCAAAGCAATAAACCATGAAAGATTAGTTATATTGATCAACTCGACTAGAAGAGATCAAGAGTAAAAGAAGTAGAAGATTAAATCATTAAACAAGGATTAAAAAAAAATTAAAAATATATGAACTATGTTGTCTTAGTAATCCCCCGGTCCTCAGAGTTTTTTTTTTTTATCAAATACAAGAATTACTAGTTACGGTACTAGTTTTTGTGAGGTCCCCTGTCATTTTTGGTGAGGCAGGTCTCACTCTATACATGAATGTGTCGGTTTTGGTGTTGTTCAAAAAGACTGCTTGTATATAATAATGTGACGGGATTTAGTCTCACTGTATACATGAATGTGTCGGTTTTGGTTTTGTTCAAAAAGACTGCTTTGTCCAAAAAGTCTAACATCTAAAATTGTTAGAATTGTAAGATAGTCATATCCATGTAATAAGTACAACCGAATTTTATTTAATAAGATAAACTAATGGTACAAAACTAATTAAAAAAAACAACGCCCAATGAAAATCACCACGTAAGGGTGCACAACCGAAACGTCGAACCACCTACTTGGATTTGTACCTGATCAAAGACTTAAGTATCTTAAGACTTCTGCGAGCTCATCAGCGCCCACCAGCATGTCAAAAGAAAACACCATAAATGCTGATTCTAACTTCACATACTTGCTTAGGCGTAGGATCGAGCAACGGAGAGGAAACCACACGCGGAAGCAATAAAACCATTCACATAAACAGAATCTCCGTAACTATATGATGCTCTAAAATTGTATGTTGGGAGGACATTGTCGATAATTCTCCATGTACGAGTAGGATCTCCTAAAGTTAAGACTTCGCAAACTTGATGGTGACGTGTATTCCATATACAAATCACTTTGTTCTTCTTAGTGGAAAGATCAAATCCCAAATTACCCTTCGAGGTGCGTAGGAAAAATGTGTCTCTATCTTTCACATCTAAGTTGGATAGGAATGTTGATTTGATCCAAGTTGTAACTTCAAGGGTACTAAGATTGCACACTTGAACACCGTGGTTCTTTTCGGGATCAAATAAACAGATCAAACCATTTAACGGTTTTGAGATTTTATACGATCCCATATCCATCTCCCTTGTGGTAATATCAACTATTGTTGGCACTTCCCCGCCTTAGCACAATAAATCAGCAGTTGCCATAAAAAATCGTAAGGGATATAAACTGTCCTCCATCATCCATGACCTTCCGTAACCGTTTCTTTCTCTTGGAACCGTAATAAAAAAGACTTGTTCGTGCCTTTGATCGATGAAAGTGTAAATCAATGAAGTATGGATCTTTTTGAATTATTGAACACCAATGTTTACACACACAATTGAACCGCATAAGTGACTTCACCGGTGATCTACTAAGAATCTCATATACAACTATATTATCATCTAGATTAGCGTCGCGTGAATGGAAACTACTGCTAGCAATGCCATTACCTCTGCTTTTCTTCTTGCTCGTGTTTTCTCCGCCTTGGTTCTTCTTTAGGACATGAGCAGCTTCCGTTTATTGAATATGTTGATGAGACTAAACTTGATAGGGTTTGCCACAGCTATCCTCTTTCGCCTTTGTAGGAAATATGGGCACCCATATGTGTGTGCATGCCTAAAGTCCATCTTGGGTGGATGAGTAAAGTCATATGCTTGACTTTGTCAAAGGAAAAATCCTTCTCCAACTAACCAAGTCATGGTGTGTGACATGTGTCTTGTTTCATGGAACCAAGTGATTGGTTTTTTCTTCATGCTAAGAGGTGTGTGACATGTGTCTTGTTTCATGGAACCAAGTGATTGGTTCTTTCTTCATGCTAAGAGGTGTGTGACATGTGTCTTGTGTCATGGAACCAAGTGATTGGTTCTTCCTAAGACACTTGACATGTGTCTTGTTTCATGGCACCAAGTGATTGGTTCTTCTTTGATATTTATCAAGAGAGGATGCTTGATCTATCTTACTAATATAAAGAAAATAGGTAATTGTTTGGTGAAGCCTTTTCACATGACAACAATACCCCCATTAAATAAGCCTTTAATCAATGTTTGTATATTCACATGAATGTCATTGTTTTAAAAATATATCAAAAAAATTAAAACTTGGATATCTTTAAAAATATATATCGGATTGTTGTGAAATTAGTATATTTGGAAAGCTCTTTGAATTATCTACATAATGAGTACAAACAAGAATATTAAAAATAAAATAAAAAAAATTCTTCATTATTATCAAATTTGGTGTTGTTAAAAGAATCAAATTCAAGCATGTGTATCGCACATGGTGTATTACTAGTGAGTATAAATAGACTTCTAGTTTCATTTATTGGAACACTAATAAGAAGTAGAGAAAATACTAGACCTCAATAAGAGTGAGAGAGAAACAAAGTATGGAGAGTAAGCTAGAGAGTTCTAAGTTAGCATTCTAGTTAAGCTAACAAAGTCTTCGAAATATTCAAACATTAGTTGTAGAATCACCAAAATCCCTTAGTGTTCTTTGGAGAAGAAGTTGAAGTTATATACGGTATTTAGTTTGTGGAAATATAGTTTGTGCTCGTTTTTGTGGAACCTACTCACCGTCGAGTTTGAAGGTTCAAGAACGTGAAACGCAAGTGATCCACTGGTCTTAATTCATCCATTTTTGGAGCGATTACAAGGTATGAATTATTAACCCGCTTCCGCATTCAATTTGTTTGAATTACATATATATTAGTTATATATAAGCATCATTGGTATCAGAGCGTTTTATGCGTTTTCGTTATTTTTTTGAACCATGGACTAAGTGGCCATTCCCTAAGAGGACAACTACCTTAAATTAATTTTGTGGACTAATCACTTTTGTGGTTGATTTAATTAATGCCTCTGCCCGAAAGGACAACGACCTTAAATTAATTTTGTGGACTAATCACTTTTGTGGTTGATTTAATTAATTCCTCTGCCCGAAAGGACAACGACCAAAAATTAATTTTGTGGACTAAAAACCTTTGTGGTTGATTTAATTAATTCCATATAAATACTACATGCATGATATTAATATTATTTTTTGATTAATTTGTTGAATCATGTTGTTTAATTTAATATCATTAGTTTAATCATAAGTGTCTTGCTCAAAAATACTTGGTGTGTGTTTGCAAAAATATATATTACTTTGTGTATTTTTTCAAGAATTTTAGAAGTGGATTTTTTCATTACTTCTGAAACGAGGCATATTTTATTTTTTCATTAGTTGAAAAATAATTGCTTTGTTTTCATTAGTTGAAAATAATTTCAATAATATATGTTTCCGAAACAGTGCATATTTTTGCTTTATTTTCGTTAGTTGAAAATAATGCATGAGCAAGATACTTTGAAAATTAATTACAAGCTTATTTATCTCTGTTGATAAATAACTAATCTTCATATGTTGGTTGATTTAAGTGGTTTTATTGGCTTAAGTTATGTGCTTTACCAATATTTATTAGTCCAAAATTAATTGATATAGGTTATATTAAAAATGCATATTTGGGTGATGATTATGAGCCTAGCGAAATTTTCGATCTTGGATTTGCGTATATATATGATTTTATCAATTAGATTTTGAGACTATGTAGTGAGTGTACACATAATAATAATGTCCAACTTTGTGCAACAAACGTGTAGAAATGGCTAGCAACAATGTGATTGCTGACCTCAATAAGGGTGACGAATTTGATGGGAGGAACTATGATGTGTGGCATAGAAAAATCCATTACTTGTTGGATGAAGGAAGAAAAATGGAACTCCTGAAAAATGAAATGGTCCGACCCGCAAAGGGTCATACTACCCAACACCGTCGTGAACTTGAAGCCTACGAAACTTGGGTTAAGAAAGATCATAGTGCACGCCACACTATGTTGAGTAGCATGCACAATGATCTTATTGGAGAATATGAGGATTTTCCTACTGCCAAGCAAATGTGGGATCAACTAAAACTTGACTATGGTGGTACGTCCACCACTAGACTTCGCAGCTTAGTGCTGAAATTTGAGGTCTACCGAAAGGATCCCAAGCATTCAATGACAGAACATCTAAGAAGGATGTCGTCAATGATTCGTGAACTGAAATCTGTTGGGCATGTTCTAAGCGATGAACAACAAGTTTTAGTTGTGATAAGGTCATTGCCTGATTCTTGGGTGCATATGAAGCAAATTCTGACTCATAATGAAAGCATCAAGAATTTCTCCGACATCTCTCGACACGTTGAGATTGAAGCTGAGCGCCAAGAGGAGATACGTGTGGCTACCTTGTATGCACAAGGTGAGCGCAAACCATAAGGAAAGTGCAAGAAAAATAGCCAAAGAGATGCTGAAAAGGCATAAAAACCAGCTAAGCGCCGCCGTGGAAAGCGTGCTTGGAAAAGAGACAAATCTAAGATGAAATGCTATAACTTTGGAAACAAAGGACATTTTGGGCGTGAGTGCACTGAGCCGAAAAAGGTACTTTGTTCATTTAACTCTGTTTACACATCTGTGTGTTCACATGTAATGGTTGCTCACTCTCTCCCTGAATGGATTGTAGATACGGGGGCAACAAAACATGTAGCTCGAGATCGAGCGGGGTTCGTATATTATCGACGTATTTCACGTGGTACATATAAAGTTTATATGGTCAATGGCACATGTGAGGATGCTATGGGAATTGTCACATATTAACTCTCTATGCGCTCTGGACGCATTTTTACACTTCACGATGTGTTATACGTACCTGGAATTCATCATAATCTACTTTCAGTTATTTCTCTTCTTAGTTTAGGGTACTCTTTTAAAATAAAAGACGGTATGTTGGACATCTTCTTTTATGGTACTTTGTTTGGACATTATCTATGTAATAATTTATTTAAATTAGACTTGTTTAATTCTGCTTCTTCTGAGACTTTAGTGTCTGATGCTAGTAGTAGTAGTGTTATTGAATGTGTGACTTGGCATGCTAGACTAGGACATATCGGGCAAGATAAGATGACTCGGTTAGCTCGAGAAGTCCATCTAGGCTCACTAGCTAAAGTTTTCTTACCCGTATGTGAACCTTGTCTAGAAGGAAAATCTTGTATGAAACTTTTTGGTAAGGCCAAACGTGCTACTCAACCTCTTTAGTTGGTACATCGATAATCTACAAGTGATGAACGTTAAAGCTAAACTTTTGTGGACCTATTAATGTTAAATATAGACATGGCTATTCTTATTTTCTCACATTTATTGATGATTATACGCGATTTGGTTATGTATATTTGATTTCTCACCACTATAAATCCTTGGATTGTTTCAAGTGCTTTGTTGTAGAAGTTGAGAATCAAACTGGGAAGAGTTTAAAGACTCTACATACTGACCGGGGACGCGAATATTTATCCGATATGTTCAGGAAATTTTGTGAGAGTAAGGGAATAACAAGACAACTTACTATTCCATATACTCCGCAATAAAATGGTATTGCAGAGAGAAGGAATAAAACATTATTGGATATGGTTAGATCAATGATGGCGCAAGCTAACCTCCCAATATCTTTCTGGGGGGATTCTATTATGATTGCGGCATATATTTTGAATAGTGTCCCAACTCAGTCAGTTCCTTCTACACCATATGAACTTTGGAAAGGCGAAAAACCTAATTTAGAAAATTTGCGCCCATGGGGTTCAGCTGGTTATGTTCACAACGCTTCTCATGTGTATGGAAATCTAGGTCCTAGAGTAAGAAAGCTTGTATTTATAAGATATTCGGATTGCTCAAAAGGGTATGTGATGTATGGTGAACATCCAAGTGGGGGATGACTGAGATAGAGTCCAGAGATATTGTTTTCATTGAAAATGATTTTCCTCGAATCAATGACATTAACAAAAACTTGGAACTCTTTGAAATAAAAGAGAGTGGAGATATCTTACCATCCTCGAGCGAAGGTAGAGAATTAGTTTCTCAACTTATAATCGCTGAAGATAGTGGGAGTGATCTACATCCTAGTGGGAGTGAACCTCTAGAGACACAAGTTTTTGAACCACGCAGAAGTGAGCGTGGAAAAGTACCCCGTCGTCACTTTGAGATTGAGGGGGAATATTAATGTATGATGCGAGTATTAAAGATGAGCCTACTTCTTTTAGAGAAGCCATCTCTTCAGTTGATTGCAATAAATAGCTTTTTGCAATGCAAGAGGAAATTAAATCAATGGATAAGAATGATGTTTTGGAGTTGGTTGATCTTTCGCCTGGGCGAAAGGCCATAGGAAACAAATGGGTCTTTAAAATTAAACTCTAGGCGGATGGTTCAATCAAGAAATACAAAGCTCGATTAGTGGCGAAAGGATATACTCAACAAGAGGGTATTGACTATGAGGAAACTTTCTCTCATGTGGTAAGGTTTGCCTCAATTCTCCTTGTGCTTGCTATTATTGCATATTTGGATTTAGAATTATTCCAGATGGATGTTAAAACCGCATTCCTTAATGGGAAACTAGACGAAGAAATTTACATGTCTCAACCAACGAGTTTTGAGGTCAAAGGACAAGAGCGCAAAGTTTGCCGTCTCAAACGTTCCATTTATGGCCTTAAACAATCGTCTAGACAATGGTATATGTGTTTCCATAAATCTATCACCTCTAATGGTTATAAAATGATTGAGGAAGACCATTGTGTGTATTAAAATATCCCAGGAAAGCATTCTTATCCTAGCCTTATATGTTGATGACATTCTATTAGCAGGTAATGATCTAAAAGGAATTGTCGCCACTAAGAAGTGGTTGTCCTCTAATTTTGAAATGACGGACATGGGTGAAGCTAATTATGTATTAGGTGTTCAGATCACGCGAGACCACTTAAAAAAGACTCTTAGTTTGTCTCAAGAGACTTACATAAAAAAGATACTTGAGCGCTTTCGAATGCATGATTGCAAACCCATTGACACTCCTATGGACAAAGCATGTGTCCTAAGTAACGATCAATGCCCTAAGAATGAAGAAGAAAAGAAATATATGTCCAATACACCATATGCATCTCCGGTTGGGAGTCTTATGTACGCTATGTTGTAAACTAGACCCGACATAAGTTTTGTAGTAGGGATGGTAAGTCGTTACCAAAGTAACCCCGTACCAAATCACTGGAAAGCAGTTAAAAGGATATTTCGTTATCTTAAAGAGACTGCTAATCTCCCTCTTTGTTACCATGGTAAAGACATTAGACTCAAAGGATTTAGCGATTCTAATTGGAGCAACTATAGAGATGAGTTTAAATCCACTTAAGGATACGTTTTTAAACTTGGGGGTGGTGCAATCACTTGGTGTAGTCAGAAACAAAAGTGTATTGCTCTGTCTACAATGGAAGCAGAGTATGTTGCACTTGCGACAGCCGTCCAAGAAGCTGTCTGGTTGAGGATATTTATTAAGAGATTCGGTGTCTCGGAACATGCAAAATAAGCGGTGTTGCTTCACAGGGATAGCACATCAGCTCTAGCATATGTGAAAGATCCCAAATACCATGGAAAAACCAAACACATTGGTAGGAGATTCCACTTTATACGCGATATGGTTGCACGAAGAAAGGTTGTTCTTAGACATATCTCCATAAATAGAATTTTGGCTGACCCTTTGACTAAGCCCATTCCGAGAATTGATTTTCAATCCCACGTAGAGAACATGGGATTAAACAGGATTTGATGTGTAGAACATGTGATAATGACATTATTATTATAAGTATTAATGCTTTCTTAAATGAATATGTTTTTATAGAAATCATATACTTTTGATGTGTACACGGATATTAAAGTTGTCAGCAGGCAAGAATCGGCCTACTCACACAGGTGATTCGCCTTGGCGCTTAGTATAGCGAGCAAGATGAGATAAAGAAAAGATGTTTTCCGGTATATTTTTTTTCCGGAAAACCACGAGCTTTTAATGGTAAACTTTTCTATACAATTAGAATTCGCCTTAATATGTTTAAGATGAGATCTCACAAAGAGATCGATCATTAAATGTAACCACCATTTAATGAAGCATGTTATAAAGCCAGATGTGATTTTCTGAACAGTTACTATGTGAATAACTGTTGGAACATAAAGTCAAGTTAGGCGCCTAAATGGCGACTAGACTAAGATCTGTATGACATATGCTTTTTTATGCTGGACATGCCCATTTAAGTGGGAGAAACATCATATCATACACTTTGTGATATATGTGCTAAGTCGACCAATTGTGAGAGCGATGAATGAATTCATGCTTCATTGTTGTGTGAGCCACTGGATTAATATCCAATTCATTTACCCCTTTGACTTGAGTTTATGTCATGAAAAGGATACTTAATGATGCTACTTTAGCATGTTTTCTAATACGATGCAACTTCCCGTATGATGATACATGTCTAGGAAAGTTGTTAAGTTGAATTGGAACGATATGAATTTCTTGGAAGAAAATTTAATGATACACCATGAATTGTGACTCATAGATGGCCAGTGTTTTTCATCTGTCGAAAATCATGAGTACAATTGATAGAATGTACATAGGTGCAATACTGCTTGCTAGAGGGATTAAGAGTATTGTATCAGGTGTAGTCAAATTATCTGAGGTAATGAGATACAAACGTTCTTTGTGACTTGTAATAAGTTTCTAGTATGGAGCTCCCAAAATGAAGGTATCTCGGCGGTCGCACAAACTATTTACTAATATGAACATTTTTCTCTTAGGACTTGGATTGGGAATCATGCTGGCGTTACACACACTATGTATGAGTAGGAGATGTTGGAAATATGGGAACCCATATGTGTGTGCATGCCCAAAGTCCATCTTGGGTGGATGAGTAAGTCATATGCTTGACTTTGTCAAAGGAAAAATCCTTCTCCAACTAACCAAGTCATGGTGTGTGACATGTGTCTTGTTTCATGGAACCAAGTGATTGGTTCTTTCTTCATGCTAAGAGGTGTGTGACATGTGTCTTGTTTCATGGAACCAAGTGATTGGTTCTTCCTAAGACACTTGACATGTGTCTTGTTTCATGGCACCAAGTGATTGGTTCTTCCTTGATATTTATCAAGAGAGGATGCTTGATCTATGAGTATAAATAGGCTTCTAGTTTCATTTGTTGGAACACTAATAAGAAGTAGAGAAAATACTACACCTCAATAAGAGTGAGAGAGAAACAAAGTATGGAGAGTAAGCTATAGAGTTCTAAGTGAGCATTCTAGTTAAGCTAGCAAAGTCTTCTAAATATTCAAACATTAGTCGTAGAATCACCAAAATCCCTTAGTGTTCTTTGGAGAAGAAGTTGAAGTTATATACGGTATTTAGTTTGTGGAAATATAGTTTGTGCTCGTTTTTGTGGCACCTACTCACCTACGAGTTTGAAGGTTCAAGAACGTGAAACTCAAGTGATCCACTGGTCTTAATTCATCCGTTTTTGGAGCGATTACAAGGTATGAATTATTAACCCGCTTTCGCATTCAATTTGTTTGAATTACATATATATTAGTTATATATAAGCATCAGTCTTCTTGTTCTACCAATTCGCCTTGCTGCCATCTTTGTATTAAAGGAAGATAATTTGAAATTGGAGCGATACACAAAGGCATAATATAGTAATACTAGATTATGTGCCCGTGCTACGCCCGGCAGATCCGAAAACCATCTACCATAATGTTTTTACTTTTAACCATATTTTTGGTGTGGTGTGATGTGATTTCGTCTCTCCCTGTCGTGCATTTTTATTTGGTGTCGAGGGGATTTGCCACGCCCCGTGGCTTATGAGTTTTAATTTGGTGTGGCTCGGCTTCGCCTCTCCTCGTCCCAATGCATGCTTAAGATTTTTGATTTGGTGTGGCTCGGTTTCTCCTTGCCCGGTCCCGATGCATGCTTGGCTCAGATTCTCCTCGCTCCGTCCCAATGCATGTTTGGCTCGCCTTCCCTCGCCCCATCCCGATGCATGGTTAGAATTTTTGATTTAGTAAGTCGCACGTTGCTTTCTACCGCATCGTTTTAAACGGATTTTTGATTTGGTGTGGCTCGTCTTCGTCTTGCCCCGATGCATGCTTAAGATTTCTGATTTGGGGTAACTATTTCTTTTAGAATTGTATAATTTTGAGTATTTATGTAATCATCGAATTATAAAATTGTTTACAAAACCAATCAATAACCTTACCAAACTATAACGAACTCATGAAACAAATCTAGTAAATGAAAAAAGAGAAAACACCAACCAATAACCTTAACCTTATCAAAATATAATGAACTCATGGAAGAATTTGAGTGAATGAAAATGAGAAAAAAAGAACGAATATTCAACTATACGATATTCACAATTTTTCTCTGCTAACAATAATCCTGGGTTACATTGTGACTCTTTACAGAATTTGTGCATTGCTGATAAATTCAAAGAAACGTAAATAGATTATTCTTTACAGAATCCATGTCTTTGTCATCAGAAGATAGAATCGACAGAGAATCCTTAGACCTCAAACCATCATTAGAATATGAAAGAGAAGCATTGCGATGATGTTGATTCTTCATTTTACCTGTTTTGTGACTCCCACTCCTTTTCTATAACGAAACAAAAGTAATGTAAAGACAAAACTTAACCATGGGAAAAGATAAATAACCAAATCTGTTGATGCTTTGGCGATGACATTTTTATCATAAAAATTTCATAATTGTAAGAACCTTATGACTATTTCGGATAGGACGTAGAAACCACTATAGAAATGGAGGATTTACCTGTAATAATTTAATAGTCTCAGGCTCTTAGAAGCTTATAGAGGGAAGCCTCCAGAATAATCCATGTATAATTAAGGACCATTCAACTAAACATAATATCAGTTAGAGTCGATCTCCTAAGATGCTCAACTTAACGGTAATTAAATATAAGTGTTCTGCACTTCCATCTCGTGCAACTTCTGAATTCTAAGATAGGCAAAGTATCCACACCTAATCTGCGGTCACTGGCCCATACCCTTGATCTCCAGCAACTCCATAAATGGTTTTTTTTTTTTCAAAATTGTACATCCTGGTTTTTAGTTATTCCAATATTGCAATTTATACATAAACTAATTAAGAAACATAAAAGAGAAACAAATATAGCTAGAATAGTCACACCTACACCTGTGATACATTCCATGAAAACCAAGTGATCTGTATCTTAAACCATTCATTGAAAACCAAAGGAAAACAAACCATCCACGTAACTTCTTATACAAATTGTATATCATATTAGACGGGATAGGACTAATTAGTCGATTACCAAGTAAAAGAGGAAATAAATACAGGTTGTATTATTAATCTGAAGTAGTAACTTTGTCTACCCACCTTTTCTAATTTTCAGAATAACAACCATATGCGTTTTAGGTGATTTATTTTGTTCAGCGGATGTACTTGTGGCATAATATTACCTCAACAAACTGAACCACCAAAATTGAAGAACATAATATTAAGGTCATGAACCAAATTGGTCACTTTGTAAATTTCTAGAATGGCCAAAGATATATTGGCCAGCTCCACCAAATTGCAGAAGAAATACGTGGTTCTGGCGGGATGCTGTTGCACTGGCCAATATACCCATTTGAACAATAAAAATAATTACAACAATATTCATGCTTCAAATTATTTTGGTACATACATTACTGGACCTTGCACAATATTTACCATTAACCATATGTACATTTTAGTAGGCTGCCATGGATGTTAAGAGCTTTATCGAGTGCTGACAGTGGTTATAATTAAGATCCGAATTGAGATATCTGTGGGAACTATCTCCCCTCGTATTTTTCATTTTCTAAAAAAAAAATAGGACTGATTTAACCACAAAGCTGAATATCAACACTCACCTGGGTATTTATATTAAAATCTAAGATATGAGGTGTTTCAGAATGATAATCAGCAGACATTTCACTGAAGTGATTCGCTATATCATAAGTGATAAAAGTACATGAAAGAAGACTTCTGGTTAATAGATATACCTGAAAGTAGTTAATCCCATCTACTGATAAAAAAAAGCAAAGAGTAGCTAATCCCATTAAACTCTCATATTTCCTTCACAAAGGAACCATGTGTCATTTCCAAAAAATACATGTGCATATATAACAGGCAAAGGAAAAGCCCGTTTTACTTTCCTCACTTGGTAAATGCTCTTCTTCTTATAGTCAATGGTCATCATGACGATCAGAAAAAGAGTAAAGCTATATTCTACCTCTAAAGACATTTCAATCAAAACAAACAACAAATTTGCTAGACGGACCGAGCTTTAAAACAAAGCAGAAACCGGGCTCTCACAGTTTGGTGAGCCCCGAGGGGAGTTAACAGGGGTCCGTTTAAAAGAAATGTGGGACCCACCTTTTTTTTCTTCTCTCAACCCGGTTTTGGGGTGGTTTTTGTGCGCGTTACGTTTATCTTTTTTGAACAAACAAACTATAAGACTTCTCTCATTACCCCACCAGTTTTCAAACTTTGATTTTCTTGTAAACTTGATTCAACCATTTGTGGTGACTCTGCTACCATACCAAAAGTATGAGAGAGAAAAAAGTCATTTTAAAATACCATAAAAAACTACCAAAATACTCTCTATGAAAAGATCACCATTCTGATACTGTTAGAAAAACCTCACATGTTTCGAACTGCAAACTCTCACCTGCAAACACAGGTAACAAATAAATATAAAATAAGCAACCCAAATTTGGATTTTATAATAATAATGTTTCAGTTGAAATTAAACCTCTATCATCACCTGCGACATCTACATTTTTTTTTTAACAGAACACCAGAGAAAATAAAGAGAATGGAGGAGAAACTCCGAGTAAAAGAATTGCAAGGGAGAAGATAAGAGGCGGTGAAAAAGAAATAGTGAAAGAGAATAGGAGAGGAGAGGAAAAGAGGCAGTAGTGGATTAGGGTTCTGCGGAAAAGATAAAGGTTTTTATATCGGATAGAAAGTACTCGTCACCTCCCCCATTTAGTGTGCGGTAAAAAACACAATTGCACCACCTGATTATGATCGCAAAAGAAAGTGGTTAATCTCCGCTACCGAAGGTAACTTGCTAGATAATATTCTCTAGGGTATATTTAGATTAGTTGGAGCGGTTAGGGAAGAGATAAAGAAACATCCCCTCTCTTTAATCAAATCTAAACTTTAAAATCAATTTAGCAGTAGTATATAAATAATCAAAATCAATTTTATTTACATAAAATCAGAAAATTAAGATTAAACATAAAACCCAACTGCTTTTAATGTTAAAATTAATAAACGTATGATCAGACTCGTATATATGATTACCAATAAAATCAATACCTATGTTGAATATTGGAGGCGAGATGAATCTCCAGTGAAAGCATACTCTGAAAAAAGGAGAGAAAAAGAGAAACAAAGAGTTAGTGTTTGTCAACAGTTAGGGTTTACCAGTAAAATCTTCACTACAAAATAAAACGAAAGGATTAGGGTTCATCGATTCAGAGAAACAAATAGACGGAAAAGAAAAGAGCTAGAGTTTACCAATAGAAAAGGATTGGTTCAAGCTGTTTCGTTCATAGTTTTTTTTTCTTTCTTTTTTTGTTGTTGTTCTGCGTTTTTTTTTCTTGGATTTTTGTTTTTATTTTTCTCGGATAAATTTGTTAATTTTGTGAGAGAAATCCTTGTTTTTCTCCCCTTTGAGGAAAAGGGAAACGGAGCAATTCCAAGAGTGAGTGAGCATCACCATCTAAGGAGGAGGGAGGTATTGACTTAGGATTTTAAAGGAGTTAGATATTAGCCTGGGAACCCTAAACTCTCTTTAGCTTATAGGTTGGAAACGAATGAGTTGGAGGCCGTTATCAGAACCTAAAATTTTTACAGTCCAAGATGATGTCCACTAAAAACTATTTGCATCCATTCCCTAAACTTTAAATATGCATATGCATTTTGTCACCCCCAATCAGCCGACCTAACCGGTTCACCTGACTTTTTATGGGTGCATATCCGACCCATGTGATTAAATATATGGGGTATAGGGAAAAATATCGTTTGGTCCTTTTTTAGGTGGGCCCATATCTATTTAGTCCTTTGGTCAAACGCCTTTACTGTTTGGTTCATAATTATTTAAAAATATTTAAATAGACAAAAATACCCTTCCGTGTTAAATTTTTTTTTTTGTAGCAGTTCTTCCGTGCAAAAAAAAAAAACAGACTTCATTCTCAGGAATGAAGTCCATACAAAAAGCTAAAAAAACAGACTTCATTCCCGGGAATGAAGTCCATACAAAACCCTAAAAAAAAGACTTCATTCCAGGAATGAAGTCCATACAAAAACCTTAAAAAACAGACTTCATTCCAGGAATGAAGTCCATACAAAAACCTAAAAAAACAGACTTCATTCCAGGAATGAAGTCCATATAAAAACCTAAAAAAACAGACTTCATTCCAGGAATGAAGTCCATATAAAAACCTAAAAAAGATAGACTTCATTCCAGAAATGAAGTTCATCTTAAGCAACATCAGCAGAAATAATCTTTTTCTTCTTCTTCGTCATACACAGCAGCAGAAAAATGTGTTTCTTCTTCGTCTTTTTCTTCTTCTTTGTTAACAACAGCATCATAAAGATTTTTTTTTCTTTTTCTTCGTCCTTTTCTTTTTTTTCGTCTTTTTCTTCTTCATCTTTTTCTTCTTCGTCTTTTTCCTTTTCTTCTTCGTCTTTTTCTTTTTCTTCTTCACCTTCATCGCCGTCGTTTACAGCAGCAGGAA
The DNA here is from genome assembly GCA_023529315.1 of Papaver bracteatum. NCBI lineage: Eukaryota > Viridiplantae > Streptophyta > Magnoliopsida > Ranunculales > Papaveraceae > Papaver > Papaver bracteatum. The sequence continues at coordinate 150,114 of JAJJWX010000125.1, forward strand.
TAAAAAAGAAAAAAGAAAAAAAATGAAACCGCCATTAACAGGAGGAAAGAAGAAGAAAAAAAGGAGAGAGAAATTCTAGATCTGAAAAATATATAGAGAAAGTAAATCTGAGAATAATTTATTCTCTCCTACTTTTTAACTATATATATGGTCCTTATCCAAAAGGGTATTTCTGCCACTACAGGGTGATATTTACATCATCCATGACATCAACGTAGGACCAAATGATAATTTTTAGGACCAAATGATAATTTATATTACCAAATAGGACCAAATAGACAATTGACTGAGTCAATTGAACTAGACTGATACTTATATTTTATTATTAGGACTATATGGTATTTCCTACTTTAAAAAGCCGTTGGGCTGTATTTGTGGAATGTTCAGAAGATATGGGGTTTAGCTTTAAGAGTTTAATTTTTTGTTGATTATTTATGAATTGAAGACGACATACAAAACATAAATATGCAAGAAATGCATTAATCACCAAAACAGAAAAGAATCCTATCCCCCAATATTAAAATTGAATGTGTCACAACGACATGGTTGGATGAAAACAAAAGGTGCTTTCGTATGAAACTAATTAAACTATTCAACTGCAGTGATTCAATTAAACTAATTAAATTTCCATAATGTATCTATTGATCTCGCTAAGGTCCCAAGTGTTGTCAGCTATTGAACAGGTAAAAGACTCTATGCAAAAATCTTCTTCTTCCAATTGTAAGAATGTTGAGAGACTTCGGTTGCCCACCGATAATGGTCGGTAGACAGATTACGTTGATGTATGTATACGTATAGGAGTATTAAGTCGGTTCCTACAACTGAATGAAAACGAACAGAATACCCGTTATTCTTCCCATAGTCTCCATTACCAGAAGATATAAAATCGTATGCTAGGAGGACTTCGTCGATCTTTCTCCATTTACCATCTCCAACAGTCAAGACTTCGCAAACTTGACGGTGTTTTATTTTCCATATGCAAATCACCTTGTGCTCCTTGGTAACAGGATCGAATCCCAAATTACACTTGGCAAGGCGTAAGCTATCTTGACCTGCGACATTTAAATATGATACGAACGATGATTCAATCCCTGAAGTGATTTCTCGTGTACTAATATTACACACTCGAACACTGTGATCGTTTATTGGGTCAAATAAACAGACCAAACCGTTTAAAGGTTTCGAAATTTTATACAATGGGGTATCCACCTCCCTTGTGGTGTCAACTGCTAATGACAGTTCCCCTCCTTCGAACGATAAATCACCAGTAACCAAAAATAACACAGGATGTAACATGATTCCATATCCGGGCCTATTTGTCTGTCTGCAGTGATATTGTCGGCGGTCAACCTCTACAAGTCTGGGGATACGTTGTCTCCAAAAAGCCGATCTCTTAGATCTAGAACTGAAATGAGGAATCGTGGTCGTGCTTTTGATTGATTAAGGTGTAAGTTAATAAAGTATGGATCCTTATGAATTAAGGAATACCAATGTTTAGACACGCACTTAAATCGCATAAGTGACTTGACCGGTAATCTGGTAAGTATCTCACATACTATATTATGATCTACATTAACATCACGTGAATGCAAACTATTTCTAGTCGTCATGTTTGAGATATCATTAACGTTATTGTCATCGGAATCATGATCCACGCTGTTACCTCTACGTTTCTTCTTGCTAGTCTTTTCATTGTGTTTCTTCTTATCAAGTCCTTGACGTTTCCGTTTATTGAATTTGTTGATGAGACTAAACTTCATAGGGTTTGAGTGAATACCAGTTCGCCACAGCTATCCTACTTCGATTTCGTGTAGTACCAGTTCGCCTTGCTGCCATCTTAGAGGAAAGACCTAAACTTAACTTTAAGAGTGATATACACACAAGCTTATATAGAAACGTGCTCGGAACCCTAAGCTCAGACTCATACGCCGTTAAAATAAGAACTCAGGAGGGTTAGGGTTAGGATGGGATGGGGGCGGCAGATATAACTGGGCTTCATTAGCGCAATTGTTATGTCCATTTTATGTTTGTATGCTTGTAATGCAGAGGCTCGGTATCAGAAACAGTTCGAGGTAAATATGTCCGCTAGAAATTATTTGCGTTGTTTAGTCTAATTCCGACCGGCTAGAGACTGCTATAACTTCAGTTAAGCACCCTTGGAGACATGACATTTGGATTACTTTGTTCGACATTAACAATTCAATTCATGATAAGCTCGTCGCTTTAAAGACAACAACACAATAACCCAAATCACCGCCTATGCTTTTGCTAAGGAAATCAGTAAATCACCCACCTATACGAGTTAATTTTGTTTGCTTTTAATCTATCTCAGATGACAACGCAGTTCAACCAATGTTCATAAATAAAAATGCCAGAGGTCGATTCTGTATGATGTTGAAAATGCAGTTTAAACAGTGTACCATTCTTTTTTTGTTTTGTAGATCATAGTTTTCACTAATAGCAACTGCAATTACAAAAGAAACGGGTCCTCATCATAAACCTGAGGAAGAAACCGCAAAACAAAAACCAGAACAAATGTATCTTCAATATTCTGGAGAACATCGAAACTAACGACAACGGCAGAGTGCAGAGAGATCAAAAAGTAAGGCTAAGCAGCAAAACTTCCAAAAAAAATAAAAAAAGAACACTAAGACCACGGGAAAGATGATTTGTCAATTGAATTCTTAATAGCAGTGGAAAAATTCAAACTTCATGAACACCAATTGATGTAAAGAACGGAAATTTTAGACTTTTCTAGCAGCTAACTATATAAAACATGGAGCGAATATTCTGTCCACATAGATATTCTCGCACAAGCTAAATCTCCTCTCCAAGTGTATTGACAATAACAACTACTTATACTGAGCCGGGATGTTTGCTGTGATCAACAATCCCACGACTAGGATCAAACTAATGTGTCTAAACCTAAAAGGTAAACACAACATCTGCTGATTAGTTTTTATTCCAACAACAAACACAACATCTGCTGATTAGTTTTTATTCCAACAACAATACATATGCCATATGGAGTTTGCGATGACAGCGGCTTGTTTCACTGGAGATAACTTCTATCAACTATATGCACAAACAAAATAACAAACAAATCTAACTAGTTCATATGAGCTAAAGCATATCGACAATATCAGCAAACAGCTTAAAAGTAAGTAGAATTAATATACTCGAGCGACTCTTTTAAGCTCCGAGATCTCTAAGTCTTTCCCAAAATCATGCATTACCCTGCCAGAACTAATATTGACTATTCCAAGCTCTAAGATATATTTCACTTCCTAATTCTCCATTTCACATTCATTTTCACAATGGTACTAACAGGTAGGTTAAGGTTACAAATAGTAAGTAATGTAAAATGTTGGACAGGGTAGAAAATGGTGCAGAACAATCTTAATTCTTAAGACTTTAACAGTACCTAAGCATTCCAATTACCCTAGATTAGAATTAAACTCTCAAACAAGCTCAGAATTGTGTCATACATAACATAAAAAGAAGAATTTAAAACATAACAACACAAAATAGATTAAGGAGAATTCTTAATACACATTACTAATACCAAGTTTTCTAATAGACTGTTACCACTAAAATATGAAGATAAGATAAACAGACAGCTACAGCATTAAAAACCACAAATTGAATTTGTAATATATATTAAATTGATCATTTGCAGTAATGATTCGACTCCCTAAAGGCTAAAACATATGATACTATAAAGAAACTGAATAGAGATGTTTGCTGTTGTCAACAGACCCACTATCAAACTAACGTACATGACCTAACAAACAAACACAATCTCCCAGTCACTACAGGATTTGGTTTAGAGATAACTTTATTTATTTTTTGTTTTCTACAGTCCGTTTTTATGAGTTCAGACAACGTGTTTAAAATGGGGTTTCCTACAGTGATGACAACATATTTCCTAGAGTTAGTACAACCCAAAATTTGGAGATGATGTAATTGTTGTTTTCTAGATAGGCAAACAATCTGACGTGTATAAATCATGGAATGTGGATCATAAAAAACATAAAATTAGATCGGAATATGGATGAGTTTTCCTCCATTTTAGCATGTTCACCCTAAGATACACAGACAAAATTATGACGGTTCTGTACAAAATAATTGACTTTCAATAGGTGAGCAAAAGATGAAAGCAAACAATATGTAGATGTGCATTGAAAGAAAAAAGAAAAAGGTCTTGTTTAACCACAGAAAGCGACATGCAAAATCTTACATCCATAGGTAGGAGATCATACTGTTAAAATTCTAAGCTAGCTACCCACAATTGAAACGTCGAATTACCTTCTTCGATTCGTAAGACAGGTACCACCTGATCAAAAGACCTCCGACTGCCAAGTGATCTTCACCTCTACCGCCAAGTGTCCCACCAGCATGTAATTATAGCACCCGTATGAAAGTATAACATCGATCACATAGAATTCTCTGATTTCATTGCATGTCAAAAGGAAACACCATAACTGTGGATAACAAGTCCAGCCTACATACTTGCCAAGATGTTGAGTGTTGTATGCTAGCTATTGAACAGGTAAAAGACTCTCGGTGAAAGTTGATATACATGGTACAAACTTAAGATGCGGTCCTGAGGATGGGAGCCCGTTGATTTTAATCTCCGCAAAAATCTTTGTCCTCCAATTGTAAGAATAATGGGAGACTTGGGGTGCAAACTCATAATGATTCCAAATTCGATTCCAGTGATATATATATATGATTATAAAGTCTGTTCCTGTAACTGAATGAAAACGAACACATCGCTCAGACTCAATCCTATCACCATTGGGATACACCAAATTGATGGGTAACTCAACTGTAACTGCGGTCCAAGTATTAGTTCTATAACCATTGTTATATTCATCGTCAAACAACCATATCTTGAAAATGTCACAGCTTATTTCACTTGAGAGAGCTGGATGACCATCAATTTCTAACAATTGTACAGCATCAATTTGACTGCTAAACGAAATCTGGTCAAGAATGAAATCAGGAATATCTATAGCTCTAAATTTCTCTTTTCCAACATCAAATGCCAATATGAATATAGGCTCCCCATCCTCAATGAGACTCATTTCTGGGTCGTAATATATGGAACCATTCACATAAACAGAATCTCCATAAGTATGTGAATTTCTAAAATTATATGCTGGGAGGACCTCGTCGATTATTCTCCATGTATGATCTCCTAAATTCAAGACTTCGCAAACTTCACGACCACGAATAGCCCATATACAAATCACTTTGTGCTCCTTAGTGGCAGGATCGAATCCCAAATTAAACTTCGAGAAGCTTAGGTAATGGGTACCTTTATCTTCTAAATCTAAGTTCGATAGGAATGTTGATTTAATCCATGTTGTAACTTCACGGGTACTAAGATTGCAAACTCGAATACCATGATTCTCTTCGTAATCAAATAAACAGATCAAACCATTTACCGGTTTTGAAATACCATACGATCCCGTATCAATCTCCCTTGTGGTAGTATGAACTACTGATGGCACTTCCCCGCCTTGGCACAATAAATCAGCAGTTGCCAAAAAAACTCGAAATGGATATAACTTGTTATCCCCAAACCATGATTCTGTGTAACCGTTTCTTTCTCTAGGAACCGTAAGAAGGAGACTTGTTCGTGCTATTGATTGATGAAAGTGTAAATCAATAAAATGTCTATCTTTTTGAATCACGGAACACCAATGTTTAGACACACACTTGAACCGCATAAGTGACTTAACCGGTAATCTGCTAAATATCTCATAAATTATACCATCATCTACATTAACAGTCCATGAATGGAAACTACTGCTAGTAATCGAGTTTGAATTATTACCCTTGTTATCATCTTCGCTGATTTTTGGTGCTAGAGAACTTGCTGCTTCTGCTTCTACTATCTGCGTTGGATCCAATTTTGGAGGCATCGTTAATCAAAATGGAAGAGAACCGCCGAGAAATGAGTTGCAGAGGAAATTTTGAGAAAATGGAAGAGAACCGCCGAGAAATGAGTTGCAGAGGAAATTTTGAGAAAGAGGAAGAAAGAGACTAGGGTTTTCACAGAACGATTTGTCTACTGAAAGAAGCAGACGATGATACCCCTTGCATATTCTACTAACTGGTGGATGGGTGGTGATTTGTTTCGTGGATATTTTAGTCATTGTAACCAAAAGTTATTTGACTGTCACATCCGAGGTATGTGGGCGGGCTCGAAATATGGTACTACGCTTCTCTGATGACCCTAGGACATACGCAAAATTTTCAGGGCTTATCAAATAAGGACAAAAATGGATCATTAGATAGTAATCCTTAAAGCTCTTTATCCATATAATTAATGATAACATCCTAATCTTTGCATTCTTAGAACCAATTTTGGAGGCATCGTTAATCAAAATGGAAGAGAACCGCCGAGAAATGAGTTGCAGAGGAAATTTTGAGAAAATGGAAGATTGGGAACCGAATGCTTTCTCCATGGCCGAGTTGAACGAAGGGAAATGAGTTGCAGAGGAAATTTTGAGAAAGAGGAAGAAAGAGACTAGGGTTTTCACAGAACGATTTGTCTACTGAAAGAAGCAGACGATGATACATTGATTTATTTAATTTATAATTTTAATTTTTATAAAACGCCTTTATTTAATTTATTTATTTAATTTATAATTTTAATTTTTAAAAACTTTTTTTGTTGGAGTAATAATAATTAGAGAAGGAGAAAAACTTCTTATTGATAAAGAGACATCATATATTACATAAACATAATGTTTTTTATATACATGTAAGGGAAAACCTAGTCATTTAATGGAACGCACATCCACGGGTCATAGGCCCCATAACACTCCTCCTTGTGCGGTTCAACAATGGAACTCCAGATGTAGTGCTTCTCATATAGTGCTTCGAATGTAGTTCTTCAAATGTCATTGTCTCCTTGATGACTTGTGCCGAAATCAATTGTCTTACTAAAACAATGACAAGGAAAAACCAAGTGGGATAAAACCCTGGTACATCTCTTCACATGTAATACTTCACATGTTGTCTCGTACTTTACATGTAGTTCATCACATGCAATACGATCTTCAAAGATCAATGAGTCTAAGATACTTGCCTCGTTAAAACTTCGTCAGGAAAACCCAGAGGGACAAAACCTGGACTAAAGAAAAAGAGTACAATATTAAGCAAACTTAAAACATAGTTGGACTCCAATATGTTGTCTCACTAAAACCTTGACAAGGAAAACCCAGTGGGATAAAACCTTGACTGGGGGAAAAGAGTACAACGTGACAGATGCAAGTAAAGGTGATCCGTTGCAGATGATCACTTTGCTCCGTTGAAGTTGACTAGTTGCTTCACAACTCTTAAGGAATAAAATCCTCGTGGGAAAGACAATTGCCTTAGTTGGGAATTACATTCCCGAAGTTTGTTGTTGTCTCATTAAAAACCTTGCCGAGTATCAAAACCATGTGGGAAAAAGTAACCTCGGTGAAGGAAAATAGTTCAACACACCATTAGATGCTCCCCCTGATGTCAGACAATTTTCATTAGTCTAATGCAGTCAAAAGGAGTTTGTCACACTTTACTTTGGTGACTTGAATGTTTCTAAGACCATGTTATTGATTCTGGAAGTTACGTTGCTTAATAGAATATCGCATTTCATTTATTTGATTAAGATATTTTCAGCAATATCAACGCGACAACATTCAACATACTTAGTGTTGTCTCGCTAAAAACCTTGTCGAGTAACAAAACCCTTTGGTAAAAACTATTCTCGATCGAAGGGAAAAACAGTACAGCACAGCTTCAATTTCGAAGTAAAATATGTCGACATCATATCCTTGGATCCTCTCCCTTATGTCGGCACCTCCCCCTGATTACTTTCAAAGTTGTTTTAGACAGTTCCTTTAGTCATGTACTTTTCGAAAATGAATATGGGTAATGACTTAGAAAATAGTCTACCATATCTCCCTCTGATTACTTTCGTTAGAGAAGATATTATTTTTCCTCATAATCAACAATCTTTGGATTGCAGTTCCTTTAGCATTCCATTTTTATGTCTTTGCATGGATAAAACAAACTTATGTCAGTGGTTACTTTTAAGTATATGATTACGTCCATTATACCATTCCAATGATGTTGCGTTGGCGCTGAGCTATATCTAGCTAACAAGTTCACTGAGGATGTAACATTTTGTCGAGTACATTATGCTAAGTACAACAATGCGTCTATTGCACTTAGATAAGGGAATTTCATATCCCAACACATCTTCGTCACCTTATTTTAGATGAAATGGTCATTTACTTATTTTGTACTTCAACTAATCATGGGAGTGCTATCAGGATGCATGTCTTTGTTAAATTTCCTGACAACTTTAGACATATGCAAACTGGTGGAATAATATACCACAAGCTCATTATTCGGTCGAGCTTTCCCCAGATTTTTCATCTCAAATTCGGATTTCAAATAGATCTTAAGGTCTCTTATTACATTAAGAGTACCCATCATGTTTGTACCATCGACATAGATAGTGTTAGAGCACTGATCGGTCGAACTCGCAAGCATGGCTCTAAATTTCTCATTTCCAACATCAAATGCCACTATAATCTTAGGCTTATCATCCTTAAGCCTAAAATCATACTTAAGCTTTACTGGACTGTAATATACGGAACCATTCACATGTAAACAGAAGCTCCATTACCAGAAGATATAAAAGCATATGATGGGATGACACCATCGATCCTTCTCCATTTACCATCTCCTACATTCAAGACTTCGCAAACTTGACGGTGTTTTATTTTCCATATGCAAATAACTTTGTGCTCCTTTGTGACAGGATCAAATCCCAAATTACACTTCCCAAGGCCTGGCCTATCATTACCTACTACATATAAATATGATACGAACGATGATTTGATCCGTGAAGTAATTTCTTGTGTACTAGTATTACACACTCGAACATTGTGATCCTTTATTGGGTTAAATAAACATATCAAACCGTTTAAAGGTTCTAAAACCTTATACGATGGCGTATTCACCTCCCAAGTGGTGTCAACTTTTAATGACAGTTCCCTCCTTTAAACAATAAATCACTGGTTACCAAAAATAACTCAGGATTCAACCTAATTCGATATGCAGGCCTATTTATATGTCTGACGATCTGTCTGCTAGATTCCTACCTAGTCATCCTACATTTGGGAGGACATTTTGTCCAAACAGCCCATATATTCGGCATCTTCCTTACCTGATATGTCCTCCTTTGTCCTGGAACCGTAATGAGGATTCGTGGTCGTGCTTTTGATTTATTAAGGTGTAAATTTATAAAGTGTCTATCTTTTTGGATTATTGAACACCAATGTTTAATCTTCTAAGTATCTCACATACGATACCATCATCTACATTAACTTCAAGTAAATGCAAACTATCATGATCGCCGATATTACCTTTGTTTTTCTTCTTTCTAGTCTTTCTCTTCCGTCGCTTCTTATCAAGTCAATGAGGTTTTCGTTCATTAAATTTGTTGATGGGATTAAATTTGATAGGGTTTGCTACAGCTATTCTGCTTCGACTTTGTGTACTACCAGTGCGCCTTGAGCCGTTAAAATAAGGAAGTCATGATGGTTAGGGAAATAGAATGAGATGGGGGCGGCGGTAGATATAATTGGGCTTCTATTAGCAATATTCCAAGTTAAATATTTTTTAACCAAATCAGTAAAACTTTAACTTATAGTTTGTCAATACAAATTTAATGCTACATTAAGAATCTTCCCCAGCAATAAGAATCCTTGCTAAATTGGGGCCTATAGCTAGATGAAAAAATAAGGTCATTAGAAATCACCTACACACCACCCCTTATCAAAATAATTACTTAACTACCTATTTTACCCCTGAATAATTAGCACTAATTAATCGTATTAGGGGTTAATTTTGTTTTGGATGTGAGATTAACTAATGTTAGAAAGTTCATCAAAACATCAAACATTTTATTTTTTTTCGTAAACAGTACTCAGAATCGGTTTACGTTTATTCACTTGTAACCGATTATGGATTGTTGTTTACGAATTAACAGAGGACATCTATAATCAGTTAACGTTTACATGTTTATAATCCGATTTTGGTAATCAGATTTTACTTATAACATATTGTTGATGGTGGTTTTTAGCCTAGGTTTAAAATTGTAAAACCCTAAACCCTAGTAGACAGTGACGTCACAACATTTAAGTAATAAGCATTTACTGGGCGCATTTATTGAAATCTTTAATGTGTCTGTAAATAATTACCGAGGTATCTTTTTCAATTAGGGTTACGACAAACCAAACCCTAATTCACACGTGTGTCAATGGAAAACCATGCTAGCCACACTAATCGCGCCAAAGCATGCCAACCATGCTAGCCGCACCTCTGTGCCAATGGAAAACCATGCTATCCACACTAACCGCGCCAAAGCATGCCAACCATTCTAGCCTCACCTCCGTGCTAATGGAAAACCATGCCATCCACACTAACCGCAACAAAGCATGCCAACCATGATAACCGCACCCATGTGCCAACGACAAACCATGACAGCCACACCTACCGCGCCATGACAAACGCACCTCGCCATGGCCCATGCCAACTTAGTCACACCACTATGCTGGCCTTCCCTACGCGGCTACCAAAATGAAGGCATGCAACAATCAACGGTTTCCCTTCAATCCAGAAGAAAATCCTGGCCATCTAAGGTTACCAAACGACCTTTGGTCCAAAACCCTAGCTTGGTCACGCACCTAACCAAATCTTGGCCCCACATGCCAAGCCAAAACCGCACCTAGCCAAAGCTAGCCACGCCATTCGCCCATGGCGAACCCTTGGCCCCACATGCCAAGCCAAAACCGCACCTAGCCAAATCTATCCACGCCATGCGCCCATGGCAAACCCTTGAACCCACATGCCAATCCAAAACCGCACCTAGCCAAATCTAGCCATCCCATGCGCCCATGGCGAACCCTTGGCCCCACACGCCAAGACAAAACTTCACCTAGCCAAATCTAGCCATGCCATGCACCCATGGAAAACCCTTGGCCCCACATGCCAAGCCAAACCACACCAAGGAATTCCATTCCAACCTAATTGCGCCAAGGCATGCCATGCTATCCTGGCCATGCCGTAATCCCACCTGAATTCTTCATGAGTTTTACTTTCGGGCTGTTTTCACATCCCGAACGAGTTCAAAACCTAAATATCCTAGCATAAGAAGATAGGAAATTCTTTTACGGTCTATTTGAGGGGCGGACCGTCAAAATCCGAGTCCGTACTAGAATTCTACAACGATTCTAGTAAAAGGCGCTAATTAGGGTGTCTAAAACAAAGGCGTGCGGCCATCAACTGCCACCCTTCCATCTTGGGAGCAAATCCTAGCCGCCTAAGGTTACCAAAAAATGCATGATAACCTTTGGCCCAAAAACCTAGCTTGGTCACGCCCATACCAAGCCAAACCGCACCTCGCCTTGGACCAAGCCATGCTAGCCGTACCATGTGCCAACGGCTTGCCAAGCGCACCTAGCTGCGCCACCATGCTGGCCTTCCCTACGCGGCCACCAAAATAAAGGCGTGCGATAATCAACGGCACCCCTTCAATCCAAGGAAAAAATCATAGCCATCCAAGGTTACCAGACAATGCATGGTAACCTTTGGCCCGAAAACCTAAGTTTGGCCACGGCAAACCATGCTAACGGCATGCCAACCTAGCCGTGCCACCATGCTGGCCTTCCCTACGCGGCTACCAAAACGAAGGCGTGTGACAATCAACGGCCCCCCTTCAATCCCAGGAGCAAATCCTAACCATCCAAGGTTACCAGACAATGCATGGTAACCTTTGGCCCGAGAACCTAAGTTTGGCCATGCAAAACCATGCCATACCAACGACATGCCAACCTACCATGCCACGCAAATGGCATGCCTAGACGCACCTCCATGCCACACCAATGGCATGCCAACCTAGCCGCGCCACCATGCCATGCTAATGGCATGCCAACCTGGCTGCGCCACCATACCGGACTTCCCTACATGGCCACCAACAAACAAAAGCGTGCGACGATCAACAACTACCTTTCCTCTTCAGATACAAGATCTCGACCGTCAAAGATTACCAAGCTACCAAGTCTCCCAAGATCGACTTGCCAGGCAACAACGACATGCCACATGTTTTCCACAAAAACATTTGAGACATCAAATACATATCACAAACTGGGGATCCTCTTTGGGTATTGGTTTGGCGGTTTACAGCATGCGGCGTATACTACGCCCGTCATAAGGAAGTGTCATAAGGGTGAGGCAGTTAGTAAATATAGGGAGTTAATGGTGAAACGCTCGACATCAATTACATGCGTTAAAGGCTTTATGGAATATCAATTCCATACGTTAACGGTTTTATGGAACATCAATTCCATGCATACGGTTATCACCTCCTCCCATTTATTTACCCATTTATCCATCCCTTAATGAGACCAGAGTACGTTTCACTTCGACTTGTATAAATAGGTCTTACCTATTTCCACAGAACAACAAGTTCATTCGGGAATATACAACACTCAGAAAATACTTACTTGCTAGCTTACCTTGTTAGCCTTCCTACTTTTCTAATACAAGTCGTAGTAACACAACTACTCTTCCGGAATCAACTATTCTGGTCTCATCACCTTCCTTGCTCCCTCCCCAAAACCAACCCATTCTCCTCCGCTTTGTGACCGAAGCAAGTCTGGAACGGACATTTCTTGGTTTAGGCAGGACTTGTACATATTGATCTCTCGAATCTAAAGTACTCCCTTGCAGAACATTGTTTAGGGTTTAAATTGTTTCTCACCTTCACACTCGAAATTACCGAAATCAGCAGAAACCATTTTCACCTACAAACACATATATAAACCGATTGTTTCTTGTCATTACTAATTTTCAATCATTGCATTATTATTGTAGGATGCATTTAGCACATGCATCAAGCCTTTAAACCCCTAGGCGACCCTAGTGGACGAGTTATAGTCTCGTGAGGGTTTACATAGAGGTGTACCCACAAAACCTATACAAAAACTTTTAAAGCCATCAATCTTCCTCCCCCGAAGACGATACAACATCCAAGTAGTCCAGGTTATCCTCTGGGATTCTTTCTCCCAAGAAGTGATAGCTTGCATCGAACGCGAATGCTTCCCCATTTTCCTCCAAGTAGCGTGCTTTCACGACTTCATGCTACAAAAACACAAAAAAAAACTTACATTTGTTAGTGATGTTTTATTGGAAGATAAAACAACATGGGTTACGTAAAAAAAATCACAAAACTACTTACAAATTATGCAATGGACAAGGTGAAGGGGCGAGTGTGAAAAATCCGAGGTTGGAAAGCTAAAAAAGCAAGTATTGCATTATCGATGACTATGTGCCTATCATGGAGTTGTTGAACACTTCTTGCATTAGGATTTCCAAACTCTTGGATAAGTTTGTTGTGTACCCTATCCCAAAAGGTTATGGAATCCTCCCTTTCGTAGGATTGATGTCTAAGTCGATTTTCCCCATACCATGCTTTAGTGATTGCCAAATCTTCCGCGGAGTCAAACGATGCCATTTCTTGCACGTATATTTATGAAATGAGTTGTTGTGGAGTATATGGAGTGAGGGGGAATAAAATGATCAATTTTGGGGCAAATGGGGTTCAAGGGTGAGGTCTTTATTTATAGAGAAAGTCCCTAACAACTTTTTTTTTTTGAAAAGCGTTAAATAATTTGCTATAATCGGTATTTTAGAAGGTCTGTAAAACCCGATTATTTTTATATGCCACAAGGAATCGGTTGTTCTTGCGACCATCGTAAACCGATTAAAGACATGTTAGATTTTTAATTTTCACCGACACCAATCAGTTTATATATTTTAATATGTGATCCGATTTTTGCTTGAAAAACATACAGGAAAAATTGCTTGCACAATCGGTCTATGTTGTCATATCGAGTAGACCGATTGTTGGCATGTCAGGCTAGAATCAATTTAAACATTAAAAGCATTAATTTCAACACAAAGATCATCCAAAATACAAACATCCACCACACAAAGATCATCCAAAATACAATCATCAACCATCCCAAAAGACTTAAAACAACCACAAGTCTTATAAACTTAAAGTTTTAATATTTAAAAGTTAAACTTAAAAACTTAAGGAGCACCAGGATCATTTGCAGCAGCAAGAGCATCATGAGCAGCAGCACCACCACCAACACCAGCATCAGGAGCAGCTGCAGCACCACCAGCAACAACATCATCGGGAGAAGCAGCTTATGCATCTTCCATGGATATATATTCAGTCATTTCTTCAAACATACCTTCCAATTCTTGGTGGCGATCCCTCTCAGCTGAAATCATGTTTCTCCTCATCCTAGCGAACCTCATGACCTCAACAAGCTCTTCCAGTGCAAGCATGTCAATCAATGCGAGGGCTTGTTCAAGATGGGTCTCACCTCCAAAAGCAAACTTATATAGGCTTCTATCTGGCATTATTTGTGGTTTTCTCAGAACATCCTCGAATGTCAACTCTCGATTGTAAAATGTTAGGTGTCCGAAGTCCATTCTACACAAAAATTTAACAGAAATCAAGTACGAAATCGGTACATATAGAAACACAACTATTCTGATTCTGAAGAGACCACAACAATCGGTTTATTTGATACATGTATAAAACCCGATTATGGAAAGGAAGATGAAAAGACTATGGTAATCGGATTATACATATTACATATATAAACCGATTCCGGTGATGTATTTTCATATTTCATTTCTAACCCAAAATTGGTTGATGTTAATCATCATGTAAACCGATTATTGTGCATGCTCTTCATGGCCGAAAACAAAACCCAAAATCGGCTTATTCGATATGTCAATAAAAATCGATTCTGGGTGTAATCAGAGTTTTGATTTGTCAAAAACGAAGATTTAAACATGTAAATCAATAAGATAAGAAGAATCATAGAATGGATTGATGGAGATTTACTTTTTTCTTGTGTGGATCGAAGATTTGTTGGAGAAGAAGATGAAAATTAGGGTTTTGAGAATTTGGAAAGATTAGGATGAAAATAGAAAGTTGTTTTAGGTTTAGTTTTTTTTGTTTTTGGATTTACTGAAAATGGAAATATTAGTATTTATATGAGAGAGTTTTAGGAATTAATTTGGGGGTAAATCAGTATTTTTTAGAAGTTTGGGTGCCCAAAGTAATTTGGTGGTGTGGGAAGGAAAATTTGATAGGCCCCAATGAATAGTTATAGGCCCCAATTTAGGAGGGATAAGAATAAGCACAATGATATATCTTAGCATTTGATTTATATCTTCGTGTGAAAATCATTTGCTTTATATCTTCGTGTGACATGCCATGCCCATTATCGACGATGGATATGATAGGAATGTTTTTACCAACTCCTGAATAATGGGTGTCAATGGAGATCTCAAGCCTAGTTGCTTGACCCATAAATGGCGATTTAGTGAAAAGATGAGAGAGAGTAAGTCATACACCTCC
The DNA here is from genome assembly GCA_023529315.1 of Papaver bracteatum. Taxonomy (NCBI): domain Eukaryota; kingdom Viridiplantae; phylum Streptophyta; class Magnoliopsida; order Ranunculales; family Papaveraceae; genus Papaver; species Papaver bracteatum. The sequence goes on from JAJJWX010000125.1 coordinate 165,631, forward strand.
TTTCATCCCCCATAAACTATTCAGTCAAAACCATATATGTCTTGGTCAAAACATCTAAAACACATCCAATACTTCCTTTTTCCCTCTCAAGTTCCATGTTCCGATCTAGCTTTGATACTGGTTTAGCCTTTTCTCTATTATTTTTTCTCAACTGTTACTCAAATTTTCTGTCAATTCTATTGCGTTTTTTCCTTCTCTTAGTTTTATCTGAAATTCTCCTATATCCAGTGAAATTCATATCGCAAGATCCCTTTGTTTTTCTCCTCTCGTTGAGATCTTTTAATATTGATAATCCTCCCTAGTATTCTTCAGGCTCTGTAGTTTCTTGTCTCCTTTGATTTGTTTTTTTTTTTACGCTGGAATATTCCTTTGCAATTCTGTTTTCTTTCTCCCTTGAGATATTTTCTCCTTTATGTGTTGTGGACTTCTTTTATCTTAAGAATTTCCAGATATTGTTTTAGTTTCTTTGATTGTTTCTTCCTAAATATTATTTTTGCTGGGGTATTCTGTTGGTTTGATCTCGGTTGTTATCTGGTAGTTTTTCTCTCTGTTTTAGGTGGTTTTTATTCTAAGTTTTTATCTCATGGAAGTAGATCTGATCTGCCAGTTGTTGAATCAAATGGAGTTAAACCTTGATTCCCGAAAACCCTTTATCAATCATCTCCTTGGGATTCTCTCTCTTTGTGATAAAGCAGAACGAGTTACAGCCTTAAATAATCTGATTCATGGAGTTGATAATTTAGTTGATGAAGGATTTAGATCTTCTTCTGCTTGTGTTGTTGAAGATTCATAAATGTATAATAGTTATTCAGCAACTGAAATTATTCTCTCCGGTGACCTACATTTAATTCCAGCTGATGAAGACTCCGACGACTCGATTAATTTTAAAATCTCCAATGAGAAGGAAGTAATTACGGTGTTCAACAATAGTAATGCTACTGAGATTGGAGTTTCAGGGGAAAGTTTCTTTTCCGGCGGTTCCTCTGAGGTGTAACAGTTTTCAGGCGGACGTTGATAGTGATTCAAGGGACCTAGGTATAAGTCATGTCTCTGCTTTTGACTTGAGCCTTGTCCTGGAGTACATGGATCATTGGATTGTTATGAATTTTTTAGCCTGTTGGAATCTATTTTTCATGAGTGGTTTGTTGGGATTTTCTCAAGGCACGAGAATGAGTAGCAAAGAGACAAATGTAGTTGCTATCACCTCAAGTTCGGTTCCATTTACTATCACATCAACGGTTCCGCTTACTATTACATCATGTAATAATTTTTTTGCTTGTAAAGACCAGAGTAAAATCCTTCGGGTTATTGGTAATGAAATTTTAGATGATAAAAGATCTTTTGATCCTGGGAAGGTTAACTGTATCGGAGCTGGTATTTATACCAAATCTCAGGCAGATGAAGAAGGTGATCCAGGTGACCTAGTTGTTGGTCAAGTCAACTGCTTGAGTGACTGGAAGCCTTATGCTGGTAAAGTCAACTGCATGAGTGACCGAAAGCCTTATGCTGGTAAAGTCAAAGACAGTCCTGGTCAAAATTTACAGATAGGTCAAGTCAAACCAATTTCAGACTTTACATTCAAGATTTCACGCTGTCAAAAAATTTAAACACAGCTAGAACCTCGTCAATAATCAGGTATTCTCTCGATTGCTCTATTTTGAGTATGCAAGGTCTTCTTTGCACTAACTTTAAGGCATCCAAACATATTAGGCTTGGTCTTTACCCATTCTTGCATGAGTTGAAGGGTTTAACTTCCTTGCTTCTTAAGATTTATGGTATACCTTGTTTGATTATGTTGGCTGGTGAACTTGCTGGGTGGTCTTGTCATCTTGGATGTAATTTGAGTATTTTCTTTAACACTAAAGTTGGCACAAGAGTTAATGGCTGGAGACAAATCAAACTAGATCTTTATCTTTTCTTTTATGTTTGGATTGGTGTAACCTCTTTGGGTATGTTACAATATGATACTAGTCTGGTAGGGTACAGATGGCCTGGTTGGATGTATACAAGTATCTTTTTATTGTCTCCTCAGCTTTGTGAGGATCTTATAGCTATATTCTTCCTCCTTAGTCAGTCTATTACTTTAAACATTTGGGATAATCTACTGGATTTCAGCTTGTATTTTTTCTGGATATACCTCGACATAAGACCTTTAAGCCATTTTACTCCCTCGGTGAGGGCTTGGGTAGTAAGTACATATATCTGGTATGAGCGTAGGATGTATGCAGTTGATGGTTTCAAGGGGATTGCTTGGAAGTGGAATGAGTATGTTTTCAATGTTCTCCTTGGTTTTTATCTTAGCTATTCGTTCTTTGGTAACTGCAACATCGTGGTTGTTTCATCAATTTCTCTCGAGGCTGATTTTGTTACTGAAGTTTACGTTCTTAGCTGCATTTCTTCGGATTTACAGCATTATTACAGTAAAAATAAAATCGATTTTGTTACTGAAGTTTATGTGGAAGAAACATTTATTTTCTAAAATCGATTTGAAGATCAAAGACACATATTGAGATCGATCACATACCTTACTATTCTCATATTCGGATCTCTCTTCTAACATAGACGACAACGAGAGAGAAAAAATGGAAATAAATGAAGAGGAATAAAAAGGGTAATTTTGCCATTTAAAACGTTGAGCTTATATCTCCCGCACGCTTGTGGACCATGGAATAATTTTTTTGGTCCAAAATTATGATTTTGGACTACCGATTAAATAATTTCTATGGGTGGATTGGACAGTATACGGGTTCTCAATTCTAGGATTAACCAATAATTCCTAGTAGGTTTTAATCTCTAAAAAAGCTCTCCTTAAATAACTCACTACTTAAGAAAGATTATATCTAATCCCTAAAATAGCTCTCCTTCCATAACTGACTTGAAATCACTCCCGTAAAAACCTTTCCCAAATTATTCCCTCGTCGAATTATTTTTGAAAAAAAAAAAACACACACACATAAATTATCACCCTTCTTCTAAGAAACCCAAAAATTCTAATTCACACCTCTAAAATAACTCAAATTTAAAACTTTGATTATCACCCCAAAAAAAAGTCCAATTATCACTATACGAGACTGGTGAGAATTATAATTTTCACAAATTAGTAAAAATATAACTCAAATTATCACCAAAATTGGTGAAAAATCAAATGATGAAAACTCAAGATTTTCGCATGCGAGATCGGTGATATTCTAATTTTCACAAATTGGTAAAAGTTTCAAAGTAAAAATTCCCAAAGTGATATTTGTGAAAATCATAATTATCACCGATTTATATTCAAGGTAAAACATAAAAAAACTAAAAGGATGTACAGAAAATCGAAAACAACTCCATGAACACTAATAACAAATCAAAAAGGGTGTACACCACGGATATTGTAATCTACTTCCTAATTAAGAGTACACGTAATCTAATGAGTAAAAAGATAAAATTGGTGAATAACTACCCCTAACCTATGAAAAAGAAATTCTTCGACGTGAACATTAGCATCATGGCTAGCCATATAATTATGCAAGCGCTTCAGAAAGTCTGTGAAATCATCACCCAATTCCCCTAAGGTGGTAAAGGAAAGTGTCCAAAAACCAAAGCCATGAGACGTGCACTTTTCTAAATATTTAGCATTCTTGCGAGTAACAACATTCTTAATGGCGAGACCGGAAGCAAAGGTACGAACTCCACCACCGGTGAAAGGCGAAACACCAGTCACATTTAAACACACATCACGACCATTATCCCAATTGAGAACAAGTATGTCAGCTGGTATCAAAGCAGTGTCATTATTCACAAGAAGCCCCAAATCAACCTCCTTCCTAGCTGGCAAACCCGCACGGTAACACATGTCTGCAATAGTGTCTCGCACAAAATCATGTCTAAATTTAATCCCAACTTCATTCGCATAATGCAAGGCATGATCACCAAAGATGTCCATATCTCTTTTTCAGAAGGGACAAGAACCATCCTCCTCGAAAAGAGGAATCCCAAATATGTACCGAAAAATTGCACTGAATTGCCTAGATCCAATATTTTGGTTAAGGCCCACAATAGGAATCTCCATCAAAAAGTCCCAGGTATGTTTTGATTGATTGCATTTCTATAAAACAGAATCACGCTCCGACATAGCATAACTGGTGGGTATGTTTTCCTTCACAGCATCAAAGTAAATATTTTCCAAGGAGTTCATGGAATGGGTGTCAAAATTACTTGAGATAATAGGAGAAGCAGAAACACACTATGAGTTGAAGGAGTCCAAGGCTCGCTGAAGAGAGGGGCCACTACTACTGATGCTAGCACCTCTCAAAATCGTAGACTGCAGCTCTAGGGTCTGTAAACAAGATGCAAGGAAACAATAATGTTTGGTATCATGAATGGTGTACATACCCATACCTCCAAGTTTGAAAGTCAACGTGGAAAGACTTTGCTGGAGGAGTTCGTATTCGGGGCCATCACCAGAAATGATGTGCCTAAGGAACTGAAATAGACGGTCGTCAAATAAGTATTGAGAAACACACATCACGACCATTATCCCAATTGAGAACAATTATGTCAGCTGGTCTCAAAGCAGTGCCATTATTTGCAAGAAGACCCAAATCAACCTCCTTCCTAGCTGGCAAACCCGCACGGTAACACATGTCTGCAATAGTGTCTCACACCAAATCATCTAAATTTAATCCCAACTTCTTTCGAACAATGCAAGGCATGATCACCAAAGATATCCATATCTCTTTTGCAGAAGGGACAAGAACCATCCTCCTCGAAAAGAGAAATCCCAAATCTGTACCGAAAAATTGCACTGAATTGCCTAGATCCAATAGTTTGGTTAAGGCCCACAATAGGAATCGCCATCAAAAAGTCTCAGACATGTTTTGTTTGATTGCATTGCCATAAAACAGAATCACGCTCCGACATAACATAACGGGTGTGTATGTGTTCCTTCACAGCATCAAAGTAAACACTTGCCAAGGAGTTCATGGAATGGGTGGCAAAATTACTTGAGCAAAGAGGAGAAGCGGAAACACACAGTGAGTTGAAGGAGTCCAAAGCTCGCTTAAGAGAGGAGTCACTACTAATGATGCTAGCACCTCTCAAAATCGTAGACTGCAGCTCTAGGGTCTGTAAAAAAGATGCAAGGAAACAATAATGTTTGGTATCCTGAATGGTGTACACACCCATACCTCCATGTTTGAAAGGAAACGTGGAAAGCCTTTGCTGGAGGAGTCCGTATCCGGGGCCATCACCATAAATGATGTGTCTAAGGAACTGAAATACACGGTCATCAAATAAGTCTTGAGCTTCCTGTAAAAAATCAGGCTTGGTTGTTCTCAAGGCAAAATAAAGTCTCGAAATACCGGTGCAATTCCGAAACAAAAGCAATTCACCTTGAGGGTCTTCTAATTTTTCTACATCATCAATGAGGGCTATAGTATTGCACACTCTACTAACAACCAAATATTTATTAAATTGAGCATCAAGGTTGACCCCCCCCCCACCCCAACCCAACCCAACCCAACCACCAAAAGCTTCACACCCTTTGAAGGCCTGCTGATATTCGGAGGGAAAACACCTGGTACTAGAGATCTAGGATTTGGAGAGGGCCAAAACAGTCCCGTCTTGGCTACATTCAAATGTAAACCCCTTTCACCCCCATAATCTTGAATGATTTTCAAAGCCTTTGCAACCATAAGAGTATCACCTATCAAGGTACCATCATCCAAGTACCAAGATTGCAATTCAATTTCACATTGCTCGGCAATTCTTTTAACCAAGGGGTGAAGAGTAAAAGCAAAAAACAAAGGCCCGAGAGGATCCCCTTGTTGGACACCCAGGGAAGAGGCGAGAACGTGATCCATGTAATATAAACGAACAGGAGAAGCGTAATAGAATTCAACACATCGAGAAATCGAAGGGCACAAGTTACGTACCTCGGAAAGCATGGACATTTTAATCATAAATGTCCGAAATTAATATAGTATTTTTTTTCTTCTAGATTTTTATCATAAATACCTGTAATTAATATAATATTATTTTAATTACTACTTACTTAGGACCTCCCACCGCAAAGTGATGACCTTCAACAAGCTAGAACAATCCTTTGATTTCATTGCATTTCAAAACGTTTTACCTATTTCATATCCCCATTTTTCCTATTCCCCGACCTCTTCACAACTTTTAAAATGAATTTACTTTTGATCCTTTTTCTTCTTATATACCACTTATAAAAGTCAAATTGATAGAGATTTTATGTGTCTTCTTCCTTAACCTCTCTTTTTCATTCATTAAACAAAACATAAAGCTATCAAGTTAGAAATCCTAGGATGGATTCATACTTCTTCAGTCCTAAATTAGATTAGCTAGTTGTAGTTTGCACAATTTTTAAGGCAAGGATGAAATGAGAGTATATTTAAGTATTTTTTATAATTATACCCTTATGGATAATAACCCTGGCTAAAATGGGGCCTATACAGATTAATTTGGGCCTATCACTACGTGACAAAAGTGTTTCAAAATACTAAATTACCCTCCACGCTAACCTTAATAATTCTAATACTAAATATTTAAAACAAAAACAAAAGTTAAATCATTTTTATTAACACCAAAAAATCAAAACTCTTTTTTTCCCCAATTTCCATGATAATCAAAAACTACAACCTAATCATAAACAACAATTCAAAAAAACATAATTGGTTTTTCAAACCATACTTTGGCCAAGATAATTTGAATGATTGAGTTAGTTTCCTTTAATCCATCTCTTTAATCAATATCTTGAGTATAAACTTTTAAAATTTCGTTATCAAATTTTTCTAAAATCAACCAGAATCGGTTTACATATGTACTAACGTATTCCGATTGTTCTTGATGTTCATCAAAGGTGAAGAAAATTCCCAAAATCGGTCAATACAATACACATTCACCGACCGATTCTGATTGATGTTCTTTGCATTTGATCACCATCAACCAGAATAGATATAAATAAAGGAACTTGTATACAGATTCTGGTTTTGGTTTGTCATTTTCATTGAGCACTAAACTCAGAATCGGTATATAGGAAGGTGTATATAAACCGATTATGGCTTAAAATGTATACAGAAAAAATTCATTGTAGAATCGATACATATGTCACAACACTTAAAACGATTCTGATTTGTACATAGTAAACTGGTCTTCTTGGTGATGATCTTCCTGGTGATGAAGCTGCTAAACTAGTGATCAATCTGTCTTTGCGTGCATATTTCTAATTTTGGTTTCTTTCCTTAATTTATTTTCTCCCTTGCTCTCTAGAAGAAAACTTGGCTCACCTGTGAAGCAAGAGTCACATATACTAGATCTATTTATTTATTTCTTTCTCACAATTTTTATATGGTAGTGTTCGAAAAATGTAGAGAAAGCTTGAGGAAGACTAACACCAAATGAGAATGAGAATCGGTTTAAGTGTTGTGAACACATGCAATGGCAGACAGAACTTGATGATCATGATGATCACGATTGTGATGGATTTTGGAGAAGTGGTATTCGAACTTATGAAGGCATCATAGGGATACTGAAGGTGATACCAAGCTTGGGTAAGAGCCTGATTTTCACAAATCAGTGGTGATCGAGTTTTCAGTCGAGACAATGATAATTAACTGTTGATGTTCTCGGTAATTTATTGATGGGGTTGTTGGCAGAGGTGACGAGGATGAGAAGATGGTAAGCAGTCATGGAGATGTGAATGAAGTCAGTATTGAGCTCGAGAGGATTTCGATGGCAGTACGCATGATCGGGATTAATGGCAGAGATGGTGGTTGATTGAGATCGAGAAAGAAAACAGAGAATGGAGTTTGCCTTGCTGCCATTGATGAAGACTATATGTTGGAGTTTGGTGGACGTGAAGAATTAAGTTGTGGTTCGATGGTTCTCGGTGATTCATGATGATGATCATGGTGCAATGGTAATTGTCGGAAGAGTGGGATGATGAAGATGCATGCTAGCCAAAGAAAGTTGGGTTCGAGTTGGTTATTGCCAACACTAGTGATTGCTTCAAGTGGCAGAGATGCTCGGTCAATGATGGCTGCTGCCATTATCGATGGATGAGAAGAGCTTGGGAACAAAGATGGACGGAGAGTAGTCAGGGAAGGTATGTTGCTGATCAACGGAGAGGATTAAGAGGTGCTACTGGAGGTTATTTCAAAAAGGATGAAGTTGGCCTCCAAAACTCAGTAGAGATGAGCTTCGACCGACGGAGAAGTTAGGTAAAAATGGGGATTTGCTAGATAAACGCATAGTATGGGAAACAAAACCACAATCCGTTCACATGTTTCAGAACATATACCGATTCTTCTACAAACGGTCTATATGCTAATTTCTGCTTACCGGTTTTGGGTGTTCTCCGAGAATAAAAATTATCAACCCAGAATCGGTCGACGAATACATGAACATCTACCGATTATGGGTCGAGTTTTTTCAAATTTTTTTTTTTATCGTGTTTTGGTGATAAATCAACATTAGTTGATTTCTAGATAAACAAGATAAAATATCTATTAAACCAAATTAGCACTAATTAATTAAGGGTAAATTAGTCATTAAAAAACTAATTGGTTAAGGGGTATTTCATTTTACACCAAAATGACTTATTTTTGTCACGTAATGATAGGCCCAAATTAATCTGTATATGCCCCAATTTAGGAAGGATAATAACTAGTAAAACTTAGAAATGATTTATCTCTTAAACTATACCACGGTTTTTCGTAAACTTTATACCGTTGAAAAGCATTTTAAAACACTTACGTAACGAATATAAACATGGCTATAAAATTATACATATTTCTTATAATAACAATAATCAATTAAAAGGGTAATTTTAGAATTATCCCCTTAATTAGAGAGATAGCTCATCTAATTTGGGACAAAATTTAAAACCAACTAGCTCATCTAATTTGGGACTGAGGGAGTATATATTAATTACAAAAATTTGTTGTCATTTAATTCGTCGAAAAGTAGATAAAGTAATCGCGATTAATCTATAGACCATTATTATCGAAGATTATATTATCGAAAATCTAGGAAAATATATATCAACCCTAGTTCAAATCAAATATCCAAAAAAAAATTATGTTAATCCAATTAATCACCCATGTTCGTAAGTTTTTTCTTTAAAGATTTCGGAAGAACTGGTCGTTCGGCTATGAATGATTGTTGAAGATATCAGTCGGCCATTTACCACAACTGTGGATAATAAAAAATTGTCGCAACGACATATTTGGATGAAAACAATATGTAACTCGCAAGCACTATGCGTGAGATTTTGAATTTATAAACATAGGAATATAACTCAAATAATCCACAGTTCCAGTATATACAGTCTCGTCCACAAAGCCCAAGAGTAAGCTGAACGAGTTTCTCCTTTATCATCGTATCCAGAATCTTGGTATTATGCAAAGATTTTGCGAGTGGCCGACAGTTAACCAATGAACCTTGAACATATATCTTCATTCGTGGATTTAAGTAAATAACTTCCAAGAACGAACCAAAGTAATTCAGAGGAACCTTTGAAAAACGACGTACGAAATGGCTGGACGTGATCTTGTAATTCTCGAACGAATTAATATGTCTTCATCTTCAGTAAGACCATCACTTTCCTTCCTACTGTGCCAATCTAAGATATAAATCAGACCCCAAGAGAATTCCATACGTATATTTGTGTTCCTGTACCATTTTCACCGAATAATCCAAAGTTTTCACCGATAAAGATCTCAAGCCTAGTTGCTTGAGCGTCCTGAGCATTGTCAACTAGTTGAGCTATTGCACCGAAAGACCATTCATAACTACTTCCAAGACTTGCACATTAATTTAGAGGTGCAGCTACCAAATCTTTTGTAAAATGATTGTCCGGCTTCTGAGATCTACGTTGAGAGTCAGGATCACATCTTTCCTCCAGATCATTAGAGAAACACGTTTTTTTTGGTTTTTGTTTTGCTCTCTTCAGAGAAAAGCTTTTGCATCATGGTTTTCACAGAATCCGCGGGTTCTCCCAGCGTTGGTCAAAGTCTGAGAAAAGTTTTTGAATCATGGTTTTCACAGAATCGGTGGGTTCTCCCATCGTTGGTCAAAGTCTCAATCGGAATCTGCAACTAATCTCAGACGAGAATGTTGATAAAAAAATGCCAGAGTGCAGCAATGCATTTTCAGATTCTGTAAGATGTTCATGAAAATGCAGTTTAACCAATGCACCACTCTATTTTTTGTTTCTTTAAATCATAGTAATAGCAAGAGCAATTAGAAAAGAAATGTTTCTTCCACATAAACCCGAGGAAGAAACAACTAAAACAAAAACCAAAACAAATGTATCTTCAATATTCTGGAGAAATCAATGACAATACATCAAAAAGTACGGCTACGCAACTAAGATGCTATTAGTAGATGCAACATAATCAATTACTAGAACAAAACATATTCAGCTAAGATTAAGAGGCTAGAGGAACCGCCTCCTATTATTTTAAGTTATATTATGTCTGACATTTTCAGTAAAAAAAAAAAAAAAAAAGAACAACAACAACGAGAACAAAACACGCTTTAAGGAAAGATGATATCAATTGAATTCTTAACAGCAGTACCAAGATTCAAACCACAGAAACGCCAAATGATGTAAAGATATTGTATGTCTAAGGGCAGAGTTAATAGGAGAGGGAGGGAGGCAGTCTCGTCTTTATCAAGCATGAGGACTTGCACAAGCTAACTATCCCACCTCACAGGTGGTTCTATGATCCTCACCAAATGAATTACTTACTATGAGCAGGAATGTTTGCTGTGATCAACAATCCCACTACCACGATCAACCCTAATGTGTCTAAACCAAGAAGACAAACACAACATCTGTTGACTAGTTTTCATTCCACAACAATGCAGACGCCATATGTAGTTTGAGAGGAAATTGACTTGTTTATTGGAGATAATTTCTATCAACTATATAATCACAAAATTAGAATCAAATCTAACCAACACTTAGGAGCATATTGACAATATTGGCAAACAACAGTCAAAAGTAAGTAGAACTAATACACTCAAGTGGCTCTTTTCACTCCCAAATTTCCCATACGGCATTCACTTAGTATTCCCATAAATCAGTTCAAAGGATTGAATCCTACCAGATTGGTTTAAGGTTACAAATAGTAAGCAAGTAAATGTTGGACAAGGAAGACAATGGTGCAAAGTATTCCAATTACCCTAGATTAGAATTGAACTCTCAAACAAGCTCCAAATTGTGTCTCAATTCTCAAACCACATACACAACACAAAAAGAATAAATCAATAGAGACTGTTAATGACCATTAGCAATACCAGTTTTCTAAGAGACTGTTACCACTAAAACATGAAGGTACAATAAATAGATAGCTACAGCATTTGCAGTAATAACTCGAATCCCTGAAACATTTGATACTAAGAAGAAACTGAATAGAGATGTTTGCTGTTGTCAACAGGCCCACCACTAAGATCAAACTAATGTACATGACCTAACAAACACAGGTAATCTCTACTGATTAGTTTTTACCCCTGCAAACAAACATACACCATAACAAAACCTCAAAAGTAAGTAGAGAACTAAATATACTTTCAGCTCTTCCAGCTCTAAAATAATAGATTAAACAATCAATCCCCGGATTCTCATTCCAAATTCAGTTTCACATTGCTACCCACAAAAACCATATTCTAGTTCTATTGGATCAATTATATCAGATGGGTTAAGCCATATAAGGTCTAAAATCAGCATATAAAATGAAAAAGTTGGACAAGGATGTTCAAAAGAATCCTAAACAACTTATGCTACAGTAGATTCGAGTTAATCGCTTAAATAAGCTCAAAATGGCGTCTAATCTAAAACCTAGTGAATCAGACACATAAGGTATAGACAATTGAAATTCAAGTTTCTGAAATGTAAAACACACTCCAATGGGGTTAGCCCTAAAATTCACATTTGTAATATCTAACAGGCTATTATTACCATTGAAACATGAAGATCCGATGAACACATATAACTTGAAAATTAAAAGAGATTAACAACCCCAAATTAATTTATATTACCACAAATTAATGGTCTGCGGTAAATAATTCAAAATCCTAAGATGTTCAAAATTCACATTTCCAAAATGTTTTCAGTTAAGCATCTGAAATTCCTCTATAAGGCTATAAGAAAAATCAAAAAAATATAAATAAAAACCAAAAATTCTTATGTTTGTACCTGGAAAATCCAACCCTCAAAAGACACCCATTACTTCAATCAAGATCAGGAACCTCAACATCACCATTATCAATCTGCTCCTGAACATCTTTAGGATCTTTAGAATCAACAGTGCACCCAACAGAAACACAAGTCCCCAAAATCTCCTTAACAGTACCACTTAAATCCTTAGCCATAGATCTAGGTTTCATGACTTTAGCAATTTCAATAACATCATCAAAAGATATATTACCAGTATGTTTGATATTCTTAACTTTCTTCCTATCTCTTTCTGGTTCTTTCAATGCTTTGATTACTAATGCTGCTGCTGATGGTACTACTGATACTTTTGCTTGTCTATTCTGCACTGTTAGCTTCACTGTTACTCTCAAACCCTTCCAGTCTCTGGCTGTTTCTTTAGCAATATCTTCACCGATTTTCTTTGGTGATAAACCCAGTGGACCGATTTTTGGTGCTAGAGAACTTGCTGCTCCTACTTCACCACCTGTTACTCTTACGTACACTTCTACTATCTGCGTTGGATCCATTTTTGGAGGCATGGTGAATCAAAATGGAAGAGAATCGCCCAGAAATGGAGTTGCAGATGAAGATTTGAGAGAGACGAAGAAATAAGAGAGACTGCGGAAGGGTTTATGATTTTAATATATATGCCCTAGGGTTTTTCACAGAGAGATTTTTGTTCTGTGAGAAGACGATAAAGCTCTTAAAATGACGCTTGATGGTGCGCTAGGTTAGTGGTTAATTTAGTCATTTAGGATGAAAATAATTACTATTGGGCTTACCTTACCATGGGCTCAAAACTTAGTTGTACATTTACTGGACAGAAATTTCTTGCTAAACTTGGTTAAATTAAAGAACCATTTTTTAGGATCTTGTTTTTTTTTTTTTTTGGGACCATGGTCTTATTAGGCCAACCTCCCTATACTTATAAGGGGTATCCTAAAATTAGGTAAATACAAATTTAAATTAAAACTAACCTAATAATTATATAAATCTAATCATATACATCTAATCTAAATGAATCTATTAACCAAAAACAAAAACATGAGGGGAATTGAAATTTTTTAGTTTTGAAAAAAAAAATTATTCTCTTCTTCTTCTCTCTTTCCTTGACGTTCCACGTTCGATTGAAAATCCCATTAATCTTTTTATTTAGTTTTTTGATTGAGAAAATTGAATAGAAATCATCAAAATATGTTTTAAATGGAAATTAAAGTGGCATGTTCAGTTAGGAATAGTTTAAAAAAAAACTAGTTTTGTAACCAAACATTTTGAAACTAAGAACACGAAGAACACTTCGGTTATCACGAATTCAATTTTTCGTAACCGAACTCCGATTTTGGTTGGTTCGCAAAAATAGTATTAACCGAACTCCTCATTGAAAACCAATATATTGTGTTCGGTTGGTTAGGTTAATTGAAATTTTTTTCCTTTAACCGAACACTTGTATTCGAACAACAAATGCTAAGTTTGGATAGTTCGCAAAAATAAATAAATTTGCTAACTGAATCGAACCCTTCTCTGAAAATCAATATGTTGAGTTCGTTTGGTTCACAAAAAAAGTCTAAACTATTTTCTAACCGAACTTTACCAATATTACAAAAAAAAAAAATCCAATGTAACCGAACTGTGCTATTTTGCCCACTATGTTGAGTTTTGATTTAACCGAACTTTGCCCACTATGTTCGGTTGGTTCGCAAAGAAGGCTAAAACTATTTTCTAACCGAACTTTACCAATATTACAAAAAAAAAAAAAAAAATCCAATGTAATCGAACTGTGTTACTTTGCCCATTATGTTGAGTTTCAATTTAACCGAACATGTCCCACGATGTTCGGTTTGTTTGCAAAAAACCTTGACAAACTGAACTCTTGTCCAGTAGACGAAAAAAAGACAAATCTGCCGGAAAAAGAACTAGGTCAATGGGATACATAATGAAAGAGTTACAAGTAAAATAGTAAAGTGAAGTAAACTTCCCGAGTCCCTTGTGATCAGGTTGAGGGCGCTTGACCTAAATGAATTTTGGAGCAAAAATTCGTCAGAATCTCCAAGTTTAGAGCGTCATCTGGTCCTTGAGGTCCATGACAGTGATAAAGTCGACTGGATGGTTTCTCCTTTACTTTGTTGCGTTCGTAACGAGCTTCATCTTCTCCGGAGAGGTCGATTACAGACAGACCGGATCCCGTGTTATTCTCAACATTTTTAGTAATCCTTCTTTGGGAAACGTTTACTTGATCTAGATTTGTTGGATTTATCCCCACTGGTAACTCTAAAGGCGTTTTCAGATAAGTCTGAATATCGATCTTAGATTTTGCAAGATTCTTTTGAGTCCTCAGGAGCTCGCATTGGTCCTTACCCAACGTTTTCAAGAATTTTTAGTAGATTTTTCATGGAAATTGGTTACTGGCGCATTTTAGAGAGAGATCCATGTGATCCGGGAAGCATTAACCTTTCACTAAGGTTAAACACTCGTCATAGAGAGAGAGAAAATGGTAGGGATAAATCTCTCGGCTAAATATGTAATGGATTTACAGAGTGAATCAATAGAAAATTTTTGTCTCTGGATTTGTGGAATCGCCTCCCTTCCTAATAGTAACCATGATTGAAATATGTAACTGAGTGAACAACCTCCCACTGTGGTCGCAAAACGTAGTTACCTAAAATAGGTGAGAGGATAAAAATGAGATTCTAGGGTTTCTAAAAGTGAGTTATGGGAGGTTGAGCACGAACAGTCTTCGCTTAAGCCACGCATGGTGGTCGTTTAAAGGCTGCTCCAGTCATATGAGAAATTAGGGATGGTCTTAGGGAGGGAAGCAGATGAAGAGAGATATTAAATAATTTTATGGTTTGAAGAAGAATTTCTCTGAGAGTTTATGAGAAAGTTGTGTGTTAGCTTGGAGAAATAGAGGACCTATTTATAGCCGAATTCTCTGATCTCAGGTTGGTGTAGATAGGGATTTCTTGTCATGCGGAGCATTTCTCCCGTCTCTTTATATAGAGATAAACTAGGCTGTGTTTATCTCGTTATTCCATCGCCTATACTCTCTTTTGCGGTGAGAAATATGCCGGGTATTTCTCACACGTGTCGTAGACCACCAGAAAAAAACCCTAATGGATTTGATATCCATTCATCGAATTGAGCAATACTTGCTCAGTTGATCGAATATTGATCTAACTATCAATATCAATATTCAGTAATTCGTCGAATTGAGCTCAGTTGCTCAAATATTAATCTAACTATCAATATTCAGTAATTCATCGAATCGAGCAATACTTGCTCAGTTTCCCGGGTTTACAATATTTTCCCAGACAAGCAATATCAACATAAGAACTATATGTCTCAATCATGAATCACTGAGCATTCGCTACTCATGCTCAATTCAACAAAACTTAGACTCACTGTCTAATCAAGTCAACGACTGACTAATCAAATAAACGTATGCTTTGCAGACTCCACGTTCGTGAGACATCAATCACGTCATATGTGGGGATATTACTTAGGGTTTTGGACTAGAGGCCTACGTCATGTGTGTTCATCCATAGTGACAAATGTGAGTAAGTCGTGCAAACGGTTGAAGGAGTTAGCAAAGTAGTGGACGGACGGTTAACCAAGTCTCCACATGACTTGGAACTGGTTTCACCACGATTTCCCGCTTTCCCACTCTTTTACTCAAGAAACCATCACACTTACTGGGATCAATGTGTTCACTATTCTGAAAATATAAATAAGTTGCTGAATCCACGATTGAAAGGACATAAGATCCACGAGATATTGAACAGACAATCTATCGTCTAACCAAGAATCAACGTGTGAGCAATAGTATCTAAATCATTCGAAACTTATTTACACAAACTTGCGTAAACCCACAACACATCCACAATCCTTGATCACCATTGATCCCACACAATTCTAAGCTTCCCTCTTACAGATCAACCCATCTCCCTCTTTGTTACCGAATTGACTCTGGAACGGCCATTGACTTGGTTTAGGCTGGAGTTCTACAGATTGATCTCTCGAACTCAAAGCACTCCCATGCAATGCATCTGTTTGAGGTTAAGAAGTTTTCTCGGTTGAGGAGTCTCGTCCGTACGGTCGTCTCTTCACTTTCCTAAAAAACCAGCAAATCATTTTTCCCCATATACAGATTGGCGACCATAGTGGGAGCGGTTGTAATCCCAATTTTCACAAAACGGTTGATCTTAGGTCAGGTTCAGTTATAAATCCTGACACAAAAACGCCAGCATTAGCAACAATGGTGGTACTCCAGAAACTACTCCTGCTTCAACCAACGGTGCTGGTGATACCACTCCTCCTCAAACCAACATCGAAAATCATCCTCTCTTGGGCCGGTCTCCCGAGAAAATCAGAGAAAATCCACCTACCATAGCTGATCTCATGAAGGTGAAAGAAACTCTCGCCAAAAATCAGACTGATGTATCTACCACTCAGAAGGAGCTATGCAATTATCTCAAAACTCTCACAGGCAGAATGTCAGAGAAAACTCAGGATGGGTCGGACAAAGGAAAATCCAAATAAGTTGATCCCGAAATCTCTCCAATTCATGTGGTGGATGATGATGAAGTCCGAAAATATGCAAATAACCCACCAGAGAAGGAATCCGCGGGTTTCATCACTCGTGAAGACCTGGAACGCTTCATGGAGGATAGAGGGAAAGGCAAGACATCATCTGTTCACCGTTATCAACCTCCATATCCTGATGCTACACAAAGAATTCCTCTCCTGAAAGGATATACCTCTCCAACATTCACATTGTACAATGGAACGGTGAACGCTCGAGAACATGTCTCTTGATTTCTGGAAGCACTAGGCGAACACGAACATAACCATGTCATCCTTCTGATGGAATTTTCGAAATCCCTGACAGGCCGAGCATACACATGGTACAACAATATTGCACCAGGGAGCATCGCTAGTTGGGGAGAGATGGTTAACGCTTTCTACCGAAAATACTTCTTCGTCTCAGAGTAGATTACTCTCTCTGATTTAGGAAAAATATCTCAAAAGAACAATGAACATCTGAACGATTATGTGAAGAGGTTCAGAGTCTAATCTTTGGATTGTCATGACCGGAATGTCACTGAAGAATAACTGGTGGACTTGTGCATCAAAGAAATGATACCGATCTACAGAGCCTTGCTGGAAAATCTTCGGTTCCAGACTTTCTCAGAGCTTCATAAAGCAGCTAAACGATCAGCGACAACTACACATACTTTACTGGAAAGGGAAAAGTCTGCAAGGTCGAGGAACCTCGAAGCAGGCGATGCCTAGTCAACAATAAATACAATCTCCATCCTTCAACAAACGTTGTTGCTGAAAGGAATGAAAGGAAATCCGGTACATAGCATCAGAGCGCTTCTCCAACATCTCAGGCTCCTCTGAAGGCGCAAAGAAAATATAACCAATCCTGAAATGCACAAACCTCGACCCAGCATCAACGAACGGGGAAATGATCATACATACTCAAACTTCTCTCTTCTCATGAAGTAGTGATCGAGTTACTTGAAGTATGGTTCAAGATGGTGCAATCAAATTGTCTTTCATCAGGAGAGAGTCAACTAAAGAAAAAATAGAGAATCCCAGGTAATGTCGCCTTCATAGGTTCATCGATCATTTAACAAGTAATTGCAATATTTTCAAACACATCTTCAAAGATAAGGTTGATCCATAATAACTTCAACTGGGAACTGAAGGAGTACACAAAAATCTTCTCCCAGTCTGAACATTTATACTCTCTGAACAACCAGACAAATAAGCAGTTCAATCATTGATAGAGCATATTTGTGAATTGCTCTATCTGTCTAAGGCATAAGGGAAGGACATGATCATAGCACCAAATTACATTATGTCAGATATCTGTCCATACCGAAAATACTTATTGAACCTTCATCCACATACAATGAGATGCACAACTATGGACTACTTACCACAATCCATCTCAAAGTAAATGAATTCGAAAGAATGTTGATTGATGCTGACACCGCCATCAACATCATTCAACTAAAAACCCTCAGAGCCGCAGGCGAATCTAGTCATGATCTGTTAGAGCATAGCTCGGTTGAACCCACCAAGCGTTGGTATGTCAAGTTTGGTTGTCATATTTTAGTGAACCAAAACTCATTTAAGAGTCACTTGATTTAAATGTACTAGAGTCAACTTCGTATAAGTTAGCTTGAAAGTATTAGGGTGAGACATTACAAGTATTGCGAAGACTTGAAGAAGTGAAGAAGTACGGAGCTACAACCACAACATCATCCTTCCACTTGAGGTTAGTGATATTTGACTTGAACTGTTTCATTCCCTAACATATCTTTCAAGTCGTGCATATTGAAAACATAAAACTACGAAGCATAAATACTCTAGATAGACATAGTATTAAGGAATATAATATGAAGTTTATTGCTTAACCATTAAACTTTGTATATAATACATCAGCATAATCGTATGAATGCTATTGTGATTATGTATGGGTATGAGGTGAGGATTTCATCCTAGGAAACAATGTTTTTATATGTGTTTTAAGAAAGTAAGTTCATGATATGTGTTGTGAACTGAAAAGAAAATCGCCAGGCGTTATTAGGGCTGTTCTTATTTGCATATCTTATGAACGACCAATATGTGTGATTAGTATAACCGCTCATGACTTGTTTGTGTTCTTCGTAAAACTATTCACATGAGGCCTGACTTATGTATTGGTATGACTTTTATTAATGAAACCGATCTTAATTAATCACCTGAGGTATGATCGGGTTTGTGTGTCTGACCAAAATTGGGATAGGGGAACCGATCCTAGTAAGAGGTGTAGTACATCACAAGGGGAACCAATTTTTGTATGAGGTGCATCAAGGTTTATAGTAGAAAGGGGAACCGATCCTATGAACATGTGCAACACATTTTTAGGCAAAGGGGAACCGATCCCATGGACATGTGCAACACATATAAGTTAGATACCATATATATGTGGGGAACCGATCCTAGTACCTAGTCAACCAAATTTTAGTAAGCTAGTGTGACTATGCACAGTACTCACATGGAGTTAGAACCAAAACTTTTTTTGGTAGAACCGTTACACCAATGGTTTGTGATTGAGTGTTACTTGATCAATCACATAGTTCTTGAAAGTCAGATGAACCAATTCTAAACTTGTTTGGAAGTGTGGTAAATCGGTTTCAAGTGAGTAAGTATGAAAAAGGACTTACAAGAAAAAGATGTCGACACACTTTGAACAATGCATTAATGCGTATCTTTTATTGTTCAAAGATATTCCTTAACAGCTAAGAAGAAAGTAAATCCCAAGATCGAATTTAAATAAGTTAAGAATATTTTAATTAAGGTTTTTAATTATATATGGAAAATAAGAATTAGTAATGTGCATTTACTATTTAAAGATTTTCAAAGGAGATTTTGATCATTAATTTGGACAGGAATTATGAAAACCGAATTTGGAGTAATATTGAATATCTTGAGAATATTTTCGGTTTTGGAAATTCCTTGGTGTCCAAACTTTCTTGTCTATAAATACTTTGAGTTTGCATTTCTAGCAAACTAATTTTTCATGACAGTAAACTTCCTCTTTGGGATTGAGAAGCTCTAGTGCGTACCGTTGGTGGGAAACTAAATAATTGTGGTTTATCTTTAGTTTTCATAGTGATTTTATTGACTAACAGTGGTTGAACTTTGATTGCACCTAGTTTGTTTATGCTTAAGAATCTTCTCTTCTGATATAAGATTCACTCAAACTAGTACAAGGTTTCAACATGGATCTTTAGACTGTTGTTAGATCTAAAGATGATCTTGTGATAATCCATTGTTAACAGACTCCGTTCTGTGTGTGATTGATCACAAGAGATTCAAGTAGTTGTGTGCAGGTGTTTATTGAATATCTAATAATATTTGAAGACAAAGAAGAGATAGAAGATTAATGACTTGGTTATATAACCTTTGGTGTGCACAATACTTGTTTAGGTAATAGAGGATCCAACTATAATCGATTTATCCTTGTGGTATTTTGATAAAATAGTTGGGTAGATCGGCATCAATACATTTCCTTGGGATTAAAGGTAATGATTGCCTTTTGGTGATTGAACATAAGATAGATCTTGGAACCTGGCAAAGGAGTTTATGTTAAGATAAACAGAAGAGCTTTGTCCAACTCATATCACTTGGTTGAAGAGAGTTAATATCAAACATATTTGTTGTTCCTTTACTGTTTGGAATACGAACCAAAGGAATTGGCCCAAGTACGTGACTTGTTTATAGGTCGGGGGCGTGGGAATACAGACAGAACTAGGTGAACTATAGGTTTAGTTGCTTGGTCTCAACTATACGAAGTTGGTTTATTTTGTATAGTGGATTAATCCTGAGAGTATTCAATTTTGGACTAGGTCCCGGGGTTTTTTCTGCATTTGCGGTTTCCTCGTTAACAAAATCTTGCTGTGTTATTTACTTTATATTTCCGCATTATAATTATTTTATTATAATTAAAGTAAATTGCACAAACGTTAATTCATATTTACTTGATATGCAATACTATTGAGTTTGGTTAAGTCCTAACCTTTGTATTAAGTAAACACACTTTGTTATTGTATTGTCTCGATCTCGTATCCATAGACAATCACACGAAGTGTGAACCGATTTGTTGTATTGTCTCGACTCAGTCTATAGACAATAAATTTCGGAGAAAGGAGTTATATGAAGGAAAAGTAATAGCTTGAGGTATATTTGGGCACCCTCGCCTTTTCATGATCCCATCGAAATCAAAGACCCTGAAGGATCACTCAGAAATATTTATGGCTACATCACTCTCAAAGTGAACATAAGTTCAACCTATACATAAACCAAGTTTCACATAATCAGGATGATCCAGGATATGACATGTTCTTCAAACGAGCATGAATCCACGCTGAAAATACGGGTACTGACAAAGCGCCTTTGGTTGCACATCTCTCCAACGAAGAAAGTTATGATCCATAAGATATTACGGACATTCCATCATCAGAGCACTTGGAGGAATTTCTAACTTTGACGAGATTGCAGCAAGAACCTGCAAAAGATGCATAGACATTCATCAAGAGGTTCCGCACTCGGGAAAGTCTCATTCCTCCCATGTCTATGTAATTTATTTTCTCACATGCTATCCTAACATGGGGACTCAATTCTGCTATCAAATCTACAAGACGTTATGAATGGTTACTTCACCGCATTAGTATTTTACCAAGTAGTTGAATCTGACATATCTCTGAATCGAGCACCGAGACATTCATTACTGAGATGATGTCCAAGCATGGCAACGAATACTTTGGGAGTTTATCCATAGCCCTGCAGGAGTGTCCATGTGTCCTACAAAATCAGGAAACTCGGATGTCTGCATAAGTGTCGAATCCCACTACCGCAACGAAAGGAATGTTGAATCAACAGAAGATACTCAGGGCCGAGACGATCAAACCTAAGACCCTCGATGCTTAAGGAATATACGCTTCAATTCTCATGCATCTAAGAAGCCTTCAAATTATACCCCCAATCAAAGAGTACACATTCGATAATGGCGCATCTAGTTTCATCACAAATATCTCGACGATGACACACTGATTCAACACCAGCACGATCAAAGTGTAACTGAACTACAATCGATAAATCTTCATTATCCCATGATAAGACTTCTGAAGCAGATGCAACATCATCCACCCATGGATGGCACAAACTCCTTCAACATACACTGGGGACTTGATCTTATTGGAAAGATCGATTCAAATTTATTTATTGCAACCTGGTTTGATTCCATGAAACTTCATCAATGGGACCTTTCTACATTACAAACTCCTGCATGACTGAAGAACTTCCTCTCTTCACCGGTCATATCCAGAATGAAGACTGTCCCTGCTATCTACAACAACAATGTCGACTCACTAACGGAGCCAGTTCATAGTAAAGTTATATTGTTCAGAAGAATTCGAGTTGAACTCCCAGTACACATTCATCTTAGGTATGCTCAACCCATCAACTAGTTCGTGAATGTAAAGGCTCACTGGATGGAGGAGCAAAGACTATATCGATAATCATGGTTCTAGCCTTTTTGGTCTCTGGAGCAACTCCGACCATAGAATCGGCATCAACAAGGATATGTGGAGGAGATCTATTTATGGTCTCGTCATCAACAAGAATTTCTGGAGAGAATTTAATCGTGACCTTAGCATCAACAACAGTCTCAGGCGCAACATCTCTGAAGTGTTACTCAATAGATCGTATTTCTTCAAGCCCTAACGATTCATATCAAGATGTGTATACATGAAAACATGTTAACATGAACGTCTTCCCAAAGCTTACATGACAGACTGGCACGAGCCAAAATATTCTACAAGATGTTCTCATCGCCTCTACAAAGGAGATACAACACATTTTAGGCCATGGGTTTACGTAAAACGTACCAATGGGTGAGGAATGGGACAATTCTTCCTCAATGAAAGATGTTCCTCTATGTCTCTTCTACAACATACCAAAAGGGCGCATCAATATGACATACGAGCTGAAAGATATGGCCTTTACCGTCAGGTCTACGAAATCTGAAAAATTTGTACGGGATTACAAATTACAAATGTGCACACTTCGTTGGCTGATCTCTACAACTCCAAATTGAGTGATTCTTTTCTCATGTGATAAACTAGTATCTTATCTTCAAAATTTGGGGTCAAGCATCGAATTCCGACGTCGTATGAGGTTCCTGCAGCTTCCAGAGCATATAACATGCAAGCAGCAATTCTTAGACGGGATTCATAACTTCCATAGTCGATCGGTGTCCACCAGGACTTTCCACTAAGTCCTTCATCAAGGTACCTCCAACTTCGACCATTTAGGTATTTACATCAAGCTTTTGTACTTGGGTCCTCTATCTAGGTCCTGCCAGAAGAAGGGAAAACGAAAGGGAGAGACTTAACAAAATACTGGGGACTGACGGTCCACTGATCATGATGATCAGTTTCACAGTCCAAGACCCGTGGAACCGGACTCTCCTATGCTAATCATTCATCATAAAAGGAATTCTAACACCGGAACATGCAACCATGATCATTACATCACCCCCTCTTGAGAGCAACTTTAGTTATGGTCATGTGACCAGGGTTTCAGAAGTGATGTTTCTATGACTGACAGAAACAAGATGGCACTGCAAGCACCATGCTCATGTATCAATCAAGGGGTTCAGATTGAAAATTAATAAATGGCATTGAAATCCTTCATCAAGCATTTAAGACACAAGCAAATGGTCTAAAGACACAAAAGAGACGTTTTACAGCAAGACTGTCTAAAGTGATTTTACACTGCCATGTATAAAGTGACGATCTGGGAAAAATTGGTAAGGAATCTAAGGTTTAGTCATATTTTATTGTCTTCATATGGATGTACTCTACAATATATCCAAAATCCACACCAATTGGATAAACTAGCAAAGAGATGTGGCCAAAACATTGGACTACATGCCAGTTGAAAATTTTCTAGAAGTCTCCTGGAAGTTTAGTATTTCGCCTATTTAGGCCCCTAAACATGATCAAAACTCAAAAATCTTCTTTGAAAAAGCTTGGAAATTTCCGGGCATGAAAAAAATGGGTAGATTGCGAAAATCTAACATCTAACGAAGATTCTACAACGTTTTTACTGAAAGACTGAAGTCTGGATTTTTCTGGTGACGTATTTCGGCAAAATTTCTCATATATTCGTATGGATTATCATTCATTCATTCACAAGTCAGGAATTTCATACTTCTATGAAGAAATTATAGGAGGAATACTTAATTGAGGAGTCTCTAAGCCGTTCGAAGGGCTAATGTTGTTGAAGTCACCTTTAGTGGCATTATTACCTCCATTCAGTTCCGGGTTTTGAATATTCTCTGCCTCCTCATTTTCCAAGGAAGAATGTGCTTCATCAATATGTTGTTTATCCGCAATAATCTCCTCATGGATACTTCATTCAAGGAGATACCATGATCGCTTGCAAAAAAAGAGATACTTACATCAACTCCCTCATCGGTGTTGGATTCCTGAATTGTTTTCCCATGAGCAAGATGAAGACTGTCAACGGTCAATGGAACAAAATTCTGAGATTAGCAAACATTTATTTGTGATCCTAATTGTATGGATAAGAAAAGTCATGACGGAGGAAACATCGACAACTCACCAAAGAAACGGTTGGGGACTGCACGTCATTTACTAACATCTTGTAGTCCTTACTTCTGGGTTCTCTGCTCCGAAGACTTTCTTCCATCGCCGTGAAGTTTACATTGATCCGGGATCTCACTACAAGATCACCCTGTGATAAAGTTAATGAAATAACCAGGAGTACAACTCAGTATGAAGGATCTCTCACCATCACTCAGAAGTCCCAGAAGTACCATTTCTTAAAGTTGTATCCGTAGAGATATCATCTCTGGAAACACCATCTTTGGAAGTGTCATCATGGGAGTCAGTCATTCTTGCAGAGTGGCTGTGATGGATGCATAACATTTCTACTACATCACATTGTTCATAAAAAATGCAGGATTCAACAAAACAATGAATTATGGAATAAAGGTGCTCACAACATCGTCTACAAAAATGGTAACTTTCAACTCTTACCTATTTACGATTCCACTAACAGTAGTGATTGTGATACAAGAGTTCATACTTCAAAATTTGCTCGTCTCCTCAAACCTGCAAACACGAGCAAATTTTTTATTCAAAATCATAACTTGATTTTCATGTGAGCAATCCAGCAAAATTTTCACTAAGTGAACACTCATTGGCTTTTGTGCATACACTATCAGATCACAAAATCCATACAAACAATATTTTATCAAAAATTGTTTACTTCTAGCAATTGCTGAAAATCAAAATTTGATTTCACATAAATATTCACTGTGTGAACATTCACTGGTTTTTCAAAAATTGGACAGACGTCCATTCTACAATTGTGAAAACTCACATACAAATATTATTTCACCGTGAATAATTGTCTACTTTCAACAGTTGTTCAAAATCAAAACATTGATTTTACAAAAAAAAAAAAATTTAACGTGCAACTCACGTAACTTTGAAAATATATGTATATATATTTTCCTCCCTCTAGAGAGCATTCGTCTTTGAAACGAGAGCATATTTTCAAAAAAATTTATGAAAGCTCACATATCTAAAATAAAAACAAATCATGAAAGCTCATAGACAAAAAATTTATTACTAACAGACGCACGTCTATTAAAAAAAAAAAATATTCTCTCGTCCGAGCATCCAATTTTGAAACGAGAGTTTATTCCATTTTTTGAAATCTAAAATAAATTAAAAAAAAAACCCTCTTATGCTAAGGGTCATTGTTTGTTTCTTAAACTAACGAACAAACATCTGTTCCTAAAACAAGGATTTCTTTTGGGGGAATATTTATTAAATACCCCTAGTTTTGACACCGAATAAATATACCCTTATACAACAATATAAATACCCCTATCATTTAAATACCTTATCCCTTAAAAAACAGATTACCTTAATGCCCTCACTTAAAATATTATTTTCCATTTAAAAATCTTATCCATTAAAAATAAATAAAAATATATTATTTTACATCCACCAACAGCACCGCCGCCACCACCACTCCGCCACCACCACCACTCTGCCACCACCACCACTTACTAAATACAACCACCAATAATATTCCACAACCGTCACACACCACCACCACTGTTGTTGCCGCCGCCGCCATTAATATTAGGTTTCAACAACTGAAGTTGATCCAAAAAATCAAAAGTTCAAAAATATTTGTCAAATTTGGTTGTTGATTCCATTTTTTCATTGTTGATACACAAACATTGGTTGTTGACTCCCTAAAACTAAGGTCAATTTCTATTGTTGATACACAAATATTTGTTGTTGATTCCATTTTTCTATTGTTGATACACAAACATTGGTTGTTGACTCCCTAAACTAAGGTCATTTTCTATTGTTGATACATAAATATTTGTTGTCGACTCCTTACACTAAGATCAATTTCTATTGTTGATACACAAATATTGGTTGTTGATTCCATTTTTCCATTGTTGATACACAAACATTGGTTGTTGACTCCCTAAACTAAGGCCAATTTCTATTGTTGATACACAAATATTTGTTGTGACTCCTTACACTAAGATAAATTTCTATTGTTGATACACAAATATTGGTTGTTGATTCAATTTTTCTATTGTTGATACACAAACATTGGTTGTTGACTCCCTAAACTAAGGTCAACTTCTATTGTTGATACACAAACATTTGTTGTTGACTCCTTACACTAAGATCAATTTCTATTGTTGGCACATAAATATTGGTTGTTGACTACCATTTCTATTGTTGGTACACAAACAAGAATCAAATAAAGACTGAAAACAAATAAGAACCAAACAATAACAAGAGTTTATGATTCACAATTTCAAATAACTACTGTATTCATGATAATTCCAACAAAAATGTGTCAATAGTCAGTTAAACATACCAAGAGAAAGTCACCTTCTCGCTTCATCACCAATATCAATATCAAACCACCAACTCCGACTCCAACAGAACCACTACTACCGTCCAGCACCCCACACCTATCAATGTGTAACCAAAAGACGAGAAACCTTGAACGAGAAGTGCAAACTGACCTCCATCTTAAAGGAATTGGGAATGACTAATCTAAGAAAGAAAATGCGACGTCCTTGAAATCTCCATCTTTCATTATTATACCAACTGCTCCATCACTATCTTGCATTAGAGTACCAACTGCGACATCACTAAGCGCAGAACCTACAATATAGTTTTCCAACCCAATTATAACGAGTTGAGGCTCATTAGATGCAACTAGACTAATTTTTAAGAAATTAATTTTTCAATTCAAACCCAATTTTTTAAGAAATCTTTTTTATGCATCTACATTTCATTCATTTCCCAATTAGATACTATAAATGAATCAAATAATACTCCACTTTTCTCACCAATTTCTTTTCATATTCTTACATCAATCATGCCAAAAAAATATTACCTAAATTGTAAACTATCACCAGTTAGATCAAAAGTCCCATAATAAAATCTATTATAATACCAACATCCCTTACCCCCACCATGCCCACTACCATCGTTTTGTTAGTATCCACTCAATCTTGTTGGATACTGACAACCCAAACAAACAAAAAAGACTCAACTCCTGGTTAGCTCCAAGTCAACACCGTTTCTTTCCCTCCACCATCACTCCCTCCACAACAACAACACCAACATGAATGTTGATATCACACCACTACCACCCTCACTACTACTGCAAAAGACGACAACATCACCTAATTTAACTTCTTAACCTTAAACTACCAAAATTGAACTTAGTAGTTACTATGCAACACAAAAGGAACTAATTAGATAAATAAATCCTGGTTTCTATTCAGTCCATAAAAAAAATCTGTAAATCAAAAAGGAAAAATGAATCTGGTTTATATGCAAGCAAAGTAATATCAAACACATTACAATTGGAAACCAGTAGTTGCTGACAACCACCACCTCAGATACAAGCACAACCACCACCACCATAACAGTAACAATAAGCACCACTGCTACTGCTATCTGTAACAACACCTACTTCCACCGCCACCACATCATCCACCAATAACATATCCATAACAACAACAACTTATGATTTTTGATTATCTTAATCTTACTCTCGATTCACCAACTAGAAAAAATTAATTAGAAAATTGCTTTGAAAATCCAGCACCACCAACATAAACCAGCCGCAAGAACTGAAATATGACTTCCTAAATCAACTCAATTAACCCTATTCAAACACAGAAGCTCTATAAATCATTTTTAACACACAAACGGAACTCAATAGGAATCCAAAAGTCAACACATAACTCAACTCAATTGAACTTAAAAAATCACGATTTTGATCAATAAAAAATCAACTCAAGTAAACTTGGATTATACTTATCTTTCGATTTATTTTTTGTTGATGAATCTTCGTTTGCAGTTGTTGTTGATGATTTTCATCGACTTTTATTTATTGATTCAGCACAAATCTTTTAGAAATGATGTTGATACTAAAATTCTGATACCGTAATTTTCTAGGGTAATCACTCTATTGGCGGAGCGCGAAAGTGGTATTAGTTGCAGAGTTGGTAATGGTGGTGGTGGAGAAATTGAGAGAGGATGTTTAGGATGCCGTGTGGTGATGGTGGTGGTGGATTTGGTGGAAGTATAGGAGGTGATAGCGGAGGAGGTGTTCCTGAATATTTTTGCAGGAACGGAGGAGGAGGTGGTAGCGATGATGAAGACAGTGGTGGTGGTGGTGGTGGTGTTGTCTGGAAAGAGGGAGAGAACCGTTAAAACTTTTAGATCTGAAATGAAAGAGGAAGATATTGATACTCAATAAATAGGAGGGTAAACTTGGAAAAAATGTTAGTGGACCCCTGATGGGCTTATAGATGGAGAGGGGTATTTTTATTGCATGATAAGGGTATTTGTGTAGCCCATCAAAACAAGGGGTATTTATATAATTACCACTTCTTTTGGCCGGGCTAGTAAACGATAAACCGACCAAAACCGGATATCCGACCGTTAAATTAGCATTTTTTCATCTCCCCGTGCTCACGAGATGACACACTATCATACTTTCAGGGTCCTTACTTGGGAATTTTATGGTACATGACACCATTTGAGCAAATCAGGATTCTGAAAATACCTTTGTACGACCGAGTTTAACTGCTTATCTCGTCAACCGGAAAATCACCATCTAATGCTTACTGTGGAACATGATTGTCCCTCACTAAGCAGGGTATTTAATGTTGATGGTGGATTTTCGACAAAGGTCAAAATCGTAAAATCATGATATTGCATGTTTCTGACCCGGCTTCAGGAACGCATGTGACGATTCATATTTTACGATATGTGAACCGTTTTACTATCTCTGATCGAGTTCCTCTCAGATCCATGATGAATATGTCTCTCGAAAGGCCTCCCACTAGATGAGCGTTCGATGCTACACATTTCATCATGACCTCTATGTAGATTAACATGATTGGGCGGTCCTCTGGACATAATTGTTTGTCGGAGGGATTAACGCCTTCAGGATTTCGGCGATACTCGTTGTTCCCTGACTACATAGAGAGACCCATATCTACATAGAATAACGATTGGGTGGTCCTCCTACATAATTGTTTGTTGAGAGGGATTAGCGCCTTCAGGACGTCGGCGACACTCGTTGTTCCCTGACTATGTAGAGAGACCGTGTATAGATTCAGGCGACTCTCCTACATAATTGTTTGTTGAGGGGGCTAAACGCCTTCAGGACACCAATGCTTAGGGCTGCACAAGAACCAGTTGAGATGACCTGGACCGGACTAGAACCAGAAATACCGGACAGGAACCGCACCGGTACCGATGTAGCCGGTACAGGGATCGAGAATGAATTATGAGAACCGGTGTATACCGGTATAGGGAACGGTTCTTGGCCAATTCCCAGTAGGAACCGGACCATAATTCCCGATGAAAAATAGCCGTAGATCTATTGATTAGAAATAATCTTGGCCGTCCATTTGCCATATATATTTCTAATGACCTAATTCTCTTATCAATTTCTTTGTTATTCTTCACTTCTTTAGTTTCCACAGAGAAAATATGGCTGCTATTGCCACCACCATGATTCAATTTCAAGAGGGTTTCCGTCATCGTTTTCAGAATTAAAGTACTCAAAAATCGCAGATAATAACAATTCTTTAGAAGAAGTTACAACATCACTAGCACAAGCAGGTCTATAATCATCAAATCTGATTGTCGGTGTCAATTTCACAAAAAAAAATGAACGGGGTGGTCAAAAATCGTTCAACAACAAGTGTTTACATTCCATTAACAAAACCTCCCGAAACCCTTACGATCAAGCGATTTCTATAATCGGAAGAACATTATCATCGTTCGATGAAGATAACCTAATTCCCTGCTTTGGATTTGGTGATGTGAAGACTAATAATAAAAATGTATTCAGTTTTTACAAGGATAAAGTCTGTAATGGATTTGAAGAGGTGTTAACCAGGTATAGAGATTTGGTACCGCATGTATGCCTTAGGGATTGAATTTGTTAGTGGTGTTTGATTTGTGGTTGATTTGAGTAAGAAATAAATGTTAGAGAACTTCTCGGTCAAACTCGCATGCGTTGATATATCAAGCATGTTTGTCAATCTTAGTGATCAAAACTATATAGTCTTGATTTCTATTCTACTATAGCTAAAGTCTCGGACTAGGATAGAAAGTATAGTTGAGCTCAAGAACTCCATGGCGATCATCATACAAGATGAAGGACTACTGAAGCAACCAGTGGATCTTCATCGACTAAAAGGTATGTGGATACTTGAACTTATCTATCACTAAAAAGTATATCTACTTTATCTCCTATCTTGAGATAAAATTCGTTTATCTATATAGACTAAGAATATGCACATGTGACATTTCGAGCTGAGTATATCCTGCTTATCTATTTCTCGAAATGGGTGTTGGTAAAGCTTTCGCTTTATCCAAGTTCATGTTTTCCTAGTGACGAAAGTCATGTTATGTTTCAATCATTTTGGAAATTGCTCTGATGGAAAATAGTTTGTGAATAACAACTATATAACGCCCTCTGAGAATGTTTCAATGATTGAAATGAGAGTTTAGACTATATAACCATTGGGGGATATAAACATTATTGTGGCAACACATATATGTATAAGTCCTTATCACTTGAACCGAAGTTTGCGAACTTTGTTGATCAAGTGGAACCGTTAACGTGAGGAAGCAACTCAGTCATGAACTGGCGTGATTGAGTTATCGAACCCGAGAATTTCTGCTGAAGTTGTAGCTCATGTAACCCTTGAGTCCACTTAAAGCGAACCCTAGTCCATGAATCTGACGGAAGCTCTCGAACTCCGATAGGCAAGAAAATTAAAGTCTTCGACTTTGGGTCGTATAAACTCTTGGTTGTGGGTAAGATCAGTTAACGGAATCAAGTGCGCATTATCCTGCTGGGATCAGAGGCGTAGGAGCATAACTGTACCTTGGATCAGTGTGAAATTGGTTGGGGTTCAACTACAGTCCAGACTGAAGTTAGATTGTAGTAGGCTAGTGTATGTAGTGGCTTAATATAGTGTATGTTTAATCTGGACTAGGTCCCGGGGTTTTTCTGCATTTGCGGTTTCCTCGTTAATAAAATTCTGGTGTCTGTGTTATTTCTATTCCGCATTATATTTTGTTATATAATTGAAATAATACAGATTGTGCGATGTTCAATCGATTAGAATATCCGACCTTATTGGTTGTTGATTTAAATCGATTGACACTTGGATATTGGTCTTTGGTACCATCCAAGTTATCTCTCTTTGATTAGATTCGCGAATCATATTTGCTTGAGTAAATTAAATCGAGAGATTGAGATAATAACTCCTTGAAATATTTTCTATTGATTGAGTCTTGTTGATTCTCTAGAAAACAACTCGGAGTTGTCCATACAGATTGCTAATCGAAATATTGGGTGGTGTTGTTAAACCCCCGCTTTTTTAATTGGTATCAGAGTAGGAAAACACGTTAAAGATCTTACAAGTCTGTGTTTGTAGCGATCTGACTCTATGGACAAAGGTGATATATCAATAAACGTATCACCAGTCTTCGATATCTCTAATTACTTATGGTGGAAAATTGCTATGCGAGCTTTTCTTCAAGCACGTGATTTTCAATCATGGGTATATGTTGTTAATGGCTATGATCCTCCCCTTGCTGCAGAAGGAGAAAATGTTCCAAAGAATATTGATGAATATACTCCTGCAGAAGTTCTTGATGCAAAGCAAAATTCAGACGGTTTGAATGCGATCATAAATGCCATTACCCCAAATCTTCAGCACCATGTGTCTAATTGCACTAATTCGCAAGAAGCTTGGGATATCTTAGCAACTGTATTCGAAGAAAACTCCAGTGAAAAGGAATCAATGCTTCAAAACCTTAATTCGGATTGGGAAAACCTTCGTATGGCAGATGAAGAAACATTTGATGAGTTTAATCACAAAGTTTCTGAAATTGTTAATGCATATTTTGCGTTGGGTAAGACTATTCATGAAAAGGACATTGTGATGAAAATTCTCAGATCACTGCAGTTGATGGTGGATTTTAGTTTAGGGCTAAAATTGTAAAACCAAATTTAATATGTTGCCACCCTGCAAAGGATGAAGCTAATTTAATAGGCTGACATCCTGCAAAGAATAAAACCATTCAAGTGACGAATACTTCTCACTTTATTAATTCACCAAAGCATGTGCAACCATCCTGTGAATTTAATATACCCAGAACGGAGCAAGTAGCAACCATCCCGACGGAGCATGTAGCAACCATCCCGGCTTTCTGTAGGTATACAACATTACTATTAATGCTTTAATTAAAGCCTTGTGTTCAACATGAAAACACCCGTAGGCTACCTGACGGCGGGTTATATTAGCCCCGTTGAACGCATGCAAGACTACCCATGTTAGTCTCACATGCTGAAAACAAACTCAAAAATAGATCTCATATGTCCAACTTCGCAGGCATATTCGGACGACCTAGATCGCACGAGGGACCGAGTAGCATGCATGCACATGCTCACCGCCAGCATACATTCCTCCTGGGTTGATTGGTTTCCCCAAGGGGGCTGTAGAAACCACAAAACCGTTAGAGAGAAGTGGCGGACCCACAAACCCTAAAATTAGGGTTTTGCTAAACAAGTTGCGACCAAGCAACTTGCAACCAGCGTACACGAACGGATTGGTGTCCCAACCACTGGACGGAAGCACCTGCATACTCAACGTGGGCTCGGCTACATGGCCAACCAATCGGACATGGTTGGTTGCAGCCAGTCGTCTCGAAAATCGTTCCCAAAGGTAGCATGCAAGGCCACTTATAATCTCGGTCATCCGTCATCGCAGGCGTGTTTGGATGGCTTAGATCGCGCCTATGATCGCAAACCAAGCATGCACATGCTCGCCACCAACCCACCTCCATGCTGGTATGATCGTCTTGCCTGTGGGAGTCACAGACGTTGGGAAATGTTAGCTTGAAGGTTGGGCCCGCAAACCCTAAAATTAGGGTTTTCCGACAAGTTGCGACCACGCAACTTTGGGAGGGTGTGTACGAACGACCAAGAGGCGGAATTGCTGGCCGACGGTGTCTACATTCTCACCATGGGCCCACCTCCACGGTGAACCAATCGGACAGCTCCCCTGACTGCCATGCGTCTCGATTTGCGTGCCCAAAGGTGGCATGTAAGGACACTTCTAATATCGACCATCCGTCATCGCAGGCCAGAACGGGCGAACAAGATCGCTCCAATGAGATTAAACTCTACATGGGCGTGTAGATTGGCGTCTTGCCTGCCTGCAGGACCAATCGGTCCTCCCTTGCACGCCTCCCAAGGCATAAAACCGTTAGGGTGAAAAGGGAGGCTTGCAAGCCTTCCAAACCCTAATCCAACGGTTATTCCTCCATCAATCTCGTCCGTCCAAGTTCGCATGCTTGGATGAATAGCCTAGGAAGGAAGTTAGGTGGAAAACAAGGTATCACCGTGATCACCATCCTCCACACTTCCCCATGGCATAACCGGCCAAGGTGGGTCCCGCTCATGCGACCTCCGAATAACGCCTGAACATAGCTAGTTGAGTCACTTCAACTTGAAATCTTTTCATCAAGGTTGTGTAGGCTTCAAGTATGTTAAGAATATTTAATGCACCGCATGCATACGATATGCGCCTACAAACAACACGATACTTCACAAGTATCAATTTCCTTCATGGGTTTTGCTTTCGGGCTGTTTTCTCCTCCCGAACGAGCTTAAAACCTAAATATTCCCTCGTTAGGAGATAGGAAATTCTTTTTCGTATGAAATGGAGGGGCGGATCATCAAAATCCGAGTCCGTACTAGAATTCTACAACGATTCTAGTAAGGAGCGCTAATTAGGGTTTCTGGTGCAACGATCAACGGTTGCCCCTCCTCTCAAGATGCAAAATATCGACCGTCGAAGGTCACCAAGCTAGCAAGCTTCCCGATCCTGACTTGCCAAACTACAAAAACATGCTACATGTTTTCCAAAACACTCGAGACATCAATCATGTCACAAATTGGGGGACACAAACTGGGGTATTGGTCTGGCGGTTTATAGCATGCAGCGTGCAACAAGCCATCACAAGATCGTGTCAGGGAAACATGGGCGGTTAGCGATGATAGGAGAAGTGGGCAAGCAACCGTGTGACACTAACACACAACTCCACTTCCTCCATCACTCCACTTCCTCCACTTTCCCACGAGAGACGTGATGAAGGCTTATCGACTTGTATAAATAGGTTCTCCTCCCTATTTCCAGGACAGAGAAAAACCAAGTGTTAATACCATCGTATTCAACACCCATAGCCTTCCTGAAACATTTGCTAGAATGCTCAACCTTCTGTTAACAAGTCATCAAATAGCCTTCACCTTCATACTCTCAAGACCTTCTTCTCTTCCCTCCCTAAGATCAACCTCACATCCTTCACCTGTTACCGAAACAAATCTGGAATGGCCGTGTCTTCGGTTTAGGCCAGAATTGTACATATTATCTCTCGAATCAAAAGTGCTCATCGTGCAACACATTTGTTGAAGGTTTAAATTCACTTCTCATCCACACACACCCAAAATTACCTAAACCTGCAGAAGTAGTTTTCTCCCACAAATAATTTGCATGCTCACCGTGGGCCCGGCTACATGGCCAACCAATCGGCCATGGTTGGTTGCAGCCGGCCGTCTCGAAAATCGTTCCCAAAGGTATCATGCAAGGCCACTTCTAATCTCGGTCATCCGTCATCGCAGGCGTGTTTGGATGGCTTAGATCGCGCCTATGGTCGCAAACCAAGCATGCACATTCTCGCCACCAACCCACCTCCCTGCTGGTATGATCGGCTTGCCTATGGAAGTCACAGACGTTGGGAAATGTTAGCTTGAAGTTTGGGCCCGCAAACCCTAAAATTAGGGTTTTCCGACAAGTTGCGACCACGCAACTTTGGGCGGGTGTGTACGAACGACCAGGAGGTGGAATTGATGGCCGACGGTGTCTACATGCTCAACATGGGCCCACCTCCACGGGGAACTAATCTTCCACCTCCCCTGACTGCCATGCGTCTCGATTTGCGTGCCCAAAGGTGGCATGTAAGGACACTTCTAATCTCGACCATCCGTCATCGCAGGCCAGAACGGGCGACCCAGATCGCTCCAATGAGATTTAACTCTACATGGGCGTGTAGATTGTCGTCTTGCCTGCCTGCAGGACCAATCGGTCCTCCCTTGCACGCCTCCCAAGGCATAAAACCGTTAGGGTGAAAATGGAGGCTTGCAAGCCTTCCAAATCCTAATCCAACGGTTATTCCTCCATCAATCTCGTCCGTCCAAGTTCGCATGCTTGGATGAATAGCCTAGGAAGGGAGTTAGGTGGCAAACAAGGTATCACCGTGATCACCATCCTCCATATTTCCCCATGGCATAACCGGCTAAGGTGGGTCCCGCTCATGCGACCTCCGAACAACGCCTGAATATAGCTAGTTGAGTCACTTCAACTTGAAATATTTTCATCAAGGTTGTGTAGGCTTCAAGTATGTTAAGCATATTTGATGCACCGTTGTTGATGGTGGATTTCTATTTAAAGGATAAAATTGTAAAAAGCTAATTTTTGTAAGCTGACGTCCTGCAATGGATAAAGCCTTCAGGCGATGAATACTTCTCGCCATATTAATTCATTGGAGCATGTGCAACCATCCCTGAGAATTAAAACCTACCCAGAACGGAGCATGTGGCAACCATCCCGACGGAGCATGTGGCAACAATCTCGGTTTTCTGTAGGTATACATCATTACTATTAATGCTTTAATTAAAGCCTTGTGTTCGACATGCAAACACCCGTAGGCTACCTGACGGCAGGTTATACTAGCCCCGTTGAACGCATGCAAGACTACCCATGTTAGTCTCACTTGCTGAAAACAAACTCAGAAATATATCTCATCCGTCCAAATTCGCATGCATAGATGGAGGGTGTAGATATAGATTCAGGGGGTCCTGAGCATGCTACCATGATCACCGCGGACCCACCTTCATACATGACCAAACGGTCAAGGCCAACTACAGTTGGTCCTTCCAAAACGTGCGCTCAAAGTGAGCATGACGCACGGCTAGGGTTCCTTTTAATCGTGAACGTCCAACTTCGCAGGCATAGTTGGACGGCTTAGATTATACCCTAAAACAAGTAGTGAAGTGATGGTACACCATTGGCGGGCCCACTTTCTACCTACATGACCGATTTCCTCATAGGCAAGCCGTGGTACAAGAAATGAATTCCCAAACAAGGCTAGATTAACGCCTTATGCAGGTTGAGAAGATCCAAAACGATCACGACCATCCGACTTCGCAGGCATAGTTGGATGGCTTAGATTGCGCCCAGGGTCATAGAGCAAGCATGTACATGCTCACTGTCGACCCAAGATGTTGCATACATGGTCGGTCTCCCCAAAGGAGGCGCACGCAACCCAAAACCGATCGCCCAAAGTGGCCGGTCCAAAACCCTAATTAGGGTTTGCGGCGCAGAAACATCTCGAGCGTCCATCTTCGCAGGCTTGGACGAAAGGAAAATATGGAGACTTAGAAGGAACCGAGCATGCTAGCATGACCGCCGTGGGCCCGACTTCACGCCTAGCTGATCATCCAAGACCGGCAGTGGTCAAGATTCTCGGTACACGCGCCCAAAGGTGGCATGTCACGGCCCCTCCATAAATTCTAATCTCGACCACTCTTCTTTTCCACCTAAGTCGAGTGGCTCAGATTAAATCTTTGCGAGTTAAGAAGGCATGGGCGTGAACACCATTGTACCGCCTCCATGCAGGGCTGATCGGTTCCTCCATTGGAACTCTCCTAGAATGCAAATGTTTGGGTTGAAAGAGGCAGCATGCGCGCCTCTCATCCAACGATCGCAGGTAGGGTTGCAAACCATCTCGTCCGTCCAACTTTGCAAGCTTGGACGAATGACTTAGGGTACGAATCAACCAGAAAACAAGGTATCACCATGATCACCATCCGTCACTCTTATTCACATGGTAACCGACCAAGGCATGGCTTATCTATACATCCTCCAAACGGTCACCTGAAGATGGATGCATGCGATGTTATACTAAGTTCACGGTTCACCCTGCACTATTTCCTGTGGGTCCCGCGATCCACACACTCGAGACATTAATCACGTCATAACTGGGGGATACAAACTGGGGTATTGGTCTGGCGGTTTATAGCATGCAGCGTGCAACACGCCATCACAAGATCATGTCAGGGAAACATGGGTGGTTAGCGATGATAGGAGAAGTGGGCAAGCAACCGTGTGGCACTAACACACAACTCTACTTCCTCCATCACTCCACTTCCTCCACTTTCCCACGAGAGACGTGATGAAGGCTTATCGACTTGTATAAATAGGTTCTCCTCCCTATTTCCAGGACAGAGAAAAACCAAGTGTTAATACCATCGTATTCAACACCCAGAGCCTGCCAGCAACATTTGCTAGCATGCTCAACCTTCTGTTAACAAGTCATCAAATAGCCTTCACCTTCATACTCTCAACACCTTCTTCGCTTCCCTCCCTAAGATCAACCTCACATCCTTCACCTGTGACCGAAACAAATCTGGAACGGCCGTGTCTTCGGTTTAGGCCATAATTGTACAGATTATCTCTCGAATAAAAAGTGCTCATCGTGCAGCACATTTGTTGAAGGTTTAAACTCACTTCTCATCCACACACACCCAAAATTACCTAAACCGGCAGAAGTAGTTTTCTCCCACAAACAATTGGCGACCACAATGGGAGGTTAATCTCTCGGATGCAGAACTCGAATCTTTAAAGGCTACCAGTTTTTATTCGACTTTGGAGAGGCAGATCTTAGATTTGATTTGATTATCAATTCACTCTTCACCAAATCCCAGAAGTTCATCCCGAGATGTACTCCCGTTCGTTGAATCCTTCAGAAACCATGGATAGTTCAAGTGTCATCGAAAATGTGACCAGGATGCTGGAAGACGTCCTGGAAAATCAAGCAGGTATTTCCAGAAGGCAGAGTGAAACCTTCCGCCTCTTGAAAAACATATAGGCTCAATCACATGAGGGCTCTGCAAGCAGCTACCCGTAAAGTATCACTAATGATGCAAGAAATTCTGGAGGTCAGGTTTTCAGAAGAACTGGCGGAACACATGGCCCCAGAGAGCCCAGAGACCAACAAAACCTTTCACCTGGCAACGGGAGCTTGAGACGGATCGACCAGCATGAAGAATTACGACGCTTGCCGGATAAAAACAGAGAATCAACTGCATACGAAGCCTTGTTAGAAGATTTATACCTCAAGGCTCTTGCTAAGACTCAGAATAATACCCAACCCGTGCTGACTCTTCATCCAGGAGAATAAACGCTGGAGGAAGGCGAAATCAATCAGAGAGCATATGAACGTAGGATCTTGCATCCTTCTGATCACCAGCTCAACGACAATGCCATCGCCAGCGCAGCATCCTCCATGTTTCAGCAGAATCTCCCGACGAAGAGGGCCGTGGATGCAGTGACGCGTGACAACGCCTCAATTCCGTCTCCAAAGCGTGCTTCACACCGAATCCTAAGAGAAGAGCCACGACACGCGCCGACGCAGGAAAGTTTAGACTCAAAAGATCCACAATTCCCGTTTCCCATAAGGAAGATTGTGGAGTTGTTGGAGATATGGGTACGTGATGGAGAAGTACAACTGCCGCCGGTGCGGCGTCCGCCCACCGATCAAGAGACAGCCAACCCGAGGTATTGTCATTACCATCGATTTCTCCATCACCCCACCAGTGAGTGCCACGCATTGTTCACGATAAGATAAATTCAGAGAAGCAATATTTCCCCTCAAAAAATTAGCACGCGCTCTTTGGGGAGAGGGTATTCGGGAGTACTCATTCTCATGCACGGATTTCGAAAGACAAGTAAGTCCCATCAAACGTTACTGTAAGATAATTATATATCCTACTGGGGACTTGGCGTCCTATATATATGAACATGATACTCAATGAGCAAGCGCCATACATGCTCACCACCCCTCACCTTTCCCTTTAACACTGCGTTTTCAATTTCACATGACATGTTTGATCACTCATAATATAAGATTCAGATTCTATTTTAGAATAATCTTTTCTAAAAGTCAAGCATTCATAAAAGCATGTCGTAAATAAACCAGTCCAAGATTCAATCACCTATCAATTCAAAACCTAAAACCAAACTGTGTGAAAGGAAATCCTCGCAATCACTCGAAAAGCATCTAAAGAGAAAACACAAGTAGGCGGCATGAATACTTCAGGGAAAATCTTTCAGCAACACCTCATCCTTCTGAGCAAGAGCGGATTCCATCTTCCGGAGAACGTCTTGCTGAGATTTCAACTCCTCGGCCAACCTACCAACCTTTTGTTTCTGATGAACGACGCATTGTTAAAGTGGAAAGCACCTTACCTTGCTTCTTGAATCTCCTGAATTGCATGAAACCCTTTGAAGAACCAATGAGCATTGAAGTCATACACAAGAAACACGTCCAAGTGGCACTTCCAGTCTTCCATCACGTCTTCATAAACATCACGACCAATTGCGACACTCATCTCCCGAATAGAGGATAAGGCATCCTGAACGCGATTTACCAAAGCAAGACGACACTTCAGCTTCGTGGTGGTAGCAATATGGCCATATTTCTTCCATATTGTGGTGTACAACTCCTCAAACTGGGCCGGCACGCTGAGCCCTCCAACCAACACATTATCAGGATGTGGATTATCAAAGGGAAGGTCGAACATACCACCAGGAATGACTGCTGGCGACAACATCTCTTTAGAAGGAACCATCGCAATAGATGTCCCTTCCAAACTCCTTGAAGTGATGGTCTGGATTGCTGACACGGCCTCATCTACAATCTCATTAAAATTACCGCTCTGAAAGGCATTCTATTTAATCGAGCTTGCACCATATTCATCGTTGTATATGATAGGATCAGTGTTACCAGACTTTCTGAACCAGTAATAAGGATTATATTATGTCTGGGGTGCCTCCTGACGTTTGGAAAAGACTTGGTAAGCATTCCATCATTTATATTTGGCACATCTCTGAAAGAGTCGACACCTCCCTTCACAACATTATCCTCCGCGTTCATCATTGAGCAACTGCAATAAGATTGGAAGAGTTAGCATGTTTCCAAGGAGTCATATAGAAATAAAAGATTCTCATGATTCCCAACTTCGTTTTTATGCACCTAATACAGAGATTACATGGGATTGGGATGGTTCAAGCGTCCTCCAAACAAACTCAGTTGAGGGAAATTTACACTACCATGTGTTCGATTATGAACTGGGAGCAATGGGTATGGAATCTAGTATTATGTTATGTGCCATTCTCTTCATATGGAAGTTACCTACAACATATCAAAATTTCACGACAATCGGATGAAAAAGCAAGAAGGGGTGGCTAAAACATCAGAAGACACGCAACCTGAAAAAATTCTGAAAACCTCCTGGAAGTTTACTATTTCGCGGTTTTTATCCCCTAAACACGCTCAAAATACAAAAAGCTTCTTTGTTAATTCTTGGAAATTTTCTGGGCTTGAAGTTACATATGAGGAACATCGAAATCCGAGTTTGTATGAAGATTCTACAGCAATTTCGGTAAACGCAAGCGCAAGAGTACCTCAAAATCACGCAGGCGGGCACTAAAGTTTGCATGCGCATCCCTAAAGCCAAGCCAACATGTCAACATATTTTTCTACAATTGGTTATCATGTCTACAAGTTCAAGAAAGTGGTTATATCAAGCTACAACCTGGGTTTTGACATGCAAGGATAAAGGGAACAAACGACATGTTTATGATTTCTTTTACTACGCAACCCTAACAGGCGGTAAAGGAATTAATTATGGTATGTTTTGTTGTGCCTACAATCCTCTCAAAATACAAAAGAAACTCTAACTAAATAATTAGGGTTTGCAAAAAAAAATCGCACCTACCTGACGAACGGCGTCGGCGGCGACAGAATTAAAGTACTCAAAAATCGCAGATAATAACAATTCTTTAGAAGAAGTTACAACAGCACTAGCACAAGCAGGTC
This sequence comes from Papaver bracteatum, assembly GCA_023529315.1. NCBI lineage: Eukaryota > Viridiplantae > Streptophyta > Magnoliopsida > Ranunculales > Papaveraceae > Papaver > Papaver bracteatum. Next base: position 207,022 of record JAJJWX010000125.1, read on the forward strand.
TATAATCATCAAATATGATCGTCGGTGTCGATTTCACAAAAAACAATGAACGGGGTGGTCAAAAATCGTTCAACAACAAGTGTTTACATTCCATTAACAAAACCTCCCGAAACCCTTACGAACAAGCGATTTCTATAATCGGAAGAACATTATCGTCGTTCGATGAAGATAACCTAATTCCCTGCTTTGGATTTGGTGATGTGAAGACTAATAATAAAAATGTATTCAGTTTTTACAAGGATAAAGTCTGTAATGGATTTGAAGAGGTGTTAACCAGGTATAGAGATTTGGTACCGCATGTATGCCTTAGGGATTGAATTTGTTAGTGGTGTTTGATTTGTGGTTGATTTGAGTAAGAAATAAATGTTAGAGAACTTCTCGGTCAAACTCGCATGCGTTGCTATATCAAGCATGTTTGTCAATCTTAGTGATCAAAACTATATAGTCTTGATTTCTATTCTACTATAGCTAAAGTCTCGGACTAGGATAGAAAGTATAGTTGAGCTCAAGAACTCCATGGCGATCATCATACAAGATGAAGGACTACTCAAGCAACCAGTGGATCTTCATCGACTAAAAGGTATGTGGATACTTGAACTTATCTATCACTAAAAAGTATATCTACTTTATCTCCTATCTTGAGATAAAATTCGTTTATCTATATAGACTAAGAATATGCACATGTGACATTTCGAGATGAGTATATCCTGCTTATCTATTTCTCGAAATGGGTGTTGGTAAAGCTTTCGCTTTATCCAAGTTCATGTTTTCCTAGTGACGAAAGTCATGTTATGTTTCAATCATTTTGGAAATTGCTCTGACGGAAAATAGTTTGTGAATAACAACTATATAACGCCCTCTGAGAATGTTTCAATGATTGAAATGAGAGTTTAGACTATATAACCATTGGGGGATATAAACATTATTTTGGCAACACATATATGTATAAGTCCTTAGCACTTGAACCGAAGTTTGCGAACTTTGTTGATCAAGTGGAACCGCAACGTGAGCAGCAACTCAGTCCGCGAACTGGCGTAGTTATCGAACCCGAGAATTTCTGCTGAAGTTGTAGCTCATGTGCAGTCCGCGAACCCAGTCCGCGAACTGACGGAAGCTCTCGAACCCGAGAATTTCTGTTGGATTTTATAACTTCAACCGGTTAGTTTGAGTCCGCGAATTCAAGAGTTTATGTCTGAAAACGTTGTTCATGAACTTATTCTAAAATTACTAAGGAATGCTTTTGCAAACCATGGCTTTATAGTTTATGATTAATGATTCAAGTGAATCATATCGTTTTTGATTCAATTGTGTCTCTTGTAATACTTGGGATCTCATAGCAATTGAACAACTCTCTAGCTAGTTCATGTGAGTCATATGGACTAGTTATTGTGAAGAAGAATATGGTTGATATGAAAGTTATCATTTGGTTGACTAATATTGAACCAACCATTGTACACGTTTGGGTACAGTTACACAAACCCAAAACGTCAAGTACATGTGTGTATGGCAAGCTAAGTTTTCGATCTAACGGTTGAGAGATATTAGCTTGTATCTAATCAGGTTTTTATCTAACGGTGAATATTGAATACTTTGTTAGCAAGCTAACATTGATTGCAAACCCTGATTTGAAAGACTATATAAGGAGAACTCTATCCATTGGAAAAACTAATCCCCACACACCTTTCTTGTGTGATACTAGTTTTCTCTAGGCTAGACTCGATCTCCATTAACCCTTGAGTTTTCTCTCTAAATTCGAGTTAACGACTTAAAGACTTCATTGGGATTGTGAAGCCAGACCGATACTACTTTTCTTGTAGTTGTGTGATCTGATCTTGATCTTTCTATCGTACGAGTACAATTGTAATAATTGGATTGAGATTTCTATCTCCGATAGGCAAGATAAAAGTAGTCACAAACATCTTCGTCTCATTGTTTGTAATTCCTCAATAATCTTCTTCGTAGCGTCGATTAAGTTTATTGTGATGTGATTGATGAAACTGAGTTGTTCTTCGGGAATATAAGTTCAGTTTTATCAATTGGTTCCTATTCACCTTCATTTATCAAAATACGGAACAAAACTTATAGGTTTATTCGTGGGAGACGAATTTACCTATTACCTGTAGACTTTTCTGTGTGAAACAGATTTGTTTATTAAAGTCTTCGACTTTGGGTCGTAGAAACTCTTGGTTGTGGGTAAGATCAGTTAAGGGAATCAAGTGCGCATTATCCTGCTGGGATCAGAGTCGTAGGAGCATAACTGTACCTTGGATCAGTGTGAGATTGGTTGGGGTTCAACTACAGTCCAGACCGAAGTTAGCTTGTAGTAGGCTAGTGTATGTAGTGGCTTAATATAGTGTATGTTTAATCTGGACTAGGTCCCGGGGTTTTTATGCATTTGCGGTTTCCTCGTTAATAAAATTCTGGTGTCTGTGTTATTTCTATTCCGCATTATATTTTGTTATATAATTGAAATAATACAGGTTGTGCGATGTTCAATCGATTAGAATATCCGACCTTATTGGTTGTTGATTTAAATCGATTGACACTTGGATATTGGTCTTTGGTACCATCCAAGTTATCTCTCTTTGATTAGATTCGCGAATCATATTTGCTTGAGTAAATTAAATCGAGAGATTGAGATAATAACTCCTTGAGATATTTTCTATTGATTGAGTCTTGTTGATTCTCTAGAAAACAACTCGGAGTTGTCCATACAGATTGCTAATCGAAATATTGGGTGGTGTTGTTAAACCCCCGCTTTTTTAATTGGTATCAGAGTAGGAAAACACGTTAAAGATCTTACAAGTCTGTGTTTTTAGCGATCTGACTCTATGGACAAAGGTGATATATCAATAAACGTATCACCAGTCTTCGATATCTCTAATTACTTATGGTGGAAAATTTCTATGCGAGCTTTTCTTCAAGCACGTGATTTTCAATCATGGGTATATGTTGTTAATGGCTATGATCCTCCCCTTGCTGTAGAAGGAGAAAATGTTCCAAAGAATATTGATGAATATACTCCTGCAGAAGTTCTTGCTGTAAAGCAAAACTCAGACGGTTTGAATGCGATCATAAATGCCATTACCCCAAATCTTCAGCACCATGTGTCTAATTGCACTAATTCGCAAGAAGCTTGGGATATCTTAGCAACTGTATTCGAAGAAAACTCCAGTAAAAAGGAATCAATGCTTCAAAACCTTAATTCGGATTGGGAAAACCTTCGTATGGCAGATGAAGAAACATTTGATGAGTTTAATCACAAAGTTTCTGAAATTGTTAATGCATATTTTGCGTTGGTTAAGACTATTCATGAAAAGGACATTGTGATGAAAATTCTCAGATCACTGCAGTTGATGGTGGATTTTAGTTTAGGGCTAAAATTGTAAAACCAAATTTAATATGTTGCCACCCTGCAAAGGATGAAGCTAATTTAATAGGCTGACATCCTGCAAAGAATAAAACCATTCAAGTGACGAATACTTCTCACTTTATTAATTCACCAAAGCATGTGCAACCATCCTGTGAATTTAATATACCCAGAACGGAGCATGTAGCAACCATCCCGACGGAGCATGTAGCAACCATCCCGGTTTTCTGTAGGTATACAACATTACTATTAATTCTTTAATTAAAGCCTTGTGTTCAACATGCAAACACCCGTAGGCTACCTGACGGCGGGTTATATTAGACCCGTTGAACGCATGCAAGACTACCCATGTTAGTCTCACCTGCTGAAAACAAACTCAAAAATAGATCTCATCTGTCCAACTTCGCAGGCATAGTCGGACGGCCTAGATCGCACGAGGGACCGAGTAGCATGCATGCACATGCTCACCACCAGCCTACCTTCCTCCTGGGTTGATTGGTTTCCCCAAGGGGGCTGTAGAAACCACAAAACCGTTAGAGAGAAGTGGCGGACCCACAAACCCTAAAATTAGGGTTTTGCTAAACAAGTTGCGACCAAGCAACTTGCAACCAGCGTACACGAACGGATTGGTGTCCCAACCACTGGACGGAAGCACTTGCATACTCAACGTGGGCTCGGCTACATGGCCAACCAATCGGACATGGTTGGTTGCAGCCAGTCGTCTCGAAAATCGTTCCCAAAGGTAGCATGCAAGGCCACTTATAATCTCGGTCATCCGTCATCGCAGGCGTGTTTGGATGGCTTAGATCGCGCCTATGGTCGCAAACCAAGCATGCACATGCTCGCCACCAACCCACCTCCCTGCTGGTATGATCGTCTTGCCTGTGGGAGTCACAGACGTTGGGAAATGTTAGCTTGAAGGTTGGGCCCGCAAACCCTAAAATTAGGGTTTTCCGACAAGTTGCGACCACGCAACTTTGGGAGGGTGTGTACGAACGACCAAGAGGCGGAATTGCTGGCCGACGGTGCCTACATGCTCACCATGGGCCCACCTCCACGGTGAACCAATCGGATAGCTCCCCTGACTGCCATGTGTCTCGATTTGCGTGCCCAAAGGTGGCATGTAAGGACACTTCTAATATCGACCATCCGTCATCGCAGGCCAGAACGGGCGAACAAGATCGCTCCAATGAGATTAAACTCTACATGGGCGTGTAGATTGGCGTCCTGCCTGCCTGCAGGACCAATCGGTCCTCCCTTGCATGCCTCCCAAGGCATAAAACCGTTAGGGTGAAAAGGGAGGCTTGCAAGCCTTCCAAACCCTAATCCAACGGTTATTCCTCCATCAATCTCATCCGTCCAAGTTCGCATGCTTGGATGAATAGCCTAGGAAGGAAGTTAGGTGGCAAACAAGGTATCACCGTGATCACCATCCTCCACACTTCCCCATGGCATAACCGGCCAAGGTGGGTCCCGCTCATCCGACCTCCGAATAACGCCTGAACATAGCTAGTTGAGTCACTTCAACTTGAAATCTTTTCATCAAGGTTGTGTAGGCTTCAAGTATGTTAAGAATATTTAATGCACCGCATGCATACGATATGCGCCTACAAACAACACGATACTTCACAAGTATCAATTTCCTTCATGGGTTTTGCTTTCGGGCTGTTTTCTCCTCCCGAACGAGCTTAAAACCTAAATATTCCCTCGTTAGGAGATAGGAAATTCTTTTTCGTATGGAATGGAGGGGCGGATCATCAAAATCCGAGTCCGTACTAGAATTCTACAACGATTCTAGTAAGGAGCGCTAATTAGGGTTTCTGGTGCAACGATCAACGGTTGCCCCTCCTCTCAAGATGCAAAATATCGACCATCGAAGGTCACCAAGCTAGCAAGCTTCCCGATCCTGACTTTCCAAACTACAAAAACATGCTACATGTTTTCCAAAACACTCGAGACATCAATCATGTCACAAATTGGGGGACACAAACTGGGGTATTGGTCTGGCGGTTTATAGCATGCAGCGTGCAACACGCCATCACAAGATCGTGTCAGGGAAACATGGGCGGTTAGAGATGATAGGAGAAGTGGGCAAGCAACCGTGTGACACTAACACACAACTCCACTTCCTCCATCACTCCACTTCCTCCACTTTCCCACGAGAGACGTGATGAAGGCTTATCGACTTGTATAAATAGGTTCTCCTCCCTATTTCCAGGACAGAGAAAAACCAAGTGTTAATACCATCGTATTCGACACCCATAGCCTGCCTGCAACATTTACTAGAATGCTCAACCTTCTGTTAACAAGTCATCAAATAGCCTTCACCTTCATACTCTCAAGACCTTCTTCGCTTCCCTCCCTAAGATCAACCTCACATCCTTCACAAATATGGAATACCATCGTATTCGAAACAAATGCGGAACATTTACTAGAATGTCTTCGGTTTAAGTCATCAAATAGCCTTCACCTTGTACTCTCATATTATCTCTCGAATCAAAAGTGCTCATGGAATGGTGTGTCTTCGGTTTAGGCGAGAATTGTACACATTTGTTGAAGGTTTAAATTCACTTCTCATCCACACACACACAAAATTACCTAAACCTGCAGAAGTAGTTTTCTCCCACAAATAATTTGCATGCTCACCGTGGGCCCGGCTACACGGCCAACCAATCGGCCATGGTTGGTTGCAGCCGGCCGTCTCGAAAATCGTTCCCAAAGGTATCATGCAAGGCCACTTCTAATCTCGGTCATCCGTCATCGCAGGCGTGTTTGGATGGCTTAGATCGCGCCTATGGTCGCAAACCAAGCATGCACATTCTCGCCACCAACCCACCTCCCTGCTGGTATGATCGGATTGCCTATGGAAGTCACAGACGTTGGGAAATGTTAGCTTGAAGATTGGGCCCGCAAACCCTAAAATTAGGGTTTTCTGACAAGTTGCGACCACGCAACTTTGGGCGGGTGTGTACGAACAACCAGGAGGTGGAATTGCTGGCCGACGGTGTCTACATGCTCACCATGGGCCCACCTCCACGGGGAACTAATCTTCCAGCTCCCCTGACTGCCATGCGTCTCGATTTGCGTGCCCAAAGGTGGCATGTAAGGACACTTCTAATCTCGACCATCCGTCATCGCAGGACAGAACGGGCGACCCAGATCGCTCCAATGAGATTTAACTCTACATGGGCGTGTAGATTGTCGTCTTGCCTGCCTGCAGGACCAATCGGTCCTCCCTTGCACGCCTCCCAAGGCATAAAACCGTTAGGGTGAAAATGGAGGCTTGCAAGCCTTCCAAATCCTAATCCAACGGTTATTCCTCCATCAATCTCGTCCGTCCAAGTTCGCATGCTTGGATGAATAGCCTAGGAAGGGAGTTAGGTGGCAAACAAGGTATCACCGTGATCACCATCCTCCACATTTCCCCATGGCATAACCGGCCAAGGTGGGTCCCGCTCATGCGACCTCCGAACAACGCCTGAACATATCTAGTTGAGTCACTTCAACTTGAAATCTTTTCATCAAGGTTGTGTAGGCTTCAAGTATGTTAAGCATATTTAATGCACCGCTGTTGATGGTGGATTTCTATTTAAAGGATAAAATTGTAAAAAGCTAATTTTTGTAAGCTGACGTCCTGCAAAGGATAAAGCCTTCAGGCGATGAATACTTCTCGCCATATTAATTCATTGGAGCATGTGCAACCATCCCTGAGAATTAAAACCTATCCAGAACGGAGCATGTGGCAACCATCCCGACGGAGCATGTGGCAACAATCTCGGTTTTCTGTAGGTATACATCATTACTATTAATGCTTTAATTAAAGCCTTGTGTTCGACATGCAAACACCCGTAGGCTACCTGACGGAGTTATACTAGCCCCGTTGAACGCATGCAAGACTACCCATGTTAGTCTCACTTGCTTTGAAAACAAACTCGAGAAATATATCTCATCTGTCCAACTTCGCATGCATAGATGGAGGGTGTAGATATAGATTCAGGGGGTCCTGAGCATGCTACCATGATCACCGCGGACCCACCTTCATACATGACCAAACGGTCAAGGCCAACTACAATTGGTCCTTCCAAAACGTGCGCTCAAAGTGAGCATGACGCACGGCTAGGGTTCCTTTTAATCGTGAACGTCCAACTTCGCAGGCATAGTTGGACGGCTTAGATTATACCCTAAAACAAGTAGTGAAGTGATGGTACACCATTGGCGGGCCCACTTTCTACCTACATGACCGATTTCCTCATAGGCAAGCCGTGGTACAAGAAATGATTGCCCAAACAAGGCTAGATTAACGTCTTATGCAGGTTGAGAAGATCCAAAACGATCACGACCATCCGACTTCGCAGGCATAGTTGGATGGCTTAGATTGCGCCTAGGGTCATAGAGCAAGCATGTACATGCTCACTGTCGACCCAAGATGTTGCATACATGGTCGGTCTCCCCAAAGGAGGCGCACGCAATCCAAAACCGATCGCCCAAAGTGGCCGGTCCAAAACCCTAATTAGGGTTTGCGGCGCAGAAACATCTCGAGCGTCCATCTTCGCAGGCTTGGACGAAAGGAAAATATGGAGACTTAGAAGGAACCGAGCATGCTAGCATGACCGCCGTGGGCCCGACTTCACGCCTAGCTGATCATCCAAGACCGGAAGTGGTCAAGATTCTCGGTACGCGCGCCCAAAAGTGGCATGTCACGGCCCCTCCATAAGTTCTAATCTCGACCACTCGTCTTTGCCACCTAAGTCGAGTGGCTCAGATTAAATCTTTGCGAGTTAAGAAGGCATGGGCGTGAACACCATTATACCGCCTCCATTCAGGGATGATCGGTTCCTCCATTGGAACTCTCCTAGCATGCAAACGTTTGGGTTGAAAGAGGCAGCATGCGCGCCTCTCATCCAACGATCGCAGGTAGGGTTGCAAACCATCTCGTCCGTCCAACTTTGCAAGCTTGGACGAATGACTTAGGGTACGAATCAACCAGCAAACAAGGTATCACCATGATCACCATCCGTCACTCTTCTTCACAGGGTAACCGACCAAGGCATGGCTTATCTATACATCCTCCAAACGGTCACCTGAAGATGGATGCATGCGATGTTATACTAAGTTCACGGTTCACCCTGCACTATTTCCTGTGGGTCCCGCGATCCACACACTCGAGACATTAATCACGTCACAACTGGGGGATACAAAATGGGGTATTGGTCTGGCGGTTTATAGCGTGCAGCGTGCAACACGCCATCACAAGATCATGTCAGGGAAACATGGGCGGTTAGCTATGATAGGAGAAGTGGGCAAGCAACCGTGTGGCACTAACACACAACTCTACTTCCTCCATCACTCCACTTCCTCCACTTTCCCACGAGAGACGTGATGAAGGCTTATCGACTTGTATAAATAGGTTCTCCTCCCTATTTCCAGGACAGAGAAAAACCAAGTGTTAATACCATCGTATTCAACACCCGAGCCTGCCTGCAACATTTGCTAGCATGCTCAACCTTCTGTTAACAAGTCATCAAATAGCCTTCACCTTCATACTCTCAACACCTTCTTCGCTTCCCTCCCTAAGATCAACCTCACATCCTTCACCTGTGACCAAAAAAAATCTGGAACGGCCGTGTCTTCGGTTTAGGCCAGAATTGTACAGATTATCTCTCGAATAAAAAGTGCTCATCGTGCAGCACATTTGTTGAAGGTTTAAACTCACTTCTCATCCACACACACCAAAAATTACCTAAACCGGCAGAAGTAGTTTTCTCCCACAAACAATTGGCGACCACAATGGGAGGTTAATCTCTCGGTTGCAGAACTCGAATCTTTAAAGGCTACCAGTTTTTATTCGACTTTGGAGAGGCAGATCTTAGATTTGATTTGATTATCAATTCACTCTTCACCAAATCCCAGAAGTTCATCCCGAGATGTACTCCCGTTCGTTGAATCCTTCAAAAACCATGGATAGTTCAAGTGTCATCGAAAATGTGACCAGGATGCTGGAAGACGTCCTGGAAAATCAAGCAGGTATTTCCAGAAGGCAGAGTGAAACCTTCCGCCTCTTGAACAACATATCGGCTCAATTACATGAGGGCTCTTCAAGCAGCTACCCGGGAAGTATCACTAATGATGCAAGAAATTCTGGAGGTCAGGTTTTCAGAAGAAGCGGCGGAACAGATGGCCCCAGAGAGCCAGAGACCAACAAAACCTTTCACCTGGCAATGGGAGCTTGAGACGGATCGACCAGCATGAAGAATTACGACGCTTGCCGGATAAAAACAGAGAATCAACTGCATACGAAGCCTTGTTAGAAGATTTATACCTCAAGGCTCTTGCTAAGACTCAGAATAATACCCAACCCGTGCTGACTCTTCATCCAGGAGAAGAAACGCTGGAGGAAGGCGAAATCAATCAGAGAGCATATGAACGTAGGATCTTGCATCCTTCTGATCACCAGCTCAATGACAATGCCATCTCCAGCGCAGCATCCTCCATGTTTCAGCAGAATCTCCCGACCAAGAGGGCCGCGGATGCAGTGACGCGTGACAACGCCTCAATTCCGTCTCCAAAGCGTGCTTCACACCGAATCCTAAGAGAAGATCCACGACACGCGCCGACGCAGGAAAGTTTAGACTCAAAAGATCCACAATTCCCATTTCCCATAAGGAAGATTGTGGAGTTGTTGGAGATATGGGTACGTGATGGAGAAGTACAACTGCCGCCGGTGCGGCGTCCGCCCACCGATCAAGAGACAGCCAACCCGAGGTATTGTCATTACCATCGATTTCTCCATCACCCCACCAGCGAGTGCCACGCATTGTCCACGATAAGATAAATTCAGAGAAGCAATATTTCCCCTCAAAAAATTAGCACGCGCTCTTTGGGGAGAGGGTATTCGGGAGTACTCATTCTCATGCACGGATTTCGAAAGACAAGTAAGTCCCATCAAACGTTACTGTAAGATAATTATATATCCTACTGGGGACTTGGCGTCCTACATATATGAACAGGATACTCAATGAGCAAGCGCCATACATGCTCACCACCCCTCACCTTTCCCTTTCACACTGCGTTTTCAATTTCACATGACATGTTTGATCACTCATAATATAAGATTCAGATTCTATTTTAGAATAATCTTTTCCAAAAGTCAAGCATTCATAAAAGCATGTCGTAAATAAACCAGTCCAAGATTCAATCACCTATCAATTCAAAACCTAAAACCAAACTGTGTGAAAGGAAATCCTCGCAATCACTCGAAAATCATCTAAAGAGAAAACACAAGTAGGCGGCATGAATACTTCAGGGAAAATCTTTCATCAACACCTCATCCTTCTGAGCAAGAGCGGATTCCATCTTCCGGAGAACGTCTTGCTGAGATTTCAACTCCTCGTCCAACCTACCAACCTTTTGTTTCTGATGAACGACGCATTCAGTGGAAAGCACCGTACCTTGCTTCTTCTGAATCTCCTGAATTGCATGAAACCCTTTGAAGAACCAATGAGCATTGAAGTCATACTGCGCAAACACGTCCAAGTGGCACTTCCAGTCTTCCATCACGTCTTCATAAACATCACGACCAATTGCGACACTCATCTCCCGAATAGAGGATAAGGCATCCTGAACGCGATTTACCAAAGCAAGACGACTCTTCAGCTTCGTGGTGGTAGCAATATGGCCATATTTCTTCCATATTGTGGTGTACAACTCCTCAAACTGGGCCGGCACGCTGAACCCTCCAACCAACACATTATCAGGACGTGGATTATCAAAGGGAAGGTCGAACATACCACCAGGAACGACTGCTGGCGACAACATCTCTTTAGAAGGAACCATCGCAGTAGATGTCCCTTCCAAACTCCTTGAAGTGCTGGTCTGGATTGCTGACACGGCCTCATCTACAATCTCATTAAAATTATCGCTCTGAAAGGCATTCTCTTCAATCGAGCTTGCACCATATTCATCGTTGTATATGATAGGATCAGTGTTACCAGACTCATCTACATGAAGATCGATGTTGCCAGACTTCTCCGCATGAGGATCAGTGTTTCCAGACTGTTCTACATGAAGGTCGTTATTACCAGGCTTCTCAGCATGAAGATTTCCAGACTTCCCGTTGCCTCCACGCTCCTCATTGTAAACTCGGGCCAGTGCGGCAAAGGCATTTTCTTCAGGAATCCTCTGATCACCAACAAGGATTAGTAAAAGCTGCTCATGGAAGTCGAAACTGAAAATTAAGCATAAAGAATTCAGAATACCTGCATATTGGAAGAGTTGAGAATTACTGGACTACATGCTTGCTTCTTTTTCTTGGACTTAAGATTGCATTCGGTGGCGTTAACCCTACCTCGTTTCCCTAGAAGGGGTTTCAATTGCCTATGACCATCCAAGACGTCATCAAGAGGTTTATCACGAAGGTCAGTTACCGTTTCGCTAGCAAACGATTTAAAAAGCAGTAATTGCCCCCTCCAAAAATCTTTGTAACCAGAAGTAGCTACCGGATTTCTCCCCGGGGAAGGAAAAGGAAGTTTCAGCTCCGGCGAGAAAACATCAACATCGAGGCATGATGACTTAAGTTCTTCTGAAGGCGTTGCGGGATGACGAAATGGGACAGCTTGATCAAAACCCATTTGGCGAGCGGCTCTATCAATATTATATGGAATAATGCTTATCCTGTCATCACAAAAAGAAGGAACATATCCTGGTATACAGCTCCGCAGGAAAACGACTTCTTCAGGGCTCATATCTCTCCCCTCAGGCAGCATCTCAATGACAGGGACGATGGCAGAAGGATGAACCACCCCCAAGGACGAAATTCTATGGAACTCACACTATCGAGCAAATCTACAAGCCTCACCCCAGCTTTTGGATGTCTATTCTGCCAACGGAGTATTCTTGAATCACCATATAAGCTGGGGACTGAGGTTGTAGGAGTGGGAGCGTAATCCTTAAAGTGTTCCCACAAAAATGCCTGAAGAAAGGCGACGTGCACATATGTATCCACCTTCATGTACCCGTTGGAAATATACATCTCCTCCACTAAAGAATTCAGGTGACCATACAGCGAGCCTAGGAATAACGAATCCAAAGGGAGAGTTATACCTTTGCCCAGTTTAATGGCGAATACGATGATTTTCTTTCTAATAGTTTTCGTGCCGGAGCCGTCATCAAGGATATCTCTGGACAACCACAAGGACAAGAATGCATCTGTGCTAAGATCATCATTACCTTACGTGGAAGACCATTCACCTACCCACCAAGTGTAGAAACATTTTGGCTTCTTCTCCAACTGATCGTATTCGTTCACCTTCTGAATTATAGCCTGATAGATGATGTCTTCTCCTTCAGACAGTTTGGAATTAAGACTGCCAGTGACATGAAGGCTCATTAATGCAGACACGCTCTCAAGAGTGATAGTCATTTCACCCCACGTGCATAAAGATGTGTTTGTAGAAGGACGCCATCGAGCAGCAAAAGCGACCAAACCTGGGATATCCTTCTTGACATGAAGAATTGCAGACGCTTTAATAGCATCAAGAATTCGCGCCCTGGTTAAGTTGTCTCTAATCTTTTCATTACCCAACATGCGCCACATCCATCCTTCGTATGAGTCAAGTGGATTCTGGCAAATTCTGAAGTCAATAGGGGAAGGTGGATATTCTTTCTTCTGGATACAAAGCCTCATCACGCCTGCTAAAGACGATGGTAGACTCTCTTCACTTTATGAACCAGTAATAAGGATTATATTATGTCTGGGGTGCCTCCTGACGTTTGGAAAATACTTGGTAAGCATTCCATCATTTATATTTGGCACATCTCTGAAAGAGTCGACACCTCCCTTCACAACATTATCCTCCGCGTTCATCATTGAGCAACTGCAATAAGATTGGAAGTGTTAGCATGTTTCCAAGGAGTCATACAGCAATAAAAGATTCTCGTGATTCCCAACTTCGTTTTTAGGCACCTAATACAGAGATTACATGGGATTGGGATGGTTCAAGCGTCCTCCAAACAAACTCAGTTGAGGGAAATTTACACTACCATGTGTTCGATTATGAACTGGGAGCAATGGGTATGGAATCTAGTGTTATGTTATGTTCCATTCTCTTCATATGGAAGTTACCTACAACATATAAAAATTTCACGACAATCGGATGAAAAAGCAAGAAGGGGTGGCCAAAACATCAGAAGACACGCAACCTGAAAAAATTCTGAAAACCTCCTGGAAGTTTACTATTTCGAGGTTTTTATCCCCTAAACACGCTCAAAATACAAAAAGCTTCTTTGTTAAAGCTTGGAAATTTTCTGGGCTTGAAGTTACATATGAGGAACATCGAAATCCGAGTTTGTATGAAGATTCTACAGCAATTTCGGTAAACGCAAGCGCAAGAGTACCTCAAAATCACGCAGGCGGGCACTAAAGTTTGCATGCGCATCCCTAAAGCCAAGCCAACATGTCAACATATTTTTCTACAATTGGTTATCATGTCTACAATTTCAAGACAGTGGTTATATCAAGCTACAACCTGGGTTTTGACATGCAAGGATAAAGGGAACAAACGACATGTTTATGATTTCTTTTACTACGCAACCCTAACAGGCGGTAAAGGAATTAATTATGGTATGTTTTGTTGCACCTACAATCCTCTCAAAATACAAAAGAAACTCTAACTAAATAATTAGGGTTTGCAAAAAAAAATCGCACCTACCTGACGAACGGCGTCGGCGGCGACAAAAAAAAGCAACGGTGACGACGGCGTGGGAGAGAGTTGGACGTCCACTCGAAAAAAAAAAAAATCGTGAAGAAAAAACGAAAAAAGGGTTCTCCCTTTTATATGCAAAATTTGAAGAATTCTGATTAGAAAAGGATTCCTTTCCGCTTCCAAAAAACCAAGAAGAGAAACCGGCTCACCCAAGATTTCATGCTTGCGACGGTACGTCCACATGGAAAATCACTAGCGGCTGCCTTCCAAGGTTAGTTACATTTATTTATTTTACGTATATTTGTCACCATCTCATGCCTACCCTACAATAGTTAACCATTGCATGCTAGGCAGGGGACTTAATGTTGATGGTGGATTTCTATTTAAAGGCTAAAATTGTAAAAAGCTAATTTTTGTAAGCTGACGTCCTGCAAAGGATAAAGCCTTCAGGCGATGAATACTTCTCGCCATATTAATTCATTGGAGCATGTGCAACCATCCCTGAGAATTAAAGCCTACCCAGAACGGAGCATATGGCAACCATCCCGACGGAGCATGTGGCAACCATCCCGGTTTTCTGTAGGTATACAACATTACTATTAATGCTTTAATTAAAGCCTTGTGTTCGACATGCAAACACCCGTAGGCTACCTGACGGCTGGTTATACTAGCCCCGTCGAACGCATGCAAGACTACCCATGTTAGTCTCACTTGCTGAAAACAAACTCAGAAATATATCTCATCCGTCCAACTGAAGGGTGTAGATATAGATTCAGGGGGTCCTGAGCATGCTACCATGATCACCGCGGACCCACCTTCATACATGACCGAACGGTCAAGGCCAACTACAGTTGGTCCTTCCAAAACGTGCGCTCAAAGTGAGCATGACGCACGTCTAGGGTTCCTTTTAATCGTGAACGTCCAACTTCGCAGGCATAGTTGGACGGCTTAGATTATACCCTAAAACAAGTAGTGAAGTGATGGTACACCATTGGCGGGCTCACTTTCTACCTAATGGCCGACTCCCTCATAGGCAAGCCATGGTACAAGAAACGATTGCCCAAACAAGGCTAGATTAACGCCTTATGCAGGTTGAGAAGATCCAAAACGATCACGACCATCCGACTTCGCAGGCATAGTTGGATGGCTTAGATTGCGCCCAGGGTCATAGAGTAAGCATGTACATGCTCACTGTCGACCCAAGATGTTGCATACATGGTCGGTATCCCCAAAGGAGGCGCACGTAACCCAAAACCGATCGCCCAAAGTGGCCGGTCCAAAACCCTAATTAGGGTTTGCGGCGCAGAAACATCTCGAGCGTCCATCTTCGCAGGCTTGGACGAAAGGCAAAGATGAAGACTTAGAAGGAACCGAGCATGCTAGCATGACCACCGTGGGCCCGAATTCACGCCTAGCTGATCGGCCAAGACCGGAAGTGGTCAAGCTCCTCGGTACGCGCGCCCAAAGGTGGCATGTCACGGCCCCTCCATAAGTTCTAATCTCGACCACTCGTCTTTGCCACCTGAGTCGAGTGGCTCAGATTAAATCTTTGCGAGTCAAGCAGGCATGGGCGTGAACACCATTGTACCGCCTCCATGCAGGGTTGATCGGTTCCTCCATTGAAACTCTCTTAGCATGCAAACATTTGGTTTGAAAGAGGCAGCATGCGCGCCTCTCATCCAACGATCGCAGGTAGGGTTGCAAACCATCTCGTCCGTCCAACTTTGCAAGCTTGGACGAATGACTTAGGGTACGAATCAACCAGCAAACAAGGTATCACCATGATCACCATCCGTCACTCTTCTTCACAAGGTAACCGACCAAGGAATGGCTTATCTATACATCCTCCAAACGGTCACCTGAAGATGGCTGCATGCGATGTTATACCAAGTTCACGGTTCACCCTGCACTATTTCCTGTGGGTCCCGCGATCCACACACTCGAGACATTAATCACGTCACAACTGGGTGATACAACTGGGGTATTGGTCTGGCGGTTTACAGCGTGCAGCGTGCAACACGCCATCACAAGATCATGTCAGGGAAACATGGGAGGTTAGCGATGATAGGAGAAGTGGGCAAGCAACCGTGTGGAACTAACACACAACTCCACTTCCTCCATCACTCCACTTCCTCCACTTTCCCACGAGAGACGTAATGAAGGCTTATCGACTTGTATAAATAGGTTCTCCTCCCTATTTCCAAAGACAGAAGTTCGAACAACACAGAACACCAAGTGTTGATACCATCGTATTCAACACCCAGAGCCTGCCTGCAACATTTGCTCGCCTGCTCAACCTTCTGTTAACAAGTCATAAAATAGCCTTCATCTTCAAACTCTCAACACCTTCTTCACTTCCCTCCCTAAGATCAACCTCACATCCTTCACCTGTGACCGAAATAAATCTGGAACGGCTGTGTCTTCGGTTTAGGCCAGAATTGTACAGATTATCTCTCGAATCAAAGTGCTCATCAACACATTTGTTGAAGGTTTAAACTCACTTCTCATACACACACACCCAAAATTACCTAAACCGGCAGAAGTAGTTTTCTCCCACAAACAACCGCATGCATACGATATGCGCCTACAAACAACACGATACTTCACAAGTATCAATTTCCTTACTGTTTTTGCTTTCGGGCTGTTTTCTCCTCCCGAACAAGCTTAAAACCTAAATATTCCCGCGTTGGGAGATAGGAAATTCTTTTCCGTTTGGAATGGAGGGGCGGATCATCAAAATCCGATTCCGTACTAGAATTCTACAACGATTCTAGTAATGAGCGCTAATTAGGGTTTCTGGTGCCACGATCAACGGTTGCCCCTCCTCTCAAGATGCAAAATCTCGACCGTTGAAGGTCACCAAGCTAGCAAGCTTCCCGAGCCTGACTTGCCAAACTACAAAAACATGCTACATGTTTTCCTAAACACTCGAGACATCAATCATGTCACAAATTGGGGGATACAAACTGGGGTATTGGTCTGGCGGTTTACAGCGTGCAGCGTGCAACATGCCATCACAAGATCGTGTCAGGGAAACATGGGTGGTTAGAGATGATAGGAGAAGTGGGCAAGCAACCGTGTGACACTAACACACAACTCCACTTCCTCCATCATTCCACTTCCTCCACTTTCCCACGAGAGACGTGATGAAGGCTTATCGACTTGTATAAATAGGTTCTCCTCCCTATTTCCGGACGAGAGAAAAACCAAGTGTTAATACCATCGTATTCAACTTTTGAGCATGCCAGCAACATTTGATAGCATGCTCAACCTTCTGTTAACAAGTCATCAAATAGCCTTCACAATCATACTCTCAACACCTTCTTCGCTTCCCTCCCTAAGATCAACCTCACATCCTTCACCTGTGACCGAAACAAATCTGGAACGGCCGTGTCTTCGGTTTAGGCCAGAATTGTACAGATTATCTCTCAAATCGAAAGTGCTCATCGTGCAGCACATTTGTTGAAGGTTTAAATTCACTTCTCATCCACACACACCTAAAATTAACTAAACCTGCAGAAGTAGTTTTCTCCCACAAACAATTTGCATGCTCACCGTGGGCCCGGCTACATGGCCAACCAATCGGCCATGGTTGGTTGCAGCCGGCCGTCTCGAAAATCGTTCCCAAAGGTAGCATGCAAGGCCACTTCTAATCTCGGCCATCCGTCATCGCAAGAATGTTTGGATGGCTTAGATCGCGCCTATGGTCGCAAACCAAGCATGCACATTCTCGCCACCAACCCACCTCCCTGCTGGTATGATCGGCTTGCCTGTGGGAGTCACAAACGTTGGGAAATGTTAGCTTGAAGGTTGGGCCCGCAAACCCTAAAATTAGGGTTTTCCGACAAGTTGCGACCACGCAACTTTGGGCGGGTGTGTACGAACGACCAGGAGGTGGAATTGCTGGCCGACGGTGTCTACATGCTCACCATGGGCCCACCTCCACGGTGAACCAATCGTCCAGATCCCCTGACTGCTATGCATCTCGATTTGCGTGCCCAAAGGTGGCATGTAAGGACACTTCTAATCTCGACCATCCGTCATCGCAGGCCAGAACGGGCGACCCAGATCGCTCCAATGAGATTCAACTCTACATGGGCGTGTAGATTGGCGTCCTGCCTGCTTGCAGGACCAATAGGTCCTCCCTTGCACGCCTCCCAAGGCATAAAACCGTTAGGGTGAAAGGGAGGCTTGAAAGCCTTCCAAACCCTAATCCAACGGTTATTCCTCCATCAATCTCGTCCGTCCAAGTTCGCATGCTTGGATGAATAGCCTAGGAAGGGAGTTAGGTGGAAAACAAGGTATCACCATGATCACCATACTCCACACTTCCCCATGGCATAACCGGCCAAGGTGGGTCCCGCTCATGCGACCTCCGAATAACGCCTGAACATAGCTAGTTGAGTCACTTCAACTTGCAATCTTTTCATCAAGATTGTGTAGGCTTCAAGTATGTTAAGCATATTTAATGCACCGCATGCATACGATATGCGCCTACAAACAACACGATACTTCACAAGTATCAATTTCCTTCATGGGTTTTGCTTTCGGGCTGTTTTCTCCTCCCGAACGAGCTTAAAACCTAAATATTCCCGCGTTGGGAGATAGGAAATTCTTTTCCGTATGGAATGGAAGGGCGGATCATCAAAATACGAGTCCGTACTATAATTCTACAACGATTCTAGTAAGGAGCGCTAATTAGGGTTTCTAGTGCAACGATCAACGGTTGCCCCTCCTCTCAAGATGAAAAATCTCGACCGTCGAAGGTCACCAAGCTAGCAAGCTTCCCGAGCCTGACTTTCCAACCTACAAAAACATGCTACATGTTTTCCAAAACACTCGAGACATATATCATGTCACAAACTGGGGGATACAAACTGGGGTATTGGTTTGGCGGTTTACAACGTGCAGCGTGCAACACGCCATCACAAGATCGTGTCAGGGAAACATGGGCGGTTAGCGATGATATGAGAAATGGGAAAGCAACCGTGTGACACTAACACACAACTCCACTTCCTCCATCACTCCACTTCCTCCACTTTCCCACGAGAGACGTGATGAAGGCTTATCGACTTGTATAAATAGGTTCTCCTCCCTATTTCCAGGACAGAGAAAAACCAAGTGTTAATACCATCGTATTTAACACCCAGAGCCTGCCTGCAACATTTGCTAGCATGCTCAACCTTCTGTTAACAAGTCATCAAATAGCCTTCACCTTCATACTCTCAACACCTTCTTCGCTTCCCTCCCTAAGATCAACCTCACATCCTTCACATGTGACCGAAACAAATCTGGAACGGCCGTGTCTTTGGTTTAGGCCAAAATTGTACAGATTATCTCTCGAATCAAAAGTGCTCATCGTGCAGCACATTTGTTGAAGGTTTAAATTCACTTCTCATCCACACACACCCAAAATTACCTAAACCTGCAGAAGTAGTTTTCTCCCACAAACAATTGGCGACCACAGTGGGAGGTTAATCTCTCGGTTGTGAAGTCGATTTATTCAATACCAGTACAATTTCTCTGATTTCAAGAATGGTGGATCTTAGGTCTGGACCAGTAACCAATCCCGATCGCTGATATCCCAATCACTGGTGTCACCATACAACCCGCCTGTACAACCAACGTGTCCCGTGGAATTGCGTCTTCTTCCATCAGTACCAGTACCAGTGGAGCAGCATCAGACATTCCAGTAGGCATGACACCTCCCATTACAAGAGCCATAGCGGCTGCAAATCCAGGCATTTCCTCAAGCATGACACCTCCGTCTGTCACCAGAACGACTGCTACTCCCCCTTCAGGACGAGGATCTGGAGGACCCAAAGTATGGAAACCTCCTATCACCATGGTGGACTTGATGGAGAGACAAGAAACCCTCTCTAAAGCTCAGGCATACATGGAAACCACTCAGAAGGAGGTACTCACCTTCCTTAAAACATTAACCGATCGATTACCACAAGAGTCGAGATAGTCCCAAGGGCCAACAAGAAATACGTTCAGCACACCTGGAGCAAGTGCCTCAGTTACGCAAGCTTACCTGAACGAAGAGTCTTATGCTGCTGACCACGCAAGAGAAATGGACCAGGAGCGTCTCAGGGAAAGGAGACGATCATCCAACTTTATTACACGTGAAGATCTAGAGAGACTCCTCCAAAATCATGGCAAATAAAATCCGATGGACGCGCATCGACACCAGCCTCCATATCCACAAGACGTGCAGCGGATTCTTCTTCCCAGGGGATACACCTCCCCTCAATTCACCCTTTACGATGGTACTGGTAATGCTCGTGAACAAGTCTCTCTATTTTTAGAATCCTTAGGAGAACACAAATACAATCACGTTCTCCGCCTGAAGGAATTCTCCAAATCGCTTACGGGGAGAGCCTATACGTGGTACAACAACATCGCACCCGACAGCATATCCAATTGGAGTGAGATGGTCAGCGCGTTTTACAGGAAGTACTTCTTTGTATCTGAGCAAGTTACTTTCTCAGACCTGGGGAGAATCTCCCAACGGAACAACGAACATCCAAATTATTTTGTCAAAAGGTTCAGAACACAAGCGTTGGACTGCTATGAACCGAATGTCACAGAGCGACAGTTGGTTGAACTGTGCATCAATGGAATGATACCCATATACCGGGTCTTGTTGGGGAACCTAGGGTTCCAGATGTTCCCTGAGCCCCGTGAAGCCGCCAAGCGCTCAGCCACTACCGCCCCATCACTATTGGAAAGAACCAGAGTTGTTCGGAGTGAAGATTCCCGGGAGAACCAAGGAAACAAGTGTATCATCAACAAACAGTACGACACTGGTCCTTTTGTGAGCATGGTGGGCGAAGGCATAAAAAGGAAGGCCCCGGAAGCTGAACAACAACCCAAGCGTGCATCTCCAACGCATACAGTTGCATCTCGAAAAGTAGGAGGAAAGGCTCCTACGCAAGATGCTGAAGATACAGGATTACCATTTCCGATGAACGAAGTAATGGAGCTACTGGGATCATGGATTCAGGATGATGTTGTCAAGCTACCACGTGTCAAATGCCCACCGACCGAGAAAGACATGACGGACGCCAATTACTGCTGCTATCATAGGTTCGTCAACCACCCAACCAAGGATTGCAACAAGTTGAAACAAATCTTCAGAGAGAAGATAGAAGCGAGAGAACTCCATCTAGGAAATGAGGGTGTTTCATAGAGATCCTCCCTGTCAGGAGCTTCATGATTTCTGGGGACTCTGTATGGACTATCTATGCGTTTATATCCAGAGAAGGAAGCTGTATTGGCGTCTCAACTCCTCCTCGAAGTCACCACCAGCAAGCATCCATGTCCAGAGGATAAGCTGTCTTGGCACCTTAGTATGAAGTTACCACCAACAAAGGAAACTTGGGACTGTTAACCACTGCTCACTTAAAAGATGTCAAGTTCGATAACACGCTGATCAATACAGTTTCCGTATTCAACATCGTCACTGTCAGAACCCTGAGAGACGCAAATATCTCAAAGAAGGAAGCTACCCACAATCCTACTATGATCAAGAACCCGGAAGGAGAATTCGTGGGCGCCTACGGATACATTGACTTTGATGTCAAGATTGGTGACACTCCAACACAAGCCAGGGATCTCAGTACCTGAAAGGATCTTCAACAAGTCAGCCTCGATGATCTCCATCAAACCTTGGAGTCTTGAAGACTACCTGCTACCTCCGTACCAACTACTCACAGGCATAACGTAGCTTCCTGGTGAAAGTCTTTTGTCCTACGTCAAGAGATTCCGATCTCAAGTAAGTCTTATTGAAAAACCCTCCTTGCAAGTAGTGAATGATCACCTTGTTGGACCATAGGGGACTGCTTCACCTGACAGGCTGACCACCACCAAGATATGTGAGTGGAGAGTTGTTCCCTTTAAGCGCTTCACCAAAAATTTGGAAGCAGTGAAGGACAACACGTCTCAGAAGAAGGCTGTCATACCAACTCCAACTCCAGCATCATATGCACGAATTCCGTGATAGTGAAACAACAACCACGATATTTCATATCCGGATCGATGGTAACTACATCAATGAGAGACAATTTCATAATTTGTCTCCTGTATAAGAAGTGGTTGCATTACCAAAGGAGTATGATTGGGACTTTTTAGCACTGGTGAATTTAGAGATGCAAGCATGCTATTATTCCAAGATGTCCAAAGACGAGGATGTACTCAAGAGAGCAGATATGGCCTCATGAACCTAGCGTGACAACTCCTATCAATTCGAAAGTTTTGGGTACTCGTCGACATGGGACTGTCTCCTTCTTCTCTATCTCATGAAGGAACGTCAACAAAGTCGTTGGTTCCAGCTTACACCTCTACCAATGAAATGATACAAGCTCTACCACTATATGGAGACTACCAAGTTCGTGCCTGTATATACCACGCCTCTCCCTGCCAGTCTCTTCTGATCAAAGATGCTGCAGTTGATATTATGCCTGAACTTTGCTATAGCAACAACCACTACCGACATAGGTAATCCGAACTTCTGCATATTTTCCCATGGAGAAGTAACAGAATCATGTAGGCGATATGATATCTTTATTATGGTAAAATCACCAACGGTGCAATATAGAACCACATAAATCATGCTTGGGGACTGAGGCTCAGTATGAGATTCCTTCACCATCAGTCAAGGAATTCCTCAACACAAGAGATGATCAATCAAGAAGCATGTGAAGGGAAAACCAAACTAATGAATCTGCTTTTGATGCTCTCTCAAGTAACCGCATGCAATCCACTTCAGAAGCCACTTCAATGATCTCTCGAGGAGCCACCTCCAGTTCTCTTCATAAGCTACTTCAACGCTCCCACCAGGAGCCGCCTGCATGTTAGCTTCAGCCTGCTTCAACGTTATCGCTAGGAGATACCTCCACGTTCGCTTCAGAAGCCGTCTCCAACTATCCGAGATGCTCCAGAATCTGCTTCAACATTCTCTAGGACCTGATCGCTCCAGAAGTTGCTTCAACACGTTTATGTTTGAGAAAAACAAGCGCGCAGTGGGTCCTATGTTCGAGCAGTCACCAAAGCTGGTGTCGATTCAAGGCAGCAAGAATGGCGTTTGGTCAACGTAGCAGGTTCGGTGTTTGGTCGAAGTAATAAGGATGACACTCGAATGTTCAACCGAAGAAGGCATAGCAAGCCCACGTTCGATCAAGCAGGCGCATGATGAGTCCCACGATTAAGCGAAGTAGGCGGCCCCACATGTCTATCAAACATATGCAACATAGAGACATTCGGTTGAAGCATATACGTGGTGGGTCCACATTCATCTAGGGTTACACTCATAGCTGCCCACGATCAGAGCAAGCATGCTCGCATCATGTCCCACCAAAGCAAGCTCTCGACTGAAGCATGCATAGCAATGTCGATCGAAGAAGGAATGATCAATATCATGCTACTCGAAGACTCGCCTAGGCGCCTCTTGAATATGACATAATCCGAGAACAGGATGACCCGTCTCTCCTGGTAACATCCAACTTTGTTTCAAAAGTTTATCTTTATTTGTCACCATCTCATGCCTACCCCGCAATGATATAACCATTGTGTGCTAGGCAGAGGACTTAATGTTGATGGTGGATTTTAGTTTAGGGCTAAAATTGTAAAACCAAATTTAATATGTTGCCACCCTGCAAAGGATGAAGCTAATTTAATAGGCTGACATCCTGCAAAGAATAAAACCATTCAAGTGACGAATACTTCTCACTTTATTAATTCACCAAAGCATGTGCAACCATCCTGTGAATTTAATATACCCAGAACGGAGCATGTAGCAACCATCCCGACGGAGCATGTAGCAACCATCCCGGTTTTATGTAGGTATACATCATTACTATTAATGCTTTAATTAAAGCCTTGTGTTCGACATGCAAACACTCATAGGATACATGATGGAGGGTTATATTAGCCTCGTTGAACGCATTCAAGACTACCCATGTTAGTCTCACCTGCTGAAAACAAACTCAAAAATATATCTCATCTGTCCAACTTCGTAGGCATAGTCGGACGACCTAGATCGCATGAGGGACCGAGTAGCATGCATGCACATGCTCACCACCAGCCTTCCTTCCTCCTGGGTTGATTGGTTTCCCCAAGGGGGCCGTAGAAACCACAAAACCGTTAGAGAGAAGTGGCGGACCCACAAACCCTAAAATTAGGGTTTTGCTAAACAAGTTGCGACCAAGCAACTTGCAACCAGCGTACACGAACGGATTGGTGTCCCAACCACTGTCCGGCAGCACCTGCATGCTCATCGTGGGCCCGGATACACGGCCAACCAATCGTCCATGGTTGGTTGCAGTCGGCCGTCTCGAAAATCGTTCCCAAAGGTAGCATGCAAGGCCACTTCTAATCTCGGCCATCCGTCATCGCAGGCATGTTTGGATGGCTTAGATCGCGCCTATGGTCACAAACCAAGCATGCACATGCTCGCCACAAACCCACCTCCCTGCTGGTATGATCGTCTTGCTTGTGAGAGTCACAGACGTTGGGAAATGTTAGCTTGAAGGTTGGGCCCGCAAACCCTAAAATTAGGGTTTTCCGACAAGTTGCGACCACGCAACTTTGGGCGGGTGTGTACGAACGACCAGGAAGCGGAATTGCTGGAAGACGGTGTCTACATGCTCACCATGGGCCCACATCCACGGTGAACCAATCGAACAGCTCCCATGACTTCCATGCGTCTCGATTTGCGTGCCCAAAGGTGGCATGTAAGGACACTTCTAATCTCGACCATCCGTCATCGCAGGCCAGAACGGGCGACCCAGATCGCTCCAATGAGATTCAACTCTACATGAGCGTGTATATTGGTGTCCTGCCTGCTTGTAGGACCAATAGGTCCTCCCTTGCACGCCTCCCAAGGCATAAAACCGTTAGGGTGAAAAGGGAGGCTTGCAAGCCTTCCAAACCCTAATCCAACGGTTATTCCTCCATCAATCTCGTCCGTCCAAGTTCGCATGCTTGGATGAATAGCCTAGGAAGGGAGTTAGGTGGAAAACAAGGTATCACCGTGATCACCATCCTCCACACTTCCCCATGGCATAACCGGCCAAGGTGGGTCCCACTCATGCGACCTCCGAACAACGCCTGAACATAGCTAGTTGAGTCACTTCAACTTTCAATCTTTTAATCAAGGTTGTGTAGGCTTCAAGTATGTTAAGCATATTTAATGCACCGCATGCATACGATATGCGCCTACAAACAACACGATACTTCACAAGTATCAATTTCCTTCATGGGTTTTTCTTTCGGGCTGTTTTCTCCTCCCGAACGAGCTTAAAACCTAAATATTCCCGCGTTGGGAGATAGGAAATTCTTTTCCGTATGGAATGGAATATCGGATCATCAAAATCCGAGTCCGTACTAGAATTATACAATGATTCTAGTAAGGAGCGCTAATTAGGGTTTCTGGTGCAACGATCAACGGTTGCCCCTCCTCTCAAGATGAAAAATCTCGACCGTTGAAGGTCACCAAGCTAGAAAGCTTCCTGAACCTGACTTTCCAAGCTACAAAAACATGCTACATGTTGTCCAAAACACTCGAGACATCAATCATGTCACAAACTGGGGGATACAAACTGGGGTATTGGTCTGGTGGTTTACAGCGTGCAGCGTGCAACACGCCATCACAAGATCGTGTCAGGGAAACATGGGCGGTTAGCGATGATAGGAGAAGTGGGCAAGCAACCGTGTGACACTAACACACAACTCCACTTCCTCCACTTTCCCATGAGAGACGTGATGAAGGCTTATCGACTTGTATAAATAGGTTCTCCTCCCTATTTCCAGGATAGAGAAAAACCAAGTGTTAATACCATCGTATTCAACACCCAGAGCCTTCCTGCAAAATTTGCTAGAATGCTCAACCTTCGGTTAACAAGTCATCAAATAGCCTTCACCTTCATACTCTCAACACCTTCTTCGCTTCCCTCCCTAAGATCAACCTCACATCCTTCACCTGTGACCGAAACAAATATGGAACGGCCGTGTCTTCGGTTTAGGCCAGAATTGTACAGATTATCTCTCGAATTAAAAGTGATCATCGTGCATCACATTTTTTGAAGGTTTAAATTCACTTCTCATCCACACACACCCAAAATTACCTAAACCTGCAGAAGTAGTTTTCTCCCACAAACAACTTCCATCTAAATACGATGCTAAGAAGCATGACATCGTTGAGGGAAATAACATAAATACTCTCTCCAGAAATACGCTGGTTGGTAAGCTTAAGATCTTTGATCACGAACTTTCGTCCAAGACTAAGGATGTTGTGTTCAAAGCACTAAAGGACACTAAATTACTTGATAAAAGTAAAAAAAGTGTATATCTCTGAAGATGATCACTATGATATAGATTCATCAGTTTAAGATCTTGACAAATCAGTCTCGATGATCACAAGACATTTTAGGGATCTTCGGTTGAAGAGAAGTAAACTGTTCTCCAGTGATAAGCCTAAGGCATCAGTCAAACCTCATAATCATGTTCCTCCTAAAAACATGGATATTGATAAAACTGATGATGAGGATGTGCCTCAGTGCTTTAAGTGTAAGGGATTTAGTCATTTTGCAAACGAGTGTCCAAATCGGGAAAATACACTGGGAACAAAGGTCTTGCTGCAACTCTTGATGAAATGTCTGACGACTATGATTCAAATGAAGACGAGAAATCAAGTGTTGCACTTCTTGGTGAAAATATTGATTTTGATAATTGTAGCAATACACATATCAATTTTAATATTCTTTCAGAAGATAATCCAACCATTCTTGAAGAAAAAGTTGACTCTTCTCTTGGAAACACTGTTTATAATAACTCAGGATCCACTATGTGCCTAGCTTCTTGCACTATTCAGAAGTCTGATTATTATCCAAGTGTGACGTGCTCATATTATTCATTAAAAGGTCATGAATCTCAAGGTGTTACAAGTTCAAACACAAGCAAAGACACGTCAACAAACTTCAACGAAGAGCAAATCATTTAGCAAGAAAGCTCAAACTTGCTCAGAAGACCGCAGAGGTATGTAAGATTTTATCTTCGTCTAAGAAGTTAGTTTCCAAGGAAAAATCAAGACTATTTGAAAAGAAAATATGGTCAAAGCATTTTGATAGACAGAGGTCTATGGATTCCTCTCAAGAGGAAATTGGTGGACAAATTGTTGTTCACCACAGCATAACTTAATTGTGTTGTTTATAAAATATTGTCTCATGTGCCTAATCAAAAGAGACAATGATTTTGTACCTCTTAGGCTTTAGGAAAAGCTTTGTTTCTTCTTTTCTTAAGTTTTGTTATTTTTGTCTATAAAAAAAAGGGTATTATCGACAACTTTACTCTTGATAGGGATAAGAGTTGGTCGTTTACGAACCTATTAGGTTCTAAACCCTACATTCCTTTTCCTTCTCTAAAACCTATTTTTATCTCTAGACTAATTGTTGAGCCAATTGTGAATTCTTCTCACAAACCCAATCGTTAATGGACGCTCCAAGAATGATGTCATGCGATGGAAAATAAGGTAATGTGATTGTTAAGCCATCAATCATGAAGGAAAAAGAAAAATCTCCATTGCCTCCAACCTTGAAAAGAAAAAGAAGAAATATGATGAAACCAAGGGATGTTCCTTCAAATTCTCAGAAGTTTTCTAATGTTCTTGATGTGTTGAAGGAGTTTCGTAAGGAGATTCAACAAATAAAGGCTTTTGTGTATAAGACTCATAAAATTCAGAAGGCCCTGGTTCGACAACAGCAACCAAGAAGGTTCATTGATATAAACTCCTTTCTTAATGAACCATATGTTCCAATGGTTGTTGACGACAAGGAGTTCGGGGAAGATAATGAATTCTTCAAAGGTCTTAAGGTCTAGTAAATCTTCTATGTTTTATGTTTTATTTAGAAGAATAACTAGTGTTTTGGAATAGCCATGATTGTGATTACACATAACTATATCCAATGTTTTCATCTTCCTGTTTTTAGATTTATTGGTTTAAATTCTAGGGCCAATAATGGTTGGAACCACAATAGAAGTTAAAGAAACAAAAAATACCACAACTTAACATAATAGCATTCCATTTTATTGTTTGACTAACTCGCCCCCAACAAAATATAGATTACCTAACATATCCTCGGACTTGGGGTCACACATTTCGAAAAATAGGATCTGGTGCATGATTGATTTGGATGTTTGATCGATAAAATATATGGATGTTGTAATGAAAGAGTATTGATTAGGTTGGTAAGTTTGTGATTTATGGTTCCAGTAAAGAGTTTTAATTAGACTCGTGATGGAAAATCCTGATGGTCCTTTAAGGTTCTGATCAGAATTTACATCATTTCTGTGGGGTTCGTTTTTTGAATGACTACTTAGGATTCCCATTGATGGTGGATCAGCTATCATTATCAGGTTTATGTTGCAGCTGATTAACTGAATGGTATAAGGAAGTTTAAAATTGATTAGTTATGATGATTCATGTCAATCTAAAAAATAGTATCTTGTGTAACTGATTTCAAATCTCTATTCTTGAGATTTCAATAGGATGTTGTTTCAATTAGATTTACTTCTTATTCAAACAGTAGAATCACTAATGCAAACCAGAAAAAGTAACCATTAGCTTTTAATTTTCCTTAATCAAGCCATTAAAATTCGTCGCACATATGTCATACACATATCACTAGGGTAACACAAATATGGTGTTATTAAGTTAAGAGCATGCCGACGTTTAGTCGGCTTAAACGACTTTGGGCCCTACGTCGTTCATGTGTAGCACATCCATCATATACTAGTTGCAAAAACTGTGTTATTAAGTTAAGATCCGTTCGGCTCTGGGTCACACATTATTTTAAGTGTCGTTAATCAATCTCATTGGAGTCGCATATTTAGTGCTACTTTTTGCAAGGAAAATTACTGACATTTCGCAAATGAGTTGCACATGTGTCGCGTATTCAGTGGTATTTTTAGATAAAAGAGTAAATATGTAGGTGGAAAAAACCCTCGATTTTGATTGGTTGACCGAAGAAATTTTTTAGAAGGGTAACTGGGTAACTACCTTCAAACTATATTAAATCCTGAAAATTGTATGCATTTTCAGCATGTTCTTCCAAGTTTTTTTCTCCTGCAATGCTACAACATCCTGCAAAATTAAATTCTCTCCTGATTGAATCTACCTTCAACACTATCTACAGAAAAGACCCAGTTTATTACAACCGAGATTAGCATTTACAGTACTCTCGGTTTCTAGCATTTACATCATTACATTCAAAATATCCATTCACACCCTTTTCAAACTCCTAAAAAAAATAACACCCACATTTACTATAACTACACTGATATATTTCATCAAGACAACAAAATGAAAACAACTACTTGGACCGGCCGACTTATATGAAATTCACACAAGAACAAGATGATTCTTACCAGCAACAAGAAGATCAGACATAAGAACCTCTGGAGAAAAACTTGTTAATCATATTTAAGCTTGAAACTATGCACAAATTCTCGATCTTTATGAATCTCTGGAGAACTCTAATCAGAATCCTTATCTTCATCTTCATCGTCGCTTCCAAAACCTTCTTCCTCAACATCATCTTCTTCATCACTATTTCTGGATGCAACAGTACCATACCTTGTCTCCGAAATTTCTGTCAAAGTTCTGGTGAGTTCATTATAACGCTCTAAACATCGGTAGGATGTCGTCGTTCTTTCCAAAGGTTATCAGCTTATAAGGCGGCCAAAATATATTCGAAGACCCATCCAAGACAATGCTCTTGTTGTCTCCTAGTACGTGTACGTCCACTTTACTGCCCACTTGAATTTGAACTACTTTGTAATCACCGGTATGTTCACAGTAGCCGAACCCCTATGACGTATCATGGATCCCAACTAATTTGTTGCGTTGGTGTTGGATCGCATATTTGTGGAAGATGGAGGTGCTCACCCGTTGTTGGATTCATAATATAAATAGGATCTTGTATGCCATGGTGTGAAACATAAAAATATACCAGACCATTACAAAACATACCAGATCATTACAAGATCCAACGATTGGGTGTGACATATTTTCATAATAGGATTGGATAATATTCCAGGTACCATTGTTTCGAAATAACATCTGATATAAATCTCCCTTCACCGTGTAGTAATCTTCCTCCTCAATTTGTTCTCTGTAGAAGAGATGTGTAACTTTTTCTTATCTCACTTTTTGAGTGAAACCGAAAAGGAGTCCAATTCTTTTGTCTGCAAGGACAGAATTCCACTATTTGCATACAAGTACTAATCACGTGAAATATAATGCAGACGATAGTTTTCACTTTAAAACCAATACTATTATTTAGTCCTTTTTTACCACACAAAATCATGATTGCATCCATTGCAATTGTTTCTATAACCGTTATAAATATATTTAAGGACAACGGGGAAGAAATTGGACACTTTCTTCCTATTTTACTCTCGAAGTGTATATACATAGCTTTATATTTGTAAGGTCCACTGTATTCGGATAAATCCTAAATGTTAAAGACATAATAGTTTGGAAAGCATTCGACAAATTAGAGCAATTTCTTCCACTCGTTCAAGTTGGGTCTTTCTTGATTCAAATCAACATATAAAAAGAATAACTAAATATTGTGGTGCACGAATAATTAATCACGTGAAAACCATGCAAATGACACAAAACAACAGCAAAAAAATAAAAAAAGCTACATAGATAACCTAAGGAATGTGTTAGTGGAATTGTCCACCGAAATTCTTCAACGAGACAGCGCTCCTCATGTGAGGAATAATTGCAACCCATGTTTTTCCACGGTAGTTTCCCACAAATTTTCGTCCTAATTCCGGTGAGTGTATTGTAACGCAACAAACGCCTATTCTGCCAAAATAGGAGGTCCTTGTTATTTCCATAGGCTATCGGTTCATACGTCGGCGGCCACCATTCATCCCTATCCTCTTCCAAGAAAATGCTCATCTGATGACTCCAATCCCATTCCCGTCCAGGCGCTCATATATGATTATTTTTTTCGGAAATGGGTGTCCATAAATCTATCCGGGGCTCATCAGACACCAGATGGATGTAGTAAAAAAAAAAGGCGAACTCCGAACATGACCATCCCAAGTGAGGGGCAAGAATCTACCCAAAATTCACTCCCAGGAATATGAGACGGGGGTAACGAATGTGAAGAATATAAACTGCACATCATATTAACTAACAATCTCCTCCTTAATGTGATGTTCTACAACTAATAATTCTCTAAAATTTCAAACTTTCCTTTGGGAAGTGACTTGCTGAAGATAATATCTTTTTCTTTTATTCTCTTTCGTCATCTCTTTATTTTTATACTAACTCCACATGTGACCTAATATTATAGATAGATTACACAACTTTTGGTGCAAAACAGAAACATCATATGAACAAACATACTAGTTCATGTGAAGAAAGGAAACATCACATGAACTAGTGTATGTTAGTTCATGTGAAGAATATAAACTGCACATCACATTAACTAACAATCTATCTTTTATTCTTTTACCTTCCATATTTTCACTATGCTTAGAAGAGATTACAAAGATAAATATGGATCCCGCGGAGAAAACTACTCCCCGTCTTAAATTAAGAATCTGTTTTTACTTTGTCAAGATATTAAGGAAATCCTATAAAATATCATGACTAGCCCTTGAATAGCCTATTTAATGTTATATTATTACCAAAACTAAAATATTAGCTGAAATTTGATAGTATTATTATTTTATGAAATATTTTAAGAAAATAAAAGCAAATTTATCTAACGGTAAAGAAGCCGCTTGAGCGGGATAGCTTCCCACAAGGTCGTGCGGGATAAGACTGCTCGCTTTCCTCTAGGAATTTTTTTGAGGGTGTTTAGAAGTATGCTAGAGTGGGAGATTGGTCCTGGTGATCACACACCTTTAGGCTTTAGAGTAGAACATGTGTGTTCCTTTTATTCAAATATTTCTTACATTTCCGAAGTCTTTTTGATATGATTTTGACATTACCCACTTACCTCTAGGAACAGGGCCGTACCAAGCAGTTAGAAAACATAGGCAATCTCCTAGAGCTCCCAGATGACAGGGCCCCCTAAAAAGAGGAATTTTTTCTTTTGTCTATATGTATACTAATTCTTACGTATTTCACCCATTGGAGAAAAAAAATGAAACTACTATGGTGTATAATAATTTCTAAAAAATCCTAGAGTTTCTTATTAGTGGAGCTAAGTTTTATATAATTTGGACCAATAAGACATTTTATCTCTGGCCTCAAAAGCAAAAACCTCACTGGCTAAGCAAGTTATATTATCTTGATGATATCACTTGAAAAGTACTTGTATCAAGCTTCAATGATATTATCTAAAGAATGACATGGGTTCTGACATTGATAGTCATGACTTGTATGCCGAAATGAACATTCTAAAAACTTATTTGCCGAAAGAAACTGTAAGGCAAGTTCAAGTATTGATTACTTAAACTATTTCTTAAACAATATGAAAGTTGCTACCCAAATGCAGATATTTTATACGAAATTTTATTGACAATTTCAGTTACAGTTGTCTCTGCAGTGACAGTCAACTTACCATCAGAGCATGTGACAGTCCAAACAACATGTAGTGAGGAAAGCCCAACCCACCACTTTTCTTTGGTTCCTTGTATTTCTCGACAAAACTGGCTTTCTTAGTTATCTTTCCATCCTTCACCTTCAAAGATGATCGAAAGTGGCGGATGGTTCTTTTGAGAGTAACATGGCCCCATGGAAACTTGTTGAAGGTATCCAAGTTATCCACCAAATGGAAATATACACCGTTTATTGCATCTCTATGCTGGAAGCCCAAAAGCAAAACGTGGACAAAAATGAGAAGTGCCAACTTAGCGTTCTCATCGTCAGTGCAGGTGGTCAAATCACATGTTTCTAAGAGCGTCAGGGCTTCAATTATTGTTACCTTTTTTTTCCCACGTAAATGAGTTTTCATGGTTGGTGAATCCACGATAGATTTTGGGAGTGGGTTAATTACATCTTAACTTCCTGCCGCTGTCAACTTGAAATTAAGTCCTGTAGCAAGTGCGAATTCTTTCATCCCAAACCTCAAGATATGGCCTCCAACCCCAAAGTTCAAACAAAATGGATCACCATCATCTTGTTTCACAATTTCTCGTGAGAGTAGATAATGAAAAATTGCACCACTGTTTTTGGTATCAGGCATATCCAAAAAGTGGCCAACTGTCGTTGAAGCAAATACTGCGCAAGCCTTATAGCTCAAACGACCCCTAATGGTGGACATTAGTAGCATGCCTGAGTGATTTGTTACTTTCGGGTAGTTGTCCCGATAATTTTGTAGGTAAACAAACTTTCTATACACATAAGATGCTTCAAGTCAGTTTCTTCCGAGGATATGCATCAACTACAATATTTTGAAAGGGCGGAGGATTCTTTGACATGGCTATTCTCAAACCATCTCACAATTTCAATGCTAGTATAGTTATAAAACCAAAATATTAATGAACCTAAAAGACTAAAACTAATAAAACAAACTTACTATGGTTCGGTTACTGATGCAGCAGCTGTCTCTAATGATTCTTTGGACTTGGCATCATCTTGGATGTCAGTATCTACTGCACCTCCCGTTGTAGTAGCAGACATCTTTTTCTAACACCACGGATAAGCAATCACTTTACCATTATATCAATTCAATCTCTACACGATATAACATTCAATCTCAATCCGGTCAAAAGTTTCAGTAGGTTTGTTTTGAGAACTATACATACTTAATTTTGCAAAGAATTAAACAGGGTTAAATGTCAAGGAATAAAAATTTGTATTTAAGATGTATGGTTTTATAGGGTCGGTATCTGAAATGATAAACAGTTTTCTTTTTTTCAAGATGATGGACTTAAACATGGTCTAGACAAAACAAAGTAAATTCAGCGACAAACACACAAATAAGGGTAAAACAAAGAAATAATTAGTAATTTATTATTTACAGAATTGAAATAACCATGAAAAATCCACGGAATTGTGTCTCCAATTCTAAAATAAACACACAAATAAGTATAAAACAACGAAATAACTAGTACTTTGTTACTTCCAGAATTGAAATAACCATGATAAATCGATGGATTCAGATATTGGGTGAGTGTTAAAAGAAGTTTAAGGAAAATATTTTACCAGTGCCGAAAACACAAAACCCTAGACACAATCCAAACAAAAAGCAAAAGTTAGGTAAACATACAAAATAATC
The DNA here is from genome assembly GCA_023529315.1 of Papaver bracteatum. Lineage (NCBI taxonomy): Eukaryota > Viridiplantae > Streptophyta > Magnoliopsida > Ranunculales > Papaveraceae > Papaver > Papaver bracteatum. The sequence continues at coordinate 241,341 of JAJJWX010000125.1, forward strand.
TGAAATTAGAGTTGTGGTCGCGGTAGGGATGGAATTTAGCTAACGTTTAATGAAGAACTAGGTGGCGGTACTGCATTGCACCAAAAGAACTAGGGTTTGAATCTTTCTACCGGATCCGGATACTCGCCCAATATTTGAAGAGAGAGAAACAGAATGGTAAAATGCAGTACTTTCATTATCTATAGGAACATTGAACCGCGACATACGTGCGACAGATTGTTTGGGACACATTTGGAATTCGCTAATTAGATAATACCCGGCTCCAGTATTTTCCAAAGTTCGTGGTAGTTTACATAAGTATTTGGAAGCCGTGGTATTAAGCATAAATATACCCGGCTTCGTGCCTTTCAAACATAATTTCACCTTAAATTCTAAAGTTGTTTTGGAAGATGATGGTTACAGTATTAGTCTTTATGATTTTTTATATTGCAATATTTTGATGGGATATGTGTGTTTACGTCCGTGAACTTGATTGTCCCATATTTTTGTCAAAAGTAAAGTCGTTCACATATTGGTATGCAAATATTGATAAAGGAATGAATGGACTTTTGGCAAAACACAAAAGTTAAGCCTATATTGTCAATCTTTGATGTAAGATAGGTTAAAACCTTTTGTGATTCAAGGATAAAGTCTGTTATGTCACTTTGTGATGGAAAAATAGAATAGGTCCTTGTTTTTTAATCCACGGTATAGAGCTTAATTGTTCCATAATTATTATGTATTACCGTGAAGGTTCCATCTTGTATCTTATGTTGACCACGATACGACTAAGTCGATTTCTTATTGGCATGGTTGGTTGTTCCATAAAGATGCAATATGTTGAGCATTAAGAACTAAATTAATCAACTTGTGTGGTTATTTAGTTTGTATTCCATGAGTTCTCTCATGTTGAGTGTGGCCAATTAAATTGATTACTTTTGTGATTAGTTTAATTGTGTATTTAAGTCTCCATAAGTTTACTTGTGTTGAGCATATTTAGTCAAATGAATCTTGGTTCGCCTTGGTTAATATGATTGAATATTTTTGGATTCCAAATTCATACTTGTATGTAATTGTTGAGTCTAAAGAAATCCTTATTTTCTCTTGAAATTAAGGTCGCTCTTGTTGTTCCTTGGGAATGACATCTTATGGGGGGGGAGTTCTTTTGAACTTGCGCTTAATTGCTGTGGGGAGTGCGGTTGCGGAATTTTGTAGGGGTTATCTTGTATCTTTATGAAATCCTTGATGAATGCATTTAGCCTCGGCTTTATGATTGCATCTAAACAAGATGATAGAACATATACCTTTGGTCATGAAAAATATCTTGCGGAAATTTCGTTAGGATCCCGTTCTTGTACCTTTGCCAATTTTATTGACAAAAAGGGGGAGAATTAATTGTAGTTCACACTACAAATACATAAGGTTTTAGGATTATTATGTAAGGGGGAGTGGTTTCCATGTGAGATGGAGTATTGACTAAGGGGGAGTGAAGTATCACCATAGTATTGTTTTTGAAGTTGTGATATAATTGGACTTTGACACTGTGTAATAATAATATGACACTGTGTAACAATGATTGAGAACCGACGATTTTCTCATTGTTATAGCTACGGATTTTCAACAACGATGATACTAAACTTACAACCTTTGGGATTATTGGACTCCTTGGAAGTGACGAAGATTTCGAGTATTGTTGAAGATTAGGCATGCAGAATAGGAGCTACAAAGTTTATTTATATATTTTTTGTATTCCATATGTATTAATAGTTTTGCCACTAAAATTGACAAAGGGGGAGATTTTTAGAGCACTGCTCGGTCAAACTCGCATGCATTGCTATCTCAAGAATGTTTGTCAATCTTAGTGATCAAAACTATATAGTCTTGATTTCTAGTCTACTATAGCTAAAGTCTCGGACTAGGATAGAAAGTGTAGTTGAGCTCAAGAACTCCATGGAGATCATCATACAAGACGAAATACTACTCAAGGAACCAGTGGATATTCATCGACTAAAAGGTATGTGGAGACTTGAACTTATCTCACTCAAAAGTCTATCTACTCTATCTCATATCTTGAGACAAAACTCGTTTATCTATATAGACTAAGAATACGCACATGTGACATTTGGAGCTGAGTATATCTTGCTTATCTATTTATAGAAATGGGTGTTGGTAAAGCTTTCGCTTTAGCCAAGTTCATCTTTGCATAGTGACGAAAGTCATGTTATGTTTCAATCATTTTGGAAATCGCTCTGACGAAAAATAGTTTGTGAATAACAACTATATAACGCCCTCTGAGAATGTTTCAATGATTTAAATGAGAGTTTAGACTATATAACCATTGGGGGATGTAAACATTGTTGTGGCAACACATATATGTATAAGTCTTTAGCACTTGAACCTAAGATTGCGAACTTTGTTGATCAAGTAGAACCGGAACATGAGCAGCAACTCATTTCGTGAACTGGCGTAGTTCTCGAACCCGAGAATTTCTGCTGAAGTTGTAGCTCATGTGCAGTCCGCGAACTGACGGAAGCTCTCGAACCCGAGAATTTCTGCTGGAGTTTATAACTTCAACTGGTTAGCTTGAGTCCGCGAACTCAAGAGGTTATGTCTGAAAACGTTGTTCGTGAACTTATTCTAAATTACTAAGGAATGCTTTTGCAAACCGTAGCTTTATAGTTCATGAATAATGATTCGAGTGAATCACGTCATTTTTGATTCAATTGTGTCTCTTGTTATACTTGGGATCTCATAGCAATTGAAAAACTCTCTAACTAGTTCATTTGAGTCATTTGGACTAGTTATGGTGAAGAAGAATATGGTTGATATGAAAGTTATCATTTGGCTAACCATTTGGTTAACTAATATTGAACCAACCATTTTACACGTTTGGGTACGGTTACACAAACCCAAAAACGTCAAGTACATGTGTGTATGGAAAGCTAGGTTTTCGATCTAACGGTTGAGAGATATTAGCTTGTATACAATCAGGTTTTCATTTAACGGTGAATATTGAATGCTTTGTTAGCAAGCTAACATTAATTGCAAACCATGATTTGAAAGACTATATAAGGAGCAAACCATGATTTGTTGAAAGCTAGGTTTTCGATCTAACGGTTGAGAGATATTAGCTTGTATACAATCAGGTTTCATTTAACGGTGAATATTGAATGCTTTGTTAGCAAGCTAACATTAATTGCAAACCATGATTTGAAAGACTATATAAGGAGAACTCTATCCATTGGAAAAAGTAATCCCCACACACCTTTATTGTGTGATACTATTTTTCTCTAAGCTAGAGTCGATCTCTATTAACCCTTGAGTTTTCTCTCTAAATTCGGGTTAACGACTTAAAGACTTCATTGGAATTGTGAAGCCAGACCGATACTACTTTTCTTGTAGTTATGTGATCTGATCTTGCTCTTTCTATCGTACGAGTACAATTGTAATAATTGGCTTGAGATTTCTATCCCCGATAGGCAAGATAAAAGTAGTCACAAACATCTTTGTCTCATTGTTTGTGATTCCTCAATAATCTTCTTCGTTGCGTCGATTAAGTTTATTGTGAGGTGATTGATGAAACTGAGCTGTTCTTCGGGAATATAAGTCTGGTTTTATCAATTGGTTCATGTTCACCTTGATTTATCAAAAGACAGAACAAAAATTGGAGGTTTATTCATGGGAGATGAATTAATCTATTACATGTAGACTTTTCTGTGTGAGATAGATTTGTTTATTAAAGTCTTTGAATTTGGGTCGTAGCAACTCTTGGTTGTGGGTGAGATCGGCTAAGGGAATCAAGTACGCAGTATCCTGCTTGGATCAGAGGCGTAGGAGCATAACTGTACCTTAGATCAGTTTGAGATTGGTTGGGGTTCAACTACAGTCCAGACCGAAGTTAGCTTGTAGTAGGCTAGTGTCTATAGAGGCTTAATACAGTGTATGTTTAATCTGGACTAGGTCCCGGGGTTTTTATGCATTTGCGGTTTCCTCGTTAACGAAATTCTGGTGTCTGTGTTATTTCTATTCCGCATTATATTTTGTTATATAATTAAAATAATACAGGTTGTGCGTTGTTCAATCGATTAGAATATCCGACTTTATTGATTGTTGATTTAAATCGATTGACACTTGGATATTGGTCTTTGGTACAATCAAAGTTATCTCTCTTTGATTAGACTCGCGAATCATATTTTTTTGAGTAAATCAAATCGATAGATTGAGATAATAACTCCTTGAGATATTTTCTATTGATTGAGTCTTGTTGATTCCCTAGAAAACAACTTGGAGTTGTTCATACAGATTGCTAATCGAAATATTGGGTGGTGTTGTTAGACCCCCGCTTTTTCAATAAAAATTAGGGTTCTTACTTCTTGAGGATGATTTGTATTATAATTGAAGAATTGGGTTATGAAGCTTGTGTTCATTGGTTTGATTGTATTTGATTACTAAATTTGATTTATTTATTTATTTTGTCTTTGGATTTATTTTTATTTTTTTGCATAGGTAAAAACCCGGTACCGGTACCGGAGGACCGGTACAACTCCAGGTACAAGTACAGGGATCGGTCCTCAAAATGAGGTACCGGTTCCATAAGAGAACCGGGCCGTACCGGAGTATGTGCAGCCCGCAACTCTGCACGTTGTTCCCGGACTATACACCTTTCAGATTGAGTACGATTCTTCAACTATCTCATATCTCGATTCTACAATAGATTAATTCTACCGTGACATTCGCCATTGAATTCCAAGAAAAAAATCTATTATATCTCATTACTCCGTTCCATGGCTATCCCCGGCTTCCATGGATTGGTAATAGATAACCATCTTATCTCATTACTCCGTTCCTTGAATTCCTTGGCTGGATTATGGATTAATAATAGATACACAATTCATTTATTACTCTGTTTCAAGAGTCATTCTCCGCTGAATTTCATGAATTAGTAATAAATATCCAACAATCGGGCGAATGAGCACCCAAATGCACGAACGATCATTCAAAAATATGGATAAATGAGGAATCCTACTCAAAACATGAGAGAGAAAATAATGATAAAAAATAATAAAAGAGGCGCCTAGGGACCGGGCCCACCGGCCGGCCGGTCCCCCACGCCTCTTCCCTTTATTTTTCTTATTTTCTTATTTTCATGAACTCATGAAAACTCCTTCATTCGAGCAATTTTCCTTGTTTGAGCAAAACTCATGGTTTCTCCATATTTTCACGGTTTCATGAAAAAATAATAATAAAATAGGGAAATGTTACAGGGCCTACGGCCCATGGATGTTCGGTCCATCCACTTACCCATTTTATATCTATGTATTGTAACCTATGTAATAGAACTACTGATCTCTCTAATAGAATGGTTCTTCTTCTTGTCTCTACATCTCCTTCCTTCATCATGATTCTCCTCAATCACGTTATCAGCGCGAGCTCTTCCCAGCCTCTAAGAAAGAATCCCTCGGAAGCATATTATAAACTAATTTTATTTAGGGATTTACGGATCTAGATTTTGATCCTAGCCAAATCCGCGGAACCAAATCTGTATTTGATTACAAAGAAGAAAGCAGCAACGACAAACAAAAACCAGAAGAAACGATGACTTGTTCTTCATCAAAAGGATAAATCCTCTTCATAACTCATTATCTTTATGTTTCATCTTTCAAATCTGAAAGTTTCAATCGAAATTCCTTTAAATGAGTTTTCCATGAAAACTAGGTTTTTTTTTCTTACAAAGATTTTCTCGATTTCTCTTTTGAAATATCTGTGGATTTTAAATCAATAAAACCCAGTGGGATATTTTCTTTAAAATAAAAAATAAATAAATAGGGATTTTTTTGGGTTTCCCCTGTGAATGAAATCGAATGAACATTTGGGTTTATGTTGATTAATCACTTAACTGATTTTCTCGTGCTGTCTTTCACAGAAATTCCCAAACGAGTCTGTTCGTATGGTGATTTGTCTTTACAGATAAAAGATCATGGGCGAAGCTGCATCGGAGCAATAACAACATTTCACAATTACGCAGATCAAATAGGTGGAGCAAATTTGGACAAATACTGACGATTACATGGTGCATGACAATATGCTCCACAGAGGGACTCAACCATTGTCCGTATTAGATGGTCATTTCAAGACCAATAATCGATGCTTCCGAAAGCACTATGGTGCATCCATACTCGCCAGGCTCACATCAGTACAAGCCCGCCTCAAAACTGCAAAATAAACAGGGAAAAATCCTATCCCCTTGTCTTTGACCATAACGTCACCATTTTGTATAATGTTTGTTCCTTAAAAATCTAGGGAATAATGATTAAGCATAGTCATATGTGGATAACCTTTGTTTTACTAAAATTCATAAGCATAGATAGAAGTTGATATTAAGAACTTAAGTCACAAGATGAACTTAATTCATTTTTGCAAATACATTTTATCTACAACTGTTAATTAACAGCTGGAATTTCTAGGGATATCCAAGAAGCACTTGGGGAAATTGACAATGTCAGAAATAGCTACAAGATGGAACAATGGCCATCATCCCACATTCTTGCAATAGCCATAGCTCACCACGAGGGCTAAAAACTAAACAGGAGAAATTCTTACCAACGATGATGATTGATCGGATTATATCATTGCTATTAATGTTCAAATCTACGATGTTGATTGACTGTATTTTACTTTATAGACACTAATCAGTCTGTATATGGGTTAAATTGTGAAGGAAACTCTTCCCTCGAAATTGTGAAAGAAAAAGTCTGTTCGCTTTCTCGTGAACTTGGGAAGGAAATCTTACGATGGTCCAACCCGGTCTGGTTAACTCGTCCCAACCCGATCCACCAGAACCGATCCAACCCGGTCCTCCAGAACCGATCCAACCCGGTGTCATGTTCCAGTTTTCCTTTTGGAACGTGCACGGCTAAATACGTTCTGGTTCTGTCGATATACAGGGAACCAACAAGGTATGTAGCTAATTTTTACATCGAATTTTTGCCAGACTCATTTATTTATCTTTTAGAACATGCCTAGTTCTGTTTTTTTTCTTAAAATAAGTCCATAAATGGTCAATTTAAATTATGTCTATTGATTTCGACCATTAAGAATTTTGGTTTTATTGTTATCTTGCTCTCTTGAATATTATACTGGCTATAGTTGAATGATTTTTTTTTAGTTTAATTGGTTGTACCAACTCAATTCCAATGTATTCATTTGGGGCTTAGAAGTACTTGAGCACCATTATTGGATACTTGATATTTTCCCAATTTTTTTGAATGTTCCGTGGAATGTATCCACTTGCTCGACTATTAATCTGTCAATAGTTTCAAAATATACGTTCAAATAAAATCACATGTATTCCAATTTTTTGTGGAAGAACTCACAAAAGATGATATGAGTCATAAAATTTTCATTTCTCTACTTCATCCATAATACTAATGAACCGGTATCCGTTGAAGTGTCACAACAAGATAATTATCATTAGTAATATATTCAACCTACAGTAACTGGTTGACATGTTTAGTGAGATTCTCTTGGCCTATTGAGATAAAGAAATTTCTCAAATTAAGCTAAATGTAGCAAAATTGAAAATGGAAAGAACCCCAAAGTAATGAGGGTTAGACGTACCGACTCATATAAAGCGTGTGAAAAGGGACATATATTTCATAAAAAAAAAATATAATTATTTTATTTTTTCCCAACAGTAATGACACCAAAGTATAGGTATCAATTGAACATGGGATCAGCTAAAATGTAATTCTAGCTCCCATCATAAATAAAAGAGTTGGAAAATGCACCTTAGTCATAGGTGTTGGTATATACAATATAATGTGTATGTGTATCATAGTAACAACCAATTTTCACATCAACTTTAATGGCAATAAGAAATTTGCCTAGCCAATTGACTATCTTATTCAGTTGAACTGGATCCAATGTCTGTACTTATGGAATGAAAACAAGAGACATAAATTCTCTAAAGAACTTGAGATATATTGGGTGACACGTAATATATTTTCACTCTAAAGTACTTGAATTGAATCCCACTTTTATTACGTAATATGGCCACACCACCTACTAAAACTCTCAATACCCAAGTGTCTAACTCATAATTGTTTTTCTTCCGTTATCTTAAGGAATTTAAACTAGTTGTTTAACTACTTCCTTATAATATGACTACGATGATTGGATCATTGAGCGAAGCATTGTTCAAAATTTGTTTCCAAGATGAAACAAAGTCACAAAAGCTATATACTGAGAGCTAATCACCTTGTTAAATTCCAAAGAAACCCATGAGAGTGGATATCATATGGAAACTCACAGGGATGAGAATGTAATTGATTGCATCTTTTATTCCTCTAATATATTTGTAAGGAAATATATTTTAGAGAAACTAATGAGTCAATCTAGTGCAATGTAATTCACTATAATATTTGGATTATTGAATCATATTGGCTCCGACGATGAAATGTTGGAAATTAACTCACACAGGCTTTGGGCATAACCATAAAGCAACTTTGGTTGTGACATGATGATCGTTTTGAAATAACTCATGTGAACATCACTTTATTTGAGTGAACAAAAATGGGAACAATTTTGATAGAATGCGAAGTAATGACATATCTCTCAATAAGTGTTTTCTAAAGTACTAGATGCACAACCCCCTCCTACCTCCAATTATGCTTTTAAGTAAAAGAGCATATCACTCATTTTTACAAAGTCTTCATAAAAACAGGATCGAGACCATCCTAAGATGCAAATGGTAATGGTAAAAATTCCATATTACAAAGAAAACAAGGTGAAATTCAGAAAAATATTCATGCAGAATGCGGACCATTAAAGTGACTGATGGATCTGGTGAATGTTTTGACATTTTGGACTAGTTATAGTTCCAAAGAAATTTGCGTTTAAAAATTCCTAGCACATATTACACAATAGAAAGTGTTAAAGGCTCACCACCCTTATTAATGCTAGAGAATTTACATCAAAAAGACTTGATGAATATTGCATGTTTAATAGGATCAATATAGAGCATCTTATTCCCAATGGTCTCGCAAAGGATACCATCAAAGGTTACAGATGGTGCCTAAGAAATAGGTTATGCTACCAACCTATATTTTATTTCTTTGGGGATATGCAATATTACACGCATCTTACTTAATTCGTTTTAGAACCCAATATTAGTAAACCTTTTCTACGTACCAGTTGGTAACTGGATTTAAGCCTGACATTGTGTTCTTACGCATTTTTGGTTGCACTATATATGTGCCATTACGACTCCACATCGTACTATAATGGGTCATGAAAATGATTAAGTAATTTTGTTGGATATTTAATCTCAACAATTATCCGCATTTTAAAACCTTTGGCAGGAGATCTCTTACCGCTAGATTTGCAGTTTATCACTTTAGTGAGATAGTCTTCCCGTCGTTAGGGGGAGATAAGAAATAGTATTTTCTAAGGGAACGACAGGAATTGTCGTGGTGTGTTCCCACTGTGTCTCATATTGATTCTTATACTCCATAAATGTAAATGTTAAGCGATAAAGAATATTCGATTTTCAGAATGTACACTGATGTTGATAAAGTGATGAGATCACACATACCATCTGCAAACCTACCTGCAAAGTTACAAATCCTCAATACGGGATATACACCATAGACTAAGGTGTTGCAACTACACTCAGTGGAAGTGTGGTTGAGGCCGTGGCTCCATAAAGGAAGTTGGAGATACTATTTCGTTCGATCAATCCTCACCTAGAAAGGAAGTAGGTGAGTAAGGCATAACTTATTTATATCATCAGAAATCATCTCATAGGATTGTCTCTGAATATGTCCATGAATCAAACTGGAGGACGCTCCGAAGTTTTAAATGATTCTAGAGAACAATGAAATCCTGACGGATTATGAGAATGCACATGAGTCAAAGGAAGGATCATGCGTGCATAATGATGATATAATCCATAATTAGTTGCTCCAGAAGTAGAGCACAATGAGATCGAACCATGCTTTATTTTGATTAATTTTAAATAAATATCATATTTGGCCTATACAATCCAGGTAGAACTTGGTTCTTTGACAAATGTATAGGTATTTGGTGTGGTAGTGCTAACCAACCAAGTGTAAAGCCTATTGGACATACATGATTAATTTGTCACAAAGCGTAATGAGAAGAAAGCAGTCTCAAAGGATAAAGACTCTCCTTGTGGCGCGAGTTTTCTCACAAAACCCTTGAATTTTTCTCTTGTAATGAACATTATAGAGTTCCGCTACTTAGTTAGCTTGGTAATTTTCAAAAGGACTTGAAATGCAGCATATGTATGTGGTTGTTACATATCTCTGAAAGAATCAAGAGATAGAAGATATTTACAAAAGTACTTGATAGACTTTTGTTTCCCGAATCAAATGACTCTAAACCACAGAGTGCGATTACAGTTAGATGGAATGCTCACTTATAGATTCAAGCAATCAGGCGGATGTGGTATACCCATCTAAGTGGCTATTTGATTTGGAGGGGATAGACAAGTAAGTTATTTTTCCTTGCGTATTCACAAGAAAGTTCCTGATTTGGAATTGTAGCCATTTATGTTGATGTTACATACATGATGTGTACTCTTGATGTAATAAGAGACCTTAAAAGCTATTTAAAATCCGAATTTGAGATGAAAAATCTAGGGAAAGATCGATCGAATACTGAGCTTGTGGCATATTATTCCACCAGTTTGCATATGTCTAAAGTTTTCAGGCAATTTAACAAAGACATGCATCCTGATAGCACTCCCATGATTAGTCGAGGTTCAAATGTAAGCAAGTAACCATTTCGTCCAAATGAATATGACGAAGATGTGTTGGGAGATGAAATTCCCATATCTAAGTACAATAGACGCATTGTTGTACTTAGTATGATAATGTACTCGATAAAATTTTGCATCCTCAAGGAACTTGTTAGCCAGATATAGCTCAGCGCCAACGCAATGTCATTGGAATGGTATAGTGAATGTAATCATGTACTTAAAAGTAACCATTGACATACATTTGTTTTATCCCTACAAAGACATTAAAAGGAATGTGAATGAAATTGCAATCCAAAAGTTGTTGATTATGAAGGAACAATAATCTCTTCTCCAACGAAAGTAATCAGAGGGAGATATGGTAGATTATTTTCTAAGTTATTACCGATATTCAGTTTCGAAAAGTACATGACTAAAGGAACCGTCTGTAATAACTCTGCAAGTTATCAAGGGGAGATGCCGACATCAGGGGGAGGATCCAAGGATATGATGTCGACATATTTTACTTCGAAATTGAAGATGTGTTGTACTCTTTTTCCCTTCGATCGAGAATAGTTTTTCCCAAAGGGTTTTGTGACTCGACAAGGTTTTTAGCGAGGAAACACTAAAAACATCAAGTATGTTGAACGTTGAAAACATAAAGATCGCGTTGATATTACTGAAAATATCTGAATCAAAGAAATGAAACGCGATAGTCTGTTAAGCAACGTAACTTCCAGGATCAACAACATGGTATTATAAGTTTTCAAGTAACCAAGGTATAGTGTGATAAACTCCTTTTAACTGCATTAGACTAATGAAAATTGTCTGACATCAGGGGGAGCATCTAATGGTGTGTTGAACTCTTTTCCTTCACCGAGGTTACTTTTTCCCACAGGGTTTTGTTGCTCGGAAAGGTTTTTAATGAGACAACAACAAACACTGGGAATATAATTTCCCAGCTAAGGATATTGTCTTTCCCACGAGGATTTTCTGCCTTAAGAGTTGTGAAGCAACTAGTCAACTTCAACAGAACAAAGTGATCATCTGCAACGGATCACCTTTACCTACATCTGCCATGTTGTACTCTTTTCCCTTCGTCAAGGTTTTGTCCCAATGGGTTTTTCCTTGTCAAGGTTTTAATGAGGCAACATATTTGAGTCTAACTATGTCCTACGTTTGCGTAATATTTGTACTCTTTTTCTTTAGTTCAGGTTTTGTCCCTCTGGGTTTTTCCTGACGAAGTTTTAACGAGGCAATTAAATTAGACTCGTCAATCTTTGAAGATTGTATTGCATGTGATGAACTACATGTAAAGTACAAGACTACATGTGAAGAGTTGTACCAAGGTTTTATCCCACTAGGTTTTTCCTTGTCAAAGTTTTAGTAAGGAAATTGATCTCGACACAAGCCATAAAGGAGAGGAAGTCAAGAAGAGATACATTCCAAGCACTATATGTGAAGCACTATGTATAAAGTTTTGTTATTGAACCGCACAAGGGGGGGGTGTTACAGGGCCTACGGCCCATGGATGTGCGGTCCATCCACTTACCCATTTTATATCTATGTATTGTAACCTATGTAATAGAACTACGGATCTCTCTAATAGAATGGTTCTTCTTCTTGTCTCTACATCTCCTTCCTTCATCATGATTCTCCTCAATCAGGAAAGGTATTGTTGCGGGACCGGGCTACCTAGACGGCCGGCCATGCCCTAGACGTGGCCGGTCCCACACATTGCAATCCCTTATTTTCATAATTATAATTTCCCTCATCTCATTAATCTCCTCCGTTTGAGCAAAAATCATGGTTTCTTCATATTTTCTCAAATATTGCTCAAACCATGAAAAGGCCAAAAAATCAAACGATCAATCGACTAGGATACTCATGAAAAATATTAAATAAAATATTATTATTTTAATATTCTCAAAATATTGATCAAACTAGCAAAGTCTTACTTGCTCATTCGAGCAAAATCAAGAATTTCAGTCAAAGATCAAACTCTTCTGAAAATCCAAAATATTGCTCAAACGCACATCCGAAAATACCAAAACTCTCAGGATTGAAACACGGACATTATAGTGATATGGGAATACTTCCTTGACCGACCAATGCCGACCCTAAGGCTCGCAAGGATCCGGTCCCACACATCTTCATGATTTTGACCTAATTTGCTCAATTGCTCATATTGGGTCCAAACTCTTTTCAACCAACTTGGAATTTTCTCAAACGACCAACAACTGGTCCCACGACCACCAAGGGCCGGTCTCATTCCCTCTTGGTTGATCCACCACTTCTCCATAATTAGGTTTTATCACCTAACGCTCACACGAGCATTATTATAATAAATGATCAACATTAGCATTTGATCATTCTTTCACCAACCGGTCAACAAAGGACCCTGGTGAACGCTCACTCACTTGGGAACCACATGGTCGTCCATCATCCCATGTGGTCGGTCCCTTTCTCACTCATGAACTATTTTCAGCAATTCATCAATTGACGAACAATTGATCAAAAATTAGGGGTTCGAACAAACGCTCCACAAATCATCATTCTGAGCAAGTTCAAACACTAATAATTTTATATTAATCTAATAATCAACATCCAGATTAATTATATAATATTTGGTAGACTACCAATATTTTAATTAATATTTTATTGGGTCACGTTACCAATAATTCACCGAATTGAGCAATACTTGCTCAGTTGCTCGAATAATGATTAATCTATCAATGTTCATTAATTTATCAATATTCATTAATTCGTCGAATCAAGCAATACTTGCTCAGTTGCTCGAATATTGATCTAACTATCAATATTAATATTCAATAATTCTTCGAATTGATCTCAGTTGCTCGAATATTGATCCAACTATCAATATTCAGTAATTCATCGAATCGAGCAATACTTGCTTAGTTGCTCGTATTTACAATATTTTCTAAGACGAGCAATATCAACATAAGAACTGTACGTCTCAATCATGAATCACTGAGCATTCGTCACTCATGCTCAATTCAACAAAACTTAGACTCAGTGCCTAATGATCAAGTCAATAACTGACTAATCAAATACACGTCTGCTTTGCAGACTCCACGTTTGTGAGACATCAATCACGTCATATGGGGGGATATTACTTAGGGTTTTGGTCTGGAGGCCTACGGCACGTGTTTTCATCCACGATGAGAAATATGAGTAAATCATGCAAACGGTTGAAGGAGTTAGCAAAGTAGTGGGCGGACGGTTAACCAAGTCTCCACGCGACCTGGAACTGGTTTCACCATGATTTCCCATTTTACCACTCTTTCACTCAAGAGACTATCACACTTACTGGGATCAATGTGTTCACTATTCTGATTATATAAATAAGTTGATGAGTCCATGATTGAAAGGACAGAAGATCCACGAGATATTGAACAGACAATCCATCGTCTAACCAAGAATCATTGTGTGAGCAACACTCTCTCAATCATTCGAAATATATTTACACAAACTTGCAGAAACCTACAACACATCCACAATCCTTGATCACCATTGATCCCACACAATTCTCAGCTTCCCTCCTACAGATAAACCCATCTCCCTCTTTGTGACCGAATTGACTCTAGAACATCCATGACTTGGTTTAGGCCGGAATCCTACAGATTGATCTCTCGAACTCAAAGCACTCCCGTGAAGTACATCTGTTTGAGGTTAAGCAGTTTGCTCGGTTGAGGAGTTTTGTTTGCACGATCGTCTCTTCACTTTCCTAAAAAACCAGCAAATCATTTTCCCCATCTACACATGACAATTAGTGTTCACTCGCAGCTGAGTAGCATGAATTTCCCGAAGTATCAAGATTAAGGTATGCGTGAAAATACTCAATCAGAAGACGCGCTAACTGCTCTCTGAGAATAAAAGAATTTTGTGTTAACACACAGAACTTGATCAAATTTTGTGATAGCTCACAAAATTTAAATTTTGACATAATTAATTTGCAAATTTAGGCTTTTTTGTGTCGTGCGCAAATTCTCGAACCCTATTGGTCGAGACCGTACCTAGGCAAGCTAAGAAATTAATCTGCCATGGACTAATAGGAGCAAAATCCTACCAAAGGAAGAAAACAAGAAGTAAAAGAGGAGTTGCGGCAAATGGAAGCAACAACAAAGAGGCGCGGCCACGCCACTTGGCCGGACAGTTCGCCCCAACAGGCGCCGCCCATAGATGGCCGGCCACACCCCCATAAAATTGCTTGACGACCCCCTTTTCCTATCGACCAATCAGATTGCTTTAAACCTGCCACACACACTTTTAAATAAAGTTTGAAGTTGGTTAGTCGATGCGCCTAATTCCTTAAGGAATCTAATATAGACTGCCCACTCGATTTATCAAGTCTAGCCACCTCCTAACAAGGTCAGACAAGCGCCATGATACACACCGGCTAATCTACTAATACCTAGTCCAATCGGAATCCTTCCCACTCACGAGCAGACCCATCAAACGCTTAGCCCAAAATAGTTGGCCGCGAGCTAAAAAACCCTAATTTTATTAAGCGGCACTATATTACTGCCGCAAAATGATCCTGGCCGCCCAACTTTGCTAGACGAATTGACCGACCTGGATTTAATCTCGATCAACATGCTAGGTCCAAATATCTCACGAGCGACCTGGCTACAGTGCTGGCCAGCCGAACAGCTCAAGCATGCGGCCAGCTGATGTGAATCAAATAATGTTGTAGAAAGTGGTAAGAAAAGGTTGTCGTTCACTCGGACTTGATGAGATGATTTTAGGATTTAATAAACTAAAATAAGATAAAAATATATACAAAAATTGTCACAAGATGAAGAGATGTGTTGGGACTCAGGATTCATCCAAACTCACAACAAAAGGTTCAAAAATTAATTCTTTTAATAATTATCGCTCAACAAATAAAAACATGGACTCTTATTTTGCCAAAGTAGATCCTCAAAACATTAATTGTATCCCCTAATCATAGATTATCTAAACAAAGCATAACATATCTAATTGAATCACAACTAATTTTATCGAATCATAAATCAATTTAAAATAGTGCAAAAGTCATAAAAAGAATTAAATAATTTTACCCATGTATGAAATTCGTCTTCATCCGTCGTCCCAGTGATGGGGTCTAGCTCATCATATTGGAAACACGCTCAAAGTATGATTTCATTGCTCAAAAATGTGCTTACAAGGATGAAAAGTAATAAAACAGAGGTTTGCAACGGTGAATGGACGTTACAGAATCTCGTGTTACAAATACAGCGTTGTTACAAAGAACGATACAAGCTCTGTGTCACTAACACTGTAGCGATACGACCCTTTTCTGATTGTCGTTGTTACTGTTGGAAAAACGACTGCATCTAGTGGTCTTTTGTTCTTCGTCCTCTCTTTCAATGGCAGCAGCAGAGACAAGCTCTGCAACTCTGATTCTCTGCTATCTTCTAACCCCTAACTCTCCATAACCTTCTCATAACCCACAGAGCCCTTTATATACTCTACAGAATCAAAAATACTCGCTAATAACTCCGCATAATCCTCATTAATTCTCCTCTGCCATTCTCGGAAATAATTTCCAATTTCATCACCATCACGCATTTGTTGGAGATTATCACGTGTTTTCTTGTGTTAAAAAACTCTAAACACGTCGAAGAAACATCCCAGCAGTAATCAAACTCCCTAAATACACATGCAGTCCTTCCAAATAAAGAAAATTAGGATGCCCCTTATCCAAATTGAGGGTGCCTTTAGTACTTTTCTACGGGGGTCCAGATAGCACTTTTTGAGCAACTTATTCCACGCAAGTGTATTCCTCCGAAAACGCCTACACAAACATAAAAACACCATAATAAGTACAAAAATCGAGACTAACAATAGAGACATCGAGGACAATTCAGACACAAAAATGTGTCTATCACCAGCACCAAAAACGATAGCCCAAAATAGGTTGGCCACACGGCTTTTAAACCTAAATTAAATCAACGACATCCATTAACTGCCGCAAATCATCTCGACCGCCCAACTTCACCAGACGAATCGGTCGGCCAAAGACCTATTCTAGGCGCCAAACGAGATATATCCATGATCATCAGCCACTGCCTTCCATGAGGAGCAATCATCCAAGACGTGGATGCCCGTATGACTCCTAAACGCTGCCCAAAGATGGATGGCCACGCTCCTTATAAAAGTCTTAAATAAATTAGCATCGACCAATAATCGCCGCAAATTATATCAGCCATCCAATTTGGCTAGCCAATTTAACCGGTCTAGATTTAACTTGAACCGACCAATAGGATGTCAAAATGGCTACCAACCATCACTCTCCTATAGAGGCTGACTGGCCTACCCTTGGCACACGTGAATGGCTCCTGGTAGCTTCCCTAAAATGGCTGGTTATGCCCCTTTAAAGACATTAAGCTCCAAGACTGATTTAAGCGAGCTTTGTACAACGATGCTCTATGGGCATCAACTATTTTGAGATGCTTTCTTAAAAGTGATGCTTTATATGCATCGAATACATACGATATTTTATGAATATCGGTTTCACAAATAACTTAGTTATTTAACCTAATAACATTACACACTATTCTTTGCGGCAAGTCTCATGACTTGGCTCGTCATAACATGACTACCCGCCACCTAGCTTGCGCGTGATTGGTTAGAATAATTAGGCAAGACTCACTTGCTATATATTTTATATAAAATACTCGAGACATCAAACATTTCACAAACTGGGGGATGTTCATCAGGGTATTGGTCTGCGGTTTACAGCGTGCGACGTGCAACATGCCCATTATGAGAAAGTGTCAGAAAAGAGGAAAGTTAGTGGCATCAGAGAAGTAGTGGTTGTAAACCGACCTGTTTCCCCTCATAGTAGGGATGTGGTTTTTAACAACCCCACTTCTCCATCGCTCCACTATCTTTACTTCCTATGAGACCAGGATGCGTTCAACTATGACTTGTATAAATAGGTTTCAACATATTTCAACCAACAACAAAGTTTTGGTTAACAATACAGTATACAGAAAAACACTGAGAACTGATAGCTTACATTCCGCAAGCCAGTTCCACATTCTGATACAAGTCATGAAATAGCCACACCTTTAGAGTTAACCATTCTGATCTCAACACCTTCTTTTCTTCCCTCCCTAAGATCAACCATTCTCCTTCACTTTGTGATTGAAGCAAGACTGGAATAGATATTTCTTGGTTTAGTCCAGGATTGTACAAATTGATCTCTTGAATCTAAAGTACTCATGTACAGTGCATTTGTTTATGGTTTGAATTCGTTTCTCATCAACACACCCAAATTTACCAAAATCAGCAGAATTAGTTTTTACCCCGAAACACTTCTGTACAAAAGAATTTCTGTTAATAGTTTGTTTTGTTGGTTTTTGGTAGAAACTACAAATTGAAGTTTAAATGAATGTTCACTGAAGTTGCATATGTTAGTCCATTTCATATAGTTAAGTACACACAAAAATGTTACTAATTAGTATATAGAAGAATGATTCGATCCTATTTCAATTTAGTACTTATCGCTGAGACAGGTCCAATTATTGGGATTTTTTATAGAGGTATATGCTCAGGACATGGGAATAAAACAAATAGAAGATATTTTGGCTAGGTTATGTGAAAAAGTGGGGGTACAACAACCTCACCTAATATTTCGCTTAGCAATATGTATGGACACTCCAATATACTTTTAAGAGAATCAAATAGACAGTCAGACTCAATCTTAATAAAAAGTATATCAGGGAGTTATATCTCAATTTCTCGATTCAATACTTACTCAAGCAAATAGAAATATGCGAGTCTAATTTAATACAAAATAAATTAACATGAACGGTACCAAAGACCAATGTTCAAGGATCAATCAATTTCAATCAACAACCAAAAGTCGGATTTACCAATTGATTGATTCAACGCACAACCTATGATATTTCAATTATATAAAAAAATATAATGCGGAAAAGAAATAACACAGATACCAGAAGTGACCTAGTCCAGATTGAACACACACTGTATTAAGCCGCTACAGACACTAGCCTACTAAAAACTAACTTCATTCTGGACTTCAGTTGAACCCAAATCAATCTCACACTCATCCAATGTAAAGTTGTGCTCCTTACGTCTCTGATCCCAGCAGGATACTACGCACTTGATTCCCTTAGATGATCTTACCCACAACTAAGAGTTGTTACGACCCAAAGTCAAGACTTTAATAAACAAATCTGTAACATAGAAAAGTCTAAAGGAATAGATAAATCTGTCTCCCACAGAAAGTTTTTTGATAAATCAAGGTGAACAAGAACCAATTGATAACCCAGACTTATATTCTCGAAGAACAACCTAGAATTATCAATCACCTCACAATAATCTTAATCGACTAGCGAAACAAGATATTTTGGAATCACATACGATGAGACGAAGATGTTTGTGACTAATTTTTTATCTTTCTTATCGGAGAAATTAATCTCAAGCTAATCTTACGATTGCACTCAATCACGATAGAAACAACAAGATCAGATCACGCAACTACAAAGAAAATAGTTGGGTTTGGCTTCACAATCCCAATGAAGTCTTCAAGTCGTTAACCTACAGGGTCTCGATAGAGACCTAAGGTTAAAGGAGAATCGACTCTAGCTTATAAAACTAGTATCACGCATGAGGTATGGGGATTAGGTTTACCAGTTGCCAGAGTTCTCCTTTATATAGTCTCCAAATTAGGGTTTGCAATCTAAGTTACCTTGGTAACAAAGCATTCAATATTCACCATTAGATGAAAACCTAATTAGATTCAAGCTATCTTTCAACCGTTATATCAAACTTAACTTGTTATACACAAATAAAATGCACATTCATTTAGGTTTGTGTAACCGTACCTAAACGTGTACACCTAGTTAGTTCAACAGTAGTTAACCAAATTGAAAAGATGAGGGTACCCAATATACCTCAATCTAAAAAAATTCCACCTATAAGTCCTTTCTCCCAAAGTGACTGTCTATAGACCGAGTCGAGACAATATAACAAATCGGTTCACACTTCGTGTGATCGTCTATGGATACGAGATCGAGACAATACAATAACAAGATAACTTGCGTGATTGACTATGGATACAAGATCGAGACAATACAACAACGAAGTATGTTTACTTGATAAATGGTTCTGACTTAACTAAACACAGTAGGATTACTATCAAGTAAATAGGAATTAATGTTTGTGTGATTTACTTTGAATTATAATAACAACAATTATAATTGCGGAAAATAAAAGTAAATGACACAGCAAGATTTTGTTAACGAGAAAAACTGCAAATGCAGAAAAACCCCAGGACCTTGTCCAGAATCGAATACTCTCAGGATTAAGCCACTATACTAAATCAAACCAACTTCATATAGTTGAGACCAAGCAACTAAACCTATAGTTCACCTAGTTCCGTCTGTATTCCCATGCCTCCGACCTGTAATAAGTCACGTACTTGGAACAATTCCTTTGGTTCGTATTCCAAACAGCAAAGGAACAACAAATATGTTTGGTATCAACTCTTTTTTTTATCTCAATAAACTCCTTTCTCAGGTTCTTAGATCTATCTTATCAACAACTACCAAAGTAATTGTTAAGATTTTGCAACCAATACTTTTAATCACAAAGAATTGTATTGATGCCTATCTACACAACTAATCAATCCAATCTACCACAAGGATAAACCGATTATAGTTGGATCCTCTTTAACCGAAACAAGTATTGTGCACACCAAAGATTATGAACCCAAATCAGAAATCTTAAAAGTCTTATTTATCTTCAAATCTTCTTTAATCTTCAATCAACACCCGCACATAATCAACTTGAATCTCTTGTGATAAATCATGCACAGAACGGAGTCCGTTAACAATGGATTATCACAAGACGTATTTAGATCTACAAACAATATAAAGATCCCCGTCGAAACTTCGATCTAGTTTGAGTGAATCTTATATCGGAAGAGAAGATTCTCAAGCATAAACAAACTAGGTGCAATCAAAGTTCAACCACCGTTAGTCAATCAAATCAATCGAAAACAAAAGATAAACCATAATTATCTAGTTTCCCACCAACAGTACTAATAGAGATTCTCAATCCCAAAGAAGTCTTTAAACTGAGTGGCCGTAAGAGATTTCGCCTAATTAGGTTACTTTCCTCTTCGAATAGGTGGCTCCACCAGTAACAACACAACTGAGGTAGTTTTGTTGGCTCTAAGGATTAGTTTGCTCGAAATGTAAACTTTGATATTTATACACAAGGAAGTTTGGACACCAATGAATTTCCAAAACCGAAAATATTCTCAAGATATGCAATATATTCCAAATTCGGTTTCCATAATTCCTGGAAATGCTTTGTCCAAATAATGATCAAAAATCTCCAACTAGTAAATGCACATTACTAATTTTAATTTTTCCAAAAATAAAATTAACAACCTTAAATAAAAGATTCTTAATTTATTTTTCGATATGGGATTTTTCCTTTAGCTATTAAGGAATATCTTTGAACAATAAAAGATAAGCGTTACTGCACATGTTCAAAGTATGTCGACGTCTTTACTTTGCAAGTCCTCTTTCATACTTACAATCTTGAAACTGATAGTTTCATGGTTCATGGTTCTACCAAAAGAACTACGTGATTGATCAAGAACACTCAATTACCAAACATGGGTTTCATGGTTCTACCAAAACAAGTTTCGGTTCTACCTCCATGTAGGTACTGGATTTAGTCATACTAGCTTTCCAAAAATTTGGTTAACTAGGTAGTAGGATCGGTTCCCACATATATATGGTATCTAACTTGTACTTGTTGCACATGTCCATAGGATCGGTTCCCCTTTGACTAAACACGTGTTGCACATGTCCATAGGATCAGTTACCCATTTTACTAAAAACTTGCTACACCTCATACAAGGATCGATTTCCCTTTTGTGATAGGTTGCACCTGTTACTAGGATTGGTTCCCCTTTACCCAGAGTCGGTCATACCAATAACACTAAATCGATCATACCATCTCAGGTGATTACTTAAGATCAGTTTCACTAATAAAAGTCATACCAATACAAAAGTCGGGCCTTTGTGAATAGTTTTACCAAGAACATAAACAAGTCATGAGCGGTTATACTAATCACACATATTGGTAGTTCAAAAGATATGCAATGAATAACAATACCAATAATGCCTAGCAATTTCTCTTTCGATACACAAATCAAGTTCTTGAATTTACTTCATTTAAAAAAATATAAAACATTGTTTCCTATGATGAAATCTTCACCTTATACCCATACATAATCACAATAGCATTCAAACGATTATGTCGGTGTCTTATTGTTGATGGTGGATTTTAGACAAGGGGTAAAATCGTAAAACCCCATGACCTAATGTTACCCGCAACCATTAACTGAGAGCATTTAATTCAGGTGTAAATAATTAATAGGGGTATTTTTTCAAAATACCAGATTAGGGTTTTCGACACAGAACCCTAATTCCAAACCAAGCCGCATACTGCGCACCATGGCAGCGACGCCAAAACCAAGCCGCATACTGCGCACCATGGCAACTGCGCCAAAACAAAGCCACATACTGTCCACCATGGCAACGACGCCAATACAAAGCCGCATATTGCGCATCATGGAATCGACGCCAAAACCAAGCCGCATACTGCGCACCATGGCATCGACGCCAAAACCAAGCCGCATTACTGCGCACCATGGCAACAACGCCAAAACCAATCCGCATACTACGCACCATGGCAACGATGCCAAAACCAAGCCGCATTACTGCGCACCATGTCAACAACGCCAAAACCAAGCCGCATTACTGCGCACCATGGCAACGACGCCAAAACCAAGCCGCATATTGCGCACCATGGCAACAACGCCAAAACCAAACCACATACTGCACCCACAGGCAACCATGCCAAACTAAGCCGCTATGCCGTTTGGCACATTCCAAAAATAGCGCCCTAGGCTTGCAAACAGTGTAACTAGGTCAACTTGGTCGTGCGTGCCATTGGCACGTGCCAACACGCACCACTAGCCAATTTCCAAGTCGCTATGACGTTTGGCACATGCCAAAAATAGCGCCTTAAGCTTGCAAACCATGCAACTAGGTCAACTTGGCCGTGCGTGCCATTGGAACATGCCAACACGCACCACTAGATAATTTCCAAGTCGCTATGCCATTTGGCACATGCCAAAAATAGCGCCCTAGGCTTGCTAACCATGCAACTAGGTCAACTTGGCCGTGCGTGCCATTGGAACATGCCAACACGCACCACTAGACAATTTCCAAGTCGCTATGCCATTTGGCACATGCCAAAAATAGCGCCCTAGGCTTGCAAACCGTGCAACTAGGTCAACTTGGACGTGCGTGCCATTGGCACATGCCAACATGCGCCACTAGCCAATTTCTAAGCCGCTATGCCGTTTGGCACATGCCAAAAATAGTGCCCTAGGCTTGCAAACTGTGCAACTAGGTCAACTTGGCCATGCGTGCCATTGGCACATGCCAACACGCACCACTAGCCAATTTCCCAAGTCGCTATGCCGTTTGGAACATGCCACAAATATCTCCTTAGGCTTGCAAACCGTGCAACTAGGTCAACATGGACGTGCATGCCATTGGCACATGCCAAACACGCACCACTAACCATTTTCCAAACCGCTACCAAGCCCAAAACTCAAGGCCCAAGTGGTCGTGTGTGCCATTGGCACATGCCAACACACAAACCACTAGCCACTTTCTATTCCAAGCCGTTATGCCATTGGCACATGCCAAAGTAGCGCCCGCAACTTGGACAAAGTGGTCGTGCGTGCCATTGGCACATGCCAACACGCAACCACTAGCCAATCCCCATTCCAAGCCACTATGCCATGGGCACATGCCAAAGTAGCGCCCCCAACTCGGCCAAAGTGGTCGTACGTGCCATTGGCACATGCCAAACACGTTACCACTAGACACTTTCTATTCCAAGGCATTTCGCGCATGCCATTGGCACATGCCACATGCTCCACTAAGTGACTTTGGCATTTCCATCCGCACTCAAAGTGCAACTTGCGGCCAAGGCATTCCGCACATGCCAAATGCTCCACTAAGCGACTTTGGCATTGCCATCCGCACTCAAAGTACAACTCGCGGCCAAGGCATTCCGCACATGCCAAATTCTCCACTAAGCGACTTTGGAATTGCCATCCGCACTCAAAGTACAACTTGCGGTCGAGACATCCCGCACATGCCATTGGCACATGCCGCAACGCTTCACTAGCAACTTTGGCATTGACACTTGCGCCCAACTCTCGAGACATCAACACAAACTAGGGGATGCTTTCTTGGGGTTTTGGTTTGTCGGTCATAGCGTGCAGCGTACACTACGCTCGCAATAAAGCAAGGCGTGCAAGGAATGAATACGGTCAATTAAATAAGGAAATTTATGGTGAAAACGTTTTTCACCATAAAGCCAACGGTTTCCACCTCCTCTGTATTAATTGACATGTTTACTTAATTCCTTAATGAGGCCAGGGTACGTTCAATCTCACTTGTATAAATAGATTTCACCAATTCTGCCAAAACACACAAGTCTTGGTGAGGCAAAATACATCAATATCAGATAGCAACTTTGCAAGCTCTCTCAAAAGCTTCCATCACTAGCAAGCTTCTACACTTCTGATACAAGTCGAGATACTACCTAGCCAGAACTCTCTGGTCTCATCAACCTTCTTCGCTATCCTCCCCAAATCAACCATTCTCCTCCACTTTGTGACCGAAGCAAATCTGGAACGACCATATTCTTGGTTGAGGCCAGAGTTGTACAGATTGATATGTCGAATCAAAAGTGCTCACGTGCAGCATATTTGTTTAAGGGTTTAAACCAGTCTCTCCATCATCGAATTTACCAAATTTTGCAGAGGCGATTTCCTCCCATAAACAATTAGCGACCACAACTGGAGTTTCAATCTCTCGGTTACAAAAACTGAACTTTAGTTCAAAATTTGCTTTACCATTCTCTCAACATGGTAGAACTAAGATATGGGTCCGCGACAAACTCTGAATGCGCCAACATAGAAGCCGCCCCTAGCACAAATGTTCCTTCCACCAATGCCTCTGCGTTACCTTCCGATCTTGGCAGCATGGAAAGTACCCCTCCAAGTGTTACACCTCATGTTACCAGGGCTACTTCTGTTCCAAATGTATTCGCACCATCTGCCAACTTAAACGGCACTGATGGCAGCACTTCAGGTGTCACGCCGTCAGTCACCAGGGCTTGTGCCGCCGCTACCACCACTAGTGTTTCAGCAGGCATGACACCTCCAATCACCACTCGAGCCACAACATCCACTCAATCGCCGGGGTGAGATAATAGAGGAGGCAAACCTTATATCAAAATCACGGATTTGATGGAAAGGCAAGAGACTCTAGACATGGCTCAAACAGATATGGTTTTAACCCAGAAGGAGGTGCTCGTCTTCCTCAAAGCCTTGACGGAGCAACTTCCACGGGATCCACGGCAGCCTAAATCAAGAGCAGATGCTCCTGACAACCTTGATGCTAATGTCAAAACTCCAGGAAGGATACGCCAGACATCACCAAGGTCAAGTGCTCCCAATGATCTTGGAATTGGCACCGTAACTGAGCACACCAACGCAAACGAGGAAATCCGCATTAAGAACCCAGTGGAAGGAAATCACTTACTGTATTTCGTAACACGTGAAGACCTGGAACGACTCCTATAAAATCGAATCAAGAACGACACGGATGTGCATCAACACCAACCTCCTTATCCAATTGAAATCTAGAGAATTCCCCTCCCAAGAGGATACTCATCCCATCAGTTTTCCTTATACGATGGAACCGGAAACGCAAGGGAACATGTCTCATGAGTTCTAGAGGCTCTAGGTGAGAACGAATACAACCATGTTATTCGCCTGCGAGAATTTTCAAAGTTACTCACTGGAAGAGCGTATACGTGGTACAACTGCATCGCCCCAGGCAGCATCCGCGATTGGGGTGAAATGGTTACGTCCTTTTACAAGAAGTATTTATTTGTGTCCGAACAAGTCACTCTCTCGGATCTGGGAAGAATGTTCCAACATAATGACGAACATCCAAACGATTTTGTCAAGAGATTCAGAATTCAAGCACTGGACTGCCACGACCCGGGTGCGACTGAGCAGCAACTAGTAAATTAGTGCATCAATGGCATGACTCCCATCTATCATGCTTTACTGGAAAACTTACGATTCCAGACCTTCTCCGAACTCCACGAAGCTGCTAAACGATCAGCCATGATAGCGCCAGCCCTGTTGGAAAGAACTAGGCCTCCCAGAAATGAAGATACACGAGAAGTTCGAAGAAGCCCACGTTTTCTTAACAAGCCATACAACACCGGCCCCTCCTCCATGAGTGTGGTAGATGAAAGGGGAAAGAGGAAAACACCTCCAACGGATTAACACCCTGGGTGCACGGCCCCAGCACGAAGGGAAGCCCGCGAAAGTCCCTAACCAAACCCTCTGAACGTCGCCCTGAAGCCAGAGGAGACGACTCGGACTTCCCCTTTCTGATCGAGGAAGTAATCGAACTTCTGGAAACATGGGTCCAGGATGATGTCATCAGGATACCGTCTCCTCGGTACCCACCTACTGAAGAGGAGATGGAAAATCCCAGATTTTGTCACTACCACAGATTCGTCAGTCATCCAACTATCGACTGCAACAGATTGAAAATCATTTTCAAACAAAGGATAGAGGCAGGGGAGTTACGAATAAGGAATGAAGGAGTACATAGAGATATGCTTCCCATAAGAAACTGTGAAATATCTGGGGACTCCATACACGAAACATTGCAGTCCATGATGCAACACATATGCAAAATCCTCTACTTTTCCAAGGAGCAACGTCGAGACGCTGTCGCAGCCCTCAACCACATAGTATCTGGGAAGCGACTCCACTCTGCCACAAAAAACGCACCTGAGGAACAGATCTCTCCAGGCGTCCCTTCCGAGAAGCACAACTGGGGACTTCTCACCATGGCCCACTTAAAGGACGCCGAGTTTGACAACACGCTCATCGACGCAGCCTCAGAGTTTAACATTGTTATGTTCAAGACCCTGAAAGCGGCAGGAGTAACAAAACAAGAGGCCACTCACTCCCCATCGGATATCAAAGACCACGAGAGGAATCACCTGCATGCGCTTGGCTACGCTAGTCTTGGGATCAACATAGGAAATATCTCAACGCGCGGGACTTTCTACATTGTCAGGAATCTAAATTACAACATGGTTTTGGGGCGCCCGTGGGTACTCGACAACAAAACAGAATTAGGAGCGTCACCCTTGCCCGTGTCAACGCCAGAGAGGGTATCCAACAAGCCGTCTAACTTTATACCCTGTTAACATCTTACCAGCAATACTTTACTAATGTGAAAGGATTCGCCTAAGCCACATGCCAAACTCCAAACTCAAGTAAGACTGACTAAGACGCTCTCTTTATCACCAACCATTTATCACCGCAACCCGCCCTTAGGACTCGACACGGTTGTCGAGCACAATACTGTCAAGAGATGTGAATAGAACACCGAACTTTTTAAGTGTTTCACCAGGGATCTGAAAGTCACCCTGGAAGACTGCGGTAACAACCACCAGGCGATCATACCACAACCCAATCCTTTCCAGATAGGGGATATAGTAATCAGAGTCGCCTCATTTCAAGTCGGAAAGATGACTATGAAGATGCCGATTCGAAAAAGTTCTCCCGAAGAAGAGAAAGATGAACCATACCTAGTAGCCGATATCCTCTTTGGTGGCTATTGCAAACTTATCAACACGGATAAACTGGAAGGCATAGTAATTCATTCGCGCTGGTTGGAGGCTGTCAGCATCTGAAAGGTCAACATATTCAATTTCCTAACACATGTTCCTCAATACCTCTTTAGCAATTTTCTTTTTCACTACTACTATGTATTGCATCAGGATGGATGCATCACTTACATTCATCCAGCAAAATTTCAATTGTCGCTCCTGTTGATCAATCTAATATATCCTTTCTAGTGAAATAAAAGAACCCCTTTTTTTCCTTGAAAATTTCTCATGATCAACCCAAAATTCAAAACCGTTACCCGAAAAAAAAAAAAACACGGAAGACAAAATGGTTATCTTTTCGGCGGAATTTTCAAGCTCACAAATTATTACAAGACCAAGACACGGAGGCTCAGCACAAGATACAATGAAAGGAAAATTGCAAGATATTAAAAGGCGACTAGGCTACAAGAGAACAAAAGAAAGAAGATCTGCCTCGTTAAGACTTCTTCCTATACTTCCCCCAGCAATCCTCCGGGCAACAAAGGTTCCACAAAGAAGACATGTCAACAGCAGCAACGGCCTCCATTTCCCATCCAGATGCCTTTCCTGCAGCCCCAACCAACACTTCTTTCCCCTTCATCTCCGACATGGATTCAACGTGCGAAATCATGATTCCTCCAGCAGCTCCAACGCTATCAACAAAGTTTTCACCAAGATTCTTCTCAACAGATCCTACAAGAAAATCAGTTGACTCGCTCATGTCAGAATCCATGGGAACCTGTGCTTTTTTGCGTACCTCACCCGGAGGAACAGCAGGGATATCTTGGATGATGGATCTAATCTCGCAAAGTAATGAGCCGATCCTACCCAACGACTCTTTGTAAGAAGATCGAGCTCCATTAATCCTATGATGCTTCTCGGAGAAACCAACAATACCATCGCCATTGCCACCATGGGATGCCATCGCAAAAGTATGAAAACGGTGTAGTCTACTCACTATACGACCAGTAGAGAGGGAGAAGACAATGAAATCTTTCCAGCAATATTTATGTGAGAAGGTAGGGCGTGCTTCATGGCTGTAACGGCCCTAAGAAATCACACATCAATAAAGGATCCCCAATTAGAGCCGTGCACAAAGAAGACAATTCAACTCATAAGGAAATTTTGCATCAAGCGATTATTCTTCCCTCGTTTGAACCGTCCCCACCGGCTAGCATGCTCAATTTGCCAACTCGCGCCAACTTTCCAAAATTCATGCCGGTCCCACCAATTGCGCCGACCTGTCATTGCCGCCCAAGTTGCACCAGCTATAACGTCCATCTCCCACCAGCCAGCACGCTCAGTTTCTCAACTCGCGCCAGCAGCTCAATGATTCCCAGACGTCCATTTCCGGCAATTTGTGCCAACCTCCCGATTCGTGCAAAAACTGCCAAGGACAAGGATTCCAAATCCAGTTCGCACCTCAGAAAAAAAAAAAGGCCAGATAAATCTTTCGCTTCTCTCTCAGATTTTGTCTTGGCACCATCTTATGCTTACCTCGCAACAAAGCTCCTGTTCCGATCTAAGCAGGGGACTTAATGTTGATGGTGGATTTTAGACAAGGGGTAAAATCGTAAAACCCCATGACCTAATGTTACCCACAACACATTAACTGAGAGCATTTAATTCAGATGTAAATAATTAATAGGGGTATTTTTTCAAAATACCGGATTAGGGTTTTCGACACAGAACCCTAATTCCAAACCAAGCCGCATAATGCGCACCATGGCAACGACGCCAAAACCAAGCCGCATATTGTGCACCATGGCAACTGCGCCAAAACAAAGCCGCATACTGCACACCATGGAAATGACGCCAAAACCAAGCCGCATACTGCGCACCATGGTAACGACGCCAAAACCAAGCCGCATTACTGCGCACCATGGCAACAACGGAAAAACCAAGCCGCATTACTGCGCACCATGGCAACGACGCCAAAACCAAGCCACATACTGCGCACCATGGAAACGACACCAAAACCAAGCCGCATTATTGTGCACCATGGCAACGACGCCAAAACCAAGCCGCATTACTGCGCACCATGGCAAAGACGCCAAAACCAAGCCGCATACTGTGCACCATGACAACGACGCCAAAACCAAACCACATACTGCACTCACAGGCAACCATGCCAAACTAAGCCGATATGTCGTTTGGCACATGCCAAAAATAGCGCCCTAGGCTTGCAAACCGTGCAACTAGGTCAACTTGGCCGTGCGTGCCATTGGTACATGCCAACACGCACCACTATCCAATTTCCAAGTCTCTATGTCGTTTGGCACATGCCAAAAATAGCGCCCTAATCTTGCAAACCATGCAACTAGGTCAACTTGGTCGTGCGTGCCATTGGCACATGCCAACACGCACCACTAGCCAATTTCCAAGTCGTTATGCCGTTTGGCACATGCCAAAAATAGCGCCCTAGGCTTGCAAACCGTGCAACTAGGTCAACTTGGACGTGTGTGCCATTAGCACATGCCAACACGCACCACTAGCCAATTTCCAAGTCGCTATGCCATTTGAAAAATAGCGCCCTAGGCTTGCAAACCGTGCAACTAGGTCAACTTGGCCGTGTGTGCCATTGGAACATGCCAACACGCACCACTAGCCAATTTCTAAGCCGCTATGCCGTTTGGCACATGCCAAAAATAGCGCCATAGGCTTGCAAACCGTGCAACTAGGTCAACTTGGCCGTGCGCGCCAATGGCACATGCCAACACGCACCGCTAGCCAATTTCCCAAGTCGCTATGCTGTTTGGCACATGCCACAAATAGCGCCCTAGGCTTGCAAACCGTGCAACTAGGTCAACATGGCCGTGCATGACATTGGCACATGCCAAACACGCACCACTAGCCATTTTCCAAACCCCTACCAAGCCCAAAACTCAAGGTCCAAGTGGCCGCGTGTGCCATTGGCACATGCCAACACACAAACCACTAGCCACTTTCTATTCCAAGCCGCTATGCCATTGGCACATGCCAAAGTAGCGCCCGCAACTTGGCCAAAGTGTCCGTGCGTGCCATTGGCACATGCCAACATGCAACCACTAACCAATCCCCATTCCAAGCCGCTATGCCATGGGCACATGCCAAAGTAGCGCCCGCAACTTGGCAAAAATGGTCGTACGTGCCATTGGCACATGCCAAACACGTTACCACTAGCCACTTTCTATTCAAGGAATTTCGCGCATGCCATTGGCACATACCACATGATCCACTAAGCGACTTTGGTATTTCCATCCGCACTCAAAGTGAAACTTGCGGCCAAGGCATTCCGCACATGCCATTGACATATGCCAAATGCTCCACCAAGCGACTTTGGCATTGCCATCCGCACTCAAAGTACAACTCGCGGCCAAGGAATTCCGCACATGCCATTGGCACATGCCAATTGCTCCACTAAGCGACTTTGGCATTGTCATCCGCACTCAAAGTACAACTCGCGATCGAGACATCCCGCACATGCCATTGGCACATGCCGCAATGCTTCACTAGCAAATTTGGAATTGCCACTTGCTCCCAACTCTCGAGAAATCAACCCAAAATGGGGGATGATTTCTTGGGGTTTTGGTTTGGCGGTCACAGCGTGCAGCATACACTACGCTTGCAATAAAGCAAGGCGTGCAAGGAATGAATACGGTCAATTAAATAAGGAAATTTATGGTGAAAACTTTTTCACCATAAATCCAAGGGTTTCCACCTCCTCTGTTTTAATTGACACATTTACTCAATTCCTTAATGAGGCCAGGGTACGTTCAATCTCACTTGTATAAATAGGTTTCACCTATTCTGCCAAAACACACAAGTCTTGGTGAGGCAAAATACAACACTATCAGATAGCAACTTTACAAACTCTCTCAAAAGCTTCCATCACTAGCAAGCTTCCGCAAGCTTCTACACTTCTGATACAAGTAGAGATACTACCTATCAAGAACTCTCTGGTCTCATCACCCTTCTTCGCTATCCTCCCAAAATCAACCCTTTTCCTCCACTTTGTGACCGAAGCAAATCTGGAACGACCATCTTTTTGGTTTAGGACAGAGTTGTACAGATTGATATCTCGAATCAAAAGTGCTCATGTGCAGCACATTTATTTAATGGTTTAAACCAGTCTCTCCATCATCGAATTTACCAAATTTGGCAGAGGCGATTTTCTCCCATAAACACTTATATACAAAGTTTAATGGTTAAGCAATAAACCTCGTATTGTATTCCTTAATACTATGTCTGACTAGAGTGTTTTCATTCATGCTTCGCAGTTATGTTTTCAATATGCATGACTTGAAAGATACGTTAGGGAATGAAACAGTTCATGTCAAATATCACTAACCTCAAGTGAAAGGATGATGTTTTCGTTTTAGCTCCTTACTTCTTCACTTATTCAAGTCTTCGCAATACTTGTAAAGTCTCATATCCTAATACTTTCAAGCTAACCTATACGAAGTTGACTCTAGTACATAATCTAGCGACTCTTTAAATGAGTTTTGGCTCACTAAAATATGACAGCCGAACTTGACATACCAACGCTTGGTGGGTTCAACCGAGCTATGCTCTAACAAACATTATAGCCACGGTTTGCAAATTTCATTCCTTAATATATAAATGTTTTAGTTCATGAACAAACCAATTTTAGAAAGTAACACACTTAAGTATGCGTATGGGTATGCGTACTTAAGTAACCAGATTTGAGTTTGTTTTGATTTCCAAACTTATGAGAACTTCAAGGACGTGAACTTTTTTCCAGTATGCATACTTAGGTAACTGGATTGAGTTGGTTTTGATTTCCAAACTCAGCATAAATTCACGGTCGTGAACTTCCTCCAGTATGCGTATGAGTACGCATACTTACCCAGTCTCCATCAACCATTTAGTACACACACAAGTATGCATACATTTGTTTCCCAGTTATGGACTTATATATACAATAATGCGAGAATACATTAAATGCTTATATCCAAAGATGGTTACATGTTCTAAACTCTTTATTTGAACCATTGAAACATTCTTAAAGGATGTTAAATAGAGGTTATTCACACACTATTTTCATCAAAGCAATTTTCAAGATATTGAAATAATCAACATGACTTTCGTCACTTGTAAAGATGAACTTGGCCAAAGCGAAAGCTTACCAACACATATTTCGAGAAATAGATAAGCGAGATAAACTCGGCTCAAAATAGCAAATGTGTATAGTCGAAGTCTATATAGAAATACGGCTTTTGTCTCAAGATAGGAGATAGAGTAGATAGACTTTTTGAGTGATAGATAAGTTCAAGTCTCCACATACCTTTTAGTCGATGAAGTTCCACCAGTTCCTTGAGTATTTCTTCATCTTTGTATGATGAATGCCGTAGAGTCTAGAGCTCAACTATATTTTTCTATCCTAGTCCGAGACTTAGCTATAAATATACTAGAAATCAAGACTTATAGTTTTGGAAACTAAACTTGATAACAAGCTTGAGATAGAAACACTTGCGAGTTCGACCGAGCAACACTCTAACATTATGTACATACATAATTTGACTGAAGTGGATATTTGTGGGTTTTGAATTGGCACGCAGAGTGTGTGTAATTGAAGCTCTCTTTATTGGTTTTTAATGATTGAGGCTATACATGTTTGTTGCATATTTGTAGTAATGGAAAGCAAGCGAGTCTTCGTTCCACGTCATAACCCTAGAATCACAGGGAAAGCTCGAGTTCAGGAGTTGATAGAAACATCAACGGAGCACAACAAAGTACCCGAAGATTTAATGATGATATATGTATGAACATTACTAATGATGCCAATATCAGGTAGAATACAATAATTACTTTTTAGTTAGGTGCAATTTAATTTTCCTATGGGATTTTCTGCAATTTATGTGTGATAGATCTTAGTATCGTGGTGGTGGTGGTGCATGACATTTATTAACCATTTAAAAGCTATCTCAAAATTTTGGTTCATCCTTACACATTTGTTATGTCGAATAAAAAAGTTATTCTTTAATAGCACCCAGAAATTTGTGTTCCTGTAGACTCCCTGATTATGAGACGACACTCATTTTCACTTAACCGTGTTGCAGGTATCTGAAATTGGGAAAAAAATATGAAGTCATGTTGCTTGGATGAGGTTTAGTGCTGAAAAAAAACATATTTTCTTGCAAATGCTTCTTTTGAAGTAAACTGAACAGTAAATGTTGCATGCTATGGTTGGTGCTATAATGATGGGGGGTTAGAAGGCTTGATCTCTATTCGGGTAAAATCAATTGAAGATAGTGATTTTGAGTGCTCGAGAAGGACAAATGTGATTCGGATACAACCCTTTACTGAAATATGGTAGAATAGTAGCACATACATAAATACCAAACCCACTTCTCCACCTTCCTGGCTAAGGACAGAAAAACAAAAGTGAATATGAAGTCTTTTTTTCCTTTTTTCGGATTCTTTCATTTTCTATAGCAAAGGACGATTTTTGTCCCTAAATAGAAATCAAGTATTTTTCTCATAATCAAGAATCTGATTGATTCTCATTTCTTTCTTTGATTCATTTGTTTGTATTGGAATCTTACTATGTTAGTCTAGGTTTCATTTGGAGCTTACAGTAATATTTAGTGATATGATCTCATAACTTTTTTTATGATGTTTCATTCCATAATTCCCCCTTACGGTGTTCTTCATTTCCTATTTCTCTCTATATATTTTTTTTCTTGCAGGCCAAAATCATAAATTTTGGTGATTTTGAGTAATTGGACCGGCAAGCACATCGTGCGAGTATTTTGATGTTTATTAGTCCGGGACAGAATGCAATTATGCATGGCATGTTCTTGCGGTCACGTATTACAAGTTTTGAAACGGAACAACAGGTAGCAATGCGCAATCTTCAGTTCAGGAGGCAGGTGCATCGCACATGCGGTTTCACTAGTGTTTTATCATAAAGAAAAGTATTTATTATCTTAATTTTTTCCTTAACTTTCAATAAAGAATATATTTTTTGTACTCATACAAGTAGCAGTGGAAGAAGGATGATGAAGAAGATTTGTTTGGTAATTTTTCTATTAAATGAGGGTAAAAGTGTCATTTCAAGTATTAAGGTAAATAATTAATCGTTGGATTTCATAACACGTGGCGCTCATCGACATAATAGGTGATGTGGCGCTCATTTATATGCTAGGTGACGTGTCGCTCATCTAACGACCGTGGGCAGAAATGTTATTTATTCACATGTGTAATCCCACACATGTGGGATGTTAGCCACTTAACAATTTTCTCTCTAGGATAGATTCCCTAATCTTATCCGTTATGGGATAGATCCCCAAACGAATTAGTGAAAATGAGACATATAACCAATGGTTTTCCCTAATTCCTATCCCCACTTTCCCTATTTCCCATCCACCTTAATTCCTATCCCCAAGCTATCCTATGTACCACCCATTTGAATTCTCCTAAATCCTAAATCCAAACTTTTGACTTTTTATATACACCCACCAATAAGATCACCCAACAACAACTCGATCAAAAAAAAAAAAAAAAGACCCAAATCACATATTACTCTTTTTTCTCCAACTCCGACTGCTACATCTCCATAATCCACCACCACCTTCGATCTTCTTCTTCTTTATTTTGTTTCTAATTTTTAGTTTTCTATCAAAAGATGCCTCCTAAGAAAGTAGCGAATGCTAAAGTTAAATTAAAACCCCAAACCAGGTGAAAACTAAACATAATTGTAATTTATCTGAATGTATAGTTGGATCGATTTTGAACGATTCCAAGATCTTAAACAAATTTGTAACATAGTTGCAGTCATGCTTAATTGGCATGACTAGTGCTGGTTATAGTCGTCCAAAACTGGACGTATAATGGTGGTTGCAGTTGGGAATGTATGCGACCGATTTCTTAGCAAAATCTCATACATTCTGGTGCTGCTGGTGGTTTTCTAGAAATCGGTTTTCTAGCAAAACCGATTTCTTTCACAAGTGATTCAGAACCAACTCTGGTGCTGCTGATGGGAATGTATGCGGAAGCCAGAAGACAAAGATACCAAATCAGTGAAGATTTTGGAAATACCAAGAAATTTGAAATGAACTTTCTAGAAAAATACTTTAACTTGGTTGAGAAAGAAAAAGTAATGTGGGCAATAAAACTGTCTATTTTTTGTAACAAGTATGACATCAATCATAGTTGGGATGATTATAACTTATGGGCTCTATTTAACTGTTTGAATACCGAAAAATAGAATCAAAATGATATGAATATCAAAAACACTACGTATGAGATTTCAAGATCCATTAATGTAACATATTGAGGTGTTTTATCCATCTTTTATCAAAAAAATGGTGGTTGCAGTTTTCTTGAATCATAGATGATATATCATCGAAGATAAAAAAAAAGGAATGGGTGTAGTGCACGATGGAGGCTAAATAATTAATTTACCATGAACAGAGTTGGTAATGATATCGAAATTAAGGAGAGTTAAAGTGCTAGCTGATGTATTCAGGGATGCTGGTGGCCTGTTGTCCAACTTGTCTCTTTTTGGAGATTCAGTTTGTACAACCATTACTAGACGAGGCATGTAATCTTGAGCAGTCCTAGTAGAAATCCTAAGTTTTGAGTTTTCCCTTCTAACCGGCTTAAGTTTTAGTCATCCCTATTTGAAAGGCAGAGTCCAATCGGTCAAACCTGCTTGGCACTGAATCGTTTCGAAATTACATTGTAGTTATTTAAGTGCTTAACCTAACCAAAGCTAATCATACCCGTTCTTTTTTTTTCGTCTTCCTTCTCCCTCATTTTTGTTCTTCTTTTCCTTTGGTTTCCTAGTTATTTAAGTGCTTAACCTAACCAAAGCTAATCATACCCGTTCTTCTTTTTTCGTCTTCCTTCTCCCTCATTTTTGTTCTTCTTTTCCTTTGGTTTCCTAATGTAGCAGCACAGAGCTTTGATTGCGAAGGATGGAAATTCGATTCCAGGTGACCTAAATTTAATATCTTGTTTTATCGTGTGATTATGTTGATATAAGGTGTCTGTTGAGATGGTGTTCTACTCTAACCTAGAGAATAATCTCAGTTTGCATCATTTACGCTTTCAAATATTATTTTATGTGCTTCTCATTTTGTGGTGTTAGATGTCAAAATGAAAGCCTCTAATCTATCATTTTTTGGGTTTATCATGAATATAATTTGGTAGTTGCTTTCATATCGTCTGATAAAAGTTCTAATAGAATTTTGGTAAATGAAAAGGTGTTATTTTCTACATGGGCTAATTAAATTTTGGACTATTACTTATGATTTAAGACATCTAATTACATGTGTTGATACTTGATAGTTCTTGTTTCAAATTAGCTGTTTACTTTAGATGTGACGAGCTCGGCTCTTTTTGTTAGTGGATTATTAATTCCATATCATTTTAGCCCACACTATCCTTATACGTTACATTTTAAGCTTATATTATGTTAAGGTCTTGAAAATTTCTTTGTTTAATATCCAAACCTCATCTTACTAGGCGTGATTTTGTAGAATAGTTACGGAAGTCTACAGTGTACGTTTTTTTGTTCTAGTCAACTATAATTATGATTTCTAAATTACAATATCATAGAGTGTTTCAGATGCTTGGCTCTCATAATCATTTTAGTATGCTGTCAGTAAATCTCATCTTTATGGAGGATTAGTTTGGTGTAATTAAGTTTACTTGGTATGGAACTGGTTGAGATTGATTTGTAAGGTGATTATTATTTGATACAGGTGTATCCGTACTCCTTTAGGGAACTTAGTTAACCTCAAGCTAAGTTGAGGGAAGAATCCTATTCTAGGCAGGAATCCTAGTTTAGGCAGAATTCCTAGTTAGGGAAGAGTTTTGTTCTAGGAAAAATTCTTAGTTTAAGAAATAGATTCCTAATAGAAGTCCTTGGTCGTCTGAGTACGATGAGGGCTATAAATAGAGAGCTTTGGCTAATATATAAAGACACATAAAACTAGGAACAGAATACCTAGAGAAATCTTAGAACAATACTTGTGCAAGCTTGGCAAACAGTTTAAGGTTAATCCACTGTTTAGAGAAGATTGTGAGCGTAACAAAGAGAGAATTATAATCGTTTTCTTGTTCATAATCTAGAGAAGATATTTTCTTCGAATTACTACTTGTGTCTCTGTTTTCTAAGTTTCTCATCTATTATTATTCTGAATTCCTCCTTTATAGTAATAGCTACTGGCGAGGCGTCGAATCTCGCAAAAATAATATTTATAATTCTCTACTTCTCTTTAAACTAACTAGTAGTATACGGATAAGCAGGTTCGTTCCTAAGGGAGAGTTGAGTCTAAGTTGTCAATTCAATTTTTGAATAAGAAATGCAAATGAGAATGAGAATGATCAAGGACTTCTTCTAAGTCACAAAACATGAATCTTATTGATATAGCTAATTTCCGCAAAGTACCCATTACTAATAACCCTAAAATATTTAGTACGCTCAAATACTCCGCAATATCTCCTAATTCACCGGACACGGAAGCGCTCGACTACCGGATTCTACTTGCCAAGTTTCCTAGAGGTACGCTTACTAGGTGTGACTCAATCAAATGCAATAAGCTCCGTGAGATAGGCTATTCCTAGTGACAAACACATAAGCTCGATTCATCTACTAGTGTCATTCAATACATATGATTATTTAACAAAATCCCATCATCAATAACCATATAGTGCTACTTGTGTTCGGAACATCTAGACAATTACGGGTCGAAGAGTTCTCAACTAGCAATAAAATCATCAAACAATCATTCAATTTGC
This sequence comes from Papaver bracteatum, assembly GCA_023529315.1. Taxonomy (NCBI): domain Eukaryota; kingdom Viridiplantae; phylum Streptophyta; class Magnoliopsida; order Ranunculales; family Papaveraceae; genus Papaver; species Papaver bracteatum. The sequence goes on from JAJJWX010000125.1 coordinate 279,679, forward strand.
AACTTAAACGGTTGAGAAATAAATTCATAAACATTATTGGCACGGTAGTGAATAAGCAATAACAATATAAATTGCAAGAAACAAGCTTTTTAAATATCAATTCGAATTCATGTTCGGACGTCGAATTTGTCCCGAATCAAATGCAATTAGATACTCGAGTTCATGGTGAAATAATGACAAAACAGCAAATAGATAGCAGGAATACAAAACCAAACAAACAACAACTGATGGTTGTGGTGGAATGGTGTGAATTGGTACTGCCTTGGGGCTGTATTTCCTGTGCAAATAGATAGCTTTCCAGGTCCTGGTACTGCTGCAAACAGGGTGTCTGGCTCCAGCTGCTGTCTTGGTGATGTGGAGTGGAGGTGCAATATGGACTGTATGCAGGTGGAGATGCAAGTGCAGAGGTGGTATGTAGTATTGTTGGTGGTATGTTGTGGCTGTATGCAGATGCAGGTGATAGATGAATGAATGGATGATGGATGCAGGTGTTGTGAAGTGCTGTTGATGGAACTGCTGGAATGGAGGGTGTGCGGGTGATGGAGGTGGTGATGATGTATGAATGCGGGTGGTATGTATGCAGTGGATATGAATGATGGTGGTGGTAGTGGTGGTGGTTGTTCAGCGAGCGTTGAGAGCAGCAGTTTTAGAAGGCGTCTGCGATCCCCCCTTCTTGTATGTTTAGGTCTTCTTTATAGCTGCAACCTCCTGCAAATACATGACCTAAACAACCCCAATAATCCTGGCCATTCAACATTCTAAACCGACGGCCAAAGCACCCTTTGCTTAACTGTTTTCACGGCCCAAAACTCTATCCATTGACGAGACTGATTGGTGCCCAGGTATTCTTTCCCTGCTGCAAAATCGAACCCCAGAATCCTTCACTGGCCCATAATGCCGTGTTCTTCTCAGCTTCTACCAGAACTTCTACCAAAGTTGTTTTATCTCGACTCTGTTAAACTCAAATGCAACCCAAACTCCCTGTTCATCTTCTAAGCTTCACGGAAAAGACAACACTAATTGGTTGTTTTCCAAGGACTCAAAGTATACCCAAAACAGAAACAGATTGGTACCCAACTTCCCTTTCTCTGTCTATGTCGCAAACATCCCCTAGCAATGACAAATAGCTCTCAAACATAGCCTTGAGACTCACGGATTTGAGGAGACTGAACTGCTGCAGAAGTGGCAATTCATTCAGGCTTTTCTCCGAACATGTTCTGTACATTTTGCTGGTGCTACCAAATGCGAACTACAATTGATCCTAACCATTCCATTTCCTTCCCTGCGACATTTCATACATTCACAGACTCTAATAATCATTCGTCAATCACACGGCTCTGTAATACTCAGCAGTCCCTTCTCAAATCGATGACAACTATCATTAAGTACGTCTCCTATTTGGCTTCCTCCCCTACTGAAATTCTCACTTGAACAGAACCCAATTCAGTGAACCAACCATACCCAGGCTCTGTGTTCGTCTCAGCTAATAATCAACGGCAGTAAAGAAAGTTCTGCACCCTATTTGCTCTCGGCCAAGACTCTGGCAGCACCGCAACTCCAACCACTACTTCTCTGTTTCAAAACCAGTACTAGTCAATTGAAGATACCTACGGACTAATGGATAGCATGTGGTGGACTAGGTGCAGCAGATACGAAGTGGACTTCCATTATAGTGAAACATAGCTTTCTTCCTATATCTTCTTAGAAGTATAAACCCAAAACTCGAGTATAACCCCAAAACCGGTACCACTTGCTCTGTATTCATCTCCCCCTTGAACCCTTGGCAAGGTAGTGGACGTGACCTGCTTGTCTATCTTCAGGCATACTCAACGTGCTAGCAGGTGGGTGTGTCTTCTAGGCTCTAGCAAATGATACAAGGCCCACAAATTCAAATGGTCTCAGCTCCAATGTCCGCTAAGCCCAGCATCACTCTTGTTGAGAATTGATCAGACTTCAGCTCCGACAACGCCCAATGACTCTAAGCAATGAATTAAGCTCCGTTTTGCATCATTTTTGTTGCATGACTCCAAAGTACCTGCAAAATGCAAACAAAGCCTAATATACAAAAATACAAGAAAAATAACTAAAATAAGCATAGGAAATCGATACTCAAAAGATGTATTTTAGGCTCCCATCAGCTACCAAGGTATAGAGATCAATACGTATCCGTATTTCATAATATTTGTTAAGCTCTTGTCTCGTTATAAATGGCATTTGTGTTGCACTAGTATCGATAAATCCTGATGGATTTTTCTGGAGTTTATTGAATGGTTTTCTATAAATTCCAAATAAGGATTTAAGATTTGATTTTTATAAGATTTGAATATGTAGTGTGGGGTTTTGTTTTCTTGCTACAGACATAGCCTTATGAACTGAATACGTAGTGCTAGTGGTAATGATTGGTGTTAGGCATATATCTTACTCTCATATTTTTGCCACAAAACAGTAGTGCGGATGCTGACATTTAATAGTTGTATTAGTCTCATTTCCGATGAGAAATAGGCGTTCATTTAGTTGATACTCTTACCATTATAAGGGAAAGTAGCACCGTTACGTAGTATCATTTTATGCAAACTCATTGACACATTTATCATCTTAATCTTTTGATGACAGTTAATATTTGTTGATACTTGAAAATCGTGATTTTGTTTTCTGGCTTGATAAATTATTTTGAATTTGTACCTTGGAGGTCTTGTTCCTATTTATTTTGCGGATACTAGTCTTGGTAACTCTATCCGCCGGTAGCACCGGCATAAATTCTATTGTTAAACAACTAATGAAAATGATTGACGGGGACATGACTATCCTTTAGCTAGGGTAATATTTTGGAAGAAAGATCGAAGATACCCATTTTAGTACAAAGAAGTAGTAATAGTGCTGGTACTACTGGCTTTGGCTTGAACAAATGGTAAACTGGTTGCTTACTTCTTTAAGTTTTGTTTCAATTGCTATTTTTATCGTAATAGTGATTCATCTAAATATAGTAGTACTACCTACCTAAACCGGCATAAGTAAATACTGAGATTTTGTTAAAATTAATTCTTAGTGCTATACATTTGGCTATTCTCTTGGATATATATGGAATGGTAAGTGCATATTTCTGTTCTGTTCCTTAGCATAATTGTTCCTATGATCGTGCTGGTTACATTAGTTGCTTCTTAATGGTCGACACGGACATCAATCTTACTAGATCATGTACTCAAGATTAGTGTTAAACTAGAACTTGCTTTTTACTGTAAATATATCTCTTTTAAGGTGAAATTACTTTGGATTTGATGTGGAGTGTGTAAAGTGTACAAGGGTATAACTTGAGGAAAGATGGTTACCTTGAGGAAAGATGGTTCAAGTGGTATAACTTGAAGCTGACTTACAACCAAACCGTGCAAGAATATACTTCAGAATTTCAGAATCAAGCTATGATTTTGGATTTAGACTTAGGAGATCATTCTATCTATATGAAGTATATTTCCTGGTTCCATGAGTATATACGGAAGGAGTTGAAGATGTTTTCGGTGGATACTATCTCCTAAGCAAGTATAAAAGAAAATTCCATCGAAGGAAGGCTTAAGAAATCTGATTCAAAGGGAAATACTAAGGTGAAATCTGGAGGTACCACTATGAAAGGAGGTGAAAGGAGCAAAGAAGAAGGGGAGTTTAGTGACAAAGAAGGTTTGACTTGCACCCATTGTAAACAAACAAGTCACATTATCGACAAGTGTTGGGTTAAGAACCCTCATCTAAAGCCTAAAGGGTTACAGAGAAAAGAAGCCAAGAAGCCAACACTAGTCGCTCAAACTCCAAAATAAGTCCACGGACTAACGGAACCCAATTCAAAGCTCTCTCTTATGATAGGGGAAAAAGAAAGACCTTCAAAAGATGATCTTAGGGAGCGACTCTTCACAGTGAAGATGCAAGTCAAAACATCACTAGTTGATGTTGTTATTGACCCTGGAAGTCAGAAGAATTTACTTTCACATTCTTTGGTGCAGAAGTTAGGATTGAAGACTATCAAACATCCTAAACCATACCCTTTAAGATGGCTTCAAAAGGAAGGGGGCTTACAAGTTTCACAACAGTGCACGTTCAAATTTGCTCTATATGAGTCATATATTGATGAAGTTACATGTGACGTAGTTCCTTTGGATGTTTGTCAGGTAGTACTATGTAGTCCTTACCTATGGGATAGAGATGCGACTCTACACAAGAGAGAAAAAAAGTAGTGGTAATTGAACTTTTGTCCTTACTTTTGATAGTCTACACAAATATCCTTATCACAAAATAATTTTGTCCCTCTTTATATAAAAGCCCATCAGGGCCCATCAACAATTTATGGACTTCCAAATATACCCCAACCTTTATACCTTATTGAAAGTAGGGACTTCTTCTTATCTTCTTTATTTTTCATCCAGAGAAAAAATATCGAAGAGAGCTCACCACCATTTTCATCGACGTCGCCACCATCATCTTCATCTCCGTCGCCACCATAATAAACGCAACCAACACCAACAACATCTCCATCGTCACCATCTTCGTTTCTAGCCCGTCGTTACACCACCTTAACCATCTTCTCTGCCTCTAATTCATAACCTAAAATCATATCTGGTTTATGTTACGATTTGCAACAGGTATTGAATCTCTCTTAGGTGTTTTTGTTGATTGAAACAAAAAGACGATGGTGTTAAGATGGGTTTGAGGGTACTGATGTCGTTGAATCAATTGAAGAAGAACCTTCGTTAATATCATTTCACATACTTCCGTGTAAATCACATGACGATCTTAGTTGTTGTTGTTGCATTCTCATTGATTACAAAACTATTCAGTGAGATCCGATGAACAATAGCCACCAAAACTAGAATACAACTAGCACGACCACTAGTATCAACAGATCTGTCACGATTTGCTTTTTTGATTTCAACTGATTTCATACAGATTCAAAGATTGATTTTCTTTTGATTTCATACAGATTCAGAGATCGATTTGAGTTTCTGGTTTTCAATTTTTGATAATTTCTATTTTGGATTCAATTGCAAGTGGATTTTGAGTTAGAGATTTGAACTCAGTGATTAGAGCTCCAGATTTGTTGATTCTGAAGCTGGTAAGGTTCGACTTTATTTTAGGTTTAGGTTCTGCAACTCATCTTTCTATCTATATGCTCAATTACTTATTTTCTCTGAATTGTGTGGTGAATGGTATTGTAAATCTATATGTTGTTGTGGTGTTTGTTGCGGATGAAATATAGCAAGCAAAAGATGATGTTGGTGGTTACTACAATGAAGGAGATGAAGATGTTGTTGTTTATGAAGTTGTTGTTGTGGTTATTTGGGTTGAAGCAGGCAGTGATATTGGATCAACTATGGTAGTTGATCCATATATGTTGGATCAACTATGGTTGGTGATCCATATATTTTGGATCAACTACTGTTGTTGACCCATTTTTTTATTGGATCAACTATGGTGTTTTTGGTTGGAATGATAAAATTGGTGTTGGATTTTGGTTCTAGTTGTTTTGGTGGTGGTGGTGGTGGTGCTGGAGATGTGTGATTTGTTGGTGGAAGTAATGGTGGAGAGGTACGAATGAGAAATTAGTCATGGAAATAGTAGTAGAATGGTGGTTCTGGTTGTTTGTAGTTGTCGAGGTTGATTTTGAAGCTGGTCTTGGAGCTGTTGGTGTTTATGAAGCTACAGGTAATTATCAGGCAATGAAATATGGTGGTTATATGGGTTGAAGCAGGCAGTGATATTGGATCAACTATGGTTATTTATCCATATATATGGGATCAACTATTGTTGTTTATCCATATATATGGGATCAACTACTGTTGTTGATCCTTTGAAATCATGCTTTTTGTAGTTTAAATCATGTAAATTTGTTCCAATGTTGAACTTGTGGTGCAATGGTAGCATGACTGACTCCATGTCAGATGATGCGTGTTCGACTCACGCCAAGTTCACTCCATTTTACATGGATCAACTATCATTATTGATCCACTTTTAATGGATCAACTTCCATTGTTGATCCACTAAAATTGGATCCACTTCTACTGTTGATCCTTTTTTCTTGGATAAACTAGATAAACTTCTATTGTTGATGGTTTTGTTAGTGGATCTGAAACTGTAGCTAATGAAGTGGTAGAATTTTCCCATCAGCATGGATAAACATCCATTGTTGAACCAACTGCAATGGATAAACTTCTACTGTTGATCCAACTGCAATGGATAAACATCCACTGTTTGATCCAACTGAAATGGATCAACTACTTTTTTTTGTTTTTTCTGGGTTTTTTTTTTAATGACTATGAAAATAATTTCCTTCGGCCTGAACCAGCGACGGCGGCGACGTACTAGTGTTGGTGAAGGCGACATACTAGTGATGGTGGAGGACTGTTGGTGGTGTAATGGTGGTGGTGAAGGAGTGGTGGTGGAATATTGGTGGTGGCGACGGTTGGTAGGTGGTGGTTGTTGAACGGTGGTGGTGGAATGGTAGTTGAATGTTGGTGGTGGTGGTGCTAGTGGTGGTGGTGAAGTGGTAGAGGAAGAAATTTGTTTTATTTTGAAATAAAGAAAAATATTATATGGGTGAGGGTATTAAGGTAATCTAATATTAAATGGATAAGGTTATAAAAAAAGAGGGACATATTTATTGTTGCATAAGGATATATTTGTAGGGAGTTAAAAGTAGGGACATATAATTAATATACCCAAAAAAGTATACATTTACCAAATATGGAGAAAGTTTTGTGATTCGGGATATAGATTCTCCTCTAGAGGGAGCAAGCTTGATTACAGCCACTCATGCTAAGCGGTTGGTGAATACTAGCACAAAATTCATTCTCCTTGTGATCCATTCTCTTGAGGAGAAGCCGAGTAGAGCTTGTTTGGCAGCCTTGTTGTACAACAAGAAGGCGACCTAGAAAGGTTGAAGTTAAAATACAAGGATTTATTTTTTGATTTCACAGGGTTACCGCCAAAGAGGAGTGTGGAGCATGAAATTATGTTGACCATAGATAGTTCTCTTCCTAATGTAGGTATTTATCGCACGTCCATAGAGGAATCTGATGAGATCAAGAAACAAGTCCAATAACTCCTAGAATTAGGAATGATAGTGCAAAGTGCTTCACCTTGTGGATCAGCGGTATTGTTGGTACCAAAGAAAGATGGAGGTTGGTGTAAGTGTATTAATTATAGAGCATTGAACAAGATCACTATTAAGAATCGTTACCCTCTACCTAGGATAGACGACATGATGGATCAGTTGGAAAAAGCTCGAGTCTTTACAAAGTTAGATTTCAAATTTGGATACCATCAAGTGAGAGTTCGAAAGATGATACATGGAAAACTGCTTTCAAGACCAAACAAGGCTTTTTCGAATGGTTGGTGATGCCTTTTGGTTTGTGTAATGCTGCAGCGACGTTTATGCATTTGATGAATGATTTGTTACGACCTTTTATAAAAGATTTTTGTGATTGTTTATTTGGATGATATCCTTATATACAACAGAACTTGGGAAGAACATCTCATTCACGTTGAGAATGCGTTAAAAGTGTTACTTGAAGGCCAGCTGAAGTTGAATGTAAAGAAGTGTGAGTTTGGAAATGAGGAGTTGGTGTACCTTGGATTCATTGTTGGTGGTGGACAACGGAAGATCGATCAATGGAAGGTCAAAGTGATCACTAAGTGGCCTAGACCAAGTACAATAATTGAAATCAAGAGTTTCTTAGGGGCTTGCACATACTTGCGTAAGTTTATCTGCCATTTTTCGACTATTGCAAGACCATTACATGGTTTGACGGGAGCTAAGGAAAAGTTTGAATGGAAGCACACCCATGAAGACACTTTTCAGTTACTAAAAAGGAAGATTTCAGAATCACCAGTGTTGGCATTGCCTAACTTACAACGTACTTTTGAAGTTGAGACCGACGCTTCTAACTATGCATTGGGAGGAGTGTTGTTGCAAGATGGTAAACCAGTGGAGTACCATTCAAGATTTTTTTTAGGTGCTATTAAAAACTACGCACCTTATGACAAAGAATTTTATACTTTATACCAATGTATCAAGCATTGGCGAGTGTATCTCTTAGGTAAAGAAGTAGTGGTACATTCAGATCACAAAATATTCGAGTTTCCACACGCACATACGAAGCTACAACAAGCCCGACACATGAAGTGGATGTCTTAATTGATGAGTTTTAACATTCTCATTAGGTACAAGAAGGGAGTAACAAACAAGTTGGCAGATATTTTGTTTCGTCCACCGGTACGAGCATTAATGGTGGCCATGATAATTCAGCCGATTGTTCCTCAACAGTATGCAGAGTCATACGCATCTAGAAAAGACTTCAAGAAGGTGTTAGAAGGTATAAATAGTGGATTGAAAGGCGAGTTTGAATTCCGATATGGATTGTTATACAAGGGTCAGTTACTTTGCATTCCAGATGATGGAGATCGTTTACAATGGTTGAGAGAAGCACACACATCCCGATTTGATGGACACTTTGGGATGAATAAGACTATTCTTAACCTTCGTAGTTATGTATTTTGCCCAAAGATGCAAGATGATGTGACTAAGTTAGTTAGAGGGTGTAAGTTGTGAAGCACATCTACCATTGCCAGTACCATCAAGACCTTGGGAGAGTATTTCTATGGATTTTCTTGGTAGGTTACCAAAGACCAAGTCTGGTCATGATTATTTGTTCGTTGTGGTCGACCAATTCAGCAAGATGATTGCATTAATTCCATGTACAATGTACAAAGACGGTAACGGGTGCCGGTGCAGCAAATCTCTTCTTTGAGCATGTGTGGAAGCATTTTGTTTTAACTACTTCGATTATTTTTGATAGGGATAGTCGATTCCTTAGTTATTTTTGGGATTCTTTATGAAAGATGATGGACACTAGGTTGAAGAAGAGTATATCTTTTCATCCACCAATAGACGGACAAACATAAGTGGTCAACAGGACTATGGTTCACATGTTAAGGGGATATAATTCCAAGCATCCTAAAACTTGGGATGAGAGTTTACCATATCTACAATTTGTATTCAATAGAGAAGTTCATAGTTCTTCGGGAAAATCTCCTTTTGATACGTGTTATGGTTACTTACCACCTAGTCCTTTTGATTTAGTATTTTCTAGTGACACCTTAATGGGAGGAAAGGAAGGAAGTGAATGGAAAAAGGCACAAAAGTTCTTAGAGAAGATATCTCAGATTCATGCAATTGTTGAAGCGCAATTAAAGAAGTCACAAGCCAAATGCAAAGAAAAGCATGACAAGCATCTTGTGCCTTGTAATTTTGGTGTTGGTGACTTGGTATGGTTAAAATTAGGTAAGGAATGACTGAAGGGGGAAGGTAAGAAACTTAAGCCATTGAGGTATGGACCATTTTGTAATCTCGATCAGATTGGTGACAATGCCTTTCATCTGGATATGCCACCTTATCTAGGAATGTACTTGGTTATAAATGCCGAATACTTGAAGTTGTTTGAACCACCATTACTAGATGATGACGGTGACGACACTATGATCTTACCACGGGTAGAAGACTTATGGTTTGATAGAGAGGAACCACTCAAGGAAGACTGCGTATTGGAGCGAAGAGTGACTAAAACACGACAAGGAGAGAAAGAAGCTTTTATAATTGGATGTAAAGGTCAAGCTCCTAGCAAGGCCAAGTGGTTTAACAAGGAAAAGGGGGATCTCGAGTTCCCTAACCTTCATTTTTAACTCTCACAGGAGTTCGAGTTCTTAAAATGGGGACCCATGATACAGGTGTATCCGTACTCCTTTAAGGAACTTAGTTAACCTCAAGCTAAGTTGAGGGAAGAATCCTATTCTATGCAGGAATCCTAGTTTAGGCAGAATTCCTAGTTAGGGAAGAGTTTTGTTTTAGGCAATACTCTTAGTTTAGGAAATAGATTCCTAATAGAAGTCCTTGGTCAGATGAGTACGATGAAGGCTATAAATATAGAGCTTTTGCTAATAGCTAAAGACACAGAAAACTAGGCATAGAATACCTAGAGAAAGCTTGGAACAATACTTGTGCAAGATTGTAGAAGATATTAGCTAAACACTGTTTAGAGAAGATTGTGAGCGTAACAAAGAGAGAATTGTAATCGTTTTCTTGTTCATAATCTAGAGAAGATATTTTCTTCGAATTACTACTTGTGTCTCTGTTGTCTAAGTTTCTCGTCTATTATTATTATGAATTCCTCCTTTATAGTAATAGCTACCAAGGTATAGAGATCAATACGTATCCGTATTTCATAATATTTGTTAAGCTCTTGTATCGTTATAAATGGCATTTGTGTTGCACTAGTATCGATAAATCCTGATGGATTTGTCTGGAGTTTATTGAATGGTTTTCTATAAATTCCAAATAAGGATTTAAGATTTGATTCTTATAAGATTTGAATATGTAGTGTGGGGTTTTGTTTTATTGCTAAAGACATATCCTTATGAACTGAATATGTAGTGCTAGTGGTAATGATTGGTGTTAGGCATATATCTTACTCTCATATTTTTTCCACAAAGCAGTAGTGCGGATGCTGACATTTAATAGTTGTATTAGTCTCGTTTCCGATGAGAAATAGGCGTTCATTTAGTTGATACTCTTACCATTATAAGGGAAAGTAGTACCGTTACGTAGTATCATTTTATGAAAACTCATTGACACATTTATCATCTTAATCTTTTGATGACAGTTAATATTTGTTGATACTTGAAAATCGTGATTTTGTTTTCTGGCTTGATAAATTATTTTGGATTTGTACCTTGGAGGTCTTGTTCCTATTTATTTTGCGGATACTAGTCTTGGTAACTCTATCCGCCGGTAGCACCGGCATAAATTTTACTGTTAAACAACAAATGAAAATGATTGACGGGGACATGACTATCCTTTAGCTAGGGTAATATTTTGGAAGAAAGATCGAAGATACCCATTTTAGTACAAAGAAGTAGTAATAGTGCTGGTACTACTGGCTTTGGCTTGAACAAATGGTAAACTAGTTGCTTACTTCTTTAAGTTTTGTTTCAATTGCTATTTTTATCGTAATAGTGATTCAGCTAAATATAGTAGTACTACCTACCTAAACCGGCATAAGTAAATACTGAGATTTTGTTAAAATTAATTCTTAGTGCTATACATTTGGCTATTCTCTTGGATATATATGGAATGGTAAGTGCATATTTCTGTTCTGTTCCTTAGCATAATTGTTCCTCTGATCGTGCTAGTTACATTAGTTGCTTCTTAATGGTCGACACGGACATCAATCTTACTAGATCATGTACTCAAGATTAGTGTTAAACTAGAACTTGCTTTTTACTGTCAATATATCTCTTTTAAGGTGAAATTACTTTGGATTTGATGTGGAGTATGTAAAGTGTACAAGGGTTTTCTTGGTTCTTCATGAATCTTTATTACACACTTCGTGTAAGGTCAAATGATGCTAGCTAGTTGTAAAAGGAAATTGGGAATTGCGTCTGTTTATATATTGGTTCTCGACAACTTTAAAAATATTGTTTCCCTAGATTATATAACTGTGTGGCTATTTGGTCGATGGCCAATATGACGCCGGTAGATGGGAACATTCTACCCAATTTATTTTATACTACCGTGTTAGTATGATACCCAATTTGTTTTATATGATCATCGTTAGTATGATACTCAATTTATTTTATATGATCATCTGAAACATGTTATCTATTTATTTTGTCGTGCCATTTGTTGTTTGGAAAGTAGTTGTAGTTTCAACTTGGTTGGATTGGGAACTGTTTTTTGTGACTGAAGTGGTGGTGGTGTGGACACCAGAAGGTGTGAAATTGCAGGCACAGAGGATGGTTTGGACATAAGTAGGCTGTAGTTATATCTGCTCAGCTGCGAATCTATTGAAGTCTCTGCAATGAACCTGCAGAGATGAGTATTCATCTGTAACACTTACTTGTTGAGTTTTTCATTGTTTGTTTGTTCGTTGTGTTGGGACAACTCATTTGTAACAATTGATGTGCTTGGTTTTGGAGTTTATACAAGCTTCTCTTTTAATATAACCTTCCTCTTCGATACAACTTGGTTGGATTGGATGCTACTATTACTAAGAACCCATCTCCGGTCTTCGTCTATCCAAGTTCACAATTACAAAGAACTGGAAAAGTACATTTCAATCAATTGCTGACGATACAGAACTTTTGAGCTTTTATTTATAGTCATGGATCATACACAACTTTGGAGTTTTCATTTATAGATGAGATCGGTATGCTGCTCTGTTGGGTAGAGTAGAGAGAAGCTTATGTTAGAGACGAAATATATCTCTTCGTAACATAAACAATCCGGGTCAAATCCCATATATGAGGACTAACTATGGTTGGATTATTAACTGATTGAGGGGTAAAGAAGACAAAAAAAAAGAAACTTAATAAACATAGGCGGACAGAATCGGTTTGTCCGTCAATAGAGATTGACTGGAAACTAGTCTGTTTTTGTTTGTGTGGGTTGACTGAAATATAGGGATTTCAGTGACTATTGCTCTATAATCTTTTAGGAGCTAGTACAGACTCAGTAATAACCGATTGGATATTTAGCAAGTGATTGTATAATTAGTTGTTAATGAAAAATGGGAGATTGAGGAAGAAGAAGGGAGATAAAATTACTAAGAATCATAGCCAAAGTTATCTTAACTTTTATAGGTAGGAAATCACAATTGAAAAGTAGATTTCACTTTAAATTTAAATTTAACGGATAGGAAATAGGGAAAATGGGATGAGAAATTGGGAAAACCTTACCAATTTTCCCTTTTTTATTACTTCGTGGATGAATTTCACTTGAGAACGGGTTCCGTCACGTGACTTGTTTCCGAGTATTTATTTCAATTCTAAACCTAATCTATACAAACACTTCATCCCCCCGAATTCGTTTTTTCTGTAGGTATGGGTATGTTTCGTCTCTTCTGCGTTAGACCTGAACCTGTTATGTACACGATTCATCTCTTAAATTCTTGATTAGTTCTTATTTTATTTGAATATGGCTTTGTTTGTATTTGTTTTTTTTTCCGGTGTAATTGATTTTATTTTCTTTTGTTGATTAACATATACTATTGGTAAGACTTTTGTTTCGTTTCAAAATTGGTTTTCGTACTGAGAATCAATTTGGTTATTATTGCTTGAAATCTCTGATATTTCTATTGTTCTATCAAGTGTGATGTGATATTTTATTGTTCTAAAGCAGTCATGTCATCTAGAATAGAATGGTTGAAGACTAATGTTTGTTTGCTGTGCATATGTTTTGAAGGTGGCGAATCTGATGGTTACTCTGAAACTGAATCAGAAGCTGGAAGTATGGGATGTTTCTCCTGCGTTAGACCTATCAAGGACAAATGTGAACCTGCTGGTACATAATTCATCTCTTAAATCCTTAATTAGTTCTTATTTTACTTGAATATGGGTTTGTTTATATTTGTTTTTTCGTTGAGGTACAGTAATTGACTCTTTTTTTTGGGGGTTGATTTTTGGTAAGAATTTTGTGAAGATTACGGATCTCAATCAAAAGCTGGAAAGATATACCTATCAGAAGCTGAACGTCGTATTGCATCAGAACAAGCAGCACAAAGTGATTCTTGCATTGCCAAGGCTCACGTATTTGAACTTACAGAACTAATTGTTACCACTAATACTTTCAATCTAGACCGTGTTATAGGTGAAGGAAGATTGGGACGTGTATATAAGGGTTTTCTGGAGGACGGACAGGTGAGAGTTGCAAATTTTATCTTAAGTAATAGATGACTATTTAATGTTTCGGGTAAACTGAAATTTCAGGAAGTTGCGGTGAAAAGGTTTAATAAGCAGGCAGATATGTTGGCAGAGCTTCGGATTCTCAGCTGCATAGAGCATTCTAACATTATCAAAATGATAGGTTACTGTGATATAGGGAAAGAACATTATATTGTTTATGAATATATGAAAGAACGATCGCTGAGTCTTCATTTACATGGTAAGGTTTCTAACCATCTTGTGGTTCATGGTGTGTAAATTAACTTTAACAACTAACTTGATCTTCTATGTTGTAGACCTTCCACCCGGCAACAAGTCTCTAGACTGGAACACTAGGATGAAGATAGCAGAGGGTGTTGCCAAGGCTTTAGAATATCTGCATAATCAAAAGCTTCCTCCTATAATTTATGGTGGCTTGAAAACAACTGGTATTTTACTCGATGAAAACTATAATCCAAAGCTTTCAGATTTCAGCTGTGTAAACCATGTTGCTAGAACGGGTTATGCCGGGGAGCTTAAAAAGTTGGCATACGGTTATGTTGCTACAGAGTTGTTTTTTACTGGCAGAGTCTCTTTCAAATCTGATGTCTATAGTTTTGGTGTTGTTTTGCTTGAGTTGATCTCTGGGCGGAAGGCAATTGATAGAACCCGAACCAGTGGTGAAATCTGTATGGCTTTATGGGTAATTTTTCTCTTCCTTTTGCCCACCATTTATTTTATTGCTTACTCCAATCTAGACAAAGTGGAAGTTGCATGTTTTTTCTCGTGCATTACCATAACATATCACCATTTTGACTTTGCAGGCACGACCATTACTCCGTAATAAGAAGTTCAAAGAAATAGCTGACCCGCTCATGAAAAGACAGTATCCATATCGCGGACTTGTCCAAGCTCTTGGGCTTGTGGAGATGTGTATACATCGAAATCCAAGCAAAAGACCTCCTATAGCAGAAGTTGTGACTACTCTTTCCAAAATAGCCTCACAAATTTACGAAGAAGAACGGTGTACAACCGAAGCTGGTGTACAACGGAAGCTGGTCAATGTACTCCAACCATGCTGCAGGACACAAGTAGTAGGGTAGGTTAAATTACAGGGTAATTGGTCTAGCAAAGTTACTGAAAAATGATGTGGGACTGTAATGGTTGATAATTCAAACCCGACCTTCGTGTAATAAAGTTACTCTTTTATTAGGCTGGAATTTGTATGACTGGGTTCACCAAGTAGTTAATCGTTATGCCATACCTTTAAACTTCTCGAGATATATAAAAACCATAATTGTCTTGTTCATTATTCATAGCTGGGCATCTGAATTATTGAATTTTCTCGGGAATAATGTAGTTAGGAATCGAATTTCACTGCAACAGTCCCACATTGCGTGACAATATCTGTTGGTTATCTTGTCAGTTCTAGAGGACTGACAATTCAATATGTTAGTGGGCTGGCCCTGATCGAAGAGGAGCCCAGCTCCATCACTTGGTTGTCGGAACTCGGAAACGTGAAATCTTCGATGTAATCTTCATTTTGGATTCATGGGAACCAAGCCATTTACTCAGAAATTTTGAATCAGTTGAGTCAGATCTGACTCAGAAAACGAACATTCTGTGAGTCTGATTCTCCAACTTATGGGATGTCAGTTTTTATGGCTACGAAAAACTGTAGCAAATATGGTTTCTAAATACATATGAAGATGTTGACACCAGTGTGTCACGATTTTTTGTGTGGCGATATCTGGAAAATTTCGGTGTTGGACCTTTTGGTGAAGGAAAAAGTTAGAAGACGGAGCTGCATATATAAAATTCTCTTTGCACACTTGAAGCTGCGCAGCTAGGATTTCGTTATTCTTGATGATCTATTTTTCGATCTCTGGATTAGCCTCAACTGATAGAATTTATAGAAGGTTAAACCCAAACTGGGACTACTACATCAACATAATTTATAAAACTCTTCTTGAACAGTAAGCAATTGCAAGTGGTATTACTATGGAAGTATAAACATAATGACGTGAATCGGGCTTTAATGAGTTCTAATATGCAACGTCAAGCAGTTTCGCTTTCTCGGTCCGAAAAGTGCATTGTTGGAACTGGGTTGGAAGCCAAGTAGCTCTAGATTCAGGAGTTTCCGCTATAGCAGAACACGAGGGAAAAGTCGTTTCTACCTATACTGACAAGATCGTTTTCTCAGGTAATGGAGACACTCTAAGCATTCCATTGGTTATGTATTAACGTTCCAACAAAAATACTTGTATGCATCAAAAATCCCAATTTCAACGGGATAACTGCATTAAAAAGGGACAAATTGTAGCAGATGGTGTTGCTACAGTTGGTGGCGAACTCTCTTTTGGAAAAAAACGTATTGGTAGCTTATATGCCATGGGAAGGCTACAATTTTGAAGACTCCGTACTTATTATTGAAAGTTTGGTATATGGCGATGTTTATACGTCTAGTATATGGCGATGTTTATACTTCTTTTCGTAGTACCCTACCTTGGGGGTAGGGGACTTCGAAAGGAGGTTGATTATGGATTTATCCATAAGTCTAAAATGGATTCTTCCCGGGTCGATGCCGAGTGGTTAATGAGGACGTACTGTAAATTCGTTGGCTATATGTTTACGCTGGTTCAAATCCATCTCGTCCAAAAAATCCGTTGATCCATCATGAGATAATAGAACAAATTTTGCCTCCAGAAACCAGACAAAGAAAGAAAAGAATACTTTTTTACGCTATATCCTTAATTTATTTGTTCCCATAAATTATACTTTCTAATGATCTGGTTTGTAACCTTAATAGGGGGTAAAGAAAAAATCTTTTTTCTTTTTCACCGAAAGATTTATTATGAAATGATTTGACTACTAGTAATATGTGTCGTTCTCACTAAAGCCCATTCCCATGTGAATATTAACATATCGCTTCTATCTTTGTTACAACACAACGATTCTAAATAGAAATCGTGTATGTTATGAATTTGATAATAAGAATGTGTATCATGTACATCTATTTCCATGGGATTGTAGTTCAATTGTTCAGAGCACCGCCCTGTCAAGGAGGAAGATGCGGGTTCGAGCCCCGTCAAGATCCGATGAATCCGTCAACTCATTTCTCTATTTTCAGTGAAGAGACATGACTGGAAGCAAAATCTAATTCCCGCCGGAAGTCTTTTTTATCATCAAAGAAATACAATAATTTAAATTCATTCTCGACTAGTACTGATTCGTGGGGAGAGCTAGATTGGTACAATTGGTGGTAGGGTCCTATTCAGGATTTCAAGAGATACCACGTAGGTTTTACTTTTTCTATTGGTTCTGATCCATGGAATTTAATATAATACCCACCTGTTTCCCGAGAGCATACATACAATTGGATTCATGTGATACAAAACGAACTTGACCTTAACAGAGTTGGCGCGCCAGAATCCTTTTTATATTCTATTAAAACCACCTCTTTATTTTCTAGCTCCGATTTTTGGAAATCTCAATTCCTAATTGGAAACAATATATCTATCTCACTTCCATACTGAATTTCGGATATGATATATGTTCCAGTTTCAATCCAAGGAAAGAAGTTTTTTTTAAATAAAATAGAGATCAAAGAAAGATCTGCCCTACCCCACTTAATAAGGAAATGAATAATATTTCTTATCCTGTTTTTTCTTTGATGAAGGAGTCTTATCGAAGCAAGAGTAAACTCCAAAAAAGCACATTTATGAAAAAATGAGATCTTTTATACCCAAATCCAACTTTATTACACCTCTTTGTCTTCCAAGAAATTTAGATCATAACAAACTTAATTAGTTTGGAACTTCACTTTTTTCCATTTCATTTCTATTGTTTGGGTTTGTGACCAATTGAAATGGAAGACGGGTCAGATGATACCTCAACAGATGGTTGTATACGAAAGACGGTAGGTTATAGAAAAGAATGAAAAAAGAAAATGAATTCTTTGTTGTATCAAGAATCCCCTTTTTTGGATTCGTTATGGATAAAAGATCCTCCTATGTTATATTATTCAATTCTCGACAATGAATCGATCTGAAAGCTCATATATTGTTATTCATGATATTGATCCGATTCGATATCAAATAACATTGAGAAGCAATTTATTTCATTGAATTTCGAGGAGAAGATTTATCATCTTTATGGGATTAGATCCCGAGTTATTGTGAAGTAAAAAACGATGGGATTATGGAAGTAAATATTCTCGCATTTATTGCCACTGCGCTATTCATTCTAGTTCCAACTGTTTTTTTACTTATCATCTACGTAAAAATAGTCAGTCAAAATAATTAATTCGAATGAAGCTTGACTTCTTTTTTCTTAACAATGATTGAAGAAATAAAAGGGATTTTCATTCCACATCTTAAATGAAATGAGCAGACTAGAATCAACAATATATGAGATCTGGTAGTATGGTAGAAATATTTCGATTTCTTTCTACCATACCTTTTATTATTGTATTGTCTAAAGTTATACTGGTACTGTATAAAAAGGTATAGGCTTCATCTAGATTAATCTACAAGATGTATCTTGTATCTTCGTATATGTACATATCTATAAATTTCATATATGTGATGTACATCATGTAACTAACTAGGGCTGCACAACGGGTAGGATGGGTAGGATATGACCCATTTATCCACCCTACCCGCTTACTGGCGGGTAAGAAAATTTTTACACGCCACCCTACCCGCCATTAAATGGGTAAGATCCTACCCGACCCATTAATTGGCGGGTCGGGTAGGATAGGGGGCGGGTATAACCTTTTTTTTCTTTTCCCATGTACTGAATAAAAAAAAATTGAATTTCGCGAAAAAAAAAAACTTGCAACAAAAAAAAAAGAGCAAACAAACAACAAATAATAGCTAGCCTATCTAAAAATTTACATAATACACATTCTCATTAGTCTCAATTATTCACAGAAAAAATTGTTCTAATAACAAAGTAAAGACCGACTATTGAGCTTTGTGCTATCATGAGCTAAACTGGGTATTTTTATTTACCAGGTACGCTTGTTTGGTAGCAAAAACTGCAGACACTTCTTCGGATACATTGTCACTATCATCACAAGGATTTGTAGGACTTGTGGATGTCACGATCTTAAATAATAAAGATTTGGTTCAACATCTTGACGGAGCTGAAGAGTATCTTTATGTCTCTGGAATAGTTGTTTTCAACAAATTCAAGTAACAAGTTATCTCTTATTCCACGAAATAATTCACAGGACACAAAGAAGAATTAATAGATAACCCCAAGCCACTGCTGTTTAAGTATGTATCATTAGATATTTCAGTACATTGTTTACGTACTTCAGTTCCTTTAATTAGGACTAATAATATTACATGATATGCTGCATTTCAGAACATTTAGATGCATTACCTTTCCTTAAAAGAAATTTTCATGTGTGGATGATGTACAATGTGTACTATAATGTCAAAATACTCTCGCATCAGTTAAGATTCTTACTTTTTAACGAATTAAATGTTTAAATTAACCTAGCATATATCTAACATCACTTAACTAATTCTAAAATGTCCATGTGATTCCTCAAGACTTAAAAGACTATTCTCCCTTTTCCTTTATGATGACAGGAGGCAAAAAGTTGCGAACGCATTGCTAAAAGCGTGTGAGGTGATTTTGAACATATGGGGATTTAGATACCTTGCATTACGGGCTTATGAAGACGAATCGGCATCATATAGATTGTACACGAATGATGGGTACAAAATAATTTCTAAAGATCCTTTGTGGACTACTTGGATTGGAAGAAAGCGACGTGTTCTAATGATCAAACGATCTAATTCTTGTATGTATCCTTCAAACCTCCATAGCACATAATTTAAACACAAAAATAGTAAGAGGCAAGACGTAGTGCCAAGATGGTGCACGTATTGGATATGCAAACTTGCAAGAGATGAAAGAATTTAACATACAAAAGTAATCACAGAGCATAATTGCAGACTTCTAGTACTAAAAAAGAAGACAAAATTGTAAGGCAGAGTTCTTAAGTGTAACTGATCAATAAAAGAGAGTTAGGTTTAACTTATCTTCCACTCTATGACTGTAGTTTCTCCCTTCCCTTTCAACTGAGAATAACATAACTAACGCAAGAACATGCCCAAAATCTGAAAGGCAAACAAGGCGTTAGGATGGCATAAATGGATTTTTTACATTCTAGAAAAAAGATTTCCATTTGGGAGATATTCGTAAATAAGACAGAGATTAATTAGATGAAGCAGCTAAGAAATTGGAAATGATGAACATGAACAAATACATATAATATAAACTTCTAAACAAATAATTGATGATATCTTAAGCTGAAATAGGAATTTTCATATTCTGAACTGAAACTAAGATTATTGATGCCTAATTGGCTACTGCTATTACTTTTGTTTTGCAGGAGATTGGTCATGAAGAACCTAATGCCTACAGATGAAAATTACACTGCAACTTTTAATCAGAATCGGAATTGTCTATTAAGTTCCCCAACCTTGCAGTGAGCATCACTGTGCAGATAATATCCCCATGTATCCAATTCAAATTGGCATTTAAGCATATAAAAATCTAGGAAACATTATACTGTAAAATTATGTATTGCTTATGCCTGATTCAAACCATATCTAATCTAATCCTTGCCAAAAATTCTCATTCACAAATATAACTCATTTGTGTGAACTATGAAGGAGTACTTCCCAGCTAAACCATAAAGCTCAAATCGTCCAACTATGACACTTTATGAGATTCCTACTTTTGAACATTCAATAATACAACATTCTTTCCACTAAGAAATAATCAATACACATTTTATAAATCAAAGGGTACTCATTAATAAATTAAAGTAAATATATGAATGTATATATATCTTACTGCTCCTTCATCCGGTTATCAACATCGTTGAACTGAGCTCTCATTTCGATCTCAGCACGAAGAAACCTGTCATCTTTACTGTTGATAGTTTGATAATCTCCCATATTCAAGGTGGTAATAAAATCCTGCACAACAAAACAGAAAACATCTATCAAAAAAAAAAAAACATATGTAAACCAAAAGAACATACACATTGTTGAATCAAATAACAAATAGGTATAAAATTTATTACTTTGATAATTCTTAGAACTGAATCAGAATTCAAACCCCCCTCTACTTTCGCTGCTACTTTATCCAATTTTTTTTCTAAATTTGAAATTTTCAATGAATCATTAGAAGGTTTAAATAGGTTTTGTAACAGCTGAGATGTAACATCTTATGTTGCCATTGCTAAATTGCTGTCTCCATCTTGGTCTGTCTGTAGGTGAACAAATCTATGAAAAAAACAGATTAATCAAATTGAACATCATTCACTAATTTTCATATATAAAACGAAAAATCCATTCAGATTATTGGAAAAATAAATAAATTATGGGATTATTATGGGATTACCTAAGATTGGACGTCAATTCAAAACTTCTCCATCAGATTTGCTGGAATTAGATTATTAGGGTGTAAATGAACCAACTGAGTAAAGGGTTTTAACCAAGACCTTGAAATATGAACGTGAATTCGAGAGGAGTAAGGTCTAGGGTTTGAACTGGGTTATATCTTCTGTTCGATTTGAGGGGAACAAGAAAGAAGAGAAAAGAGTATCCAGATATGTATGAAAAGTCAAGTTTCTAGTTTGCCCTTGGTAAGTTTTAAAATAACAAAAATATGGACAGGAGAAAAAAACAACGGAAGGGTTATTTTGTCTTTTTAATATTATGCGAGTAGATGGGTAGGGTAGGATAATTTTGTGCTTTATCCGTCATCCTACCCATTTAACAGCGGGTAAGAAATCTCTAATCGTCACCCTACCCGTCAAATAATGGGTAGGATAGGATACAGGTAAAAATTCTGGCGGGTAGGATATGGTGGCGGGTAAGGGTAGGATATGTGCACCCCTATAACTAACACCCCAATTCTAGTTCTTCCTTGCATCTATTTTCTTTGTTTGATTGAAAGATTCTTTTTAATATAGTCCGTTACTGTAATCCAATATAATTTTGAAATGGATATTTAATATTTAAAATCCCTTTGCAGAATGATATATGAAAAAATGGCTACAGTTTGATTACTCAACTCAATTAGTAGTGCTTTTAGAGTCCACTTCTTCCCCATACTACAAGTGAAAGGGAAAATGTAAAGACTACCACTAAAGCGTCCCAAGCAAGACTTACTATATCCATGTGAATTATGTCCCCTATCTCTATGAATATGAAGGAATTCTTCCATTATTGATCACTAATAATAGAGGAATCTATGGTGCAGAGTCAAAAAGGGATTATGACCAAATGTTGTTGATCAAACTATCCAAAAAAATCCACCCACAACAATATCCTATATGATTTCTGGTAGAATAGAGAAGGATTAACCACAAGCAAGATACACAACACAAGGATTTTCTTTGTATTATCAAGGAAATCTTTTTTAATGGAAGATGTAGGAATAGTAAGGCCTATTGTTTAGTTTCTTTTGTTTCCCTTCAGAAGCAAAAAACATAAAATATACAATCCAGGTAGATCACTACCTACCCCATATCTCTCCAAAATAATGTTTTTACTTTTGGTTTCCTCTAGAATCTATTGTTTCTGCTGAGCAAAAAAATAAAGTATTTTTCTTTTTTGTAGATGAGGCGGCACCCGGATTTGAACTGGGGTAAAAGGATTTGCAGTCCCCCGCCTTACCACTCGGCCATGCCGCCAAACAAACGGATATAAAATAGAGGGAACGCTCTCTTCTTTATTATTTCTTGAATCTCATTGTCTTTCTCCCTTTCCTAAACCCCCCCAAACCTTTTTTTTGAACCCAGTTGATTCCCTTTGATTGATTGTATGGTATCTCAACTCTCAAAATAAACAACACCTAAAAACTTCCCCCTTTTTTATCTTTCAAAAGCAAATGTGCTTTTTCAGTTACAGAATGAAAAATGCAGGGCAAATTGGAACCATTAACTATTGACTTGAATCCATGAGGAGTTCTTGGATCTCAAATTTCGTTTCCTTAACAACGGCATCAAAAGAAAGTTGATACACAACTTATACTTATTAAGTATCAATTCTTTTCAATAATAAATCTTTTTCAATTAAATTTACATTATAACAACAATTATATATATATGTAAACCCCGGAACATAAATTGTTACAAAGATATCCTAATTAGGTATCTTAGCCATATATGTCTATAAGGAACTTCCTTTTTTTTTGAATCTAAAATAGAAATTATGATATAGCACTTCCTGTGTTGCCCCAAGTATAGCTGGGATAGGAAATATCCGGATGGATAGGTTGCTATAGCTATAGGTAAAAGTGCTTCGCAAAAAAAGAAGAAACTCTATACTATTCCTTATTTTTCTGTTTTTCTCTCATTCATAGAGAACAGATCAAACCTTGAATCATTTCTTTTTTGGGTACCCAACCGGATTGTAATATCATAATAATAGGTAGAAATTGGATTACTTTTGATATTTTATACAAGACTCTAAAAAAGTATAATCGGAATAATTATGATTCCAGGAATGTTTTATCCTGTTGCAAATTCGAATTTGAATAGAAAATTATCCTTATTGCTCTGCTCAATGGTATGAAGTTGGGTAAAATTTCATGTGATTCAGTAAACAGAATATACATTCCATCATTGCTAGATCGATCCATATGGTTCGATGAAGAATGAACCAATAATGGGATTTTGCTATAAATGGGAAGCTTAAGATGCTCCGGGATGGAAATGAGGGAATGTCTACAATACCTGGGTTTAGTCAGATACAATTTGAGGGGTTTTGTAGGTTCATTGATCAGGGCTTGATGGAAGAACTTTATAAATTTCCAAAAATAGAAGATATAGATCAAGAAATTGAATTTCAATTATTTGTGGAAACTTATCAATTGGTAGAACCCTTGATAAAAGAAAGAGATGCTGTGTATGAATCACTGACATATTCTTCTGAATTATATGTACCCGCGGGATTAATTTGGAAAACCGGTAGGGATATACAAGAACAAACCATATTTATTGGAAACATTCCTCTAATGAATTCCCTGGGAACCTTTATAGTAAATGGAATATACAGAATTGTAATCAATCAAATATTGCAAAGCCCCGGTATTTATTACCGTTCAGAATTGGACCATAACGGAATTTCGGTCTATACCGCCACCATAATATCCGATTGGGGAGGAAGATCAGAATTAGAGATTGATCGAAAAGCAAGGATATGGGCTCGTGTGAGTCGGAAACAAAAAATATCTATTCTAGTTCTATCATCAGCTATGGGTTCGAATCTAAGAGAAATTCTAGATAATGTTTGCTACCCTGAAATTTTCTTGTCTTTCCCGAATGATAAGGAGAAAAAAAAATTGGGTCAAAAGAAAATGCCATTTTGGAATTTTATCAACAGTTTGCTTGTGTCGGCGGGGATCCGGTATTTTCTGAGTCCTTATGTAAGGAATTACAAAAAAAATTTTTTCAACAAAGATGTGAATTAGGAAGGATTGGTCGACGAAATATGAACCGGAGACTTAATCTTGATATACCTCAGAACAATACATTTTTGTTACCACGAGATGTATTGGCAGCGGCGGATCATTTGATCGGAATGAAATTTGGAATGGGTACACTTGACGATATGAATCACTTGAAAAATAAACGTATCCGCTCTGTAGCGGATCTGTTACAAGACCAACTCGGATTGGCTCTGGTTCGTTTAGAAAATGTGGTTCGAGGAACTATATGTGGAGCAATTAGGCATAAATTTATCCCGACTCCCCATAATTTAGTAACATCAACTCCATTAACAACCACTTATGAATCATTTTTCGGTCTACACCCCTTATCTCATGTTTTGGATCGAACTAATCCATTGACACAAATAGTTCATGGGCGAAAATTGAGTTATTTAGGTCCTGGAGGATTGACAGGTCGAACTGCTAGTTTTCGGATACGAGATATCCATCCTAGTCACTATGGACGTATTTGCCCAATTGACACATCTGAAGGAATCAACGTTGGACTTATTGGATCCTTAGCTATTCATGCTAGGATTGGTCATTGGGGGTCTCTCGAAAGTCCGTTTTTTGAAATTGATGAGAGATTCAAAGGGGTACGGGTAGTTTATTTATCACCAAGCAGAGATGAATACTATATGGTGTCGGCAGGAAATTCTTTGGAATTGAATCAGGGCATTAAAAAAGAACAGGTTGTTCCAGCTCGATACCGTTAAGAATACCTGACTATTGCATGGGAACAGATTCATCTTCGAAGCATTTTTCCCTTTCAATATTTTTCTAGAGATAACAAAGTAATCTTCTAAACTTATTATTATTATTTTATGCCGCAAGTACTCTTCTAAACTTAACAAAGTAATTTGCTTATCGTTTGTGTAACTAAGTAATTTGCTTATCGTTTGTATCTATGCACCCTTATACTGTTAAGTAGCTAGAAGATGTCTTCTTATAAAAAAAAATATAGTTAGAAATTGTCTTGAAATTTATTTGTTAGCTACAAAATAAAATAAAATGACCCTTAGAAGTATTCCCAGGTGCAGAACACCACCGAATTACTTTCCTGGTAACTCCAGAAGTAGAATTATATTCCTAGAAGGAACAATAGTAATTCTATTTTCTAAAAGGTTACTAAAATTAAGGAATTTCCTGATCTGTGTATGACTAGTTTTAGCATAATCTATAGAGGACACTAGCAGAAGAGAATACTAGCAAAAATAAACCAAGAGAAAGAAACAACACTAAAGCGATAACAATCAAATCAGGGCCGGCCCAGAATTGGTCACTTAAGAACGGGTTTCGGTCACGTGACTTGTGTCTGAGTATTTATTTCAGTTCCAAACCTAATCACTTCATTTCCCCCGAATTCGTTTTTCTCTAGGTATGGGTATGTTTCGTCTCTCCTGCGTTAGACCTGATCCTGGTAAATCTCTTAAATCCTTAATTAGTTCTTATTTTATTTGAATATGGCTTTGTTGTTTATATGTGTTTTTTCCGGTGTGATTGATTTTATTTTCTTTTGTTGATTAACATATTACTTTTGTTTCTTTTCAAAATTGGTTTTGGTTCTGAGAATCAATTTGGTTTTTATTACCTGAAATCTCTGATAGTTTTATTGTTCTATCAAGTGTGATGTGATATTTTATTGTTCTAAAGCAGTCATGTCATCTAGAATAGAATGGTTGAATACTAAATGTTTGTTTGCTGGGCATATGTTTTAAAGTTGGCGAATGTGACGGGTACTCTGAAACTGAATCAGAAGATGGAAGTATGGGATGTTTCTCCTGCGTTAGACCTAACAAGGACAGATCTGAACCTGGTACATAATTCATCTCTTAAATCCTTAATTAGTTCTTATTTTACTTATATTTGTTTTTTCGTTGATGTAATTGACTGTTTTTTTTTTTTTGGTTGATTTTTGGTAAGGCTTTTGTGAAGATTACGGATCTGAATCAGAAGCTGGAAAGATATACCTATCAGAAGCTGAACGTCGTATTGCATCAGAACAAGCAGCACAAAGTGATTCTTGCATTGCCAAGGCTCGCGTATTCGAACCGACAGAACTAATTGATGCCACTAATAGTTTCAATCCAGACCGTGTTATAGGTGAAGGAAGATTGGGACGTGTATATAAGGGTGTTCTCGATGACAGACAGGTGAGAGTTGCAGTTTTTGTGTTAAGTAATAGATGACTATTTAATGTTTCGGTAAACTGAAATTTCAGGAAGTTGCAGTGAAAAGGTTTAATAAGCAGGCAGATTTGTTGGCAGAGCTTCGAATTCTCAGCTGCATAGAGCATTCTAACCTCATCAAAATGATAGGTTACTGTGATATAGGGAAAGAACATTATATTGTTTATGAATATATGAAAGAACGATCGCTGAATCTTCATTTACATGGTTAGGTTTCTAAGTATCTTGTGGTTCATGGCGTGTAAATTAACTTTAACAACTAACTTGATCTTCTATGTTGTAGACCTTCCACCCGGCAACAAGTCTCTAGACTGGAACACTAGGATGAAGATAGCAGAGGGTGTTGCCAAGGCTTTAGAATATCTGCATAATCAAAAGCTTCCTCCTATAATTTATGGTGGCTTGAAAACAACTGGTATTTTACTCGATAAAAATTATAATCCAAAGCTGTCAGATTTCAGCTGTGTAAACCATGTTGCTATATCGGGTTATACTGGGGGGCATGAAAAGTTGGCATACGGTTATATTGCTACAGAGTTGTTTTTTTTCTAGCAGAGTCTCTTTCAAATCTGATGTCTATAGTTTTGGTGTTGTTTTGCTTGAGTTGATCTCTGGGCGGAAGGCAATTGATAGAACCCGAACCAGTGGTGAAATCTGTATGGCTTTATGGGTAATTTTTCTCTTACTTTTGCCCACCATTTATTTTATTGCTTACTCCAATCTAGACAAAGTGGAAGTTGCATGTTTTTTCTCGTGCATTTCCATAACATATCACCATTTTGACTTTGCAGGCACGACCATTACTCCGTAGTAAGAAGTTCAAAGAAATAGCTGACCCCCTCATGAAAGGACAGTATCCATATCGCGGACTTGCCCAAGCTCTTGGGCTTGCGGAGATGTGTATAAAACGGAATCCAAACAAAAGACCTCCTATAGCAGAAGTTGTGACTACTCTTTCGAAAATAGCTTCACAAACTTACGAACAAGAACGGTGTACAACCGAAGCTGGTCAATTTACTCCATCAACCATGCTGCAGGACACAAGTAGTAGAGTAGGTTAAATTAGGGGGTAAGTGGTCTAGTAAAGGTACTGAAAATGATGTGGGACTGTAATGGTTGATAATTCAAACCCGACATTTTTGTAGTAAAATTACTCTTTTATTCGTCTGGAGTCTGGACACACAGCTGGTATTTTTTGGTGATTGGTACGTTTTTGTTTTTGACCCATTCATTCCGACTTGTCTGGGACCAAATTCTCTACCACAGGATTGGGAGGGGGATTTTAACCTGCCAGTGGAACCCTAAAAAGTTGATCTAACGGTAGAGAGTTTTGGTATTTATATGGAAAGCAGTCTGAAGGGTAGTGGTTGCCTTTGGTTTTTCTAGCTTATCTACATATCTACCGGTTTTATACACCGGATAGATACACCTCTATGTGGCAGTGATATCCATCATTGATTGCTTCCACGCTCAACCCCACCAGGAAAAATAAGAGTCCTTATAAAAAAATTAACCAATACAAAATTGACACATAAGCAGGGTATAATTTTGGTAGATAAGTAGCATTTTCGTTACATAGGGGTGTATCTATCCGGTGGATATGTAGCAGCTTGGTTATTCGAGTTTGCATGTTCCTATAAACACTGAGCAATCATATGACACTTTACTGAATTGCTTATCCCGATATTGCTGTAAACTCAGCCACTTGGGTGTCTTTTGTCGGAGCCATAAGCCACAAAAGAGAGCACACAGTTCGAATTATTGGTTATCCTGATCTTGATTCTCACGCATCAGCGCTTTAGCGGGCGCCTTGCTCACCTTTGACTGGGTACACCAATGACGTTATGGCATACCTTCAAACTTCTCAAGATATATAAAACACATAATTGGATACTTCTCTTGCCGCAAAAAGACTGGTTCTGGCTGGGCATCTGAATTATTGAATTTTCTCGGGAATAATGTAGTTAGGAATCGAATTTCACTGCAACAGTCCCACATTGTGTAACAAACTAAGGGCATTTCCTATGGCAATGACCATTTTTTTTTTTTGAGTTTTTCCACTATGGAAAATGCACTTAGCGGACAAAAATTATACGTGCGGTTGTGAATTGGTCGCCCGCACTCATGAACGTATTTAAAAAAAATATATTATTCAATTTATTATAATATTAAATTTAATATAAAACTTTATACACAATGATTGGTGTCCCTTTTTTTTCGATTTTTTTACTTTTTCTTTTCTAATGTAATGATTAGTATGCCCCAATACCAATTATTATATCGTTTTATATACGTTGCACCTGTATTGAAATGAAGAAAGAATTAATGGGCGGTTGAAGAAGGGACACGAGCGAATTTTGTACAGCCTCGCGGGTGGACTTCACATGCAAGCGTTTTTGGAAAAAACGCTAATTGTGGCACGATCGCCCGACCTTCCATCGATTGTGGCATGGCCATTGTTCTTCCATCCGTTTTTCATGTTTGTTGAGTCCATAGTGGGATCAAAATGAACAAATCCTTGTTTTGTTGAGTCCATAGGAACTGCTCTAACAATATCAGTTGGTACTCTTGTCAGTTTTAATGGGCTGGCCCTGATCAAAGAGAGGAGCCAATCTCCATCACTTGGTTGTCGGAAACGTGAAATTAGCTAGGCTACATGGGACCATGCCATTGACTCTCATATTTCAAGTCAGTTGAGTCAGATCTGACTCAAAATACAAACATACTGTGTCAGATCCAAATGAGCATGTCTCAAATTTAGGGACCGGGTTAGCCCCTTGCTAGGCCCGTCCCTGCTTGGATGGATCTGTAAAAGGATTGGGTAGTAAAGTTTCTATTTTTATTTGACACAATATTGGAGTACCAATCCCATTGTCATTGATTTGTGTTATAAAGATGCCAACACCGCTTTTTGTGGTCAAAAATTGAGTAGAATGATCAATGTTCCATCATCCATGGAGAATCGGATCTTTCACCAAGGAAATATGTCCACACTTTCCAAAAAAATCATTTCTACAAAATACTTTTGTTAGCTTATGCAAAATAAATTTGAATTTCCTAATATAATTAGGGTCTTCTTAACTTGTATCCCCATATACAGGTTAAGCATTAACTTCCTGCATTGATTTTATAACTTTTAATACGGAAATCATAAACCACTGAATTTAAAATTTACCCTAACAAATATTCTGTTTTTTTCCACGAATACCTTTTGAACTCAATGACTTTTTATTCCCGGCGGACCCTACATGAGATCCAACTATACGTACGGTTAGGATTTGTATCTGTTTCTAACCCCACCTTATTTCTCTCTTTAGTTTGATTGACCCCATCTATTCATCTTCATCTTTTACAAATTAAAATTCATACGTTTTTCTTATATTAATTCACTCTATTGGATTTGTCATTTATCTCAGATAACTTCATATCATGGAGCGATTAGGGTATTAAAAAAATGATTTTGTTTTTCGGTGTTTTAGATTCTTGAGATCTATCAGTTGTTAATAGCATAAAAATAGGGCATGGTTTTAGTTTAGTTGTGCTTCAAACAGAAACATTAGAAAGGAAAGGACTTCTTGTAACCCATTGCTAAGCTATACACGCATGTGATTCATTTAACTACTTCACAGTTTGGGTTTATGCTGGAGATAAGGGTAAGTTTGGAATTAGCATTTTATGACATAAATAAGGATTACCTTCCCAACAAAACTCTAACTCTAACAAAACTTACCAATTCCAAAACAAAAAGTAAGTTATTAATCACTCCTTAACCTGTATATGGGTATACAAGTTAAGAAGACCCATATAATTAAGTATAAAGTTACACAAATCATAACATCCCACGTGTCGAGTCCAACAATTAATTATATTCTTGCTAAAACTAATCAAATATAATAAGTTAGCAAAAAAATAATATTATATTTAAATGACAATTCAGATTAGATCTACTTTGTTTGATTGCAAACTGAGATTAAGTTGGTAATCTTTATCTTGGTTGATCTAAACCGAACGAAAGAGTTTATTAGTTTAAATGGAAGATCCTTGGTGACTCAACAATATATAATCTCTGATTTATTTCGTGAGGTTGATAGAGAGGTTACTGAATACAGATAGTCCTTTACTGTTTTGGAATACGATCAAAAGAAGTTGACTGGGAGAAGTCTTCACAAGGGGTGAAGCAACTTAAGGTAGTGGATTCTATCTTAGAATTCGCTTGCGTAGACCAGACCGGTAGTAGGCGCATCAAACTGAAGAAACCAGGTAACTTGGAGTTAGTTTATTTGGTCTCAACTATACAAATTTGGTAGTAGTCTGTACTGATCTAGTACAAGGGTTGATGAATTACTTGGTAGCAAGCTACCTTCTCTCTGAAACCAGAGCCTAATTATTCTCCAAGGAAAATAATATTTTTCATTCATCGCCGAATTCTTACACAATGATAGGTTATTTAACAGCCCACTCCTAGTTGACAAATTCAACAGTCAGGATTACATCAATCTCACACAAAACTCTATGAATTAACATAACCTATGCTAACACAAAACACAAGCCCAACATAAGTGTAAGACTAACAGAAGTGCAACACAAGCCCAATAGAAGTGTAAGACTAACAAAGTTTCAGAAGCCCACTAATCAAGCCCAAATTCAGGAGGTACATGACAATGCCTCCCCCATTTAAGCACCCTTGTCCTTAAGGGTGAAATCAGGAAATTGAGCTTGGATATGTGCAGAATCCTCCCAGGTAGCATCTTCAGGAGGTGAATTAGACCACTGAATCAATACTTGAGGTATGGAAAACCCACCATGGAGTGTAAGCCTGCGCTGTAAGAGAGCTACTGGTTATATAACAAAATGGCCATTGTGATCAACAAGTGGTAGCTGAGGCAAGGTAGATGCAGTAAGACCAATCTTCTTTTTAAGTTGAGAGACATGAAATATGGGGTGAATGCGAGAACCCACTGGAAGCTTTAACCTGTAAGCAACAACACCAATACGTTGGAGAATCTCAAATGGTCCAAAGTATCGAGAGGAAAGCTTGATGTTCTTCCGAATAACAACTGAAGTCTGTCGATATGGTTGAAGCTTCAGAAACACCATGTCACCCACTGCAAATTCCCCGTCCGAGCGTTTCTGGTATGCGAATAATTTCATCCTGTGTTGTGCTTTAGAAAGATCAGTTATGAGAAGTTGGAGCATAAGATCTCGTTCCTGCAAATAATCTTCAATAGTTGTCACACAAGTAGGAGTTGGTATTGGAAATACCAAGTGAGGAGGTTGGTAGCCATAAAGTTCCTTAAATGGAGACATTTTGAGGCATGTATGATAATTGGTGTTAAACCAATATTCTTCCAAAGCTAGCCATTGAACCCACAGTTTAGGTTGGGAACTTGTCATACATCTTAAAAATTGTTCTACACAGGCATTGGTGCGTTTAGTTTGACCATCTGTTTGTGGGTGGTAAGCTGAACTCAGGTTTAGAGTGGTGCCTAATGATTTAAACAAGGCCTGCCAAAACTGACTAATGAAAATTTTATCTCTATCACTGACAATAGTGGTTGGTAATCCATGCAGTTTAAAAACATTGGATATAAATTCTTTAGCAAATGTGATGGAAGTGAAGGGATGGCTGAGTGGGATAAGATGGCTGTATTTAGTAAGGCGATCTACGACTACTAGAATGACATTCTTTCGAAAAGACATGGGAAAAACTTCAATGAAGTCCAATGATATATCCTTCCAAGCGGTGTCAGGGATTGGAAGAGGTTGTAGAAGTCCACCAGGAAAGGAGTGAGCACCTTGTTGCATTAGCAGATATCACAAGGTGGATGATGTCACTCTTCATCTTTGGCCAATAGAAATGAGCCTTAGCTTTTTTATAGGTACCCACAATGCCCGAATGGCCACCCACATCAGCTGAATATACTGAATGTAAAATAGAAGTTCTAATGTCATTACCTGAACCAATGTACAGCCTTCCTTTGAAACTCAAGATACCCTGTTGGTAAGTATAATGTGGCAAAGTTGGAGAAATAATAAGCTGAGTGATTAAGTGTTGGGCTACCTCATCGGAATCATAGCTAAAGAGAATATCACTAGTCCACTGAGGTTGGGACAATGAAAGTGTAGAGCAAGATCCATGTGGTAGCCTAGAGAGGGCATCAACCACCAGATTTTCCTTGCCCTTCTTGTAATGGATGACATAATCGAAACTCATGATCTTGAATAGCCATTTCTGCTGTAATGCCGAAGAAAGCTTCTGCTCCATGAGGTATTTCAAGCTTTGGTGGTCTGTGTTGATCACAAATTTAGCATGGCCCAAATAATACTTCCATCGCTGAACTACCATGACAATGGCTAAGAACTCCTTTTCGTATGTGGACAATTCCAAAGCTTTAGGGCCTAAGGGTTTACTGAAAAATGCTATAGGTCTGTTGTCTTGTAGAAGCACTGCACCAACACCCTTAGAGCATGCATTAGTTTCCAAGGTGAATAGCTTGTTGAAATCGGTCAAAGCTAAAACCGGGGCTTGAGTCATTGCGGTTTTGATGGAGGAAAAAGATGTGGTTGCTTCCTTAGTCCATAAACATGAATCTTTCTTTAACAGATTTGTCAGAGGTTTGCAAATGGTACCATACCCTTTTATGAACTTACGATAATAACCTATCAAGCCTACAAATCCACGCAACTGCTTCAAGGTTTGTGGTTGAGGCCAACGAACCATAGCATCAACTTTGTCAGGGTTTGCAGCTACACCATTGCCTGTGATTAGGTGTCCCAAGTACTCAAGTTGAGGCTAAGAAAAAGTGCACTTGGAGAATTTAGCATACAGTGAATGTTAGCGAAGCAAAGAAAAAACCACATGAAGGTGTTTCAGATGATCTTCAAGAGAAGAACTGTATACAAGAATATCGTCAAAAAATACGAGTACAAACTTGCGAAGAAATGGTTGAAAAACCTCGTTCATCAATGCCTGAAATGTTGCAGGTGCATTCGTAAGCCCGAAGGGCATTACACGAAACTCATAGTGGCCTTGATGGGTGCAGAAAGCTGTCTTATGAATGTCCGGTGGATAAATCAAAATCTGATGATAACATGACAGTAGATCAATCTTTGTAAAGATAATTTCACCATTTAGTTCATCCAATAATTCTTCGATTAAAGGAATAGGAAACTTGTCCTTCACCGTCATCTCATTGAGTTTGCGATAATCCACGCAGAAACGCCATGTTCCATCCTTCTTTTTAATCAAAATGATTGGGGCAGCAAAAGGGATATGACTCTTTTGAATTAACCCTACAGTTAGCATCTCTTGGACAAGCTGTTCCACTACAACATTATGGATAAAGGGACACTTATAAGGCATTTGGGAGGTAGGTGTTGAACCAGGTTTAAGTGGAATCTTATGGTCAAGTGGACGAAAAGGTGGTAGTTGGGTGGGTTTCAAAAAGATATCAGAAAATGAGTCTAGTAAGGTGGAAACTTCACAAGGAAGTTGTTGTATGGGAGTAGCATGAACATGAAAAAATTGGCCAATTAAAGCAAGGGCCTTGCTCTTGAAGAATTTCTTAAGTGTAGTAGCACTGATAAGACTAAGAGATGCCTTAGAAGTACTCCCAGTTAGTGTAATTGGACACCCTAGATGCATAAAAGAAAGTTTGAGTTGGGCAAAGTTGAAAGTTACATCACCTAACTGTCGCAACCAATCTGCGCCAATCACCATGTCGCAACCACCGAGGGAAAGATCTCGTAAGTCAGCAGTGAAGTGGTAACCCTGCATTTCCCACTGAAGGCCTCGACAGATACCTTTACTGATGGTGTTATCACCATTGGAAACCGTGACTAACATGTGTCCTGTAGGTGAGACATGGAGACCAAGCCTATATGTTAATGTAGAATCGATGAAACTATGTGTACTTCTTGTGTCAATCAGAACCATAATATGCTGATTACTGAGAAGTCCAGCAATGCGAATGGTGTCCTGAACAGTAGTGCCTGTCAAGGCATGTAAAGAAATCTCCATTGTGGTATCCGAACTAAAAGGAGAATCTGTCAGATACTCTTCAGGGGATGACAAGTCACTCTGATCACTGAGTTCCTCTTCATTAGCAACAAGCATAAATAACTGTTGAGTTTTGCAAAAATGGCCAGGCCTATAGAACTCATCGCAGTTATAGTAGAGTCCTTTATCTCTGCGAATTTTCATTTGATGAGGGGTAAGCTTTTTAATAGGTGTAAGTGGGGGGTCAGATTTAGTAGGTGTAGGTGGGTGAGTAATGAAAGGGGTGAAAGAAGAAGAAGGTTTACTCAGTGTATGAGAAGGAGAATAGAATGGTTTAGATGTGGATGAATTCTGAGGAACAGAAATAGGTGAAGGAACGAATGGTCTAGAAGGGTACTTGAGAGGTTTAGGAGTGTTAACGAGAGAAGCATGTTGCATTCTAGCTAAATAAAAAGCACGAGAAGTATCTTCTGGCTTAAACATTTGAACTGTAGTACGAATTTCATCCTTTAAACCACTAAGAAAACTCAGAGTATAGAAAGATTCAGGCAATGTTGGATTGTTAGCTACCATAAAAGCTTTATAGTGTTCAAATCTATCAAAATAATCCTCAATCGTAATAGTCTAAGATAACTTATTAAAACTACCAACATAGTTGTCATGTGCAATGTCCTCAAATCGAATACACAGATCATGAACAAAGGTATCCCAAGACATTTTATGCTTACCCTGTTGATAATTTAAAAACCATGGATCTACTTTCGAATCAAAATGAATTGCAGCCATATCAACTCTTTCTGATGCAGGAAAATTATGGAAAGCAAAATAACGTTCACATTTTTGAGCCCAACCCCTTGGATTAGTTCCATCAAATCGTGGAAAATCAACCTTGGGAGTTCTAGAAAACTTACTAGGATGTGAATTGTGAATCAACTCACGATCTTCATGAGATCCTTTCGATGAATCTTGATGAGAACCATGGTCGATAGTTTCTTCAGATTGCACCTCCGTGGGTAACAGACGCTGCAAAGCGGCGAAGATATGGTCGAAATTGGCGTTCGATCTAGCCTCAGTCGCAGCCGATGCTTCAGAAAGAACCTTCAATTGATCACGGATATCTTGGATTGCGGTGGAATTTTGTTGAGCAAGTGTATGAACACTTTTAATGGTGTGTTTCTCACCTCCTGTCATGATTGAGGTCCCATCATGGAAGTCTGATACCAATTATACTAATCTAGTACAAGGGTTGATGAATTACTTGGTAGCAAGCTACCTTCTCTCTGAAACCAGAGCCTAATTATTCTCCAAGGAAAATAAGATTTTTCATTCATCGCTGAATTCTTACACAATGATAGGTTATTTAACTGTCCACTCCTGGTTGACAAATTCAACAGTCAGGATTACATCAATCTCACACAAAACTCTATGAATTAACATAACCTATGCTAACACAAAACACAAGCCCAATAGAAGAGTAAGACTAACAGAAGTGCAACACAAGCCCCATAGAAGTGTAAGACTAACAAAGTTTCAGAAGCCCACTAATCAAGCCCAAATTCAGGAGGTACATGACATAGTATTTGTATAACGGCTTAATTCTGAGAGTATTTGAACACATACTAGGTACCGTGGTTTTTATGCATTTGAGGTGTCCTTGTTAACAAAGTCTTGTGTGTGATTTAACTTTACTTTCCGTATTGTATTATTTTTTTAGTTATAATAAAGTAAACACACTAGTATATTAATCAAACACTTGGTTTGATCCCATATTTGGTTCGATCCGAACCTATACTATATGCAAGTGTACATCTTGTGGTCGCTATCTTCTTGAAAGTTCATGTCTATAGTAGATCACGCAAGGTGTGTCTTGAATAAGTTGTAACGAAAATATTGGGGTGTACTTGGGTACCCTCGTCATTTCAATTGGTATTAGAACAGACAAACATAAAAATATCTAACAATTTGTATTTGGGGCGATCCAACCTATAAGACTAGAATCTAAATATGGTTATGGAAGAACCTAGAATGATTATGTTAACATATCATAAAATTACGGAAGTCCATAGGTGCATATGTTGCTACATCTACATATCATAACTCTAGAGATAAGATAAATAGAAAAACATATTATTTATCCGATTCTGATGTCGAAAGAGATGTTGGAAAAAAGTGAGCCAAACTTCTAAAGTCTATTAGTTTTTTGTCCACCGAGGTTCAGAAATTGAAAACAGAAACTAATACTCTTAGACAAGAGATCGGAAACAAGGATATATAACAAAATAATTTAGTCAAAAAGAACAAATACCTCTTAATTAAAGTCGAAGTTCATGACGAAGCTCTTACTCAAGAACAAGGGTTTCGAGACAACGCACTGACTAATGTATATGTTATAATTTCTTCCGATGAATAAACAAAAATTTCTTGCACGATTTTATCAGATGGTGATAATAAGCGCGGTTCAGTCACATCTAAAACATATCAAGATTCACTAGATAAAGGTTTACGACCTGTTAGAATCATTAAGTAAAAAAATAATCTTGTTACTACTATTGCTGATCATACATTTTTTTGTTCAAAGGGAAATTCGAATCGATCTTGAAGGAAGATCAAAAGGAATATAATTTTCAGTTTGCTGACAAGAAGCTAGTGCTACTTCAAAATACTTTCCTGAAAGTGTTAAAAGAAGTATCTTGTCTTAATGATCTGAAAGTCCACGGTAGACAAAGTATCCAAGTCCCAATCGAAACCTGACAACTCTAAAGATCATGAGAACAAGGTTGATAATCTCTTCTAGGAAAAATATTTCCATACACTCATGTCAAAACAACCTTGTTTCATATGAAGGTATACCACATATGGAGAATATATAGAAAAAGGGAAACAAATGATCATGCCAATAAGATAATCAATCAGAAATGGGTTCAAAAAAAAAATCATGTAATATCTTCTGATGAAAGAACTAAGATCTGTGATAAGGAAATCCTTAGAATTAAAAATATTATGAAAACCTCATTGATAGAATAAAAAAAGATCTCAAGGTTCCGGATATTTCTTACATTAGTTCGTCTCTTATTATTCACGATCCCTTTGCAATATCTCAAGGAAAGATAAAAAAAAAAAAATACAATCGTGTTGCGCAGAAATAATACAAAGAAAACATGAACAAAGGTTCTGATACTCGTTGTAAGCTTAATCAGGCTTACTCAATGGAACTTGGTTGTATTGTGGATGTGCACCCTCATCTATAAGTGCTCGATTAAAATAAAATGAGGCAGCACATAAAAGCGAGAGCACAAATGATGTTTATAATATCAGAATAGTATTGACATTTAAAATATTATCATGAACTTTGATTTAGATTTTTATTTTGAGTAGTTGCGAACCTATAATGTCAAAAAGTTCATGTTAACAATTTCTGGTGTTTAGGGTTTTGGGTAGAATATTTGGTTTTTCGAAGTTAACTACTAAACGAAAAATATCTTCTTCATAATTTTCGGACAAAAATTATGTCTTTGAATTTTTGGCAAGAATATTCAAATATTTTTGATGTCTTTCTCAAGGAAAACCCTATGTTATTTTCGGTCCCATATATGTATTGAGTATTCCTCGCTCACTTCTTATTTAAAAAAAACTTGAGCATGCCTCTTATGACTTGCAAAATGACTAAAGCTAATAGTGAGGAAGCATAGAAAGTTAAGAATTGTCAAAGGATCAATACAGAAAGGAGGAAGAAGAAATTTTCTAGAACCATGACCGATTATGATTCCGATAGTTGGTCTTAGATGAACATTATTTCTGCAATTTTTGGAGCAAGAATAATCTTCAGTATTGGGCATTTAGATTTTTACTTAAAAATGCACACTAACTAATCTCAGGACAAATAGTAGATTCTTAGTCTTATGGGGTCACCAATCACTTATTACAGTGCTTGTTGAGCTTTACGGATAGGAAAAAATGAGGCTAATATGGTCCGCAATTTTGTACATTTGAAGTCATGTTAACACTAGTATGTCTTGATTAGTTGACGAATTATGGAAAACTTTGGTACTGGACCTTACAATGAAGAAATTTTTTGAAGCGGAAATCTCTTTGCACTCTTGAAGCTGCACAACTGGGATTGCCTTATTCTTGATGACTTGTTTACCTCTCCCAAGATTTTTATACTAAGGGTTAGCCTCAATAGAAGCTTGGAACCTTCTATTAAGAACTCTCACTTTCATTTCAACGGGGATATCTGAAATTGGGAATAGAAAAAAAACAGAAATAATCTTTAGAAATTATATGGTCCATGGTCTTATTTCTTGTACTTCGTGTTATGATATAATATAATAAAATATTTTTCTCATAGACTCTTATCGTAGGCAACATACTGACGTATGAACCAATTAAAACTTTTTTTTTAATCTTTGCTCTGCTGAGACGATATGTATGATTTTAACACAATAGGTTACTCTTTTGTCTTGAAAGTAAGTTTTGTAGTCTTAACTGTGCGGTGTCAGAAAGTTTTCATATTAAGATTTATAATACTTTTATGATTGTGTTCGATCGCCTTAACCTAGCAGGAGGTCATTTTTTTCAGTCTAAATTCTGTCAAGTACATATAGTATGGGTCATCTTTCCAAGGAAACTCTGTAAGATGATGTTTTTTAGTTATAGATCTTGAGAAGAATACCAAGATGTTAAGTGTCTTTCGAGACATGCCCATAGTCTAGCTAGAAGCATCCTCACTTCCTACAGTTATATATGACTTATGCTTTTCTCACAAATTTATTATAAGATATTTGTTTTCATCTTCTTTAATTAGTCATAAGTTGCAAGTGTAATTAAGCGTACTGTTTGTGGCTTGTTTTTTTAGCAGATTATACGGGACAACCTCTTGACTGGAATGCAAGGTTAAAGATGACAGAGGGAATTTCCAGAGATTTAAAACATTTGCATTCCTGAGATTTAATAGTTAGAGACTTGAAGCCCCACAATATTCTTCTCGGGGAAGAGTTTGATCCAAAATTGGCAGATTTTGGACTTGTAATGTTGAATTTCTCGGTTGCTAGGACTCCAAATTCTCACGTAGGAACTATTGGGTATATGGACCCA
This sequence comes from Papaver bracteatum, assembly GCA_023529315.1. NCBI lineage: Eukaryota > Viridiplantae > Streptophyta > Magnoliopsida > Ranunculales > Papaveraceae > Papaver > Papaver bracteatum. The sequence continues at coordinate 319,222 of JAJJWX010000125.1, forward strand.
TGTAATTATGAAAGAAGAAACACAATCCAAAACTTGATGTAGATGCTCTTGGAGTGATCTTATTCGAGCTCATGAATGGGCACAAAACTGTTCCAGTGGATTCGGTAACTCATTTATCCTCTTTAAGATTTTTTTCTTTAAATTTTTTTTTCCTCTTTATCGTGTTAATAATATATATATGCCATAATAATTTGCAGTCTAAACCCTTGAAAAGTCTCAAACTCTTTGAAAACCGGATTGACCCCCGCATGAAAAATGCTCTAGAAGGTGGAGCTAAATACATTCTTCGCTTGGCTGAGAAGTGTTTTTCTACACCTGGTAAAAGACTTTCAATGGCGAAGTTTGTACCCACTCTTTATCGACTTCGTCAGCACCACCGTACAGTTCGATTTCTTCCTCTATAATGCTTAAAATATTGATGGTGACAGTTCGATGTGTTCCTCTGAAAGTGCTTGAAATAGTGATGATGTTAGTTAGAAGTTGTTACTGATAATTAAATCGACACATCTTTTGTATTTTTGTCAGTAGGACAAAATTTTTTTTGTAAATATATATATATATATATATTTTTATCAAGACAACAAAGAATTTTATAAATATAATAAAAGTTTTTTTTTTTTTTTTTATTATCAATACAACAAAGAATTTTATAAATATAATCGTTTTTTATCAATACAACAAAGAATTTTTATAAATATAATTCTTTTTTGATCAACATAACGAATAATTTTATAAATATAATAAAATAAATTTTTTGTCAATCAACAAAGATTATAAATATAATAAAAAATCTTTTTTGATCAATATAACAAAGAATTTTATAAATATAATTGATCAATACAACAAAGAAATTTAAAATAAAATATAATAAAAGTTTTTTATTTTTACTGTGACAATGAACAACTTCCTCTTATCTAATTTTTCCATTTACGCAATTCACTAGTGCTTATTTAAAAGACGTTTCCAAATGTATTTACAATGTTAGTGCTTGTTTAAAAGACGTTTCCAAATGTATTTACAATGTTTATTGGACCAATGACCGATTGTACTAAGTTCGACCTTATATACATAGCTAAATTATCTGCCTAGACTATAGGTTCTTTGCGCATTTTTTTTTGGTACGTGACAAGAACACCTAGGGAAAAAAAACACATAGCTAACTGCTTCTAAAAAGAGAAAAGCAACTTCAGCAGGAAACTGCTGATTAGTCCACAAAGCTTGGACGTTGTGAGTAATAGCATAATTGGCAAGTGAGTGAGCTGCGGAGTTAGAAGATTCTGGGATGTGTCTCTGTATTCGCTATTGTTGATGCCTGTTAATTGATTTTTGAGATCACCAAGAACCTTTCATATTCTCCAAGGTGGCTTCTTCCTTGATCCTGTGATGCATCTAACAGCCAGCTGACAGTATCCTTCGATACTTATGTGCTGAAAATTCAAACTGATTGCCAATTCCGCTTCCAAGAGAAATCCATCGGCTTCTGCAAAGATAGATGTATCAGCCATGCTAATGCGTGTGCTAGCACCCTGGATATGTCTGTTATGGTCTCTTGCAACGGTTACACACGCATAAAATACCATTCTTCCATGTCTCGTCGACATTGATTTTGATATAGGGTGATTCAGGTGTGTTCCAACTTTGATCTGTCTCTATAATGCTTTGAGAAGAGCTGCCAGTTGCTTCAGTTTTGTTCATAACAGCTGGGTTATGATAGAGATTGAACCAGAAAAAGGCCATCTGGATTGCGCCATGAACAATATATTCTGTTTGTGATCAAAAACTTTTTCATTCCTTATCTTCCATATTGCCCAGCAAATGGCCATGCCAAGTGAAATGGAGTAGTAATTGTCGTTCCTATACATCCATATTTGCATAAGAGTCGAGAGAGTTAACTCATTATTACCTTGAATTCTCATTCCAAATGGAGAAGCGAACCATATTGCTTGATCCATCTCACACTGGAAAAGAAGATGGTCAATCATCTCAACTGCATTGTTGCACAAACTGCATTCCATAGAAACTCCGTCAATGAACCTCCCAATTTTCTGCGCTACAGCAATCCCGTTATGCAAAACCCTCTAGATGAAGGTTTTGATTTTTGGAGATGTTTTGTTGTTTCTCCTTACTAATGGATATAGTCTTAGTCAATCTCATTATGTCAAAACAAAATCTCCAGTAACCAACTTTGATCTGTCTCTATAATGCTTTGAGAAGAGCTGCCAGTTGCTATTCAGTTTTGTTCATAACAGCTGGGTTATGATAGAGATTGAACCAGAAAAGGCCATCTGGATTGCGGAGGCCATGAACAATATATTCTGTTTGTGATCAAAAAACTTTTCATTCCTTATCTTCCATATTGCCCAGCAAATGGATTTCCAAAATCAAGGTTCAATCAAGTGAAATGGTCGTTAATGCGATCTTAATGTCGTTCCTATATACATCCATATTTGCATAAGAGTCGAGAGAGTTAACTCATTATTACCTTGAATTCTCATTCCAAATGGAGAAGCGAAATGAACCATATTGCTTGATCCATCTCACACTGGAAAAGAAGATGGTCAATCATCTCAACTGCATTGTTGCAAACTGCATTCCATATCCGAAACTCACATGTTGTTTCTCCAGAATTTCTTCCACGGGAATGTGGACTCTCCATGACTCGAAACTTCACCCTGATTGTCTTGAAGGGGCTTCTGAAAAGATTGTGAACTGAAGCCTCCATGTGGAGTAAGTTTCCAAATGAGTCTATCCTGAGCTAGGGAATTTATCCGTGAAGCAAAAATCTGTCTAGTTGTAAAAGGGTCGACAAGGTCTTGAATAAGACTTATCTTCTTATGCTCTGTATCGGAATCGATAATTTACTTAACTTTGGTGATTTATGGATGAATATTGGAAACTCTGGCTGGAACCGGTATCGAGTTGTTGTTTAATCAAGGATCAGAAAATATGTTGATATTTTTTCCGTCTCCCACTAACCAAACACAATCTCTCTTCAACAAATTTCTACTATCCAAAATTGTAGACCAAGTAGTAAAGCAATTTGTAATTTTATTGACTTCCCGGAAGGTGTTGTTTCTTAAGTATTTGGCACACAAAAATCTTGCCCATAAACTTTCTTGGTCTTAGATAAATCTCCATGCTAGCTTCGCCACTAAAGACTGATTAAGATCACTGAGAGATCTCAGCCATAAACCTCCAATTTCTTTAGGCAAATTGAACCATTCCCACTTGAGAAAATGATTCTTTTAATCTCTCCTATGTGCCCACCAGAAATTTCTAATAATTTGTGCGAGCTTCTTCAAAACAGTTTTGGGTATAAAGCAGGTGGCCATGTAAAACACAGGAATGAGATCTAGAACGGATTGTATAAGGATTGTTCTCCCAACATCAGATAATGAGTTTCTTTTTCCAACCTGCAAGTTTCTCTTCAAATTTTTCTATGAGAATGTTGACGTATTCTTACCCCCAAATATTTTTCTTCTTTCCTCATTCTGCTAACACCAAGAATAGAGATAATTTCTTCTTCACATGAAGTAGGTACATTTTTGCTGAAGTATATTGAAGACTTTGCATAATTCACTTGTTGTCCAGAAATGTTGTAGTACTCTTGTAAAATTATGGAGATTGAGTTGATTGTCCTGGTATCAGTGTTTCCAAACAACATAATGTCATCAACAAACATGACATATGATACACTAGGTGCCCATCTGTTGACTTTGTAGCCACTATAACTTCCTTCAGCCTCCATTATGTTGATGATTCCACTCAACGTGTGAGCACAAATGATGAACAAATAAGGTGACAAAGAACATCCTTGCCTGATGCCTCTTTCACTTGTAAAGAATCCTTCTGGATGGCCATTGATCAAGACAGAGAATGATGCAGTCTTAACACAGTTCATAATAAGAGAATGAGCTCTACTAGTTATACCAATATTTAATAAAGCCTGACTGAGAAAATCCTAATCTATTCTATCATATGCTTTGCTCATGTCTAGCTTTAGGGCAAAAGCTCCTTGCGAAGTGTTTGAGGTATGCATGAAATGGAAAATTTCTTTTGCAGTGACTATATTATCAATAATATGTCTGCCTGGAACAAAAGCAAATTGTTTTTTCTTTTCAATGAGACTGTCTAGAAAAGGGCTCAGTCTATTGGTGATGATCTTAGTGATAATTTTGTATAGAACATTGCATAAATCTATGGGTCTGTAATCCACTGTTTAACTAGCTTGTTTCTTTTCAGGGATAGTAGCTAAGTAAGTGTGAATATCTAAACACATATTGAATCAGTTGCACAACTTCTGGTCCAACAATTTCCCAAAATCTTTTGTAAAAAAGAGCAGGGTATCCGTCTGGTCCTGGGAATTTCAAGGATCCATTTATTTAATGACATAAAAAACTTCTTCAGTGCCTGGTATAGAGCTTATATGCATGCAGTCATCTTGAGAAAGCTTATTAGCAGAATCTATAGAGAAATAATTTGAAACCACATATCATCTTTGGTGAACATTGATTGAAAGTGGGTAATGAGGGTTTCTTTTATTTTATCATGGTCAGATATCCTGTCTCCTGCCCGATTTTGTAGTGCAAATTTTTGTTCTTACTTTCCTATGGATGACATAAACATGGAATATACCTATGTATTTTTATCGATAGAAGGTATCCATTGAGACTTATTTCCTTGCTGCCAGAACACCCTATCTATTCTTTCCAAGCAAGTGATTCTGTTGTAGATAGCTTTCTCCTCCTCCCTTATGTCAGTCAGATGAGATGAAGCATGCAAATCAACAAGTTTTTTTTTTCCATCTTCTATCTCTCTCCTTGTGTCACCAAAAGTTTCCTTGCTCCACTTCTTTAGTTTCTCCCCAACGTCCTGAAGTTTAGTTGTTGTGTCCCCTGTTGTATTTTCCCAACTATTCTTCAGTATATCTTTGAATTATGGATGATCAGTCCAGTAAAACTCAAATTTGTAGTTAGGTTTTCTCTGTGGTGGCTTTCTCATTGTATTGAGAATGATTGGAGCATAGTCACTCTCAATTCTTGGAAGGTGTAGAACAACTACTTCTGGAAAAGAGAAGTCTCAATTATGTATTGCAGAGAACTCTATCAAGTCTCTCAAAAATAGGAGTGGTTTGAGTTGCATTATTAGACCATGTAAAATATGGACTCGTATATCCCAAGTCTAGAATGTCTCTTTCCCTGACCATGGTTTTGAATTCTCTATAATTATTATCAGTAAAAGTAGATCCTCCATGTTTCTCATATGAGTGCATAAGTACATTGAGATCTCCAATTATGCACCATGGAGTATTGATGGTGGTGATGGTTCCACTTATGTTTCTCCACAAAACATTTCTTCAAGGGTGTGCATGGGGTCCATAGATGCAGAAAAGATCCCAACATGGGATGGAAAGTTGATCTTCCACCGTGCAATGAATTAGATTTTGAGATTGAGAGTTGATCACCAGGTTAACATTATCCTTCCAGAGAAGTGCCAGACCACCACTTCTCCCATTGGCCGCTACAAAAGTGTAATGTGTATAATCCAAAGCACTGCAAATATTTCTACTGTTACTTTCATTCAATATAGTTTCCGAGAGAAACAAAATACAAGGATTGCAGCTTCACATGAATGATTTTAGCATTAGAACTGTCGTATCATTCCCTAATCCACGACAGTTCCATGATTGTATTAACATCTCTCCTGCGACTTTTCTAGGAAAGTCACCATAGCCTTCTTGTTTGTACAACAGTGTTGCTTCATCGGTGGATCAAAATCCATTGGTTCAGCTTGTCTCTTGATCCCTATCTGCTCTGAAATTCCAGTATCTAAAAATTCTTGACTTCTTCTAGCAAAGCGTTTCCATTGCCGCATTGTTTTGACTTGCTCAGTCTTTGTTGCATTGTGAGATGATGGGAAGATATTTTGACTAGACGGTGATGAGGGTTGGATGGCTTTAATGATGGGTAAGGGTGGTTCTGAGCTAGTGGTTGATGGTGTTCTTGGAAGCTGCTTTGTATTGAGGAGGTCCACATTAGTTAAGGTAGTTTGGGGATTGGTGCTGAGACGGGAAGTAATGCTGGTAGATGAGTCATTCACTACAATGTTTTGGGTATCCTGAGTTTCGCCAGGGTTTCCCAGAGTAAAAGAGTTGGTGGTAGAAATTTTATGGGTTTTTTTTCGAGCATGGGTAAGGGTTTTTTTTATGGTTAGAGGCTTGGGTGATGGGTGGACTTGCTGAAGGGATCACATGATTATTTCCTTTTTCTGTGGTGACTATTTTTGAAATATTCTCTTGCATGGGAGCATTATGTGTACTTGAATAACTAATATTCTTATGCATGAGAGTATTTTGTGCACTTGAATGAGCAATATTCTTCATGCGCATAGTTTCCTTGTTTGTAGTAGATGGGACATGTATTGCGGAATTTGAATTGATATTTTCCAGCTGTTGAGTCAAAGGAAAGGAAATATTCTGGTGATTTTTGGTAGGTGGATTTTGACTCGTATTGGATGAAGACAGAAAATTTACCGGAAGATTTGGTGGATGGTTATTTTGTTGGGTTTCCTTTTCTGGGTTGCTTTTTGGTTTCCTATGGTTTTGAAGATGTTGTTGAATTTTGGGTTTGAAATTTGCATTGATTTCTTCTGTGAAACGAGCAAATTTGGTATCCTGCATCTTTTCCATGAAGGTTTCTGGAGAAAAGAATCCCATTTTTTCACACTTCTTGGATAACTCTGGACATAATTTCATGATGTGACCAAATCTTTCACAGTAAAAATAGACTTTTAGGAGCCGTTCGTACCTTAGATTCACTATACATTTCTTCTTTGAAGGAAGTAGAAATGACAATTCCTGCCTGGTTGGTTCTATAACATATATCTTCACTCCGACCTTAGCAAAGATGCCCCATTTTGCTTGTTCTGCTGGTTGTATTGGATATGGATTTCCAATCTTGGAGGCCACAAATTCTACCATTTTTATATTCTGGTTGCTCATTGATAAACTGTGTACTTGAACTATGAAATCAACATATTAAAAATCATATTCATGTGGTTGTTTATCTGGGTCACACACCTCTAGGATAATAATATATTCATTTAGGGATCATGGAGATCGCATGATGACATTTTTGTAGCCGTAACCTAATTCGAACTTGACTCTGTATATGGCCTGACTAAGACTTGACTCTTCAATACTCCTTGAGGGTCTCCATGATCTTTGAAGCATGTTGTAAAGGATGGTAAGTCCATATTCACGTCTTGTGATGTTTGTGATTATCATAGTATATTTGTGATCTATTAGATACTGTAAATGTCAAGTCATGTTCTGTTGACTTGACTTGTTTGTGTTGTGCTTGTGTGGATAGTTTGTGTGTCTGTAATGAGACTACAGCTGTAATGATTGGTTTATTTAAAGACTAATCAAGTCTCTTGTAACCTTCACCTTATTCAATAATATTCTTACCCGTTTCTCATGGTATCAGACACACCGATCCTGAGACAACAATTTTTCTAACAACAATACCTAAAATTCTTCAAATTAAAAAAAAATTCAACAAATTTCTGAATCAACATATCTTGTTCAAACAAATTTTTGGTTCGATTTCTTTCAACAACATTTTTAATCTGATTCACCTCAGATTTTATTCTCAAGATTGTCGATCTTCTCAACTTTGAGGGTTTTTCTTTGTTCATGACATATATTGTAATTGTGTATACAAGAAGAAAGAAGATGAATTCCGCTGCTCAAGATTTGGGTAATTCTTCTGAATTTATTTTTCCATTTACCAACATTTCTAATTTTGTGTCTACTAAATTGGGTCCAAACAATTTTCTCCCCTGGATAGATCAAATGGAGTCAGTGTTGATTTCTACAAATTTGTTTGGTTTTGTTAATGGTGATGTGCAAGAACCAGTGAAACAAAATAATAATAATGGTGTTTTATCATTGAATCCACAATGGGTTCCTTGGAGGAAGATGGATTATTTTGTCACCAGTTGTATGAAGGCTACTTTTACTTATACGATTTTTGGTGATGTTTTGGGTTTAATTACTGCTAGGGAGATTTGGTCATTCCTAGAAGTTAATTTTCAAAGTCAATTTATGGCAAGGAAGAATTTGTTAAAGAATCAGCTTCATAATCTTAAAAAGGAGAATATTACTATTCTTGTGTATCTTCAGAATGTTAAAACTATTGCTGATAATTTAGCTGCAATAGGAGAAAGAGTTAGTAACTCAGATCTTTTTATGGCTGTTATGAATGGTCTTGGTAGAGAGTTTGATAGTTTTGTGGTTGCTGCTCAAAATAGGGATGTTCCCTTTACTTTTGCTGAGTTAAAGCCTAGACTGTTAAATCATGAACAATGGGTTCTTGGTCAACAACAAGAATCTGCTTCAATCTTTGATGATCAACAACATTCTGCTATGTTTAGTAGAAATATGAATTCTGGAAATAATGGGAAGAACAAGTCAGATAATTCAGAGGGTTCAAGTTATTTCAAGAATTCTTCAACTTTCAAGAATGGTCAGAGTTCTTATTCTCAAGCTAGTTCTTCTGGTTCTGGTTCATATAATGGGGGTGGAAGAAGAGATTTTTCTCAGATAGAGTGTCAAATCTGCAGAAAGAAAGGTCACTATGCAAGTAGGTGTTACTTCAGATATTATCCTCCAACAACTGGTGGTGCAAGTCATGGTACTCAACAAGATTTTGCTTCTATTGGTGAAGAACAGTCTTTTGATCATTCTGTTTCTACTTCTGAAGCACCTCAATGGCTAGCAGATTCGGGTGCAACTGCTCATATTACTGGTGATAAATCTCTTTTGCAACATGCTTCCACTTACAAGGGCAAGGACAAAGTCCAAGTAGGCAATGGTAAGTCTCTTGTTATTTCATCCACATGAACTTCTACTATTCAAACACCTAAGGCTAGTTTTAGGCTTGATTCTGTTCTACTAGTTCCAGCTATGAAACATAGTTTATTATCAGTTGCTAAGTTTACAAGAGACAATTCCTTCTACTTTAAACTTACACCCTATGGTTTTGAGATAAGAGATTTGTTGACACATGCTTTGCTTGCTCATGGCCCTGTAGTGAATAATTTGTATCCTGTTCAACATTCTTCTTTATCTAGAAATTATTTTTCTAATGCTCTTTCTTTGGAAACCACTGTGTCTGCTCCTTATCAAGTGTGGCATGATAGACTAGGTCATCCTTCTAGTCATATTATTCAAAAACTACATTCTTTCAAACAGATTGTTTTAACAACTCCACATTCTACATCTCTTTGTCACCCTTGTCAAACTTGCTAAAAGTAAGAAGTTGCCTTTTCAATTGTCTAATTCTCATGCTACTCAACCTTTGTCACTTATACATTGTGATGTATGGGGTCCTACTGTTCCTTATCTCAATGGTTATAGTTACTACATTCTGTTCATAGATGATTATAGTAGGTTTCATTGGATTTATCCAATGTAGATGAAATCTGATGTTATTCAATGCTTTACACATTTTAAAAATCATAATGAGAATCAGTTTTCAACAAAAATTCTTTCTTTTCTAGTTGATGGGGCTGCTGAACTTGTTAAAGCGTCTTTTAAAGTTTTTCTAGATAAATATGGTATTCTTACTATAATTTCATGTCCCAAAACTCCAGAACAGAATGGTTTGGCTGAAAGAAAACATAGGCATATTACAGAGATATGGAATACTCTCTTGTTTAACTCTTTTTGTCCTAAAGAAATGTGGTATGATGCCTTTTTAACTGCCACTTACTTAATTAACAGAACTCCTAGTAGAATTCTGGATTATAAATCACCTTTTGAAGTCTTGTTTGGTTCTGTCCCAGATTATTCTTTTCTCAAATTTTTTGGGTCCATCTGTTATCCTTTGTTATCTCATACAAGAGTTGATAAGCTTTCTCCAAAATCTGCAAAATGTGTCTTTTTGGGCTATAGTACTCTTCATAAAGGTTATATGTGTTATAATCCTGTAACTAAGAAGTTACATATTTCAAGGCATGTTGTTTTTGATGAAACACAGTTTTATTTTTCTTGTCATGTTTCTTCATCATCTGAGTCAGCTATAATCCATTCTTTACCAACTGAGAATTCTAAATCTTTACCCACTTATTTTTCTGTTTCTTCTCCTTCTCATTCTATGATTACAAGAGCACAAAAAGGCATCTCCAAGCCAAAACTTTTTCCAAATCATGTTTCTCATGTGTCTATAAAACATCCTCTTCCCTCTGCATATACATATTTATTAACTACAGAGTCTGAGCCTAAGATTTTTAAGCAATCAATGCAGCATCCTGACTGGCAGTTATCTATGAAAGATGAATATACAGCTTTGAAGGATAATGATACATGAGAGTATGTAGCCCCAGAATCTCATATGAATATTTTGGGCTCTAAGTGGGTATATAAGATTAAAAGAAAACCAGATGGGACTGTTGATAGACTTAAGTCTAGACTAGTAGCAAAAGGCTATAATCAGCAGGATGGTATTGATTTTAATGAGACATTCAGTCCAGTGGTCATGCGTACAACAATAAGAGTTTTTTTGTGTATGGCTATCACTTATAATTGGAAAATAAGACAGTTGGATGTGAGTAATGCCTTCTTACATGGCTACTTAGATGAAGATGTGTACATGTCTCAGCCACAAGGGTTTATCAATCCTGAATATCCACCTAATTATGTTTGTCATCTCAAAAAGAGCTTATATGGGTTGAAACAATCTCCAAGAGCTTGGTTTCATAGATTTAGTACTTTTTTGGTGGCTTATGGTTTCAAGAAATCTATCTCAGAAAATTCTATGTTTGTACTTCATTCTCAGTCTGGGATGCTTGTTTTATTACTTTACAAGTAGAGTGCACATGCGTTGCACGTTAATAAGTAAAAAATATTTTACGTTTCCCATTTTGGATACGAATTTGGGCAGCGTTTATCTTTCTTGTTAACTTGTTTATTTTATAATTTTTCGATTCGTTTTGACGGACTAAATTAATTGTTATAAATTTAATCTACAAAATCTAAATCGAATTCTTATAAATTTCTACAAATTCTCAATAACAATATTAAGAAAAGAATGAAAGGCATACGATTACTACACCAAACATTGTAATTACTCTACGATCATCCAAATATGGCCTTACCTATGGAATTTCGATTTTCCCCGCTTCACCCCTAAACACATTTATCCCGAAAAAAATCAGATGTTGTCTCATACTCTCATTTATCCCAATCCCAAAATGTTCAGCAGCTAAAACCAAATAATGAACCCATTTGTGCGCATTAGTCTATACATGTCCAAATAGTGGATAACAGCCACTTAAGTTGACACATGGCTTACATGCGTTTAGTCTAGGACTCCTGTTGTAAGTGGTAACTTGAGACCAAAAAATTCATTTCCGGTTTCATTTTCTCCGTCCGTCTTCCTCTAACTTTCTCCTCCTCCACTAAACAGCAGTTTCAACTCTCTCTTCCTCCTTTGTTTTATGCATGTCTTCTAATACCAACTATACAATAACTGAAATAGAGATTTTACAACAATTGCAACTTCATAGCATCATCAAACCGGTATTCTTAAAGAAACTACACTTCGATGAATATCAGCGTTGTGGGTTTTTCATTTTCAGATATTTTAACTGGTTGTTGAGTTATGGGGTTTGTAGTCTGTAGTTCTGCGTAGATACTGAATTTGATGGATAATTTCAACGTTTAAGTTAATGGTGGGTGAATTTCTAATGTGATTTGTAATTCCATTTAAGTATCAGATCCAATTGTTTATCTTTCTGTAAAAAAAAATTGTTTGGTGTTTCTACTATTAGGTTTTGATCTTGTTGATGTTGCAATACGCTGCTGAATCGGAAGTGAGATTCTCAATAATCAATCAAAACTAAAGGGACCATTTTTCTATGTTTTTTAGGTTGCCTGTAGTTTCAGATACATGAAGAAGGAAAATTGGAAAATTGGAAAAGAGGAAAAATTGGGAAAAGGGAAATTAGGGTTTGAGAAAGATTGATTAGTTAATGTTTGTATATTCGATAGTGGCGGTGTTGCCGGTGATGATGATTGTGCCGTAGGGGTGGTGGTGTTGCTGGTAATGATAGGGTGGAGACGAAATCAAAGTGAAAAGAAATAGCTGTATTTTTGAAAAGATGGAGGGGCATTTTCGTCGAGTAACGAAGAAATATCACACGGAATGTGACATGAATCTTTTATCGAATATTCCTGTCATCCAACGTCCATGTTTTGAAGCAAAGAGATCCAACGGCTTATCTCACTTAACACTTTGACTTTTAATTAGTCTTGCTCTCATTAGGGGGGGGGGGAGATTTGGATGATATTTTGTTAACTGGAAGCTCAGCTATGATGATTGATGCCTTAATTTCTTCTCTGAAACAAGAATTTGCAATGAAGGAACTTGGAAGTCTGGGTTATTTCCTTGGTATTGAAGCAGTTAGGAGTAATGATTCTCTTGTTTTAACTCAGAAAAAGTATACATTGGATTTATTGTCTAAAACTAATATGTTGGATTGCAAGTCTTGTGATATACCAGTTGTCAAAGGTCCAAGAGTTTCTTTACATGATGGTACAGTCTTGGACAATATTACTGAGTATAAAACTATTGTAGTTAGCTTTCAATACTTAACAATTACTAGGACAGACATTTGCTTTGATGTAAGCTATGTGTCACAGTTCATGCATAAACCTACAGATGTGCATCTACAGCTAGTCAAAAGAATTATGAGGTATTTGAAGGGCACACTTGGTGTTGGTATTACTTTAAAGAAGAGCAGTTTGACAACATTAACTGCATATACTGCTTCTGACTGGGCTGGGTGTCCAGATACAAGGAGGTCTACCTCACGCTATGCTGTGTTTTTGGGATCTAATTTGGTTTCTTGGTTTTCTAAGAAACAACCTACTGTTTTTAAGTCTTCTGCTGAGGCAGAATATAAATCTTTATATGTTGCATCAGCTGAACTAAAGTGGCTTTTAGACTTACTATCTGAGCTTCATATTTCTATTACAAGTTCACCTTTACTTTTGTGTGATAATACCAATGCTTTGGCATTATCATATAATCCTGTTTTTCATGCTAGGACAAATCACATAGAGATACAATATCATACTGTCAGGGAATTAGTGGAAAGTGGTTTTCTAAAGCTTCAACATATTTCAAGTGAACTCCAGCTGGCTGATTTGTTTACCAAGGGGCTCTGTTCACCTACTTTTTCAAGATTTTTGCAGTCCTTACTAGTCTACAGTCCATAGGGTGCTGCAAGATCGACTGACAAGTCATGTTCTGTTGTTCCTGCAAGTTCAGTTTCAAGTTTAGTCTCTGTTGTTACTTATTTCACTTCTGTGGAAGGATACTGTAATTAGATAATGCTTTTTCTTTTCTCAGTTTTCAAACTGTTCTTGTCTTGTCAGCCCCTAACAGTTTGATGGGGTGGATAGTTTGAGGGGGTGCATTAGATACTATAAATATCAAGTCATGTTCTGTTGACTTGACTTGTTTGTGTTGTGCTTGTGTGGATAGTTTGTGTGTCTGTAATGACACTACAAATGTAATGATTGGTCTATTTAAAGACTAATCATGTCTCTTGTAACCTTCACCTTATTCAATAATATGCTTACCCGTTTCTCATTCATTTGGCTCGGATATCTCTTTAGGAACTTAGAACAACAGATCATCCTCCTTTAGTAAAGATATCATTCGGGTTGTAACCTTCGTCTGCATCAGATGTGGATTCAGTCATGTTCTATGGAGAATAGCTGTCGCGGTGATTTAAATGAGAGATCAAGAAGAAGAAAATCAAACTCAAGTTAACATGCAAAATCACAACTCAAGAAACTAAAACACGTTAGAAAGATGGGAATCGAAAAAAGAGTAAGAATCGTCTTATTGACGAGATAAAATCATCCTGAGATGAGAAGAAAGATAGCATAGGTTTAGGTGAGAGAAAATCATCTTACTAACGATTTTTTTAATTTCTTTCTTTCTTGTTAACGGTATGGTCATGGAGCAGGAGGATCTTTGCGTATTGGACAAGCATTTTTCATCGACATCTGTCACTTTGTGCAACTTAGGTGATAGTCATGCACCTTCCAAATTGCAAGTTGTTATTAAGTATGAACCGAGGTGCTGGTTGGGGTTAATTTTTGGAAGTCATCTGAGCCGGTTGGGATTAAATTATTCATGTGAGATCCACCACTGTGACTACACCACCATTATCCTATTATGGTTTAGTCGGTTTTGGTAATATTTTTGTGGTGTCTATCTAGATCCACTACTTTCTTATTTAGAACCATTTTCTAGTCATAGTGCCATCAGAGGCTCATACGTTATTTAAGAATTTATGTATACACTAACGTGATAAACAATGACTTTACAAGGATCCAGGATTCTAGGTGACATATTTAAAGAGGAAGACCAGAAATACTTTTTACAAAGGGTGGGATGACCCAGGAACACTTGAGGGTTAGTTTTGTGTGAGAACTTGAATGGTTTCATGGCTTCTCTCATGCTATTACACACAAGTCATTTTGGGTTTTTTCGTAGGTTGGTGATTTGAGTTGAAACAATTCCAGTGTTCCAGGAACACATTTGAAGCGCGAGACCTTGAATTTTGTCAAGCTACTCTATATCATACTGATGGGAACCTGTGATAGAAAATTATCAAATAGCAAACAATACTATGTTTCCATCATCTCACTGTCCCATGAAGGTGTGATCTAGGCCACTCAAGTTTACCGGTAAAGAGGAGTGGCTGAGAATGATTTTCTAGAGGAATCCTATGCCGCAAAGGATTTCCAAAGGGGCAAGGCATGCTACCTTCATGGTGCACGAATCGATGCATCTGGTCCTTCTTTGCTCTGGTCGGTCGGTCATAGAGGTATATGGGCCCACGGTGATCATGTAGATACTCCCTGGACATTCTTAGTCTATTCCTGTACCTGATGAGTGCCAAATATTGCATATTCATACACCTTTTCATTGGCACTTAACTCATCTTTCGCGCTTCAAAGTCATATATTATCCCAAATTCTGCATTTTTACCATTTTCAAGAATAAATATTTGTATTAATTAATTTTGTGTTTTTAAGTACTAAATAAAGCTTGGAAGAATTGAGAAGACAAAAGAGAAGAAAGTTGGAAGCGTTGTAACCCGCTCGCGCATCAGTGGCAACCTGTTTACAAATTCATGGGATTAAACAACCCATGATCCAAAACCCAAGACCCAAATCCATTTCCACCTCACCCCCATTGGATTCTTTCCAAAACATCCACCTCACCCCCATTGGATTCTTTCCAAACATCCACCTCACCCCCATTGTATTCCATTTCATCCATCAATTAAAGAAAACATCCCCATTCTCTCACTCAATCACTCCCAATTTGTTTCCCACAACCAAATATATTCCATTCAATCCATCAATTAAGAAAACATGTTTTGTTGAGTGGATGCTTTCCAAATTTCGAATCCAAGTGCTTGAGGGAATTTTGTGTATAAATAGAGAGGGTTGTTGTGTTGAAAAACCATCCAAGAATAGCTTGTTCATGTTAGTTTATCAAATTTCAATTTTGTTGTAATGTTCTTCATGTTCTAATTTCATTTACTAGGGTTTAGATGAAGCCCTAATCTCATTGGTATGTATTCATATCTTGTATCTTGTTCTTGAAAGTTTAGAATTGTTTAAAGATATAATTTAATCCAAGTTTTTCAACATCTTGCTCTCACAATGTATGCCATGTATCCATTGTAGTTAGAATATCTCTATGTTGATTATGCTACAACTCATGCTTAACCAAACATTGATCTTTAGATTAGTTGTGCTTAATTAGACAATTAATGCTTTGGAGAAATACTTTAGTTGTGATTAAATTATCCATTGGAGAAACACCTTAGTTATACGGTAGACTTGAATCTACTATAAGGACAAAAATAATATTACAAGTTGAATGCATATCATAGGTTATTGGTGGATTTGAATACCCTAGTATCCATATTATCATTGTTTACATATCTTGTTATTTGCATCTTTTACTTTTATTATTTCAGTCACTTGAAAATCATATCGTCGTATCGACAAAATCAAACCCCTTTTGGTTACTCTATGAATCAGGATTTAGAATCAACTTCTACACTCTCCAAGTCTCTGTGGTTCGACCTGTGCTTGCCATGTGTTGCTTGTCGACACTGTGCACTTGCAGTTTATATATAGAAGTAGGTATCTTTCCGAGCCTACCAGTACCCTTTATCCAGGATGGCGAAGATGGACGCTCGTGATCGATTTACGACACATGTAATATACCGCAAACCCTAATTAGGGTATTATGTTGGTCGCGCGCATGCTACTTTTTCTGGACGAATTTGCATGCTATGCTCTTCGTATGGACTAGACGACCATGTGGGACCCATATTAGGCCGGTGGTGAACATGGTGATACCTTACCTTCGGTCATAGGCTTGATCTAAGACATCCAATCATGCCGGTGAAGTTGGATGGTCGTGATCAATTTAAGACCTTAGTGGAATTTCCTGCGACCCTTAAAGCATCATGCTAGTCTAATTTTGGGCGAATGTTTGCTCCTCCCTGGCCAGGTCGTGAGATGGCCGGCTATGCAGGTAGAAAGGGGCCCCGCCAGTTTGTGACATGGCACTTATCCGACCGGGCTTGAAGTAATCCACTCCGTCTAACTGTGCCGGTGAAGTTGGACGGCCGTGGATGTTCTAAGACTGCCATGGTCGGCTTTTATCGCACGGACTCCTTCAGTTGCTTCACACCAGCCTGGACATCCAACTCTAGGCTGGCGTTTGGTGGCTATTTGATGGGCGTGACTCACACTTGACCAGCCAGGCATAATCGGGCCCGCTGGTGGTCTTTGCGGTGGTTGCCTGCTCCTGCTAGGGTTCGTCTAGGTTGGTTAAATCGTGCGGCCAACTTACGTGGTCGTGATTATTTCTGAGACTGATATGGACAGTTCAGATTCAAATATGCTCGATCGGGCTGGTATAACACACCGAGAGATGATTCTCTTTGTTAGAGAATGGTGTAGCCTGTACGGGTATTTCGTGCATGCCTCACTATTGACACTTGGATATTCATGTTATCCTGCTGAGAGTAACAATCAGTCATCATGCCGCACCAATAATAAGAGTTCTGCTGAGAACATCACAGGAAATACAAGGCGATTTTATGCATTAATAATGCTAAAATTTACAAAATACTTGGGGATTGTTGCTACATGCTCCATTCTAGGTGAATTAATAAAGCGGAGAAGTATTCATCACTTATCAAATATCCTTATCCTTTGCAGGATGTCGGCACTGTATGATAATAATATCGCAACAACTATACGCTAGCGAAATTATAGCTAATAAGTATCTACGAAGATTTTTCATGTAAGATTAGAATATCGCAACAATGGTATCCATGCGAATCTGTCACTTACAATATACTGCGAAGGTATCATAGACTGATTACAGAAATGACGTGAGAGACGACGTCAACATAAACACGGGAAAGACATGACGATCTTGCGGGATTTAGGAATGTTGTGAATTTTACTACTGTAAGCTTGCGATAATCTTGCAAGCCAGATCCGAAAATAAAGGACAACTTAGCTGTCATCCATTATGTAATACACTATATAAAGAGTTGAATATGCTTAAGGCAAGAGAGATCAATTTTTGGAGTGTTGAGAAAGTTTTGAGGAGAGAGAAAGTCCAAAATAGTGTTGTATTCTTGATTTCATTTCTTTCTTGTAAAATTTCCATATTCAATCAATAAAAAGTATAATTGTTGATCTTAAATATGTGTTGATTATCATGAATTCTTGTGAGGGGTGTATTGTGGGAATTCCTGCAACTACATCGCAGACTACTCGAAGAATGACGTAGCAGATGACATCAGCTTAACCATGAGGAAAATGTGAAGATCCTGCGAGATTTAAGATAATTTGTGAAGAGAACTTTTGTAAACTCGCGAGAGTATCGCAAGCCAGAATCGAAATTAAAGGAAAGCTTAGATGTCATCCACTTTGTAATACCCTATATATAGATCCAAACAGTTTTGAGAGAGAGAGAGATCTTTTTGGTAAAAATCATAGAGCAAATAGGAGAGAGAAAGTTTGAGAGCTATTTTGATTTCTTTGTATGATTTCTAATAAAATTCAGATAATAATTCTTCAAATTTGAGTAAATACTTGTGTGATTATAACAGGGTGTAGTTATAGGATTTCCTGCAGCTACATAATGGCGCTAGAAACAGGGATAGAGTTGAGAATCGCTGGAAGGAGAAGAAATGAAACTGGTGAATCTTCAAGGATGGGAGCAAGAAACAATGAAGAAGATCAAGCTCAACCACCAATTCAGCAAACTCAACCACCAATTCAGCGTACAACCGCACAAAAAATAATTATTGATTATGATAGAGTTAGCGTACACACTTGGCAGACGGATTCATCGAAAGGAGAAGAAGAAAGGAAGTAGTCTAGGCGAGTAGAGAGAGATATAGAAGTTTAAGAGGGAATAATTCATGGAGAGGAGACGAATGAAACACTAGAAGTTTTGAGACAACGATTGCTTGAAGAAAGAAGTTTAGAGGCAGAAGAACGTGCAAATTTAACACGACAAAATCATGAGTTGAGAATGGAAAATATAAGGTTGCAAAATACAAGATCAAGGAGTACTACTAGATCAAATTCAAGATCAATTAGAAGAAGAGAGAGACAAAATACACTTATGGAGAATATTGCTAACGGTATTCAAGAATATGTACAAAATCCAAATAGAGGAATTCGCGAAGAAAGAGCAATGGTTGAAGATCGTTACGTACAACATGGCGAAAACTATCAAAATGAACAAAACAATAGAAGTCATAGGAATGAACAACGTCAAGAACGAATTAATCAAGATGACGAAGAAAACCGGGAGGAAGGAAGGAGGATATTACATGGGAGAGAAATAAAAAGAAATCAACAATTAGTTGAGGGTGAAGTTGAAAGGTATAATGCTGCACAAATTCGTAGAGCTTGCGAAAGAGAAAGGATGAGGGCAGAAATTGAAGAACATGAACTCCATGAAGAAATATGCTAGAATAATCATGATAATCGAGAGAGAAGACGTGAATGCAACCGCCACAATAATAACCTTGATGAAGAAATTAACAGAATCCAAAGAAGGGTTGAACAAGGTTGCAGGGGAGAAAATGAGAGGCATCACCATGTACGAACACACGCAAGGGATGAGAGAGAAGATCGCAGGGAAAGACGAGAATAGGATGATGAAGAGGAAATAAAGGATGACGCAAGACAATAACGACATGAACGCAGGAGAAGAGAAGCAGCGTTAAAAAGACCAATGTACCAAGGGTCGGTTGCGAATGAACAAATTTTGAGAGAACTAGCGGAGATGGGGGGAATGCTCAATAACATAAGAGAAGGAGGAAGAAGACAGTTGGATGAGGCAATAGAGGAATCTGCAAAGACACCATTCACCCATGAAGTACAGTTAAGGGGAATACCACCAAAGTGCAATATACCCGCCTTAACTAGCATTTTCAATGGAACGAGTTATGCAATCCAACACATTAAAGCCTATATAAGATGCATGTTACAATGGGAAAACCATGACGATGTATTGTGCAAATACTTTGCATCAATTTTAACAAGAGATGCGTTGAAGTGGTTTAAAGGGCTACCAAAGAATACAATAGCATCTTTCAATCATTTACAAATGGTGTTCTTGGGAGCTTATATAAGTAATAACTCATCACGTCCAGGAATTGAAGATGTGTGTTGGATTAAATCAAAGAGTAGGCTAAAGTTTGAAGCATTTAACTTTGAGATGGAAAACCATGTGTAGCAATATGGCTGGCCGTGTGGACGAAAGATACCTCATTTTGTCATTCATCAATGCAATGTTCGCAACGAATTTGTTGTATGTTCAAATGTTCAGAATCAAGAATACTATCACAATGACTGATTTGAGAGAGTATCAAGAAGAGTATATAGCTCTTGAGGAAAAACAGAATTAAATGGAGTCATATCCAGTTGCGAATAAAAGCTCAAAGGTAGCGAATGCAAGTTTACTACCTAGGTTAGCAAATGCAGTGGCGAGCACTTCGCAAGGACAACAAGGAAAGACGATGGATAAAAATCAACAAAAGCTATTAAAAATGGGAAGTCATGATCAAGAAGAGTTTGAGAGGGAAAAAAGATTCTATAATCGCGGAGGAAATAATAAGATTCAGCGACTTGACCAACCACAAGAAATTTATGGAGGTCAGAAAAATAACTATTATAGAGGACAATGAACTAACAAGGTAGTTTGGAAAGAGATCATAATGCCACCTCTAAACACCAGCGTAGAGAAGATATGGGAAGCCGTAATCTTGATGGAGAATATCTCAGCACCTTGGAATATGGGGGGTGAGCCACCTTTGACCTATAGAAGTCATGAATTCTGCGCGTATCATTACTTCCATGGACATACAACAAATGACTGTAGAAATGTTAAGAGAATTATTCTTAAAATGATAGATCAAGGGAAGCTGAACCATTTTTTGGTAAGACAACTACAACAAACTTTACCAACACCACCAGAAGATCGCAGAGCAAATGCAACAAAATGAGGAGATACATTTCTAATTGAAGTTGGTATAAAAGAAAAAGATATATTTTGTAATTCAATTGTGCATTCATACAAAATAATAGAAGATTTTCACGATAATATTCTGAACAGAGTTTTCGCAACGGATGCTGATGGAAGAGAAATTGTGAACATTGCGAAGGTTTCGCCATTAAAAGAATGGCAGAAATAATCTATTTCCTTTACATCAGAAGAGATCCCTGAAGGTGGAGAAATGCACGATAATCCTTTGGTAGTAAGATTAGAGATCAACCCAAAACCAAGTGATGATGAAGATGATGAAGCTGAGGATTCATGGGAAATTAATAGAATATTGATTGATACTGGAAGTTCTGTGAATATTCTGTTTTATCATACTTACAAAACTATGGGAGGAAAAGATGAGGATTTGATACCTTCAACTTACAAGATTTATGGATTTAATGGAACAACGAACAAACCAAAAGGAGATATTCCTATGCGAATTCCATTGAATGGGTTGTCTTCTAAAATTCAATTTTGTGTTGTTGATGTGGAGTCGCCTTACAACGCTTTAATTGGTCTACCTTGGCTGCATGGGATCCTAGGAGTGGCGTCCACCTTCCATCAGTGCATTAAATTTCCTCATCCCAGTGGTGTCGGAATTATAAGAGGAAATTGGGTTGAAGGAAAAAAGTGTCATGAAATTGATGTGGAGAAATATGAAGAAAGAGCAGCTAAGAAGAGCAACTGGAAGCATAACATCAAAGAAAAACAACAAAGTGAAAGGTTGATGGTAGACGCAATAGAACATGAAGGAGAGGGAAGTGTTGCGAAAGAAAACATTAGCAACACGGATCAAGAAGAAAGTAATATGCGAAATGCAATCATCAACAGTGTACGAGAACTAAAAGAGGCACAAATGCAAGGTAACAAAGGAAAGAAACTTAAAATGTGAAAGGACAATGAAGTTAATAAAAATTGAGAAGAGACAGGAAATGGGAGAATTTGTAACAGTGAATTTGGAAAATGTCTTTTATTGATTAAAAGAAAAATAAGAAATTGCAGAAACAAAAAGAAAATGTGCGATAATTTTGCAGAGATTATATTTTCAAAACAGAATAAAATTTTACGATAATGTTGCAGAAAATTGTATCTGTAGAAACAGAATAGAGACATGCGAAAGATTCGCAAGAAACACAAAGATAGAGGCAATCCTTCTATGGCGTACACCCTAGTTCACGAATAAAATTTCGCAAGAGGAAAATGTAAGACCTAAAGTGCGTTATAGAAGGGGGAACCTATTACATGGCTCAGAGAAAGGTTACCCCGCCCCCGGAACCTGAGTCATGGAGATTTGTGGTTAATAAAGCCCACCCAGGGGAGGTACCTTGGATTTTCAACCTAAGCTTATGATCTAGGTTGGACGACTAAGGGTATCTCCTAAGGAGTGCATAACTCGATCAAGGTGTCGAGGTACACGGTTGAGTCAAGAGTGCGGGGGGCATTGGAGCTTCTTTACCACTCTTGACAAGTCTTGGCTATGATGCACTCAGCCCGAAGAAAACCCCACTTAGGGTGCAGTCTCGTAACCATGAGCCATATCGTCTAAGGGATAAGAGGCTGCGAAAACAACTGGTTATTGTTAAGACCGGATGGGAGGAGCCAACCTTGTATGGTAGAGGTACGTCTCCTTGAAGGGGGAACTAGGGGGATGATAAGGGTGGCACCCTCCATTAGGGAGCTGATAAGTGTCTAAGACGCAAATGTCATGAGGCTTTTTATTCACGGGAATATTAAGGCTTGTCATATTTGTGAAACAATCCTGAAGAGGAAAAAATACTAGAGAAAGATAAGACGAGATCAATGGGTCAGTGCATGAAAGTGTAAGGACGTCATGCGATTTCGTCGCAAGACGGAAATGTCATGGGACTTTACGTTCGCAAGAATATTTAGGCCTGTCATATTGTCGCATGAAAATTTCCTGCAGAGGCAATAATACTACAGAATTGGTAAGACAAGATCAAGGGGTCACTACATGCAAGTGTAAGGACGTCCTGCGATTTTGTCGTAAAGACAAAAGAAGCGTGGCAAAATAAGACTTTTACTTAGGAAGGAAAAATAAGACCACATAAGAAAATAATGTTGAGAAACATATTGAATGGAATTTTGTAATTTTCCAAGATAAACAAGATAGTGAAATCGCTATAGAGAAATTTTGCAGGTAAACGCAAACATGACTGCGAAATTGATGCAGAAGAATGCAATACGATATCACAACAGTAAGTATAAGGTAACAAAATTACTATTAATAACATGCTTAATCTTTCATTTGGAAACAAATAACAGAGGCAAGTATGGGAATTCTTAATAGAGGCATGTGTTATTTGCTCCCATCTGAAAGATTTATGTATAAACTGAAATTTATGTGTAACCAATGAGTTATTTGTTGACAATATCTTGATTAATTGTGTAATATTGCGAAGAAGAATTACATTACTGACACGTGCAGGTAAAACGGAAGAGATAGAGCTTTTATTGAGAAATTTTGGAAATTAAAGGGGTTCACATCAATAGACTTATATAAAGATCAAAAAATAGAAGAACAGATGTACAAGTATTGCGAAAAGGAAAAAATTAATGAAGAAGAGAAAAACTATTCTTTGCGAGATTCTTCCTCTCCTTTGTCAATATCATCATTAGGTTCTTTTTCTTCTCTTTCAACTTCTTATTCACTTTCTTCCTCACTTTCATCATTGTCTGAAATAGCTGGAAGGGTTACATTCTCAGGAATTTCTTCTGAGAGACAAGGATATTTAGAGTGGGGGATGTTGTTATCATCACAGACGCTCTCAATAGTTCGATTGCGAAAACGAAGAACATCATTCTCGAAGTTAGCAACAGTTAACTTCAATTGGTTCTTAAGCCTGTGACATTTATCATCACGAACAGAGAAATTTCCCTCCAACCGTGCTTTTGCAGTTTCAAGATCTTTATTTTTAGAGTCTAGCTCTTCAATCTTTTCGCGAAGTTTTCTCTCGGAATCTGCGAAAATATAACAACAAGTTAACAAATCGATTGGAGATAATAGAAAATGAATAATTCGCAAGGAAGAAAAATTAACAACCTTCTCTGTCAGAAATTATATCTTTAACCAAGGATGCATGGTCGACTTGGAGGCTAACATTTACACCTAAATCACTTCTAGAATTATCTAATACATTCGCAGCCCAAGCAAATTCATCATCATTATGTATAAGAAGACGGGAACGAACTTGATTCTCTATTTCCTTAAGAATGACATTTTCGCAGATAACTTCATCTCGCTCAAGCTGGGTTTCAAGAAGGGTTTTGTGAAATTTTTCTAAAGCTTGAGCACATTGAATAGTAATGTGGTATTTATCATCTATAAGATCGTTGATTTTGGTTCTTTGATTATTAATTTCATCTTTAGAGTTGAGTAAGAGGCGTTTAAATTGATTGGATGAGCTCAAGATGGACCTATGATCAATCTCTAAAAGACGGACTCTAGATTTGAGTTCATTTAAGGAAAGAGATTTTATTTTGTCATTTGTAAAACTGTTTAAAGACGTGTTAAGATGTTCTAGAAGGGTATCATCATCCATGGAATTGGGAAAAGAGTGAAGGGTTATGGATTCATCATAAATATTATAGACGTCTGCAAAAATGATTAATTAAATAAGGAGAAGTGATGAGACAAAGAAATAAAGAGAAAGAAGAAAAACTCATACCGTAGAGTTGGTTGTTTGCGTTCTGAAGGCTAGATATCTTATTTTTCTGAGTGGAGTTTTCAACTCCCAGTTGTCTATTCATTTCGCAAAGGCCAACAGCTTCAACTTCTAATTCTTCGCTTTTCTTGCGAAGCTGAAGGTTTTTCTTCTCAAAATTTTCGCAACGCCTTGCTAATTCAGACGCAACTGTATAAAAAGATTTTCCAGCCTGCGAAAGAATATAAAATAGTGTCAAAACCAGATGTAATTTTGAAATATAATAAAGGAGAAACAGAAAATTGAAAGCTTATCAGGATACTGAGCGAATTTAAGAAACTTGGAGTCACTGATTTAGAGACTCTGCGAAGAGACTCATTATCATCTAACATAGTGGAATCACAAATGTTCGCAATAGCCTTGCAGGTATTAGTCAGAGGAACATCACCGATTCCTTGCAGAGAGTCAGAGAAGATGCTAGACAGCTGTTCCATGAAAGATTCAGCTGAGGCATTCCCCTTTGCGAAATAAGCATCATCATCAGTGCTTTCGTCAGAATGGAGATTTGAAGGAAAAGGATAAAAAACTTTTCTTTTCTTTGAAGATGGAGCAGTTGATTTCTCCTTACGAAGAACACATTTGCTCTTTACTGTAGTCTTCGCAGCTTTGGAAGGTTCTTCAATTTCTTCTCCTTCTTCAACAACAACCTTCACACACAGATGAAGGTAATAAATAAAGGCAACAATATTGTTAAACATAATAAAAGGAGTATTTCTTACTTCATCCGTGATTGAACATAATGCCGCAAGAACACCAAGCTACTTAGTCTTGTTATAACTCGT
Source organism: Papaver bracteatum (assembly GCA_023529315.1). Lineage (NCBI taxonomy): Eukaryota > Viridiplantae > Streptophyta > Magnoliopsida > Ranunculales > Papaveraceae > Papaver > Papaver bracteatum. The sequence goes on from JAJJWX010000125.1 coordinate 344,419, forward strand.
TATCAATTTTGAAATCTGAAAATTTCGCAAGAATCAGTAGATAATAAAATGAGATTGAATGGAAGGTTATAACTTGAGAGAAATTTAGAAGCATACCTCTTCTTGCTTTTCGGGCCAATTAAATAACCATGGTTGATATGCAGCGAGAGTCTCAGGTAAAGCATGAGAACCAGAGATGTAAGGTCCCTTCAAAATCAACGGAAAGATGAACCATCTATCATCTTTGAAGTGGCGTGGGATATTATTTTTACCAGAATGGCAGTCAATGTCTTGCATAAGTATGTTTTCGCTGGCAATATTTTATTTTCTCTTCAAAATGACACCCCATCGAGTAGTATCTTTCTTCATGGTAATCACCTCGTAATTTTCAAAGAAGCTCTCCATAGTGTATTGATCAGAGACGATTTCCAAGCTTGTGAATTTTGGATCTTTGACTTCTGGTGGGTAAAGAGATCCTAAGCCAGCACCCCGTTTATCGAATTCAAGAAGAAGGCGAATACAATCTCCGCTTAATTGATAGATAGCTCGCGAAAAGTTCGCAAGAGCAAGAATTTCGAAAAATAAAGGGAGTGCAGGATTGTACAAAGGTATGGGAAGACCAGCGAGAATCTAACCAAGTGAAACTATGATTTCTTCATTATTATAGGGATGATCAAAAATAAATCTGGGAGAAAGAATAGATTTATCACTTTGACCAGGAATGGTGGAAAGAGTAAAACCTTTCTCTTTGAGATCCTTTTGAACTCCTTCGAAAGATTCTTCATATTTATAGCCGCTTGGAGGCATCTTTTTAGTATGGGAATGAAGAAGTGAAAATAAAAAGGAGAAGAAGAGAGAAAGGTTACAGTAGAAGAAGCGGAATTTGCGGAAGAACAATAAAATTGCAGAGGAGATAAGAAGAAAGTAAAGGGAAAAAAGGAAGAAGAAGAAGAAGAAAGGTATATATAGAGAGAAGAAATTCTCGAGAAGATAAACTCATTTAATGCGAAGAGTAGACGTGAACGGCTGAGAAATGACGGTTGAAAAGGACGTGTCAAGAATTGAATGGAGGGAGAGGCACGTGTAATTGATTCTGCGTAGAGTACGGAATCATGTCAGGTGAAGAAGAAGATGGAAAGATGAACGGTTGCGGCATTTTGAAATAGAGGTTCTCATATCATTCTCTTCTTCACAGAGAATACATGAGAAGAGGCAAGATGTAGGAGCAGAATATCGCAACAACTATAATCTAGCGAAATTATAGCTAATAAGTATCTGCGAAGAATGACGTAGCAGATGACATCAGCTTAACCATGAGGAAAATGTGAAGATTCTACGAGATTTAAGATAATTTGCGAAGATAAATTTTTTAAACTCGCGAGAGTATCGCAAGCTAGATCCGAAATTAAAGGAAAGCTTAGCTGTCATCCACTTTGTAATACCCTATATATAGAGCCAAACAATTTTGAGAGAGAGATCTTTTTGGTAAAAATCAGAGAGCAAATAAGAGAGAGAAAGTTTGAGAGCTATTTTGATTTCTTTGTACTTTTATTCTCTTTGTATGATCTTCAAGAAATTCTAATAAAATTCAGATAATAATTCTTCAAATTTGAGTAAATACTTGAGTGATTATAACAGGGTGTAGTTGTAGGATTTCCTGCTACTACAGGCACAAAAATTGGTTTTACAACTTTAGCCCTGAACTAAAATCCTCCATCAACATTAAGTCCCCTGCCTAGCACATGATGGTTACACTATGGTGGGGTAGGTATTAGATGGTGACATATACAACATAAGAAAACAAGATGAAGGAAGTTTACCTAGAGGGATTCTGACCAATTGTGGGAAATCCTCCATGTGTGCGTGACCATGGGCCTTGGTGGGACCGGCTTCCTCCCTTAGGTGTTTGAGCTAGGAGTATAATTCTTCTTCTAGTGGGATTCCCCCGGGGTGGGTGCTTACACACTGCTGGTCAAATCACTCATATCCAGCCGCTCCTCCGATCCTTGATTAGGGTTTGAAAGAAAGCGTGACTTGGTTAGTGTTGAATCCCCATATATCGGGAAGGCTTCGCCGTTTTAGTCTTCCTTTAAGGTTTCCACATCATATATGCATGTGTAGAGATGATGAACTACTTTTACAATTTTATAATAATATTTTCTCGTAGAAACTCCGTTTTATCATCATGTCGAACAACAGTGGATAGTCTTCTTCATACCATCCAGGGTCTTCTGTTAAACGTGCACATCCTGCATCTGGGCCTCGTGATGAATCCCCTGCTCGTGTTCTCTGAGTCAAGAAGATCATACCAGTTCTTCTCCCTTTTCCTTTCCGAAAAGTTGCTTGTTCCTCATAATGATCAGGTGAATAATCCTTTTTTTTTTTTTGCAGAGATACCCCACCGGAAAATTTTGTGAAAGTTATCGATGATGACGACTTAACCAGTCCTCTTCCTTCAAACTCAAACACACCTGCCCCTGCGGACCTTGAATATGCTGATCTAGGTATCTCATCTTACGAATATCCCAATGCGGGTCTTCCATTCGATATCCACATGAAGTGCCTATCTTCCAGCTAACGAGATGTCGATGGATTCTTAGTGCGGAATGAGTTTGTGCTTTTGTACACAAAGGTATGAAGAAAGTATGGCCACATTGCAACCAGGAATGTATTTCGGCACTGTTCATCTACTTTGGTCACCACGGTAAACTACCTCCTTCCCATGATTGCTGAGATGGAGAATATCTCTATCCGCAACGTTGCTGAATCAAGCCTCGAAAACTGGGAGAACATAGTATCTACCTGTGAATCCTTGGAGTTCAACGTGGGCTGGTTGCGGCAGCGTATTGATATCATCAAGGTTGATTGAGCTGGTATCCTTGTGAATGTTATTCCTGCTACGAAATCCATCTTGGAGGAGGAGAAACCTATGGCTGCGGAATCAAAGAAGGTGGAGCAGGCGGTTCAAAGTTTGAAGAATAGAACGGAGAGATACCAGACCAGGCTGAAGATGATGCTTTCAAGGAACTATAATCTTCTAGACGGCCTCTTTTATTCCATGCTTCCTTATTGTCAATTTTCCTTTGAACCTTATTGATTGCATTGGTTTCTAGTGGATGGGCGAAGTTTCTTTTTTATTAACGTTTTTTTTTGTTGAATAAATTGACAATTCAAACGTGTAATGAAAATGCCTGCATAGTCATGTCACGAGACATTAATGGGACAATAATCAAGCATGGTATGCCTTGAGCCACTTTCCGTTAATGATTGCTTCTAACTTGCCTCCATCCACCTTAATGATTTTGTAGTAACCGGTACTGTAATCCTTGGTAATCACGTAAGGACCTTCCCATTTAGGAGAGAACTTTGGTGCAGACATGTCTTGCCGAATGTGCTTGGCTGTCTTCAAGACCAAATCTCCTACTTTAAAAACACATGGCTTCACTGTCTTGTCATACGCCTTTGAAATCTTGTTTATATAAACCTGAGCGCTGTCCTCTGCCTTGCTTCTTCTGGAATCTAGAGTGTCTAACTAAGCAATTCTTGAGTTAGATGTCAACCTCGCTCCAGTGGACCCAGCTTGCTGCTGCAATCCTAGATGACGTAATCCTGATTTCTTTTGGGAGGACTGCGTCCGTACCGTAAACAAGTGAATATGGAGAAACCCCAACAGAACTTCTAGGTTCCATATGATATGCCCATAGCGCCATAGGCAGCTGTTCGTGCCAGTCCCTAGGATTTTCATGCACCGTTCTATTGAGAATCCGGATCAGCGTCTTGTTGGTGCTCTCAGATTGTTTGTTTCCTTGAGGATAGTAAATGGTGGAGAGGACCTGTTTAATCCCATATTCTTCAAGCATCTCTCGTACCTGTTTATTTGCAAAAGGAGTGCCATTATCGGTGATGATATGCTTGGGTACACCAAACCGACAAATGATGTATTCTTTAATAAAGGCGGCAATTGTTGCTTCTGTATTCCTCGTAGAGGGATGGATTCAACCTATTTGGTAAAATACTCCATCGCAGTTATGATATATTTCATGTTGCTTTGACGATGATGGATTAATCCTCCCAATAATGTCAAGTCCCCAGCTATAAAACGGCCATGGACTACTTATCGAGTGTAAAGGAGTGGAAGGTGCGTGAACGAGGTTCCCGTGAATTTGGAACTCGTGGAAGCTTTGAAAAAATGTAGTTGCATCATCCTCCATGGTTGACCAATAGTATTTCTCGTGTATATGGAGAAACAATTCCCTCTTCCCTTGATGCTCCCCTTCATGCATTTTTTTCAACATAGTCAGAATCTCTTCCTTATCCAGACACCGTAATAGATCGCCTCCAAATATTTTACGATATATGATCCCTTCGTGAAATACGAATCGATTCGCCTTTTGCTTCATATTGACAGCATCCATTTGATTGGTAAGAGCTACTCCATCGCGGAGATAGCTAATGTATGGTTCTCTCCAGTCCCCAGCATGACTTACGTTTAAAATCTCCAATTGATGTGGCGGCACTTGGAAATTGGTGCAAGACTTCTGGAGTAAACGAGATTGATCTTCCATTTCTGGCCAATAATAACCCAGACGTTGAAGACGGCGGTAGAGCATTACCACCAACGTTTGTCCACAAGTTTCATCATGAACGCGGTTAAGTTGCAATTGCGCCTCTTCATCTATGAGATATCTCGATAGGGAACAATCTGGGTTTCAATGATATAGCATACCATGAAGCACGAAATAGCTTTGCAGAGACTTGAGACTGACCTTTCCTTGAGAAAGCGAGCTGCTGAGTTCTTGAATGAAAGGAGTTCGCCAATCACAAGTCCCAATGTCTTCGCGTTGTGAAAGCGATGTTGATTCCAATGTCCTCCTTCTTACCGTCAAAGTCTCTTCTAAGCCTTCAAACTGCAATTTAGATGCCAGCGTGGCTAAAAAATCGGCATGTCTGTTGTTGCTGCGACCAACATGGGTTATGGTTGCATCTGCAAAGTAGTTTAATAATATTTGTTCCTCTGATCGATACGGGGCCAGCGTTTCCTCCTTCAATGCATATACTCCATTCATATGATTAACCAGTAACTTAGAGTCACCTCTTATCTCTAGGAGAGTGGCCCCTGCTTGCTTGGATATTGAAAGTCCTATGAGAAAGACTTCATACTCCGCTAAGTTGTTGGTGCACTGAAAGTCCAACTTGAAATAATGTGAAAAAACTTCACCAGTTGGAGACACTATGACTACGCCTGCCCCTCCAGTGATATTTATATGAGTGGCAGAGCCATCGAAATACAGCAACCACGCCTCTCCTTCGACAACGAAGATCGATAGAAATTCTCCAGGAAGATCCTCGTGTAATGTAGTAGTGCCTTCTCCAGGGAATGCTACCAGTAAATCAGCAATGGCTTTTCCTTTGATAGCTCTCAGTGATGTGCACATTATGTCTAGCTCCGATATTTGGAAAAGCCACTTGGCCATCCTTCCCATCAAGACCGGCCTTGAAAGTAAAAAAATTCGCAGGTCAGATTTAGATATGAGTACTACCTTGTTGGACATCAGGTAATGTCTGAACTTCTGAATGGAATGAATCAGGGCTAGGCACGCTTTCTCCGCTTTGGGATATCTAAATTCAGCATCTCTTAATACTCGACTAAAATAGTATATAGGATGTTCGACTCCCTCATCATCCTCCTGTGCGAGGAAAGCCCCTACGACAGTATCGCTGAAGGTAGTGTAGAGACACAATGGTCTCCCTTGGACATGGGAATTCATGACCGCTGGAGATGACAACATCCGTTGAATCTTCTGAAACGCTTCCTGTTGTAGTGCGGTCCAGATAAAGCTTGCTCCCTTCTTCAGCAAGGGAGTGAATGAAGCAGCGAGCTGGGCCAAGCCGGGTATAAAACGCCGAATGTAGTTTACCTTTCCCATGAAGCTTTGGAGCTCCTTCACAGTCCGTGGTGGTGGCATCGTGAGGATAACTTGAGTCTTGGATAAGTCTACCTCTATTCCATTAGTGGTTACCTGGAATCTCAGTAATTTGCCTGAAGAAACACCGAAAGCGCATTTCAATGGATTCATCTTCAATTTATACTCACGACACCTTTCGAACACTTGCCGTAGGACTCTTATGTGATCCACCCGAGCCTTCGATTTGATTACTATATTATCCATGTAGTCTTCAACTTGCTTATGCATCATGTCGTGGAAGATTTCCGTCTTATCCCATTGATAGGTCGCACCAGCATTCTTCAAACCAAATGGCATTACAGTATAATAGAAATTTCCGAGAGGAGTTCGAAAAGTTGTCTTACTTGCGTCATGTTCGTACATTCTTATCTGATTGTATCCGCTGTATCCATCCATGAAGGAAAACATGCCGTGCTCGCTGGTTGCATCTACTAACATGTCGATATTAGGTAGAGGAAAATCGTCTTTGGGGAAGCATCTGTTCAAGTCTCTGAAGTCCATGCAGCATCTGATCTTCCCGTTTTTGTTTTTTACTGGAACCACATTAGCCAACCAGGTCGGGTGGTGAATAGGTTTAATGAATCCAGCAGCTAGCAACTTCTGTATCCTAGTCTTGATCTGCTCTTCCACATCATGCCTAAATTTCCTCGGGGACTGCTTGATTGTCTTGGATACAGGTATGACATGCAGATGATGGGTGACCAATTTTTCATCTAAACCAGGAATTTCTTCATACGTCCAATCAAATATGTCCTGGTATTCTTTGAGAAGTTGCATGAGCTTCGTGCGTTCATCTGTGGACAAGATTGATCTGATGGAGATAGGACTGGGAGATTATACATTCCCGATATTAATGATTTCGAGTTCATCCGTCGTGGAGTTGTTTTCGTCCTGCAACTGTCGTGGAGCATCCAACATCTCTTCATATGGCTCTTCGTTGTTGTCGCATTCCATTGGATGGAGAGACTGGGTAGTAGTCTCCCCTTCTAATTGATAACAGCGACATCGGTATACAGTTTTCCCCTTCTGATCACGGCTCCCCACAAAAGTTAGTTCTCTTTTAGTGCGAACATGAGTTGCGGATTCACCATACGAAGAAGGATGTTCTGACATATCACGGGGCATAGCCTTCAATGATGCAAGTCGGTCCTCCTCCTGGATTGATGCCCACATGGGGAGTGGGATGCAATTAACTTTCCCTGATTCTTCCCATGGAGTTTCTTTCGGCTCAAACAATCTATGCCACAGATTGGCGCGTAAGGAGAGAACGATGCATGAATACGAACGACTTCCTCATTCAGCATAGTCTTCAAGCACTGGTGATACGTTGAAGGAACGATTCTATTGTCATGAAACCATGGTATCCCCAATATCATGTGGTAGTTCGTCTCTTTTTCTATGAATTCGAATTTCTCTTTAGACTGGACGGGTCCTATAGATAAATTCATATTTACATACCCGTACGTGTTGGTTTGGTTTCCTTCAAAGTCTGTCATCGTGGTAGGATGTCGCACGATCTTTTTCGAGAGACCCTTGGCCGTCCTGAGTGTCTTGAGGGTAATCACATTCGAAGACGCTCCTGTGTCTATGAGGGCCCTCTTGAACTTTGAATCCTTGATGTGTGCAGTAACGTGTAGGGCCCAGTTGTGACCTTCCTCTGCCATCATATCTTCTTTTGTAAATGTAACGTTATTCACAGACATCTCCGGTGCTTTGGAGGCTTCTGGACGCAAAGGAGTTAACTGTACATCCAAGGCTATTTGATTGATTGCAGCAAACGTCTCCGTCCGCTGATTCTTCGAGAGGTGTAAAAGTTCGCACAAACTTTCCACTAGAGAAGCCGCTTCCTGGTCCACCGGCCTCTGATTCATATTGAAACTGTTGACTTGAGGAAGATTGTTGTAAGGATCAGTCCCTAGTGTAGAATTATCTGTGACATGAGAGCCGCTCATTTTCGATGTCATCTTGATGAGGAGATCGAGTATACCGTTTATCGTTTCTTTGATCAGGTCCATGTTCTTTGTGTGGATCTTATGCACCCGTGATAACTTGATCAATGTTGGGATTCTTCCGGTTACACCATTGGATACACCGTCGGATGGAGGAGCATCTTCGTTGGAGGAACTTCGACCGGAATTTGAAATTGTTTAGTGAGTCCTAAGACCAACCATTTTGAGATCAATCAATGAGATTGGGTATTGATGGAAATGACTTCACAACCGAGAGATTAATCTCCCACTGTGGTCGCCAATTATTTATGGGTGAAAACTATTTCTGCCGGTTTTGGTAATTTGGGGTGTGTGGATGAGAAATAAATCTAAACCCTAAACAAATGCACTACACGGGAGTGCTTTTGATTCGAGAGATCAATATATACAATTCTGGCCTAAACCAAGAAATGGTCATTCCAGACTTTCTTCGGTCACAAAGTGAAGGAGATGGGGTTTATCTTAGGGAGGGAAGCGAATAAGGTGTTGAGATTATGAAGGTATTGGCTGTTTATGACTTGTATCAAAATACCAAGATGGCTTGCAATAATGTAAGCAATCAGCCCTGGGTGTTTGAATACGTTGTATCAACACTTAGTTTCTGTGTGTCTTGTCTTCTCCTTTTGAAACAGGCAAAAGGGCCTATTTATACAAGTCATAGCCAATCCCTCATATCGTAGGAAGTGGAAGAAGTAGAGAGATGGAGTAGTGGGGTCGTGTGGGTGATTGCACGATCACGTCCTTACCCACTTCTCCCATCATCACTAACCGTCCATGTCTTCCTGACACGTTCTTGTGATGGCGCGTTGCACGCTGCACGTTGTAAACCGCCAGACCAAATACCCCAATAAGTATCCCCCAGTTTGTGACATATTTGATGTCTCGATTGTGTGGATCGTGGGACCCACAGAAGGTAGCATACGGTGCTAGGTTTAATAACTAATCTATTTGGGAAGTCGATATTTATGAAATATCGTACGTATTCTATGCATGTAATGCATTGAATATATTCAGCATGGATGAAGCATCGCTGTTTTAAGGTTTAACAGAGTAGGTCGCGGATTTAAGCATCTTAAAACATACACATGCCTATCCATATTCGAGTGACCGTTTGGAGGCTGGACAAGCAAGCCCTCTCTTGGCCGATCACTCCATGTGGTAGAGTGACGGATGGTAGTCACCACAGAATCTTATTGGATGTTTAACTCCTAGCCTGGGCTGCCCAACCAAGCTGGTAGAGTTGAACGGACAATATGATCTACGATGCTCATATACGACCGTTGATTATGGTTTTGAAGAGGTGCGCAAGCATCACTCTTCATCTTGGATGAAACCAAGCATGAGAAGTGTTTTAGGCGGGACAGACCAGGCATGCGTGTAGATGGCATGTTGGTGTACACGTCCGTACCTCACTGTCCCATGAAGGTATGATCTAGGCAACTCAAGTTTACCGGTAAAGAGGAGTGGCTGAGATTGATTTGCGACATGAATAATGTGCCGTAAAGGATTTCCAAAGGGGCACGACATGCTACCTTCAGGGTGCACGAATCGATGCATTGTTCCTGCTTTGCTTTGGTCGGTCGGTCATAGAGGTAGACGGGCCAACGGTTATCATGTAGATACTCTCAGGACCTCCTTAGTCTATTCATGTACCCTTCATCCAGGATGGAAAAGATGGACGCTCGTGATCGATTTACGACACATGTAATATGACGCAAACCCTAATTAGGGTTTTACTTTGGTCGGACAAATTTGCATGCTATGATCTTTGTATGGACTGGACGACCACGTAGGACCCACATTGGGCCGGTGGTGAACATGGTGATACCTGACCTACGGTCATAGGCTTGATCTAAGCCATCCAATCATGCCGGTGAAGTTGGATGATCGTGATCATTTTGAGACCCTTAGTGGAATTTCCTGCGACCCTTAAAGCATCACGCCATCCGAACTTTGGGCGAACGTTTTCTCCTCCCTGGCTAGGTCGTGAGATGGTCGGCTATGTAGGTAGAAAGGGGGCCCACCAGTGTGTGCCATGGCACTTGTCCGACCGGGATTGAAGCAATCCACGCCGTCCAACCGTGCCGGTGAAGTTGGACGACCGTGGTTGTTTTAAGACTGCCATGGTCGGCTTTTGTCGCGTGAATTCCTTCAACTACTTCACACCATCCTGGACATCCAACTCTAGGCTGGCGTTTGGTGGCTATTTGATGGGCGTAACTCGCACCTGACCAGCCAGGCATAAGCGGGCCCGCTGGTGGTATTTGCGGTGGTTGCCTGCTCTTTCTAGGGTTCGTCTAGGATGGTTAAATCTTACGGCCAACTTACGTGGTCGTGATTGTTTCTGAAACTGATATGGACAATTCAGATTCAAATATGCTCGATCGGGTTAGTATAACACACCGAGAGATGATTCTCTTTGTTAGAGAATGGTGTAGCCTGTACGGGTATTTCGTGCATGCTTCACTATTGACACTTGGATATTCATGTTACCCTGCTGAGAGTAACAATCATTCATCATGCCGCACCAATAATGAGAGTTCTGCTGAGAACAGCACAGGAAATACAAGGCGATTTTATGCATTAATAATGTTAAAATTCACAGAATACTTGGGGATTGTTGTTACATGCTCCATTCTAGGTGAATTAATAAAGCGGAGAAGTATTCATCACTTATCAAATAGCTTTATCCTTTGTAGGATGTCGGCACAAAATATGGTTTTACAACTTTATCCTTGAACTAAAATCCGCTATCAACAATGGTGATTGCATACTGCGGGAAGTTTGAGATACAAATAGTGCAAGATGCTATTGTCATTTGTTGATTTATGGATATATATCTAATAAAATGATATTAACCTAGAGCAAGTACTACATTAACAAAATTTTGGAAGTGAGCATAGAGATATGTCACATCCTGGAGATTTTTCCAGCCGTAGCAATTGTTCTTAGGGGTATATCCCCAAAATTTCACAAACAAATTGTGCATCCATTTTGTGTTTTCCTGTCAATAAAACTGGCACAATTAAATGATATAACAAGTTATAAGAAATATACATACCTTAGCCTTTGATTCTAAAACCATCGATTCACGAACCTTGACGATATCTTCACGCATATTGGCGGTTTCTAGTGACTCCACCCGCTGAAAAAAAGTAAGAAATTTTGGGTCAAACTAGTAGGATTAATACATTCGATTCCTTACCTATATGAGTATAGAAATCAGGCCATTTCCTAAGTGTTTGAGGGTGAAAACGGTTTCTGTTGATTTTGGTACTTTCGGGTGTGTGGGTGAGAAAATAATTTAAACCCTAAACAATGTACTGCAAGGGAGTACTTTAGATTCGAGAGATCAATATGGACAAATCCATCCTAAACCAAGAAATGTCCATTCCAGACTTGCTTAGGTCACAAAGTGAAGGAGAAGGGTTGGTTTTGGGGAGGGAAGCGAAGAGAGTGTTGAGACCAAAATAGTTGATTCTGGAAGAGTAGTAGTTTTACGACTTGTATCAGAAAGCGGGAAGCTAACAGATGGGAAAGCTAGAAAATTATTTTCTTAGTGTTGTATGATACTGTTAAGAACTTGTTGTTCGGTGGAAATATGTAAGACCTATTTATAAAAGTCAAAGTGAAACATATTCTGGTCTCGTAGGAAATAGAAAAAAAATGAGTAAATGGGAGGAGGTGGTAACCGGTAACGCATGGGATTGATGTTCCATAATGAAGGAAAGCGTTTCACCATTACTCCTTGTATTTACTAACTGCCTTATTCTTATGAAACTTTCATGTCACGGGCGTAGTGTACGCCGCACGATGTAAACCTCCAAACCAATACCCTTTATGAGCATCCCAAAGTTTGTGACATGTGTTAGATGTCTCGAGTATTTTCATGGGTAAATGTGTAGAATAGTGTTACGTATAGCATGGTGGTATGCCAGTGGCCATGGTAGAGTCGGTATGGATTTGCCATAGAATAGGCGCGGCCAAAATTAGGGTTTGGGTGCAAACCGAGATGTTTTGGCTTTGAGCCGCAAGTTAGGTGGCAAACTTGAACCGTCGAGATCTGTATCTCTGAGGGAAGGATGGACGTTGATTATTGCAAACCTTCGTTTTAGTATCCAGCGTTGAGCATGGCTTTTCCATAGAGTAGGCGCGGCCAAAATTAGGGTTTAGGTGAAAAAACGTGATGTTTTGGCTTTGGGCTACAAGTTTCCATGCGTTAGGCGAACTTGGATGGTCGAGATCTGCATCTCAAAGAGAAGGGTAGCCGTTGATTATTGCAACCCTTTTTTTGGTAGCTGGCGGCATGAAAATATGGCCTGCAAGCTAGGATTTTGGTGTAGTTAGGCGCGACCAAAAGTTAGGGTCTTGAACTAGTTTGGGCGCGACCACAATTAAGGCTTGGCGTTGGGCCACAATTTTCCACGTGTTAGCTGGTGACCTTGGACGGTTAAGATCTGCATCTTATATGGAAGGGTGGTCGTTGATCATTGCAACCCTTCATTTTGGCAGCCAGTGACGTGAACGAAAGGCTAGCATGGTATAGGCGCGGCCAAAACTAGGGTTTAGTGCAAACCGTGGCGTTTGTCTTTGGGACACAAGTTGACATACGTTAGGTGGCGAACTTGGATGGTCGAGATCTGCATCTCAAATAGGTGGGTAGCCATTGATTATTTAAACCCTCCGTTTTAGCATCCAGTGTTGAGCATGGCTTTACCATAGAGTAGGCGCGACCAAAATTAGGGTTTAGGTGCAAACTGTGGCGTTTGGACGCAAGTTTCCATGCGTTAGGTGGTGAACTTGGATGGTAGAGATCTGCATCTCAGGTGGAAGGTCGGTCGTTGATCGTTGCAACCCTTCAAGTAGCCAAAAACATAGTTTAGGCCGGCATGGCTTTGGTATTGAGTAGGCGCGTCCAAATTTTGCCCTTAGGCCGGAAGTTTGCAATTCGTTTTTAGTGGAAAACTCGGAGGGACGAGATCTGTATCTCAGGTAAAAGGGTGGTTGTTGATATTTGCAACCCTTCTTGTAGCCAGCGGTATAATTTAGGCCGGTATGGCTTTGGTATTGGCACGATGGTGCGGCTGGCATGGTTGGAATGCCTTGGCGCAAAGACGTGGATGACATGGTTTGTCATTGGCACGGTGGTGCGGCTAGCATGGTTGACATGCCTTGGCGCTGGGACGTGGCTGACATGGTTTTCCATTGGCACGATGGTGCTGATAAGCACATAAGTGCACTATTTTATACCCATATTTATATTAGCTAGGTCTCAATTTTATCACTAATAATCTTCTTTGTAGGTGTTTTTGTCAAATAAGCACTTATGGAGAAAGTTTCTTGAAAAGTGGTTTTTGTACCCCGGAGGACACATGTTATTCAGATTCTCAATGTTGGTTAAGGGACACCTCAATTACTAAGGGACACCTTATTTGATAAGGGGAAACTTCTTTACTAATCATCACCTATTGCTATTCGCACTCCATCACTCAGGATAAGGGGTGACCTTCTTCTTCATTTGAATTTCAATTTTGGCGGGAAACATAGTGGCAGAATTAGGGTTTGTCTTTTGGAGGTGTTCTAGTGAGACTCAAGAGCTTAAATTTAATAGGAATCTTCCTTAATCCTAAACAGGCATGGTATGATCGATCATTTTGATCTGAATTAGTTAGAATGATGATTTGAAGCAATCAGAGTGAAGAACAGTTTTGGCGGGAAAATGGGTTTTAATGCAACATAATTAGGGTTGAAGATTTGGAGGAGATTTAAGTCGATTTGATCGCTGAAACTTCTTGGGTGAGTTTGTTATGGCGTAACAGAGATGGTATGATCAATGGTTTGGGTTAGAATTGGCTGGAACGTCAGATGGAATAAATCAGGGAGTTACGTGTTTCAATAAACCCGATATTGCTGTTTTGGATTTGGTGGATTTTTAGGATGATTCAAGTGCTACTATCGATTGGATTGGGCCTGTTTGACTAAAACAGGAATGGTAAGAACTTTGAATTTGAGAAAAGAGGATCGTTACCTGGGTTTCTCATGAAACAGGAAAGAATATATTCTCGGTTATATTGTGAGATATTTTTGGAAGAATTGTGTGTGGTTACGCGTGTTCTGTGTGTGTTTGACTCAAACATAAACATTCAGCAGCATATGTGGAGTGTTTCAACAGATGCAAACTCATGGAGGAGATAAAAAAGGGTAAGAAAATATCCCGAGATTATTTGCTTTCACTGCCGAGATATGGGGATTTTATGGAGTAATGATGAGTTATTTGCGGCCCTGTTGAGTATAAATTTGAGGCTGGTGTAGCAGAGAAAGATATCGAGTGATTGGGGGAGAGAACTGAGGTTGCAGAGCAACTTCTCTGCTGCTGCAGAGAAGAAGAAGAAGAAGAACATACGACTCAATAGGACTGTCGTTTTAGAACTGTCGCTGTTCATTTCATGAACGACAGTTTCCTAATATTCTGTAGCAGTGCAGATTGTAATGGCAAGTTTTTAACGCCTATTAAGCGTTGCAAATTCCCGGTTTATGTTATTTTTCTCCTTTTCTTCATTGTAAACACCATTTGAGCTAATAAAAATATTTTGAGAGTGTCTACATCATGAGTAGCTAAACCCCTACACTGGGTTGACGGAGGAAGCCGAACTTTACACATGGGTGAATTTTATTTAATTTTTATATATGAATTTTGCATTAATTATAATTTGATTAAATTGGTTGTCATTCATTAGATAGGTTATGCTTTGTTTAGATAATCTATGCTTAGGGATACAGTCAATCTTTTGAGAATCTACCTTGGCAAAAAAATAAGAGTCCTTGTTTATATTGAGATATAATTGTTGAAAAATAAATAATTGAACCTATTGATATGAATTCGGTGGAATCCTAGGCCCAGTGAATCTCTCTTCTTTTTATTATTTTTATTTAAACCTTTTAATTTAATCTTAACAACTTCCGAGAGAACGAATCTTTTATTGCTACTACGAACATTCATAAAAGCCTTAAATCAGGTGTCGCTGGCATGGTTGGCATGCCTTGGCGCGGAGATGTGGCTGGCATGGTTTGCCATTGGCACGGTGGTGCAGCTGGCATGGTTGGCATGCCTTGGCGCGGAGACGTGGATGGCGTGGTTTTCCATTGGAACGGTGGTGCGGTTGGCATGCCTTGGCGCAGGGACGTGGCTGGCATGGTTTTTCATTGGCACGGTGGTGCCGCTGGCATGGTTGGCTTGCATTGGCGCATGGACGTGGCTGGCATGGTTTTCCATTGGCACGGTGGTGCGACTGGTATGGTTGGCGTGCCTTGGCGCAGGGACGTGGCTGGCATGGTTTGTCATTGGCACGGTGGTGCGGCTGGCATGGTTGGCATGCCTTGGCGCAGGGACGTGGCACGGTTTTTCATTGGCACGGTTAGAGAATTAGGGTTATGCATATATAGAGGTGATGTCAGTTAATACTAAGGGTTCTGCCGTGGAACATGCCGCATGTATATAAAAAAAAAGGTACCCTGGTAATTCTTACGTAAGCACGTTGATTGGTTCAATAAATGCACTATTGTTCATAGTGACGTCATGTTAGATATGCGGTTTTACGATTTTATCCCTAAGCTAAAAACCACCATCAACATTAAGTCCTATGCTTAGCGCGCAACAGTAGCATTGTTGCGAGGTAAGCATGAGATGGTGACAGAAGATAGAAAAATCAAGAGAGCAAGACGTGAGGAGATTATCGAGGAAAATCAACTAACCTTTAGTAAAGGTGTTATAAGCCTGTGATCCTTGTGCCAGTGGATTTTGGATAGGTTCACTTTGATCATAGGATGTTGGCACCGTTAAATTGAAGTAGCGAATGGGAGACTTAGGTGCGATTTGGATACAAATTAGATTGGCGCGTCTTGGGCGCAACTTGGCTTGGATGTGACTCAGGCGGCTTGGGTGTGGCTTGTCTCGGTGAGGTTTGGGCATGGCTTGGATCGGTACGATTTGGCCGCGGCTTAGGCATGGCTTGGATCGGCGCGGCTTGGCTTGGGCGCATCTTGGATGGCTTGGGCACGACTTGGGTTGGGTGAGGAGATGGTGGCATTGTCTTGGCCACGGATTGGTAGCGCCATGGAGCGTTGCCTTCGCGGGCCCAGTTGCCTTTTCGTTGTGTATTTTAAACAAGAAACCCTTTTTCCATCCTAATTCTAAAAGGGTTGTGCTTATAAGAGGAATTATTCTTCAAGCCAAACTCCAAAAGTAATGTGCATATAAAGGGTGTCGCGCCTCTTGTATTTTTATAGTATTGGCCATGTTTTCACGTCTCCGTATTAGCATCAAAGCAGAGAAGTAGGCGAGCGCATTCCAGGTATGTGCTCTAACGTTTTTCTTCTCTCTTTTTTTTTGTCGGTGCAAACCCTAGCCATAGATTTATTCTCCATGAACCGGTAGAAATACTTTTGCATGAATGATTCTTCCTCGCTAGCAGTATCATAGTAACATTAGTCATCATACCGATAGTAAGAAAACCAAATATTATACAACATGCGTGTATGAGTAGGTTGATGCCATTATTTCTCTTCTTATGAAAACCTAGCTTCAAGATTGCGTTTCCATTTTGTCGTAGGTTGTTGGTGTGGATAGGGTGAAAACTTAAACTCCTTTTTTGGTTTCGCAGTGCATAATGGGATCTTCTAGTGACAGACGTGCCTCAAACTCCCTAGGGAAAAATATTAAAATCGGTGAAAACCAGTTTTCTTCTCATGGGGAGGCACTGAATATAATTGAATTTATGTTCCGCGAAGCTGGCGAGATCATTTGGTACATGCCTTTGGAGGAAGAATGGGAAGGCAACGAAACTCCTTCACGACCAGTTGTTAGGGTGGGACAGTTTGCTTCTCGGTTGAAACGGCGGAAAACCGGGCTTGTGGAACTTTTAGGGAAAAATCAACATGGCTCCCTTGTCTAAGACGGTGTCATAACCCTTGATTCTGATGTAAGTGAATCGGGAAATTCTCATCGAAAGGTCGCTGAGAAGACTTCCGAGGGAGATAATGATGCTTCGGTTGGTGACACTGAAGAAAATTTTGTAGCGGATGATGAAATTATTGTCGGTGACATTGGGGAAGTCGTGGTAGCATATGTTGGGTCAGTCGTTGAGGCGGATGTTGGTAAAGAGGCGGACGATGTTTCTACTGAGACGACTTCCGGGTGGGATGCTGAGGTTGATGTTGCCGATGCGATTTCTGGGTGGAACCTTTGCTTCCCGAAATATTATTGGGGAAGGTTTTTGAAAGGGCTATGATTGAGGCGTTGGCAACTCACGCATCTGGTTCCGATAACTAGCTTCTCATTTTTTACTGTTCCTATTCGTTGAGTAGTCGATGCTTTACAGATTCATTTTTACCCTCCTTGTATTACGAAGTTAGGGATTCGTCGATCAACGTCCCGTTTGTGGTTTCACATTCTTGAATAAAACTTCTTATTTGAAAGACCCAAATCATCCATTAAAACAAGTTGTTGCCCTTCGTTATTCTTACATTTTTCCCTTCGGAGCCTTGAATAATTGAAATAAGGTATCTCTGGTCGTGGATTGATGATTTCTTGAAGATTTAGAATTTATTGGGTATACTTTTTTTTTTTTTTTTTTTTTGAGATTCAGAACACTCATTCGGAAAGAAAGGTATGTTCTCAAATAAAAACGAAGCCCTAATGAAGAATGCAAATGGTGCATTCATCTCGGGGGAATACAAATATCAAGTGGAATGAGAAATTGCTAAAGGAAATACTAGGGGAGCTGGAAGAGAAAGTAGTACAGCGTTTTAGGGATTGAAAGGATTGAGCCATCGCGAGTGAACTATCACACCTCCCATCTTTTATGTGTTGATGAGCTTGCAATAACCCTTCAGAAGGACATCTGCCACCAGATATGGCTCGTCTTCTTTTTCCTTGGGTAAATCGGTTCGAACACCTATCTTCACCGTCATCTTCCCGACTTGAAACGAGTTTGCTTTGACCACCACATATCTGATTTGAAATGAGTTTGGGTGTTTTTTAATAGCTTGAATCTTGGTATTATCTATTTTGATTGCAGCTTCCAAATTCTTAGAAAAGCGTTCGAACAACCAGCGCCCCACTCACATCTCTTGACAGCGTCCGCGTCGGTAGTCGTGTTGAGTCCCCATGAAAGAATAGGAGCAGACATGACTGGTTGTAGAGGAGATCGTTCGGCCAAATTAATTGCGTTTGGAATCTATGAGTTAGCGCCAACGGGTTTTCCCCAGGTGACCGAGTTCTATTGATAAATTGTTGATACGGTAGCAAGTGGGATGGCTTGTTGGAGATTCTTTCGGGTGTTGACATCGGAAGAGGGGATGTTCCCAATTTCTCCTTGTTGTCGAGTACCCACAAGTGCCCCAATATCATGTCGTAACCTAGTTCTTTGACAATGTGGAATTTGATATGCGTTATAGCGTATCCCATCCTGATCTCGAGGTTAATGTAGCCGTACGCGTTCAAGGCTTCCCCTTCCAGGCTCCTAATCACGGGCGGGGAATGGGTAGCCTCTTACTTCGAAAATCCCGCAGCTTTCAGAGTCTTAAAGGTAACAATGTTTAAGTCAGAGGTCGCGTCAATTAGCATGTTTCCAAATTCAACACCTCTTAAATAGGGCGTGGTCAGCATTCCACGGTTGTCCTTTTTAGTTCCACTTCCTGAGAGAGCTTGGGCTCTTGGCGTGGCTTCCGTAGTGGGAAAAAGCCGTTTGCCCGACACGACACGATTGAGAGCCGTGAAGATATCTTGGCACTGCACCTTGGAAAGGTAGATAATTTCACATACATGCTACATCATGGATCGTACAGTCTCATGCACGGAGTCCCTAGAGACTTCACAGTTCCTCACAGGAAGTGGGTCTGGATGTACTCCCTCGTTCCCCAACTGAAGTTCCATTGCTTTTATCTTTTCTTTGAAGATATGCTTTAGTCGATTGCAATCACTGGTTGGGTGGTGAACAAATATGTGGTAGTGGCAGTATTTGGGGTTTGCCATCTCGGCCTCAGTCGGTGGGCATCTAAGAGACGGTCGTCTGATAACATCATCTTGAATCCGTGCTTCTAAGAGATAGATCACCTCCTCAATGGGAAACGGGAAATCTATAATATTTCCTTCAGTTTCGTGATGAAGCATGGGAGCTTTAGCGGCGGCCTTCCGTGGCGGAGTTGCTCGTCGTTCCGGTGCTTCACATTTAGGCTGCTGGTCTGCAGCCGAGGCTTTCCTTTTTCCTTCCTCATTTACTACGCTCACAGAGGAGGGACCTACATTGTACTGCTTGTTGATGAGACGTTTATTCCCGCTAGTTTCACGCACGTCCTCGGTTTTGGTTGGTCTAGCTCTTTCTAATAATGTTGGCACTGTTGTTTCTGATCGCCTGACAGCTTCATGGAGCTCAGAGAACGTCTGGAAACGCAGGTTCTCTAGCAAGGCGCGATAAATGAGGGCCATACCGTTGATGCATGAATTCACCAACTGTTGCTTAGTCACGTTTGGGTTGTGACAGTCTAGTGCTTGAACCCTGAACCTCTTGACAAAATCATTTGGATATTCGTTATCCCACTGGTACATCCTTCCTAGGTACGAGAAGGTAACTGGTTCAGACACAAAGAAGTACTTCTTTTAAAATGCGGTAACCATGCCACCCTAGTTGGGGATGCTTTTTGGCGCGATGTTGTTGTACCATGTGTATGCTCTTCCGGTAAATGATTTCAAAAACTCCCTCAGACGATGAATGTGATTGTATTCATGTTCGCCTAAGGACTCCATGATTCGAGAGACATGCTCGCGTGCATTTCCAGTGCCATCGTACAGGGTGAATTAGGGAGAGGAGTATCCTTTTGGAAGAGGAATTCTTTGCATTTCAGGTGGGTAAGGAGGTTGATGCTGATGCATGTCTATTTCATCATTCTTGATTAGATTCCGGAGAAGTTGCTCCAGATCTTCTCGTGTGACAAAATTGGACGGCTGATTTCTTTCCAATGGGGTTCTGGCATGAATCTCCTCATCCGCAGAGATGCGTTCTGCCGAGGTGCTGGCACCGGGGGTGTTGGAGGAGTTTCTAATCGGCTCTGGAGTGCGTGACTCATGCGACATCCGCTCTGTCATGGCTTTGAAAAAGACGAGTACTTCTTTCTGTGTCGATACCATGTCCGTCTGGGCTCTATCGAGAACCTCCTGTAGTTCTATCAAATCAGCGATGGTGATATATGGTCGGCTTCCTATGGTTCCTCCGGTTTCTCGTCCCGTTGGTGGGGTAATTGGAGCCTTAATGGCGGTTGGAGGAGCCATGATTGATGAAGCGTTAGGAGCGGTAGTGGCAGCTCCGGCCCTGGTGACTGGCGGCATAACTCCTGAAGGAGCGCTTTTAGTACTGCCAGGATTAGCAAGTTACGTAGGAACATTAGAGGAGGCAGCGGGTCTAGCCCTGGTGATCGGTGGTGGTATATCTAAAGGAATTCTTTCGATGCTGCTGGGGTCAGTGGGTGGCGTAGTGATGTTTTTGGAAGTAGCGTTAACACCAGGGACATATTCTGCGTTGGTGTTCTCGGCAGCTGATCCAGATCTGAGTTCCACCATGTTGGAGTTGGAAGTGAAAGGTGATATCGGAAATTTGGAAATTAATATTGCAACCGAGAGATTGACCTCCCACTGTGGTCGCCAATTGTTTGAGGGTGAAAACGGTTTCTGCTAATTTTGTTAATTTCGGGTTTGTGGGTGAGAAACAAATTTAAACCCTAAACAATATACTGCAAGGGAGTACTTTAGATTCAAGAGATCAATCAGTACAAATCCAGCCTAAACCAAGAAATGGCCTTTCCAAACTTGCTTCGGTTACAAAGTGAAGGAGAAGGGTTGGTTTTGGGGAGGGAAGCGAAGAGAGTGTTGAGACCAGAATATTTGATTCTGGAAGAGTAGTAGTTTTACGACTTGTATCAGAAAGAGGGAAGCTAACAGATGAGAAAGCTAGCAAATTATTTTATGAGTGTTATATGCTCCTGATGAGAACTTGTTGTTCGGTAGAAATAGGTAAGACCTATTTATACAAGTCAAAGTGAAACGTAATCTGGTCTCGTAAGAAATAGAAACGGATGAGTAAATGGGAGGATGTGGTAACCGGTAACGCCCGGGATTGATGTTCCATAATGAAGGAAAGCATTTCACCATTACTCCCTGTATTTACTAACCTCCTTATTCTTATGACACTTTCATGTAACGGGGCGTAGTGTACGTCGCACATTGTAAACCGCCAAACCAATAACCTTTATGAGCATCTCCCAGTTTGTGACATGTGTTAGATATCTCAAGTGTTTTCATGGAAAAACATGTAGCATGATGTTACGTGTAGCATGGTGGCATGCCAGTGGCCATAGTAGAGTCGGTATGGCTTTTCCATAGAATAGGCGCGGCCAAAATTAGGGTTTGGGTGCAAACCGTGACGTTTTGGCTTTGGGATGCAAGTTAGGTGGAGAACTTGAACGATCAAGATCTGCACTCAGAGGGAAGGATAGCCGTTGATTATTGCAAACCTTCGTTTTAGCATCCAGCGTTGAGCATGGCTTTTCCATAGAGTAGGCGCGGCCAAAATTAGGGTTTAGGTGCAAAACTGTGATGTTTTGGCTTTGGGCCACAAGTTTCCATGCATTAAGTGGCAAACTTGGATGGTCGAGATCTGCATCTCAAAGAGAAGGTAGCCGTTGATTATTGCAACCCTTTGTTTGGTAGCTGGCGGCATGAAAGTAAGGTCGGCAAGCTAGGATTTTGGTGTAGTTAGGCGCGGCCAAAAGCTAGGGTCTTGGCGTAGTTTGGGCGCAACCACAATTAAGGATTGGCGTTGGGCCACAAGTTTCCAAGTGTTAGCTGGTGACCTTGGACGGTTAAGATCTGCATCTTAGATGGAAGGGTGTCCGTTGATCGTTGCAACCCTTCGTTTTGTCAGCCAGTGACGTGAAGGAAAGTCTGGCATGGTATAGGAGCATCCAAAACTAGGGTTTAGTGCAAACCGAGGCGTTTTGCTTTGGGCCGCAAGTTTCCATGTGTTAGGTGGCGAACTTGGATGGTCGAGATCTGCATCTCAAAGAGGAGGGTAGTCGTTAATTATTGTAACCATCTGTTTTAGCACCCAGTGTTGAGCATGGCTTTACTATAGAGTAGGCGCGGCCAAAATTTGGGTTTAGGTGCAAACTGTGGCGTTTGGATTTGGGCCGCAAGTTGTCATGCGTTAGGTGGAGAACTTGGATGGTCGAGATCTGCATCTCAGGAGGAAGGGTGGCCGTTGATCGTTGCAACCCTTCTGGTAGCCAGCGGCATAGTTTAGGTCATCATGGCTTTGGTATTGAGTGGGCGCGGCCAAATTAGGGTTTAGGTGCAAACTATGTTATTTTTTCCATGGGCCGGAAGTTTGTCATGCGTTTTTGGTGGAAAACTTGGAGGGTCGAGATCTGTATCACAGGTGGAAGGGTGGCCGTTGATCGTCGCAACCCTTCTGGTAGCCAGCGACATAGTTTAGGCCGGCATGGCTTTGGTATTGGCACGATGGTGCGGCTGGCATGGTTGGCATGCCTTGGCGCAGAGACGTGGATGGCATGGTTTGCTTTTGGCACGGTGGTGCGGCTTGCATGGTTGGCATGCCTTGGCGCAGGGACGTGGCTGGCATGGTTTTCCAATGGCACGGTGGTGCGCCTGACATGGTTGGCATGCCTTGGTGTGGAGACGTGGCTGTCATGGTTTTCTATTGGCACGGTGGTGCGGCTGGCATTGTTGGCATGCCTTGGCGCAGGGACGTGGCTGGCATGGTTTTCCATTGGAACGGTGGTGCGGTTGGCATGGTTGGCATGCCTTGGCGCAAGGACGTGGATGGAAGGGTTTGCCATTGGCACGGTGATGCGGCTGGCATGGTTGGCATGCCTTGGCGCAGGGACGTGGTTGGCACGGTGGTGCGGCTGGCATGGTTGGCATGCCTGGGCGTATGGACGTAGCTGGCACGGTTTTCCATTGGCACGGTAAGAGAATTAGGGTTATGCATATACAGAGGTGATGTCAGTTAATACGAAGGGTTCTGCCGTGGAACATGACGCATGTATATAAAAAAAAAGGTACCCTGGTAATTCTTACGTAAGAATGTTGATTGGTTCAATAAATGCGTTATTGTTCATAGTGACGTCATGTCAGATATGCAATTTTACGATTTTATCCCTAAGATAAAAACCACCATCAACACTAAGAGAAAAGACCGTTCTCTGAGAGACTCGTGAATACAGGATAAGCACATGGCCATTAATGTGTTGGCTACAGAATACACAATCTCAGGAATCAATATGTGTTGATATTCCGGTTTTATTATATGGGGGACTTGGTTCAAGACTGGTTTCACCACTGAACCCCGATAAGTCTTTGAATTTCTTACACTAAGTGAAGGTTCAAATCCAAAAGATCCATATCATTTATGTGTTTATTTCTACGAAGATGCTTATTTCCCAACTAAGCGTGAACTACGTTGGCTTGATCCCACTCGGGTACGTAGGCAGTCATTTAGGTGATACAACCACTCTGATTTAAAAGTTTTTTTTTACTTTGTTTTTATGTTTTTTCAATTTTGAAAATAGGGGAGAATATTGGATATTTTCAAGATTGTTTGTCGCTATTCCGGGGGGTGTAGCCCCTCCCGGCTCCCTACAGAGTGCGAGACAGCGTCTCGGGGATTTTTTTTCAGTTAATGAATTTGAAAACCTATTCGGTTTTCCAGAAATTTCCACAAAACGTATTTGTTCCCATAGGGTTTCTTCAAGAGACACCATTAATGGATGCCCATTGAAAGCGTCTGTTCGTGATGGAAATACATGAATCCCTCTTTAAATAGTGAAGGATTTCTCCCATCTCAATCATCAAAATTCTCTTTCTCTCTAAGCATTTTCAGAAACCAAATATTGTGTGTTCTTGGTTGGATCAAGGGAGTACAACTCTTGAATTCAACAACGTTGTTAGGGCTTCATTGTATCCTCAAGGAAATATTTCGCCGACCAATTGTACTCACCAATTATTTGGGAAGGGTCGAAATAATTGCTGAAAAGAATTGTAAGGCCTTGAAGCTTGTAATACAACATTCTTCTTTTCAATCTCTATTTTCATCCTCTAGTCAAAGAAATCAAAAATCAAATCTAAAATATTTTCCAACACAGTTGAGCCATGGTTGGTATTTAAATTGGTTATGTTTAGAGCCCTCATGTTAAAAGTTGTGTTTTGTCTGAAGAAAGAAGAAATCTTTAAGTAACAAAACAAAAGTTTTAGCAGCTTATTTTAATAATAAGCTGCGGGAAGAAACTACCACCGAGCAATCCCATAGTTTGATGAAAGCCTCATAAAACAAAAAAACATTACACTGCCTATTAGTAGATCGATAATAACGGGCATCTCCAATATTAGATGTTTTTCTGATAGAATCGTGAAATTATCGGACAATAATTACTGCAATGCTAATATAAAATTTGACTACATCCTAATCATAATTACATAACGAAAGAAAAAACTGTTGTCAAGAAAGTGAAAACGAATAACGCATTATAGCATTGCTCATACCTGGTTTGCTTGCAAGAGTCGATTCTTTTCTTGAAGTAGTTTCACCTCTTCACGCAGTTTTTCAAGCTCTTCTGCCGACGAGGAACGTGACTGATGCCCGTTGCAGAACCTCCGAAACCCCATGTACCTGGAAGCAATTCTGCTAGCCATCTCTCCCTTCTACGAGTTTTAAAACTCCAAAGAAGAATAAGAAAGATTGCATGCAAGTATGCAACTGCCTGACGAAGTTTCCCTATAATAAAAATCATTTTTTGGGATCAGCCTTTTTTTTGGGACCATTGTTTTATTTTGGATAAGATATTAGAATTAAATCTAGGTCACCCCTTATCTAGATATTTATATTAATACCTAAATTACCCTCCGGATTAATTTTGGGTAATGATTAGTTAGTGTTAATAATAAGTGTAATGATTAAGTTAAAGATAATTAGTGAGATTAAAAAATCAGACGGTTTTTTTTTTAAAAAGAAGTAGAATTATTGAGAGAGTAAAGTTTGAGAAGATGAAGAAGAAAAACATGGATTTTACCAACCACAATAAGAGGAAGAGTATTTGGGTACCCAGATATGCTTCAAACTTAGATAATATTGGTTGAATTGATCCAAATTTTCAAAAAAAAATGTAAATTTTTAAGTGATTTGGGCTTGTTCGGTTACCTTATATGAAGAACAGGTAACCGAACACACCTGAAAGTGTAGTTCGGTTACTTTCTCCAAACACGTAGGTTACTGAACTCGCTCTTAACGGAGGTTTTTAGTCTTTTGGTTAACACGCAGGTTACCAAACTTTGTTTATATGATTTACAGAGTAATGTTCGGTTTGCCCGCAATGTTGCCGAACTTTAGGGTCTAGAAGTTCGGTTGGTTCGCAACCTATATCTAACTGAAATTCGCGTTGATTAAGATTTTACCAAGTGTACAAAGTTCGGTTGTTTCGAAAACTTCATACCAACCAATATCTAACTGAACTACACGCAATTAGTGAAGAGTTCGGTTTGCCAAGGTTTTTTGCGAACAAACCGAACATAGTGCGACAAGTTCGGTTAAATTGAAACTCAATATAGTGGGCAAAATAGCACAGTTCGGTTACATTGATTTTTTTTTTTTTTTTTGTAATATTGGTAAAGTTCGGTTAGAAAAAAGTTTTAGCCTTCTTTGCGAATCAACCGAACATAGTGGGCAAAGTTCGGTCAAATCAAAACTCAACATAGTGGGAAAAATAACATAGTTCGGTTACTTTTTTTTTTTTTGTAATATTGGTAAAGTTCGGTTAGAAAATAGTTTTAGCCTTCTTTGTGAGCCAACCGAACATAGTGGGCAAAGTTCGGTTAAATCAAAACTCAACATAGTGGGAAAAATAACACAGATCGGTTACATTGGATTTTTTTTTTAATATTGGTAAAGTTCGGTTAGAAAATAATTTTAGACTTTTTTTGCGAACCAACCAAACTCAACATATTGATTTTCAGAGAAGGGTTCGGTTAGCAACATATTGATATGCAAACCAACCGAACTTTGAGTTCGGTTAATAAAAAATTAATTCGTGATAACCGAAATGTTCTTCTGTTCTTGGTTTCAGAATGTTCGGTTAGCAAACTAGTTTTTTTTAAACTATTCCTAACCGAACGTGCCACTGTAACTTCCATTTAAACCATATTTTGATGATTTCTACTCAATTTTCTCAATAAAAAACGAATTAAAAGTGATGGGGTTTTCAACGAACGAGTAACGTCAAGGAAAGAGAGAAGAAGAAGAGAAGAATTATTTTTTTCTTCAAAGTGATGGGTTTTTGATGCCCCTGCTATCTCTGTTGTTGTTTTTTATTTTGGTTAATGATTCATTTAAATTAGATGTATATGATTAGATTTATATAGTTATTAGGTTAGTTTTAATTTAAATTAAAGTAAAGGGTAAATGTGTAATTGTCTAACTTTAGGACACCTCTTATAAGTATAGGGAGGTTGGCCTAATAAAACCATGGTCCCAAAAAAAACCATGGTTCCCAAAAAATCGTTCTATAATAAATAGAATTGGAGCAAGAAATTGTGAAAACTACCGTGAGACCCATTTTTCAGTTTTTCTCCACCCTCAAACCCACAGCTGAAAAAAATCACGTGCGCCCCCATATATTGGGAAATAATTATCGCGAGACCCATTTTTGGAAAGTTATATTTCGTCGGAGATTTCTTTTCCTCTTAATGGCTAACGTACCGTTTTTTTTTTCGGGAAGAGAGATGTAATAATCCATCTTAGTCTGCAACTTTTACCACAACGAAGCAATCCTAAAGAACATAAAATTAAAGAGTCAGTGAAAAATGAATGAGTGAAACTTGATTAAGAAGAAAAACTCATGACGAAAGATGATAAGAAATGGGATGAAGATATGTAATAAAAGTAATTACCAGCAGATTTAGGAAGAGATCTCCAACAACCTTCGCCATGAGTTTTGATGTAATTAATAAGTCGTTGATCTTCTTCTTTTGTCCAAACTCCTTTGTTTGTATGAGCTTTCTCACAACATGGTGAACGTCCCATGTTTCTGATCAATTTTGGAAGAAGAATAAGAAAGATAAGAAGAGTTTAGAGGATGATGATGGGGAGAAAAAGAGATGGATTGATTTTATATGGAGAGAAAGGAGAGGGCCTAACTTAAGTCTGGTTAAGAGAGGGAGAGAGAAGTGGAAGAAGACTCGATCTTTATGGGAAGAGTATTTTGACCGAGTTGGTGGAAGGAAGGAAAAGACGAGTGAGTGGTTTAAAAAGGAGATAGCTGGATTTGGAGTCGTTGGAGTGTTGTGTACTGGTGTTGGACGGGTGGTGGTGCCGGTGTTGACATGCTTAGTGTAACTCATAAATTTTTACACCACCACCAACATTTATGCTGTCCAAGACACAACATGTTTGTTCACCGGTTTATCTGAATTAACGTACTGACATGCCCATAAGTATCTAAGCACTGCTACTTAGAATTTTGTAGTTGTGTATGTGCTTGGATTTTTGTGGAACAGTTCTCTAAGGATTACTGGAGCATATGTATCTCCTTATTTCTACTAAGAACAGATTCTAACATGACCGTAGTGGTATCTTCTCCCCCCTTTTTATTTTATTTTGTTAATCATTTTGGTATATTCTTTTTCTAAGTATTTTTCTTTTACAAAAACAGATAGCTTCTTCCCATATTTTTCAAATGTATCTCGATGCTGCTCTTTACCACTCTCGGTATTGTTGAATAATTTGTTATGCAGCTCTGAAAATGGATGCATAACCTATTATGCATTTACAAAATTTATTGCATAACTAGTTATGCAGTCCAGAAAACGGTTGCATAACACGTAATGCAACAACTTTTTTTTTACTATTGAAACCAACAAAAAACAAGGTTGCATAACTTGTCATGCACCTACAATAATATCTACATAACATGTTACGCAGTCTTGAAAATGGATACATAACATGTTATGCATCAATTTTTTATGTATGGACTAAAATCAACCAAAAAAATGATTACATAACTTGTTATAGATGCATAACTTTGTTATGCAGATGCATAATTTGTTATGCAGATGAGAAATTTGTTGCATAGTTCGTTATGCGTCTGCAAAATGTGTTATGCATCTTTTTTGATGGCTGCATAATGGTTATGTAGTCAGTTTCCGAAAATTTTCCCTAAAATGATGATCACCTCCAATTTTTTCGTGAAAAATAAAAAATTGATATTCTTGTTAGTACTCGTTGCATAGCTCTCTTAAAAAGATTTCCAACGATATAAAATTTGTAAAATTCCAAGGCGCGGATTTTTAGATATATTATATCCAAGTTGCGTTGCCAATTATACCCCTGATGCATAATCCTTCATGCGGATGCATAATCCGTCATGCAGACATTTTTAATAATTTCATATAATTATGGGTGTCACAAAAATAATTATGGATGTCACGGTACCTAAAATTAATTGTGGGCCTAAAATGAGAATATTATTTTTTTATTTTTTTGGGCTTGCGCCCAACAGCCCAGTTTGGAGCCCATGGTAAGGTAAGCCCAACAGTAATTCTGTAAGATGTTCACGCTAAATGACTAAATTTAAGGGCATTATCGTCTTCTTAAAGAAACTTTTGTGTAAAACCCTAGGCTATATATTAAAACCTCAAACCCTTGCGCAGTCTCTCTGTTTTTTTTTTTCTTCGTCTCACTATCACAAATTTTAATCTGCAACTCATTTCTGGGCGATTCTCATCCATTTTGATTCACCATGCCTCCAAAAATGGATCCCACGCAGATAGTAGAAGTATACGTAAGAGTAACAGGTGGTGAAGTAGGAGCAGCAAGTTCTCTAGCACCAAAAATCGGCCCACTGGGTTTATCACCAAAGAAAATCGGTGAAGATATTGCTAAAGAAACAGCTAGAGACTGGAAGGGTTTGAGAGTAACAGTGAAGTTAACAGTGCAGAATAGACAAGCAAAAGTATCAGTAGTACCATCAGCAGCAGCATTAGTAATCAAAGCATTGAAAGAACCAGAAAGAGATAGGAAGAAAGTTAAGAATATCAAACATACTGGTAATATATCTTTTGATGATGTTATTGAAATTGCTAAAGTCATGAAACCTAGATCTATGGCTAAGGATTTGAGTGGTACTGTTAAGGAGATTTTGGGGACTTGTGTTTCTGTTGGGTGTACTGTTGATTCTAAAGATCCTAAAGATGTTCAGGAGCAGATTGATAATGGTGATGTTGAGGTTCCTGATCTTGATTGAAGTAATGGGTGTCTTTTGAGGGTTGGATTTTCCAGGTACAAACATAAGAATTTTTGGTTTTTTTTTTTTTAATTTTTGGTTTTTCTTGCTTTTTCTTATTGCTTTAATAGAGGAATTTCAGATACTTAACTGAAAAACATTTTGGAAATGTGAATTTTGAACATCTTAGGGTTTTGATTTATTTACTGCAGAAGATTAATTTGTGGTAATATAAATTGATTTGGGGTTGTTAGTCTCTTTGAATTTCAA
This sequence comes from Papaver bracteatum, assembly GCA_023529315.1. NCBI lineage: Eukaryota > Viridiplantae > Streptophyta > Magnoliopsida > Ranunculales > Papaveraceae > Papaver > Papaver bracteatum. The sequence continues at coordinate 373,961 of JAJJWX010000125.1, forward strand.
GTTATATGTGTTCATCGTATTTTCATGTTTCAATGGTAATAGCCTGTTAGAAAACTAAGTATTACAAATGTGAATTTTTGGGCTAACCCCATTGGAGTGTGTTTTATGTTTCAGAAACTTGAATTTCAATTGTCTATACATGTAGTATAAGTTGTTTAGGATTTTTTTGCACATACTTGTCCAACTTGTTCATTTTATATGCTGATTTTAGACCTTAAATGGCTTAACCCATCTGATCCAATAGAACTAGAATATGGTTTTTGTGGGGATAGCAAAGTGAAACTGAATTTGGAATGAGAATCCGGGGACTAATTGCTTAATCTATTATTTTAGAGCTGGAAGAGCTGAAAGTATATTTAGTTCTCTACTTACTTTTGAGGTGTTGTTATGGTGTATGTTTATTTGTAGGGGTAAAAACTAATCAGTAGAGATTGCGTTTGTTTGTTAGGTCATGTACATTAGTTTGACTTTAGTAGATGGCCTGTTGACAACAGCAAACATCTCTATTCAGTTTCTTCTCAGTATAAAATGTTTCAGGGATTCGATTCATTACTGCAAATGGTTAATTTTTGATAGTACAAATTCATTTGTGGTTGTCAATCTCTTTTTAATGCTCTAGTTGTCTATTTATTGTACCTTAGAAAACTGGTATTGCTAATGGTTATCAAGAATTCTCCTTAATTTATTTTCTGTGTTGTTATTTTGAAATGTTTCTTTTTGTGTTATGTACGTGGTTTGAGACCCAATTTGGAGCTTGTTTGAGAGTTTAATTCTAATCTAGGGTAATTGGAATACTTAGGTATGTTTAAAGGCTTAGATTGTTTTGCACCATTGTCATCCTTGTCCGACATTTACTTGGAACTGATTTATGGGAATACTAAATGAATGTGGAATGGGAAATTTGGGAGTAAAAAGAGCCGCTTGAGTATATTAGTTCTACACTTACTTTTCACTGTTGTTTGTGAATATTGTCAATATATTCCTAAGTGATAGTTAGATTTGATTCTAATTTTGTGATCATATAGTTGATAGAAGTTATCTCCAATAAAACAAATCAATTTCATCTCAAACTCCGTATGGTGTCTGCATTGTTGTTGGAATGAAAACTAATCAACAGATGCTGTGTTTGTCTTCTACGTTTAGACACATTAGGGTTGATCATAGTAGTGGGATTGTTGATCACAGCAAACATCCCTGCTCAGTAGTAAGTAATTTTTACTGTCGACGCATTTGGTGAGGATCATATACGAGGAGGAACAGAGAACCACCTGCGAGGTGGGATAGTTAGCTTGTGCGAGTCCTCATGCTTGATAAAGACGAGACTGCCTCCCTCCCTCTCCTATTACCTCTGCCCTTAGACATACCGTTCCTCTGCCCTTAGACTACAATATCTTTACATCATTTGGTTGTTAAGAATTCGTTACATCATCTTTCCTTTAGTGTGTTCTGTTCTAGTAATTTTATTTTATTTTTGATACTGAAGAGAAACTTTTTGTTACTTGGGATAACCAAAAATGTCAGACATTATATAACTTAAAATAAAAGGAGGCGGTTCCTCTAGCCTCTTAGCTGATTATGTTTTGTTCTAGAAATTGATTATGTTGCATCTACTAATTATGTTTTGTTCTAGTAATTGATTATGTTGCATCTACTAATAGCATCTTAGCCGCGTAGCCTTACTTTTTGATGTACCTGCAGTTGTCATTAGTTTTGATGTTCTCCAGAATATTGAAGACCAGAATATTGTTTTGGTTTTGGTTTTTGTTTTTGTTGTTTCTTCCTCGGGTTTATGTGGAAGAAACATTCCTTTTCCAATTGCTCTTGCTATGAAAACCATGATTTAAAGAAACAAAAAATAGAGAATAGAGAGAATGGTACATTGGTTACACTGCACTTACATGAACATAGATTAAAAGAAAAAAAAGAACTACCTTGTGTTGTGTAGGTGGTGATTTTGGTTACGGATTTGCTTTGGCAAAAGCGTTCAGTGTGATTCGGGGTTATGAGCGAGGGGCCTAGGGGTACTGCGGTTGGAGAAGATGATTGAATTATAAGATACCGGAGTTACATCGTTTGTGACACTCAAAACTATACAATTCTAGCAGACATTTAACTTGGACTATTATCAATTTCATCCTTAGAATTTGGAAGGATGTACACATTTTCTAGGCACGTGGAACTCTCTAAAACTCCAACTCCTTCCATGCCAAACGCAACATAAAGAGGATTCTAGACTTTGAGCGTCCTCCAAACACGCTATAAGTTAATTTTGTAACACGCTATAAGTTAATTTTGTAAAATTAGTGACAAGTTCGGATTTAGAATTTGTATCAGGTTTCAGAAAATTTACACTATATTTATTCAATTCAAACAATTGGAGTTTCGCAATTTCTCTTGTGAGGTTTTTGGTCCTGTTCTTCTTCTTCTTCCAAGTTCAGTGGTGGTTATTAGTTATAGATTCCGATTGAGACTTTGACCAACAATGGGAGAACCCACCGATTCCGTGAAAACCATGATTCAAAAACTTTTCTCTGAAGCGAGCAAAACAAAAACAGAAACAAAAACCAAAAAAAACGTGTTTCTCTGATTGATCTGGAGGAAAGATGTGATCCTGACTCTCAACGTAAATCTCAGAAGCCGGACAATCATTTTACAAAAGATTGGGTAGCTGCACCTCTAAATTACTGTGCAAGTCTTGGAAGTAGTTATGAATGGTCTTTCGGTGCAATAGCTCAACTAGTTGACAATGCTCAGGACGCTCAAGCAACTAGGCTTGAGATCTTTATCGGTGAAAACTTTGGATTATTCGGTGAAAATGGTACAGGAACACAAATATACGTATGGAATTCTCTTGGGGTCTGATTTATATCTTAGATTGGCACAGTAGGAAGGAAAGTGATGGTCTTACTGAAGATGAAGACATATTAATTCGTTCGAGAATTACAAGATCACGTCCAGCCATTTCGTACGTCGTTTTTCAAAGGTTCCTCTGAATTACTTTGGTTCGTTCTTGGAAGTTATTTACTTAAATCCACGAATGAAGATATATGTTCAAGGTTCATTGGTTAACTGTCGGCCACTCGCAAAATCTTTGCATAATACCAAGATTCTGGATACGATGATAAAGGAGAAACTCGTTCAGCTTACTCTTGGGCTTTGTGGACGAGACTGTATATACTGGAACTGTGGATTATTTGAGTTATATTCCTATGTTTATAAATTCAAAATCTCACGCATAGTGCTTGCGAGTTACATATTGTTTTCATCCAAATATGTCGTTGCGACAATTTTTTATTATCCACAGTTGTGGTAAATGGCCGACTGATATCTTCAACAATCATTCATAGCCGAACGACCAGTTCTTCCGAAATCTTTAAAGAAAAAACTTACGAACATGGGTGATTAATTGGATTAACATAATTTTTTTTTTGGATATTTGATTTGAACTAGGGTTGATATATATTTTCCTAGATTTTCGATAATATAATCTTCGATAATAATGGTCTATAGATTAATCGCGATTACTTTATCTACTTTTCGACGAATTAAATGACAACAAATTTTTGTAATTAATATATGCTCTCTCAGTCCCAAATTAGATGAGCTAGTTGGTTTTAAATTTTGTCCCAAATTAGATGAGCTATCTCTCTAATCAAGGGGATAATTCTAAAATTACCCTTTTAATTGATTATTGTTATTATAAGAAATATGTATAATTTTATAGCCATGTTTATATTCGTTACGTAAGTGTTTTAAAATGCTTTTCAACGGTATAAAGTTTACGAAAAACCGTGGTATAGTTTAAGAGATAAATCATTTCTAAGTTTTACTAGTTATTATCCTTCCTAAATTGGGGCATATACAGATTAATTTGGGCCTATCATTACGTGACAAAAATAAGTCATTTTGGTGTAAAATGAAATACCCCTTAACCAATTAGTTTTTTTAATGACTAATTTACCCTTAATTAATTAGTGCTAATTTGGTTTAATAGATATTTTATCTTGTTTATCTAGAAATCAACTAATGTTGATTTATCACCAAAACACGATAATTTTTATTTTTTTTTGAAAAAACTCGACCCATAATCGGTAGATGTTCATGTATTCGTCGACCGATTCTGGGTTGATAATTTTTATTCTCGGAGAACACCCAAAATCGGTAAACAGAAATTAGCATATAGACCGTTTGTAGAAGAATCGGTATATGTTCTGAAACATGTGAATGGATTGTGGTTTTGTTTCCCATACTATGCGTTTATCTAGCAAATCCCCATTTTTACCTAACTTCTCCGCCGGTCGAAGCTTATCTCTACTGAGTTTTGGAGGCCAACTTCATCCTTTTTGAAATAACCTCCAGTAGCACCTCTTAATCCTCTCCGTTGATCAGCAGCATACCTTCCCTGACTACTCTCCGTCCATCTTTGTTCCCAAGCTCTTCTCATCCATCGATAATGGCAGCAGCCATCATTGACCGAGCATCTCTGCCACTTGAAGCAATCACTAGTGTTGGCAGTAACCAACTCGAACCAAACTTTCTTTGGCTAGCATGCATCTTCATCATCCCACTCTTCCGACAATTACCATTGCACCATGATCATCATCATGAATCACCGAGAACCATCGAACCACAACTTCATTCTTCACGTCCACCAAACTCCAACATATAGTCTTCATCAATGGCAGCAAGGCAAACTCCATTCTCTTTTTTCTTTCTCGATCTCAATCAACCACCATCTCTGCCATTAATCCCGATCATGCGTACTGCCATCGAAATCCTCTCGAGCTCAATACTGACCTCATTCACAGCTCCATGACTGCTTACCATCTTATCATCCTCGTCACCTCTTCCAACAACCCCATCAATCAATTACCGAGAACATCAACAGTTAATTATCATTGTCTCGACTGAAAACTCGATCACCACTGATTTGTGAAAATCAGGCTCTTACCCAAGCTTGGTATCACCTTCAGTATCCCTATGATGCCTTCATAAGTTCGAATACCACTTCTCCAAAATCCATCACAATCGTGATCATCATGATCATCAAGTTCTGTCTGCCATTGCATGTGTTCACAACACTTAAACCGATTCTCATTCTCATTTGGTGTTAGTCTTCCTCAAGCTTTCTCTACAGTTTTCGAACACTACCATATAAAAATTGTGAGAAAGAAAGAAATAAATAGATCTAGTGTATGTGACTCTTGCTTCACAGGTGAGCCAAGTTTTCTTCTAGAGAGCAAGGGAGAAAGTAAATTAAGGAAAGAAACCAAAATTAGAAAGATGCACGCAAAGACAGATTCAGAAGTCACTAGTTTAGCAGCTTCATCACCAGGAAGATCATCACCAAGAAGACCAGTTTACTATGTACAAATCAGAATCGGTTTAAGTGTTGTGACATATGTATCGATTCTACAATGAATTTTTTCGGTATACATTTTAATCCATAATCGGTTTATATACACCTTCCTATATACCGATTCTGAGTTTAGTGCTCAATGAAAATGACGAACCAAAACCAGAATATGCATACAAGTTCCTTTATTTATATCGATTCTGGTTGATGGTGATCAAATGAAAAGAACATCAATCGGAATCGGTCGGTGAATGTGTATTGTATTGACCGATTTTGGGAATTTTCTTCACCTTTGATGAACATCAAGAACAATCGGAATATGTTAGTACATATGTAAACCGATTCTGGTTGATTTTAGAAAAATTTGATAACGAAATTTTAAAAGTTTATACTCAAGATATTGATTAAAGAGATGGATTAAAGGAAACTAACTCAATCATTCGAATTATCTTGGCCAAAGTATGGTTTGAAAAACCAATTATGTTTTTTTGAATTGTTGTTTATGATTAGGTTGTAGTTTTTGATTATCATGGAAATTGGGGAAAAAAAGAGTTTTGATTTTTTGGTGTTAATAAAAATGATTTAACTTTTGTTTTTGTTTTAAATATTTAGTATTAGAATTATTAAGGTTAGCGTGGAGGGTAATTTAGTATTTTGAAACACTTTTGTCACGTAGTGATAGGCCCAAATTAATCTGTATAGGCCCCATTTTAGCTAGGGTTATTATCCATAAGGGTATAATTGTAAAAAATACTTAAATATACTCTCATTTCATCCTTGCCTTAAAAATTGTGCAAACTACAACTAGCTCATCTAATTTAGGACAGAAGAAGTATGAATCCATCCTAGGATTTCTAACTTGATAGCTTTATGTTTTGTTTAATGAATGAAAAAGAGAGGTTAAGGAAGAAGACACATAAAATCTCTATCAATTTGACTTTTATAAGTGGTATATAAGAAGAAAAAGGATCAAAAGTAAATTCATTTTGAAAGTTGTGAAGAGGTCGGGGAATAGGAAAAATGGGGATATGAAATAGGTAAAACGTTTTGAAATGCAATGAAATCAAAGGATTGTTCTAGCTTGTTGAAGGTCATCACTTTGTGGTGGGAGGTCCTAAGTAAGTAGTAATTAAAAGAATATTATATTAATTACAGGTATTTATGATAAAAATTTAGAAAAAAAAAAAATACTATATTAATTTCGAACATTTATGATTAAAATGTCCATGCTTTCCGAGGTACGTAACTTGTGCCCTTCGATTTCTCGATGTGTTGAATTATGTTACGCTTCTCCTGTTCGTTTATATTGCATGGATCATGTTCTCGCCTCTTCCCTGGGTGTCCAACAAGGGGATCCTCTCGGGCCTTTGTTGTTTTCTTTTACTCTTCACCCCTTGGTTAAAAGAATTGCCGAGCAATATGAAATTGAATTGCAAGCTTGGTACTTGGATGATGGTACCTTGATAGGTGATACTCTTATGGTTGCAAAGGCTTTGAAAATCATTCAAGATTATGGGGGTGAAAGGGGTTTACATTTGAATGTATCCAAGACGGGACTGTTTTGGCCCTCTCCAAATCCTAGATCTCTAGTACCAGGTGTTTTCCCTCCGAATATCAGCAGGCCTTCTAAGGGTGTGAAGCTTTTGGTGGGTGGGTTGGGTTGGGTTGGGGGGGGGGGTCAACCTTGATGCTCAATTTAATAAATATTTGGTTGTTAGTAGAGTGTGCAATACTATAACCCTCATTGATGCTGTAGAAAAATTAGAAGACCCTCAAGGTGGATTGCTTTTGTTTCGGAATTGCACTGGTATTTCGAGACTTTATTTTGCCTTGAGAACAACCAAGCCTGATTTTTTACAGGAAGCTCAAGACTTATTTGACGACCGTGTATTTCAGTTCCTTAGGCACATCATTTATGGTGATGGCCCCGGATACAGACTCCTCCAACAAAGGCTTTCCACGTTTCCTTTCAAACATGGAGGTATGGGTGTGTACACCATTCAGGATACCAAACATTATTGTTTCCTTGCATCTTGTTTAAAGACCCTAGAGCTGCAGTCTACGATTTTGATAGGTGCTAGCATCATTAGTAGTGACCCCTCTCTTGAGCGAGCTTTGGACTCCTTCAACTCACTGTGTGTTTCCGATTCTCCTCTTTGCTCAAGTAATTTTGCCACCCATTCCATGAACTCCTTGGAAAGTGTTTACTTTGATGCTGTGAAGGAACACATACACACCAGTTATGTTATGTCGGAGTGTGATTCTATTTTATGGCAATGCAATCAAACAAAACATGTCTGAGACTTTTTGATGGCAATTCCTATTGTGGGCCTTAACCAAACTATTGGATCTAGGCAATTCAGTGCAATTTTTCGGTACAGATTTGGGATTCCTTTTTTCGAGGAGAATGGTTCTTGTCCCTTCTGCAAAAGAGATATGGACATCTTTGGTGATCATCCCTTGCATTGTGCGAATGAAGTTGGGATTAAATTTAGATGATTTGGTGCGAGACACTATTGCAAACATGTGTTACCGTGCGGGTTTGCCAGCTAGGAAGGAGGTTGATTTGGGGCTTCTTGCAAATAATGGCACTGCTTTGAGACCAGCTGACATACTTGTTCTCAATTGGGATAATGGTCGTGATGTGTGTTTCTCAAGACTTATTTGACGACCGTCTATTTCAGTTCCTTAGGCACATCATTTCTGGTGATGGCCCCGAATACGGACTCCTCCAACAAAGTCTTTCCACGTTGCCTTTCAAACTTGGAGGTATGGGTATGTACACCATTCATGATACCAAACATTATTGTTTCCTTGCATCTTGTTTACAGACCCTAGAGCTGCAGTCTGCGATTTTGAGAGGTGCTAGCATCAGTAGTAGTGGCCCCTCTCTTCAGCGAGCTTTGGACTCCTTCAACTCACTGTGTGTTTATGATTCTCCTATTTTCTCAAGTAATTTTGACACCCATTCCATGAACTCCTTGGCAAATATTTATTTTGATGTTGTGAAGGAAAACATACCCACCAGTTATGCTATGTCGGAGCGTGATTCTGTTTTATAGAAATGCAATCAATCAAAACATACCTGGGACTTTTTGATGGAGATTCCTATTGTGGGCCTTAACCAAACTATTGGATCTAGGCAATTCAGTGCAATTTTTCGGTACATATTTGGGATTCCTATTTTCGAGGAGGATGGTTCTTGTCCCTTATGCAAAAGAGATATGGACATCTTTGGTGATCATGCCTTGCATTATGCGAATGAAGTTGGGATTAAATTTAGACATGATTTTGTGCGAGACACTATTGCAGACATGTGTTACCGTGCGGGTTTGCCAGCTAGGAAGGAGGTTGATTTGGGGCTTCTTGTGAATAATGACACTTCTTTGATACCAGCTGACATACTTGTTCTCAATTGGGATAATGGTCGTGATGTGTGTTTAAATGTGACTGGTGTTTCTCCTTTCAATGGTGGTGGAGTTCGTACCTTTGCTTCCGGTATCGCCATTAAGAATGTTGTTACTCGCAAGAATGCTAAATATTTAGAAAAGTGCACGTCTCATGGCTTTGGTTTTTGGACACTTTCCTTTACCACCTTAGGGGAATTGGGTGATGATTTCATAGACTTTCTGAAGCGCTTGCATAATTATATGGCTAGCCATGATGCTAATGTTCGCGTCGAAGAATTTCTTTTTCATATGTTAGGGGTAGTTATTCAAAAAGGTGTTGGAGCACAACTTGTTGCTAGGTTTCCGACCAATTTCTTACCGGATGATAGTCTTTTCGAGTTGTAATCTTGTTGTTATGTGTTATAACTAAAAGAGGATTAAAATTAAAAAAATCTGAGTAAACATATTTGTGGGTAAAAAAATAATCATATTTATATTTTTTGAATCATTTTTAAGGTAAAATAATAACAGTGGAAATTTCTGTGTAATCCAAATTTGGTTCCTCTCTCTTCCATAAACCCTGGGATATTTATGCAACCCAAAATGTAAAATCAACGGTTAAAAACAATAGATGAGATTAGATTTACTTTTTTTATGTTGTAAGTTTGAACTAATTTAACTTTAATTAATTAGGAATTATTAACATAAATATTAAAAAAAATCTCGTCAATTAATCTGTTACCATACTTTTCGCCAATTAAAGTTACTCCCATAACTTTCGGCTAATTAATTAGTTAAAGATATTCTGGAAATTGAAAGATCTATGATATCACTGTTCTTCTCTCATGACTGGTGAGTTAGTTTCTCTTTTTCTCTAGCCTCTTCGCTTCTTTAGCCTATTCGCTTCTCTAGCTAGGACATCCTATCCTCACCAATTTTATCCTTTTACTCATTAGATTACGTGTACTCTTAATTAGGAAGTAGATTACAATAGCCGTGGTGTACACCCTTTTTGATTTGTTATTAGTGTTCATGGAGTTGTTTTCGATTTTCCAGTACATCCTTTTAGTTTTTTTATGTTTTACCTTGAATATAAATCGGTGATAATTATGATTTTCACAAATATCACTTTGGGAGTTTTTCATTTGAAACTTTTACCAATTTGTGAAAATTAGAATATCACTGATCTCGCATGCGAAAAGCTTGAGTTTTCATCATTTGATTTTTCACCAATTTTGGTGATAATTTGAGTTATATTTTTACTAATTTGTGAAAATTATAATTCTCACCAGTCTCGTATGGTGATAATTGGACTTTTTTTTGGGGTGATAATCAAAGTTTTAAATTTGAGTTATTTTAGAGGTGTGAATTAGAATTTTTGGGTTTCTTAGAAGAAGGGTGATAATTTATGTGTGTGTGTTTTTTTTTTTCAAAAATAATTCGACGAGGGAATAATTTGGGAAAGGTTTTTACGGGAGTGATTTCAAGTCAGTTATGGAAGGAGAGCTATTTTAGGGATTAGATATAATCTTTCTTAAGTAGTGAGTTATTTAAGGAGAGCTTTTTTAGAGATTAAAACCTACTAGGAATTATTGGTTAATCCTAGAATTGAGAACCCGTCTACTGTCCAATCCACCCATAGAAATTATTTAATCGGTAGTCCAAAATCATAATTTTGGACCAAAAAATTTATTCCATGGTCCACAAGCGTGCGGGAGATATAAGCTCAACGTTTTAAATGGCAAAATTACTCTTTTTATTCCTCTTCATTTATTTCCATTTTTTTCTCTCTCGTTGTCGTCTGTGTTAGAAGAGAGATCCGAATATGAGAATAGTAAGGTATGTGATCGATCTCAATATGTGTCTTTGATCTTCAAATCGATTTTAGATTTGTATTCAGCGAGCCATAGTCTCCATATCCAACAATTTTTCGGTAGCAAACAACTTTGATTTTCTTAGACCTAGTTATGATTTTTCATTTTATTCAATTCATAGATCTGATGAGCAATTGGAATCGAAATCAAAATCAAAATTGTATATTGCTTGTACTAGTCTTTGTTCAGATGTATTTTTCTTTTTGTATTACTGTTTTGTACTACATTCATGGGATTTGGCATGATAACCCATAACCCATTGCTAAAATGGAAAACTTTCCGAGGGTGTTCATGACGATGGTCTTACTTTGGCAGGTTTCCTATATTTCATGCAGTGTTTATGAGGGAGGTCACATTGACATAACTTGGATTAACATGAGAATTTTTTGATATGACAATGAAATTCAGGTATATCAACTGTCTATTCGCTTGTTGCATATTTAAATAATTTTATGGACTTATCTTTTTATTAAGTTTTAACTCAATTAGCAGACAAATAATTTTCAATTGCATCATTTTGGTGGTACACTGATAGATAGACAATTGGTCAGCTATTATATATTGAATGTATTATTTGGCATCTGGAAAGGTGATGTAGTGATTTCGGAGTACATATTTGTTTGTACTAATTTTTCACTCCCTATATGCGTAAAATGATTTCACAGTACATATTTGCATATACTGATTTGGCTATACCGATATATTTTATAACTTTTTGATGTTCAGTTTTGTTCACCATTGTATCAGTACATATATGCATGTACTCTTATTTTGATCTGTGTTTTGGTCGTGCATACATTTTTTTGTGTTCCACACGGTATTGTTCAGGTTAAGAGTGATATAAGTCAGATTCTTTGTGTCGTGGCGATTCTTTTGGCTTGCATATTTTCCTATAATTTGGGCCTCGTCGACAAGTTTGTATGGCATGTAGGTTGTATACATGTAAGAGTTAAATAATGTTCTTACTTTTTCTTAGTGACATAAGTCAGATTCATTTTCTTAATGATTTTTTAGGCCATGAATGTCATTATTCGGGGGAGTTTATACATCCAGTTGATTGTTTTTCTAATTTCATCACCAACACTAACACCAGAAACGAATTATGGGAAAAAAGTTCTTCTTGGGTAAATGGTTTTTTATTTAATTCCGAATTTATAAGAGTTCAAGCAAATTTTGGACAACAATTACTTGGTATGCCTATAATGGTTCTCAGGTTTTCTTTTGATTCGTTTGCCCAGTAGTCAAGTTTGATGTTGATGGAGTCCAATAGTCAGGTTTTCACTCGGTACATATGCAATATACTGTGATTTTACTCAGTACATATCCACATATACTGTGCTTTTCACTCTGTACATATAAATATGTAGTGGTTTTTCCGTACTTGTTTTCTTCAATACATGTGTAAATGTACTGTATTTATACACTCAATATCTTCATGGATCCATAAATCCTCCTCCTTCTGCTTGGCTCTTGGATCCAGAAATCCTCCTCATCATGTATTGTGATAAATATAATTTTTAAAATGTGCTTTATTTGATTTTAAAATGTGCAGATAAACGAGTTTCTTTTGACCATTTGCTTTGTGGTTTTTGTTTTAAGTTACTGATTTCTGATTTTGTTCAAGTTAGCATTACTAAGATGTCTCTTAGCCATGTAGTGAGCTTGCAAATTATAAGAAAAGTATAGAATTTCCTTCTTGCGTGGAGTGTTTACGATGAGTACCTGATATATTTCATTTCTTCGGCATTACAGATATATGACAAGGGGGAGAAATTCATGTACGTTTACTTCTAATTTATTTTTCAGTTCACTTATTTCGCAATACTATCAATATATTGATGTGATACCTTGTACATTCTTCCAAGTGCTACTGTGAGTATTTAGACCAATAACCTCTCAAACTTTAAGGGTATTTTAGCATTAACCTTGCAAAAACCACTTGATAGTTTTGATTCCAAAACTAAATATAGATTCTACCTTTCCCTTGGTCACACTTTGGAAACTATGTTTTGTCAGTTTTTTTTCAATACATGTGTATAGGTGTTTTTTTTCCATAGTTGAAAGACATTTTTGTATTTTTTGTGAGCTGAAGTCTCCCGATTTTTCTTTGCATTGATTTTCACTTAGTACATATCAATATATACCATGGCTTCAGTCAGTACATGTGTATATGTACTATGATTTTAAATTTAATCTAGGGATTGAACTTTAAAACGGTAAGTTTCGCGGTGATTAAACTGATAATCACTTGAAAATGGAACTGATTTCATAAAAAATTGAGAGAGGGGAGCGATGGAAAGAGATAATTTTGCAAAAGAAGTAACGATTCCGAGTTGCTCATTGTTTGTTTATTCTGTGCTTTTTTCTTCTTCGCAGATGCTGCTGAGGCAAAGTTTAAAGAGGGGACTTCCTCCTACGAGGCCATAAATTATGAAGTAAGAATGGGCAGTGCTAATGGAAAAATGCTTCGACAGCAATCTGAAACTATTTTGGCTGCAGAAAATTCACACCGGAAAACTACATTGCTACGAAATTTTGCAGTTTGATTGAAATGTGATATGATTTTTTTGTGTTTCCGGATTGAATTAAATAAAATATGTCAAAATCAATTTGGCCGACTATGTATATTTCTGTGCAACCAATATCTACTCACTTTGGTAGTATCAAAATTGGCCTTTTTTCTTTCTTTCAATACAACACAATATATATTGTTGGATCACTTCAATTGACATACTGACAATTTTATATATATATAGTAACGGCCAGAAACATTGTATGAATAATTCGACAATTTATAATGAAATTTCAAATACAACAATTTACAATGAAATAATTTCAAAAATGATCATTAATTTTAGATACATATGATGTAATTCAGTATATCTACTTGCTCCGCTGATTGTTTCCTTCTAGTAAGTAGTAACTTTACGTTAGTTCTGCTGCACTATTTACCAAAACTATAGTACATATTTGCTTCACTGCTTAGCAATCGATTGCATATATGATGCACTACTTACAAATTAAAGCAGCCAAGTAAAAGATAAGTTGTTTATAAAAAGATTTAACTAAGGAAGAGTACAAAGATGTTGCAAAATTGAGGAGCCTGGTTACAATATGCTATCATAAGTAAAATATTTCGAATTAGCAGCAACTATCCTGAAGACTTTATTGATCAAGTAATACAGGTGGAGAAGAGAAAAGTCATGGAGATTATTAGTCCTTAGTCAACGCCACCGCTACATAATTACTAGATCCAACAAGAATATTTACATGATCGGAAGCAATCTCCAGTTCAAGGAGTCATCTAGTCTCCTACTTTAGGTCCTCTCATATCAACATAATAAACAAGCATCAAAAACCAAAGTACATAATGATATGTAACTAACATCCAACTGTACATGTTGATATGTACAGATGGATACATACAGTCATAAGTGAATTTTTCTTTCAGTTCGTACCAATATGTATTGTTTTTACACATTATTTTCCTTTTGTAAGGTAATACATATGTAATTCGACAACACAAATAAGAATATTCTAACAATATATTGGTTTCCCAATTGCACCCCTGCATATCAACATTTGTTAATACTCATTAAAAAAAACTTTCACTATTTCAAATCAAGGATGATGTTGCACGGTGTCCAAAACTAGGAAAAGACGACCAGTGGTATTTGGTTTATCACGAGTTACATAATGTCTCAAATTATACCAACTACTGCACATAGTGATTTTGTGCAACTTGATATGTTAAAAAATGAGAGAATGTTTAAAGGGAAAGAAATTTTACTTGATGGCCCCTCTAGCTCCACCTGCCAAGCCTTCCAAACTGATCCCAACCATGCAGACGTATTATGAAGAACTAAGGAACCCTGCACCAAAGATGGTAATGCAACAAGAATGAAAAATGTCAAGATAGTGTGTTCTGGATATCAATATGTTATGGGGGTTTACCTATAGTACATAAAAAGGTTTACCCATTACATATTTATTGCAGTGGTCATATATATACCCAGCAATACATGTTGATATGTACTAATTCAAGAACAAAGTACATCAACATTACATATATCAACAACAAACTAGGGTTTTTAGTAGTACATATCAACATGTACTGTAGGATCATACACATTATATATGCAGTACATATGGATAAATACTGTAAGATTATACATAAACATGCAGTAAATGGGTATAAGTAGTACATATCAAGATTTAACAGTACATACTGATATGTACACTAGGAGCATATAGAAAATTGGTATAAAAATCAACAAAAATAAAACTGAAACATTACGCATATTGGATTGTATTTTAAAAATTAGAAGCAATAGATTTTTTGGCAGAACTCCCAGATTTCTTTGATGTTGGTTGAGTATCAACAAATTTCTTCTTCTTATTTGATGTTTTTTCAAAATCGGGAGTACCTTGTTCTCCAAAATCACAATCTTTTACCGATTTCTGTGAGAAGAATCTCGTATTATGCTATTTCTTCTTAGTAAACTAGGGTTTTGTGGATATGATTCTTCAAAAAATAGGGTTTTGGAGTATTTTGTATAATTTATTAATTGTAAATCTAGGTTTTGATCATTACCCCATAATTTGATTGCAGATCCAGGTTTTTGTGGATTTTTTACAGATAAGAAACATGAAGAACGAAGACGGAAGAAGAACGAATAGATTTTGGGGGAAATCATTTTTGTTCACACGAAAAGCTTTGAGAGGGTGAATCAATTGGTTTCACACTAAGTGTCGATGGGAAGGGAAGTAATTTTTAGTTTTTAAAAGGTTTTTGGACCTCCGGTTAATTGTTTTTTGCTGCTGGACTATAGAATAAGCTGGGTTGGGTTTTGTGGACCAACCATCAAATTTCTCAAATGACTATATTAACTTTTGAATATTAATGATAAAAATCCACCGGCATATTGAGGCATATTGAGGCACACCGGCATATTAGCTTGGAAACACTAGAACTGCAATCTGTCATATTGAGGCACACCGGCATCAGTGGTTTTAGCTCCCATCTTGAGCGTGCTGCAGCTTCTTTCAACTCTCTGTGTAGTCCTGTTTCTCCTATATGCGTCGATAACACTACCTATCATTCTATGTCAACTCTGGCAACTGTTTATTTTGATGCAGTAAAGAAGAACTTGACTTCCCAATTCAAGTTGTCTGAACGTGATTCATTCCTATGGCAGAGCAACCAAATGAAGCATTCCCTGGATTTCTTAATGGCTATCCCCATCCCTGGTTTAAATCAGCAAATTGGTTCGAGGCAGTTTAGTGCGGTATTATGTTATAGACTTGGTATTCCCTTGTTTGAACCAGGTAGTTTGTGCCTTTCCTTCGCAAGAGAGAGATGGATGATTTTGGTGACCATGCGATTAATCGTACAAATGAAGTTGGTTTAAAATTTCGACATGATTTAGTACGTGACACGATTGCAGACATCTGTTATCGAGCTGGGGTGGCTGCACGGAAAGAGGTGGACTTGGGTATGCTTGCGAACAACGGTACTTCTTTGAGACCGGCAGATGTTCTTGTGCTCAATTGGGACAATGGTCGGGATGTTTGCTTCGATGTTACGATTGTGTCGCCCTTTGCTGGGAGTAATGGTCGTACTTTGGAAGGGGTGCATGCTATCAAGGATGCTGTCAGTCGCAAAAATACCAAGTATTTAGAAAAATGCACTGCACAAGGATATGGATTTGGTGCTTTGGCTTTCACTACTCTAGATGAATTTGGGGACGGAACAACAGACTTCGTTCAGCGGCTCCACAACTATATTGCTAGTCATGATGCTAACGTGTGTGTAGGTGATTTCCTTTTTCATAGGTTAAGTGTGGTAGTTCAAAAAGGAGTTGGAGCCCATCTTTTTGCTAGGCTTCCGACTAGTTTCTTGTCTGAATTTGGAAATTAAATGAAAGTAAAACTTTGTTAGTTAAAAAAAAAATCTAAAATAAAAAATATATATAAAAAAATACTATATTAATTCGGACTTGCAATAAAAATCCAAAAGATCCAAAAATGTTTATGGGGTAAAAAAATCATATTTTTTTTGTGGTTCCATTACTGGGTAAAAATATATAAGTTACTAAAGTTTTGTATATATAGGTTGTCGAACGAAATGGTTGGGTGTATTTGGTATCCCTACGTTATCACTTTAACGACTTATAAGGGAAGCTAAAGAGTTTTAGTGAGTTTAGGGTTTCGATCTCATGACCTTTTATCTATCTACTAGGTCTCAACTGGTGCCGTAACGGCACGGGTAGGATATGTGTTTCACATATCGTAATTGTCTGAGACGAATCGAACCGATCGATCCAGGTCTAAATGTTTTGAGGATTTGGTTAATAAACATGTCCTTATCCTCGAATCTTTTAATATTTTGTATGTAAGTCAAACAACCCTTTGGGACAAACATAGTTAATCGTTAGAGCAAATCATATGGGCAGTAGAAAATTACTTCGTTCACTACTTCAAAAAAATATCATCAAAGGTTATTCACCAAACTTGTAACAAAACTAAAAACACCTAAAATTACTTTAAAATCACTTAGATTAATCTTGCAAAATCTGTTAGCATTAGAATTTAATTTTTCTCTTTGATATAAATTGTTGGGTTCCCAATTTACATAAATTTGTGTTTATTTCATTTTCCTAAAATTTATCATAATAATATTTAATTCTTGATCCATTTCTTTTCTAGTCTCTTTACCTATTATTACGAATTATTTCTCAAGCATGCACAATTACACGAAGTTGGGGAGAAATGACAAAAACAGAAATCATGACAAAAAAGGGGAATAAAAAGAGATGTGAGAAACTGAATCGATTACAATTAATTCACGCGTAACCTTGCATAATCCCATGAAGTAGGGGAGAAATAATGACAGAAACAGAAACCATGACAAAAAAAGGGGAATAAAGAGAGATGTGAGAAACTGAACCGATTACAATCAATTCGCGAGTATCCTTGTGTTTGGTCAATTTTTTTTATAGGTTTCATTTTTCTTCCTGCACCCTACCTGACAAATCTTAAAATCACAACATCTTCTTTTTTGGAAAAATCTGTCCTTTAAAAATTGTTTTAATTTTTTTTAAAACAAAAAAGTAATTTGAAAACTAAAATCAAATTAAAACAAAACAAAGAAAAATTAACCAAAGGTGACCAAATAATTTACCTATCTTGGGACATCTTTTCTCACCCTACTACCACTACTTCTTCCACCACCACATTATCGTCACCACTCCAACAGTATCACTATTACCCACCACCATTATCCCCACTGCCGATCCACCACCACCACCCACAAACAAAACCACCATTTGTGCTTAATTCACTTATCTTAGGACCCCTTTTCTTACCCTACTACCACTACTTATTCCACCACCACATTATCGGTACCACTCCACCAATCTCACCAATACCCACCATTTCCTACCATCACACCCACTATTAATGCTTACTGATATGGTTAATATCAAATAAATTTATTATGTATCAACAAAAATGTATTCATCTGATTAATTAAAGAAACATTTATTATGAAATATCATTTGAACATTTATTATTAAATTTTAATTAAACGTGATCATTTAGAATGGTAGATTTATGTTGTGCAAGTATAAATTTGATCGTTCTTTATCTAGCCTAACTTGTCCAAACTTTGTTTTGTATTCTGGAATGTAATCAATTTTATTTAATACTAAAAACCGTGATTTATTTGATCGGGCACTATAAATGTAATACCCACGTTCTTTTTATAAAATATTATGGTGCGAACCCAATCCATTTGGATTGGAAGATTAGAACTAACATAATGTGGAGTGTTAAATCTAGTTGTTGTTGTGTTTCGGTTGAGAAACACTTGGATTTTTCCAGAGAAATTATATTTCTCTTTGTGTGAGCCTTCCCGTAGCGTGTACATACGTTAATATAGTTTGTATACTCGAATTTGCGACAAATTGATACCTGCCTTGGGTGTGTGTCGAGTTTAAGTCTAAAGGAAGGGTATTTCAGACTTTTTACTTCATTTCATATGTATTCTCTACTGATTTCAATAACAAAATCAGCTCTTTATTTTCATTCTTCAATTCTCTTTCTTCTTACATAAAAGAAAAGAAACTTATCACAAAACTTGAAATTAGAACTTGAAAATTAAAGCTTGTTTTATGGTGTTGATTCAAGTAGGAAGCTTTGGATTTGTTTGCTACACAAAATATAAGGGTAAAACTATTCTTTAAAACTGATTTAAATTTAATTTCATTACTTTGAATAATCCATGGGTACTCTCAATTTATTGGAATTGATCTTTACTTTCTCTTGAAATTCAATTTAGAAGCAATTCAAGGAGTTCTGAAACAGTTTTCTGTCCTGTTTTATGGTTAGATTATCACCAAGTTTCTTTGTCTCTTATTTTTACTTATATTTATTAGGGAAAATAGGGACTTCTCTTCTTTAAAACTAGCCAAGAATCAACTGATTCCGTTGAGTAATGAAGTCTGGGTGAATTTTTGATTATAGACTTCCAAAATTATAATCTCTGAAGAACTTTGTCACTATCCTGTTTATTTGAGAATTTTTAGATCCGATTTATACCTGATATCTTTTGGTTATAATTTTTATGTCAAAGTAGAGTCTTCCATATTTCCAACAAGACTAAGTTTGCTAAATTCCATTGTGTAATGATTTTTACACGAATTTTTGATTATAGACTTCCAAAGCTGTAATTTCTGAAGAACTTGGTCACTGTCTTGTTTATTTGAGACTTTTAAGATCAGATTTGTACTTGATTTCTTCTGGTTATTATTTTTATTTCAACGTAGAGTCTTTCATATTTTCAAAAAGACCAAGTTTTCTGAAATACATAACATAATGAATTTTATACGGATTTTCGATTAGAGACTTGCGAAACTTGGAATTTCTGAACTTAGTGTTGCTGTCCTGTTTATTAGAGACTTTTAGGCATAGCTATGAAACTATTTATTGTTACTTATCATTTTTGTTTTAAAGAAGGTTTTCTCAGATTTTAAATAAGACCAAGTTTGCTAAATTCCATTGTGTAATGATTTCTACACGAATTTTTGATTACAGACTATCAAAACTGAATTTTCTGAAGGACAGCACTTCTGTCCGTTTTGGTTGAGAGATTTAAACATAGTTATGTATCTTATCACCTATGTTTATCATTTTTATGTTAAAGTTGGGTTTCTTATCTTTCTAATGGTACCATAACTTCTGAATTTCATTGTGTAATGATTTTTATACGAATATTTGAATGTACACTGTCGAAACTGCAATTTCTGAGGAATGTGATCTTTGTTCTGTTTTTGTGAAGCACTTTGAGATAGATATAAAACTCATTGATTTTACATATAATTTTTATATGAAACCTCATGTTTTGTTCTTTAAAATGAGCCAAGAACCAATGCATTTGGTTGAGTAATGAAGCTTGTGTGAATTTCCTAGCAAAGACTACCAAAACTGCTGGTTTTCTGTGGAAAGTTTACTGTCATAATTTTTAAGCGTGGTTTGGACATGTTCTTCAACTGTTTGTTTTTGCTAATAATTTTATATGATACCTTATTTTATTCTTATTTAAAATGAGATAAGAATCACTCATTTTCGTTGTGTAATGAAGTCTACACAAATTTTTGAACTTAGACTTTCCAAATTGAAGTTTCTAGAAATTATGCTTTTGGTTTAAACTATGTTTTCCTTGTTGTTGTAGTTAAAGAAAAATCAATGTGGAGGAAACATTAATTTACGGGGTGGTCGTCATTTAGTAGGATAACTAAATGGTTTGTCTTCCATTAATAAAATCAAAAGTTGTTTTTGGATAAAGCAAAAGTCTTTTGGTTAAAATCAAAACATGTTTATTAAAACAAAATCTAATGTTGTTTTCTCCAAAAGAAAAAAGAAAAAGAAAAAGAAAAAGAAAAAGAAAAAGTTTTATGTAATGATATTGTTTTGTGTAATGATAACTTATTAGTGGTGTTATTGGGGTTAGATACAGATATTAGGAGACAATTGGTACACAGTAAAATAGATGAAAGAAACGTTCTAGGGAGAAAAAGACTTCAATATTATTCAGCTTTGGATTATGGTTCCACCAAAAATGGAATTGCTAGTTCGTTTGGTATTATTCTTCCATATGATTACTTGCTTGCGACTGAGGTAGGCGCAACACAAACAAAAATCTTCTTATTTAAGTTTATTTTAATTAAATTTATGTTTGCATGTTTTCATTAATATATATGAATGATAATCGATGTTGTGAACATGATTATGAATGTTGGGCTGCGGTCCATAGATTGTGATTCTTAAAGATTATTTATGACGGGATACGAGATATCCTTGGAAACGGTTTTTATTTCCTAAACCCACGTGGGGCTCCCTGGAGTGGGAGGATTGATTGAATTTATTGTTGTATTATATTTTTTGATGGGATACGAGATATCCTTGGGAACGGTTTTTGTTTCCTAAACCCACGTGGGTTCCCCGGGGTGGGAGGATTGATTGATTGAATTTAATTATTGTTTATGGATGTGGTGTTTCCATATGTTGGATCCTTGGGGTGGGCGGATTGATTGAATTTAATTATTGTTTATGGATGTGGTGTTTCCATATGTTGGCTCCTTGGGGTGGGTGGATTGATTGAATTTAATTATTGTTTATGGATGTGGTGTTTCCATGTGTTGGCTCTCTGGGGAGAGCAGTTGATTAATTTGGTTCTCTTTCTTCATTTGATATGGGCTCCCAGAAGAGGAACAATATTTTAAATGGGTCGAACAAGTGTCTTGGGTAAGTCTAACCTTAATGATTTGATCATCTTAAAATTTTTGATTGTGTATTTGGTGCATCGTATGACGAACTACGGTAGTGCTTGATCCTTTTGGGTACGTAGGAAGCCGCTTAGCGGTCCAGCACGTAGAGTCAAAAACAAAAAAAATTAGGTTAAATCAATGGTTAGATCTTCCGAAATGAATTTCTAAGTTTTCCGCTGCGAAAAAAATGGTAACATGAACATAAACTAAATAAGACTGAATAAATTATTTAATGAGCTTGGGTTAGTAGCCGGGCCTCGACTATGGTATCCAAGTGGAACCTCGGATTTTGCAAATTCGGGGCGTTACAATAAATAGCTGGGATGATCCAGCGGTCATGATCATATTGTCTTATATGATTTAGTATCTTCCTCAAAATATTTGTGTTTTGTCCATACCAGATGTGCTAAAAACATCCAACTACATTTATCACAATAAAATGTTGCTCATTTTTTAAAGACACAAAACTATTATTGTCCACTACTATTCACTAACATCCACCACCGTACATAAAAACCAGCCATACCCACTATTTTTTTCCACCACCAGTAATGTTACCACCTCCACCACTCACAAATACCCGCCACTGTTTCCACCACCCACCGCTTCTTTCACTACCACCACTAAAATACAAAGTTTGTTGATGGGGCCAAAATAATGAGCGGTCCATATTTACCAATGTGGTGGTGGGCCAAGATAAAGAGTGGTGGTGATGGTGGTGGTGGATCGGCGGTGGGAATAATGGTGGTGGGTATTGGTGAGAGTGGTGGAGTGGTGACGATAATGTGGTGGTGGAAGAAGTAGTGGTAGTAGGGTGAGAATAAATTAGGACAATGTATTCACCTCTCTGCCAATAATTGCTATTGCAGGTACATGCAGTGGCCATGGTACTTGTATAAATGCAGCAACTTCCAACGGTATGGTACACAGTAACACCAATGTGGCAGCAACCATAAGCTTCAATTCAAAAGCATTAGATTAAAGGGTATAAAAGACACGGCGAGAGGTAAAATAGTTCTGCAAAACAAAATCTCTCCCTTTCTACTTTGACCAAAATATATGTTATTTTAAATCCAATCGCACAACAACGGCCTGGAGGTTTATAAGAGAAATACAGGTTGAACCTTATCAGCAACAGGATCCAGAAAAGCACCAAATGATGTACCTAACCGCATCTGACACAAACGAAGAAAAAAAGATTAGCGCTAAAAAAAAAAAATGCCCGTAGTGGTACTCTTTATAATAATAATAATGATGCCAACTGTGACACTGGCAACTTTTTATTTCATAAAATAGTCATTGCAATTCAAAAGGGAGTTGGCGCCCAGTTGGTGGCTCGTCTACCAACAAATTATGTATGAATAATTTCAAGTTTATTTTTAATAAAGGCCCTCAGAGGTGACTCTTCATAATAATAATAATAAAAATCTCGCCCCCCCTCCCGCTTCGGCTCCCCTTGTCAATCAGGCCTTGAATGCATAGAAAGAGCCTAATGGTTGTACAACTTTGGTTCAGAAATTACTCGATTTTTCAAAGCATGCTACAACCAACTGCAAACCATCAAAACAGAAAAAGAAGATATGTGCCAATATTGTAGCTTGCAAAAAGAAGATTAGTTATGGATACTACACATCCGCGGTCCGATACTTTCTTCTAATGGTCTAGCACCGACTACCCCTGAAACCTTACAGGATCTGAATCTTAAACACCCCCATGCTCCACCTCCATATATCCCTGTGTTTGACGATTCTTTACATGTATTAGAGTAGTTGATGTAGAGGATGTATTCTCTGCCATTAAAAGTTTCCCCAAAGGTGATAAGCACGTAAGTGCTGTATTTTATACCCATATTTATATTAGCAAGGACTAGATATTTCGTCTAACAATACTATTTTAATACTTTTATAGAAAGTACAAGCAATTCTGATTATCAGGAGAATAAATAGCTAAAGCATTGATGTTTGCGACAAAAATGACAAAACGTAGTTGGCCTGGTATTTTTATATATCAGCAGCATTCGTGGCCAGGGACAAACTCTAGTGGATTTTTTTGTGCACTATAATTATCCATGCATGGGAAGACATTAAAGAAATAAATGAGGGTCACATCGCATACTCTTCACCATATCTTGTCTGTCATGTCTCCTACTTCATCTTGTCTCTTTACCAAACAAAGAAATACTCATTTCTTATCAAGTAGAGAGTATGGGGGTTTTCTTAATATGGTCTGCAACTCGAGTGAATGGTGAACTCATAATACAAACTTTCAGTGACATATGGTGCTGCAGTTATAGTTGGTCGTGCTGTATAGTCGTGGCCGAAGTATAAATGATTGAGATGTTGTGTCTGCGAAGACTAGAGACAGAAACTATGGAGATGATGGCTGGTTTTTAGTCTCAACTGAAAGTAATTTTGGCAGCAACAAAGCGTGGTTCTGAGCATGGAACTTCAGTTGTAAATTGGTCTGGGTAAGGCAGGTCCGTTTCCGGCAGCACTTTTGTATAGGGAATAACTAATGGAAGTAGTAAGTACTGTTGGAGAAAATGAGTTTTAATTAAAAAGTTTTTTGGTCTTGGTGTGGTTTGATCTAATAACCTAAGGGTCTAAGGATACTCACTCATTTTTGGGTGAATGAAGTGGAACCTTTAGTCCCACATTATGGAAAACTAAAGAGGAGCTCCACTATATAATCATACTCTTATGTATGAATTGTAAAACGTGGGTATCCATGCACCAAGTTCCTTTTATACATGGATTTATTTTTGGGCGAGTTTTCTTTAGGAAATCAATTCCAAAACTATTTCTTAAGATTTTTATTTATGGTAAATTCCTTTTACTTGTTTTTGAAGAAAAACCAAAACCTAACTTGATTTGCAAGTATCTTCTCCTTTAAATACAACTTGAAATTCTGTTTTTGAGATTAACCGAAAATTCTTCTTTCATTCTATGGTTTCTCCATATGTTTTACTTCCATCCCCGTTGCTGAGTTCGAAGAAAGGGTAACTTGTGTTGTGCTAACTCAAGTTATATCAGGCAGTCTGAATCAAAAACAACGACTCATCAATCAAGACCGAGTCAAGCTCTGCAAACCGGGAGATTGAATCGGCGAAAATTTCCAAAAAAAAATTTTGTTTTTTTTTTTTCGATTCTAGCGCAAGATCGATTACCTACACTAATAAACGTTGATAATGATTAGTGGATCTGAACCGTCTTATCATTCTGATTAACGTATTCAAATCTCACTAATTTTCAATGAAAAAATTATTTGCCCAATCTGGCCGGAGGGTACTTCAAAATCGGCGGAAACAAATAAGGAAAATGATTCAGGGGAGAAATTACGGAAGCAATCTTATGCAAGCATTCTTTCGTCTTTCAAAGCCCCTGACTTTGATTCTTCAACACTTGCTAAACCATGTTTCAATGGATCACATGTCTCAATCAAGATATCTGAGGAAGAATATCAAAAAGGGGTGCTGGATTGCAGAACTTTCTTGATCGGCAGACTAGTGCAACCAAAGGATTCAACTATTATGAAAATTGCAGAAATGAACGAGAAGCTCAGACAGGTATGGAAGATTCAACCTTGGGTTATTTCACCCCTAGGTAAAGGCTTTTTCTGTTTTAATTTTTCTAGTGAGGAAGATGTGGGTTATGTTCGCGTGACGGGTGCCTGCTCGATCAAATCGGGCGTCTTACACTTCCGAAAATGGATTCCTGATTTCAACCCATACAAACAAAATCAAACTCTAGCTCAGGTTTGGATTAGAATCTTCAATTTAAGCTATGAATACTGGAGACCTAAAACATTATTTGAGATTGCGAGTGCAGTAGGAGATCCCCTCTATTCTGATAAAGAAACGCAAACAAGAAGCTTTGGGTTATATGCAAGGGTTCTGGTGGAAATTGATCTCGAAAAAGATCCAATATCAAAGATTCAGGTGGCAAGAAATGACTTCTCGTTCGATGCCAAAATTGTTTACGAACAAAAGCCAGATTTATGCTCCTTCTGCAAAACCATTGGCCATATGGAAAGTGTCTGCAATAAGAAGAAACCGAAGGAATTAAACGTGCAGGAGTCAACTGAGAACGGAAATCTGACAAGGGCTCAAAAGAAGAAAAGTAAGGTGGTGGAAAACGTGATTAGTAACCAGGTGTGTGAACCTTTGTTGAACCAGGGGTACATACCAATTACTGCGCGGGTTGCTAGCAATGACGCAAGTAGCTCAAAAGGGGGTACTTCGGAGGAAATAACCGTTCCTGACAACAACGAAGACAATCCGGTGGTGGTGACTGGGGAGGCAGAATTAGAGAAAACAGATAATGCTGTGGAGACTGGTGAGGCAGAATTAGAACAACCAACTAATGTTGTGGTGATTACACAAGAAGACCAAGATCATTCGCTGAATGTGAAAGGCACTGAAGAAAATGCGGTGGTGAATACGAAGGGTAAAAATCTTCAGGAGGATGATACTGTTAGTGTGGGGACGGTGGACGAAAGGAAGGAGGAGGAAGCTCCTTTTCTACCAGTTATCACAAAGTCACAGAAAAAATTAAACGCGCGCGAAAATAAGAAGAAGATGGAGCTGGAGACAAAAACTCGGCCGATGCGCCCGAGGAATCTTAACAACTCTTATCAATGAGAGTTCTTTTCTGGAACCTGCGTGGCTTTGGTAACTCGGACACGCAAATTTTTTTTAAAAATTATTGTCGTTCTCACTCTCCGGATATTGTTTTTATTGCGGAACCATGGATAAATATCTCGTCTATTCCTATTGCTTTCTGGACCAATATGGGTCTGAATTTAGTTGCAGTAAATGATAGAGGTAGTAAGCAGCCGAATCTTTGGTGCTTTAGTAAAACTACTGTA
The DNA here is from genome assembly GCA_023529315.1 of Papaver bracteatum. Taxonomy (NCBI): domain Eukaryota; kingdom Viridiplantae; phylum Streptophyta; class Magnoliopsida; order Ranunculales; family Papaveraceae; genus Papaver; species Papaver bracteatum. Next base: position 400,275 of record JAJJWX010000125.1, read on the forward strand.
AAAGTAGATGTGGTGATGAACTCTGGTCAGATGATTGCGTGTCGTGCCTCGCTTGGAAGTATGGTTTATTATCTTGCAGGAGTTTATGCCAGCACTTCTTATATAGTGCGAAGAGACTTGTGGTTTTCCTTGACCAATCTGATGTATAATCTCATTGGTCCTTGGGGTATAATTGGTGACTTCAATGCGGTTTTGGGAGCTCATGAAAAGTCGAGTGGCCACGCTCCTTCTAGAAACTCCTGTGACGAATTCTTGTCTTTCACGGAGACAAGTGATCTTCATCATCTGGAGGCGAAGGGAGATAAATTCACTTGGACCAATGGTCGTAGATGCAGACACCACACGGAGCTTCGGTTGGACAGAGCCATCTGTAATGAGCAATGGATTTTGTATTGGGACTCTACGGCTTGTATCACTCTGGAACGGGTTAAGTCGGATCATTTTCCTCTGCTGTTGGAGTCGCTAAAGGGAGATAATACTTTTGCCTCTTCTTATAAATTCCAGCGCACTTGGCTTAATCACTCGGGTTTGAGAACGGTGGTTGAGGATGCTTGGAATCAGCAATTTTTTGGGTGCCCAATGTATGTTCTTGTTCAGAAACTTAAGTTCCTGAAATCGGTGCTGAAGTGTTGGAATAGAGAAGTATTTGGTGATATCCATCTTAATGTTAACTCCGCTACAACTAATCTGGGAAATATTCAGTCTCGCATAGGCGAGGAGGGGTACTCTGACGAGCTGCACCTGATTGAGCTGGATGCTTCTAACAAGCTGGTTCAAGCTCTCCAAATTCAGAAAGACTTCTGGCAGGACAAATCTCGCCTCAATTGGGTGAAAGATGGTGATGCTTGCACAAAGTTATTTCACACTTACGCGAAGATAAGAGCGGATACAAACAAAATTACCCATCTGAAAGCTAACAATGAGCTGTTGAGCTCACATGAGGATGTTTCTGCTCATGTACTGTCTTACTTTAAGAATCTTTATGACTCTGATGGTGTTAATCCCTCTTCAGATCTTGCTTCCAGGAATACTACAAGCTCAGTTTCCCCGGAAGAAAACAAAAATCTGACGGCAATTCCTGACGAAAGGGAAATTAAGGAGACAGTGGATACAATGAATGCTAATGGCGCTCCGGGTCCGGATGGTTTCAGAGGTATATTCTTCAACGCTTTCTGGGATATAGTTGGTAAGGATGTGGTTAATTCTGTTCTCTCTTTCTTCCAAAATGGTTGGCTTATCCCTAATGCCAACCCAAGCCATGTGATCATCATTCCAAAAGAGCAGGGTGCGGATACAATTGACAAATTTCGCCCAATAGCTCTGAGCAACTTCCACTTCAAAATAATTGGTAAGATCTTAGCAAACCGCTTGACGCCGATTGCTGCAAACATTATTTCGCCTCAGCAGAGAGATTTTCTCAAGGGCAGAGATATTTTTGACTGCATTGGGATCACTTTTAGAGGCGGTCAACCTTCTCGACTACAAGTGCTTTGGAGGTAACATTGCTCTTAAACTCGATATTATAAAAGCTTTTGATACTCTCAATTGGGATTTCATTATTCAAGCTCTCAAAGGCTTTGGATTCTGTGATATTTTTCTGAGTTGGATTCGCTCAATCTTGGACTCGGCGAGACTTTATGTTGTAATCAATGGCAAGGCTATGGGGTACTTTAGCTGCAAGCGTGGAGTGCGGCAGGGTGACCCGTTATCTCCTATGATGTTTTGCTTGGCAGAGGACGTTCTAAGTAATGCTATCTCCAGGGCGTTTGCTCAGGGTAAGATTAACCATATCTCTTCTCAGCGTGGGCCGAAGTTTCCTTCTCACGTGTTCTATGCGGACGACTTAATGGTTTTCTGTAGAGGCACTAAGAGAGATATTAGGTCCTTAATGGAAATTCTCGAAGAGTATGGTCAGAATTCAGGGCAGTTTATTAGCGCTGAGAAATGCTCAATGTATGCTAGCAATTATGCTTATGACAGAATTCTTGGGATTATCTTCCTACAATATTCCAATGGGTTCACTTACGTTTCGCTATCTGGGAGTCCCTATTTTTCGCGGTAAGCCGAGAGCGGTTCATTTCAGGGACATCATGGACATGATCAAAATGAAGTTCTCAACTTGGAAAGGGAGATTATTATCAATGATGGGTAGAGTTGAGCTAGTTAACTCTGTGATTGCAGGTTCTGCTATGCACATCTTTCATGTCTACAAATGGACTAGAGGGTACATTAAAATGCTGGAAACGTGGGTTAGAAACTTTGTTTGGTCGGGGGACATTAGCACCAGACAACACAACACGGTGGCCTGGGATACAGTCTGTCTTCCGGTTAAGGAGGGGGGACTGGGCATTAGATATTTATCTAGACTGAACGACGCGGCTCTGATGAAAATGACCTGGAAGCTGATGTCAATAACCTCGACGTTCGGCGACTTCATTAAGACTCGTTTTGCAGGTGAGACGCATAAGAAATCTTCTATATGGTATGTCTTCAAATAGCAGTGGAGCATTATCAAAGAGAACGTGGTGTGGCTTGTTGGCAATGGCAGAAACATTGACTTCTGGAACGATCGTTGGAACACGAATATACGAGTTTCGGTTGCGGACTACTTGGAGCTGGATAACTCGAACCTTCATAACAGACTGGCGGACTTTATCTTAGATGATCGGTGGTGCATTCCTTCTTACATGCCTGAGTTATCAGGTCAGATTGCGCAGATGATTACAGAGACTCCTTTTTTGTGCTCATACGGAGGATAAGCGGTGTCCGGTCGATGAGTATCTCGGGGGACATAACTATGAAGGAGGCTTACGAGTACCACAGACCGAAAGAGCTGGAGTTGAGCGACTTCAAGGACTTATGGTCCATCAAGATCCCGCCGCGCAGAGCTTGTACGGTGTGGAAACTGTTGCATAACAGGATTGCCTCGGACGACAATGTGAAGTACCAGGGAAGACATACGGTGAACTGCTGCAATCTGTATCCTACGCCCTGCTGTAGGGAAACTCAAAATCACCTGTTTTTGCAATGTGCGTTTGCCAGGAATCTTTGGTCCTGGATTATGCATATATTTGGTCTGCGAATGTATTGCTCTAGTATTCAGGCGGTTTTCGCTGCTGTTAGAAGGTTCAAGGGTGGTTCTCAGTTGAAGAACCTTCTTTGGGTCACGGTGGTGAGCTGTTTGTGGATCATTTGGTTCTGCCGCAACAAGCTTAGATTCGATCACAAAGACACTTCTCCTCAGCAGGCCGTCAGTCTGTTAGCCAACCTGATTGCGGAGTCCAGCACCCATAGCGGCGGCTTCTCTTTCTACACTCCGGAAGACAAAAGAACGTTGGACATTCTAGGTATAAAGAGGCGTGCGCCTAAAATGCCGAGGCGATGATGGTGAAATGGTTGCCTCCTCCGCAAGGGTGGATTAAGGCAAACATCGATGGATGCTCCTTCAGAACCCGGGGCGTTAAGTCTGTCGGGGTGGTGTTTCGAGACTCTACTTGAGAGGGCAGAGGTCGCCTGGCATAATTTCGGGATTTAGTAACTCGACGTTTGCGGAGCTTTGGGAGCAATTTATGCTTTGCGGTTGGCTTGCTCTCAGAGAATTCGTAGGATCTTGTTGGAGTGCGATTCTACTTTTGTTTTACAGGCCATTCATAACCCGATCTTGGTACCGTGGCGTCTTCAAACCCAGTGGAAAAATGTTTTGAAATTTTCTTCTACAATCACATTAAATTGTACTCGTGTTTTTCGAGAGGGAAACTCTGTGGCTGACTCGTTGGCTAAGCATGGAGCTACAAAGGAGTCTCGTTGGTGGTCAAACCCTCCGGTTTTCACCAGACATAGGCTATCGTTTGATAACTCTTTCCTTCCGCTTTACCGTTTTCGTAATATGTAATCCCCTGTGGGTTTTCACTTTTTGTTCCGTTTTTGCTTTCTTCTCTGTTTCTTTCTGGAGGTAAGGCTTAGTCCCCCTCCTTCTATTTTCTTGGTTTAATAAAGTTTCGCTCCGGTGTTTAACAAAAAAAAAGTTATATCAGGCAGTGTTATCCTGGACACATCTTCGCTGTGAGGGGTTTAGCATTACTCAACTCGAGTATACCCGCGAACTAATGTGTTAAGGAAAACTTGTTGAACATGTGATTCTGCCTTCGTCAAGTTATTTCGGTAGAGTTGTCTTGGATTATTTCTTACATATTATTTTTGACACATCTAACGTGTTGTTCATTGTTGCAAGATTCCATCAATCTTAACACATTAGCTTTCCTTGTAACAATGGGAAACAACGACGTATAAAGACCACAAAAGTTTAGCGAAAAGGATTTCAAGAGATGGAAATCCAAGATGCTGTTTTATCTGAGCCATCATGAACTGGACTATGTACTGGTTCCAGGTGATGAATTGTATGATGCTGAAGCTTTAACCGAGGAACAACTCGAGTTTAACAAGAGATGTAATTTTCTGGATAAAAATCATATAATGAATGGTTTGGAAGATGCGATGTATGATTTTTACAATGCTAAAGATAACTTGACTGCTTATGAGTTGTGGACTGCGTTAGAAGCAAAGTATCGTCGAGATTTGCATGGAGCAAGAAATTTCTGGTGGCAAAGTTTATGGAGTTCAAGATGACGAATGATAAGTCTGTTGTTGATCAATTCCTCGAATTTCAACAAATTATTAACGAGATTCTTGCTGAAGGTATGGTCATTGATGAGACTTTTCAAGTGTCTGCGGTGATTGAGAAGTTACCATCTTCTTGGTCGGAGTACAAGAAAAAGCTCAGACATGAAACTGGCGAGATCAACACGGTTAAATTAGGAAAGAAGATTCAAGTGGAAGAGATGTTGTGTACCAAATACAAGAACGTGTCATTTGCAAGGGACATGGAGAACAAAGCTCATATGTCTGAACACAAGTCATCCAAAGATGGAAAAGGTGACAACAACTATCGTAACTCGAATCATGGACCTAACAATAAAGGTATGTTTCGTAAACCAGATTCTGGCATTACTAAAATTAAAGGTGCTTGTTGGGTGTGTGGAAATTATGGTCATATGGCAGTTCACTGTAGACAACGTAAGGATAAAAATAATAATGATAACTTGGTTGAGAAGAACAAAGACGAGTTTTCTGCTGTGGTGTATGAAGTTTACTTGGTGACCAATGTGATGGATTGGTGGGTAGACTCTGGAGCTACCAAGCATGTTTGTGGGAACATAGACATGTTCACCTCCTACCAGAGGGTAGGGAAAGGCGAGAAACTCTATATGGGTAACTCATTTGCATCAGAGGTTGCAGGAAAAGTAAAGGTCGGTCTGAAGCTCACATCTGGAAAGACTCTCACATTGAATGAAGTTCTTCATGTTCCAGACATCTGCAAAAATCTTGTTTCTTGTTCTGTTTTAGATGATAAGGGTTTTAAAGTTACAATCGAGTCTAGAAAACTTTTAGTGACTAAGGGCAATGATTATGTGGGTAAGGGTTATAAGACTTGGGGTCTTTATAAACTTAATGTAACCTGTCCTGAATTGAAATTGAATGATTCTTCTGCTTACATGTGTGTGTCATTGAACGTTTGGCATGGTAGACTCGGTCATGTAAACTATAAATCAATGCATAAATTGGATAGCGTAGGCTGCATACCCAAATTCACTTTAGATAAAAATCATAAGTGTGAGATTTGCGTAGAATCTAAGCATGCTAAGAAATCATTCAATAAGAATGTCCATAGAAACTCTAAACCCTTAGACTTAATCCACTCAGACCTAGTTGATATGAAGTCAGTTCAAACAAGAGGTGGTAACAAATGGTTTATTACTTTTATAGATTATTATACGAGGTACTTGATGAGTGCCAAATGTTGCATATTCATACACCTTTTCATTGGCACTTAACTCATCTTTCGCGCTTCAAAGTCATATATTATCCCAAATTCTGCATTTTTACCATTTTCAAGAATAAATATTTGTATTAATTAATTTTGTGTTTTTAAGTACTAAATAAAGCTTGGAAGAATTGAGAAGACAAAAGAGAAGAAAGTTGGAAGCGTTGCAACCCCGCTCACAAGATCGCTGGCAAACATTTACAAATTCATGGGATTAAACAACCCATGATCCAAAACCCATGATCCAAAACCCAAGACCCAAATCCATTTCCACCTCACCCCCATTGGATTCTTTCCAAAACATCCACCTCTCCCCCATTGGATTCTTTCCAAAACATCCACCTCACCCCCATTATCTCACTCAATCACTCCCAATTTGTTTCCCACAACCAAATATATTCCATCAATTAAGAAAACATGTTTTGTTGAGTGGATGAGTGCCAAAATTCGGATCCAAGTGCTTGAGGGAATTTTGTGTATAAATAAAGAGGGTTGTTGTGTTGAAAAACCATCCAAGAATAGCTTGTTCATGTTAGTTTATCAAATTTCAATTTTGTTGTAATGTTCTTCATGTTCTAATTTCATTTACTAGGGTTTAGATGAAGCCCTAATCTCATTGGTATGTATTCATATCTTGTATCTTGTTCTTGAAAGTTTAGAATTGTTTAAAGATATAATTTAATCCAAGTTTTTCAACATCTTGCTCTCACAATGTATGCCATGTATCCATTGTAGTTAGAATATCTCTATGTTGATTATGCTACAACTCATGCTTAACCAAATATTGATCTTTAGATTAGTTGTGCTTAATTAGACAATTAATGCTTTGGAGAAATACTTTAGTTGTGATTAAATTATCCATTGGAGAAACACCTTAGTTATACGGTAGACTTGAATCTACTATAAGGACAAGAATAATATTACAAGTTGAATGCATATCATAGGTTATTGGTGGATTTGAATACCCTAGTATCCATATTATCATTGTTTACATATCTTGCTATTTGCATCTTTTACTTTTATTATTTCAAGTCACTTGAAAATCATATCGTCGTATCGACAAAAACAAACCCCTTTTGGTTACTCAATCGGGATTTAGAATCAACTTCTACACTCTCCAAGTCTCTCGTGGTTCGACTCTGTGCTTGCCCCGTGTTGCTTGTCGACACTTTGTGCACTTGCGCTTTATACAATAGTAGGTATCTTTCCGATCCTACCAAGTTTTTGGCGTGCTGTGCGAGGACTCGGTAGTGGTGTAGTTCATTTTTCATCTCCTGTCACTATTCATTTTCCATCTCCTGGAACTGTTCACATATACTGTTTACATATCACTGTAGCGGTACAACTATTCACAACCAATTTTACACTTATTTTTGCTATTTTTTTTATTTATTTTTGCTTTTGCTTTAAAACTTCGAAACCCTAACTACCTCTTTTGAGCTCAACAGTGCGGAGTAGTCGTTGTAAAGGCGAAGGAAAGGAAGCGAAAAGAAGTTTTTATTTTAAATTAAAAAAAAAAAAGTTTATTTTATTTATTTTTAGATTGTATTAGGATTCCTCTACTCTTGTAATTTTCTTTTTCTTTTGCACTTTATTTTGGACTTTGGACTTGGACATTCTATTTTTATTTTTATTTTTAAACCCTACTTAAGGGTATTATTAAATATCAACTATTTGCGAGAAGGACGGTGATTACAATATCACCTCGGCCTCGGGGTTCGTTCATGACATAGGAGTCGTGGCCCGAGTCGACAACAACGGTTCATCCCCTTCCTGGAACGGAGGTAAGTTTGTCGAAACACTCGTGAATCCCTTGTTAGCGAGTTCTTTGTATTCCTTCGTTTGCATATATGTTGAGGAATACAACTGCTTTATTTTCCTAGTAAAGGGCAAGCACTGGACATACAAGATAAGGGTTCGGATTTCATCACCGTTCTCTTCTTGCCCGCCTTAGGAAAACGATACATACGCGAACCTAAGCTTTAAAATTTTGAATAGAACAAGACCTATAAGGTAACGAGCTTAGTAGGAAAGTCATTTGAAAAATATTGGTTACTCTTTAAGCATACTTGAAGTTCATGACGGTTTACGTAAATTGAATGCGTGATCACGCGCCTTGTAATACGGTGAGGCCTTGGGTATCAAAGCTCTAGCAACTTCCTCGCCTCTATTCAATTTACTTAAACTCGGATTGATTCAGAGGGTTTGCTCAGATTGTAACGAATTCCCTTTCAAGGATTAGAAGCTGGTCTAGAAAACAATCTAAGTGGATCCATCATGCTTTTTGTTTGCTAGAAATCGTAGGTTCTTTGTGGTAGAGTCATCCTTGTTTGTGATTGCATAGAACTTGCCTTCTATGTGAATGGTTAACATGCTTGATGTGCTAGCTAGGCTATGATTGTGTCTTTTAGAGACCATACACGCCGACTAGTTAGAATCAGTCAAGAAGAGTTAATTGAAATACATAGTTCGAGGCAGACAGTCCAAACCCATCCGAAACAATGGGAGAACCAAGAACCCAAATCCGTAGTCTAAAGGACTACATGTACCCAACGAGGACAACCCAGTCCTCGTGCATTGTCTTACCAGCTATTGATGGACAATTTGAGCTAAAGGCAAGTATCCTCAATATGTTGCCTAAATTTAAAGGGGTTGAGGCTGAAAATCCCTACCACTATGTGAGAGAGTTCGAGGAAATTTGTGGGACTCTTCGGATCAACCAAATGACGGATGAGCACCTCAAAATGAAACTTTTTCCTTTTTCTTTGATAGACAAAGCCAAGACTTGGCTGTGTGCTCAATGTACCACAGTCATTTAATACATGGTATGCTCTTACGAAAGAGTTCTTCAAAAAGTTCTTCCCAAACCATAAGACTACGACAATTCGTCAAAATCTGAATAGTTTTGTGCAATTAGAGGAGGAAACTTTGGCAAAATATTTGGAGAGATTTAATGAATTATTGCTCCAATGTCCTCACCATGGTTTTGAAAAATGGAGACTTGTGCAAATTTTTTATGAAGGCTTAGATGTCAAGAACCGAACTACAGTTGAGACCATGTGCAATGGTCAATTTATTGAAAAAAGTGCTGATGAGTCTTGGGATTTCTTAATCGAAGTCGCTGAAAAATCAGCAAAGTGGGAATCCCCAGTGAACCAAATAGGATTACCCTTGCATCCAATGTTCATAGAATTGACTCGACTTCGAAGGAAGTGCAAAGATGGCATCCTTGGCGGGGAGAATAGAAAAGCTAGAACTAGAAAAGAATGGAAAACTAATATCCCTACTCTCCGTAGTCAAATTTAAATGGCCACTTGTGCCGCATGCCATAGTTAGACCATCTAGTGGACACTTGTCCGCACCTCCATGCATTTCAAGAGTCTAAAACCGAGCAAGCCAATGTTTTGTACCAAAGGCAAGAGAACAACCCATATTCTCGACCTACAACCCAGGGTGGAGAAATCACCCTAACCTTTCATGGTCTAAAGGGCCCGTCAAGGGGGAACATCAAATAATAACCAAGGATACCCTTATCCTAGAAACCCCAAGTGCAACCACATGTGCAAGACTTCGTAGATAAAAAGCCTAGCTTCAAGAAAGTTTCGGTTTGTTGACCCAAAATTTGGTACAACTCCAAAAGACCACAGACCAACGTTTTACAAGTCTAGAACTTAAAATGGGTCAAATTTGTGAAGCATTGAATGAAAGAGACAAAGGAAAACTCCCTAGTCAGCCCCCCCAACAAAATCCAAAAAATGTATATCAAAGGCAAAAAATTCAACTCAAGTGAGGCCTCACATAATCAAGTAAATGTCACCACTCTTCGTAGTGGTAAAGTTTTTGAAAACAATGTAGGTGTACTGATACGGTCGAGTGAGTCTACATCAGACTCACCAAGGCATAAGATCCCACATATAACACCTATTGTTGAAGACAAATCTGAGCAACATAAGAATTCCCATAATTCTAATGTCTCGCACCATCTCATGTACCGTTGCTCCATTCCACAAAGATTGGTGCAGCAAAAAGAGAGTATACAAGACTGACGAGATTTTGGAAATGTTCAAACGAGTTAACATCAACATCCCATTTCTTGATGCAATCAAGCAAGTCCTCGCTATGCTAAATTCCTTAAGGATCTCAGTGCACACAAAAGCGAAAGCTTCATGTGCATAAGCGTGCTTTTCTCATCGAGCAAGTGAGTGCAATCATTCAAAGCAACACACCTCCTAAGTTTAAAGACCTGTGTAGTCCAACTATCACATGCAAAATAGGTGACCAAACGGTTAAGAAGGCGTTGCTAGACTTAGGGGCAAGTGTGAATTTACTACCATATTCAAAGATATGTGCGGTTAGGTCTTGGAGAGTTGAAGGCAACACCTATAACTCGCAATTGGCGGACAGATCCGTCAATGTACCACGTGGTGTGGTAGAAGATGTTTTGATTAAGGTTGATAAGTTTTATTTTCCCGTGGACTTCATCGTCTTAGATACTCAACTCCAGGCAAAACCCCGAGGTCACATTCTCGTCATTTTGGGACGTCCCTTCTTAGCAACGTCCAATGAAATCATTAATCGCCATAATGGAGTGTTGAAGTTGTCATTTGGTAATATGACTGTGGAGTTGAATGTTTTCAATACTAGCTAACAACATTTAGATCTTGATGATGATAATGATGTGCATGAAATCAACATGATTGAAAGTTTGATTCAGATTCGTTGTCTAGTAGCATGTCCATTGACCCTTTGGATGCTTGTTTGAATAATTTTGACTTGGATTTGTTTGATGATGAATACATAAGTGAAGTGAATACTTTGCTTGAATCCACACCACTTATGGACATGACTAAGTGGAAAGCTAGAGTGGAACCACTTCCACTCTTGGAATCCAAGTCTGTTCCCTCTCTTGTTGAGCCACCAAAGCTCGAACTGAAACCATTGCCTGATACTCTTAAATATGTATTTTTGGGACCTTCTAATACTTTGCCTATAATCATTTCATCTGCCTTAGATACAGAATAGGAAATTAAACTTTTAGAAGTACTTAAGGAGCATAAAGAAGCCTTAGGATGGACCATCTCGGACCTTAAAAGCATAAGTCCCACTGATTGCATGCATCATATAAAACTTGAGGACAATGCTAAACCATCTAGGGAGATGCAAAGGCGTCTCAATCCTAACATGAAAGAGGTTGTTAAGAGTGAGATTATAAAGCTTCTTGATGCAGGTATCATCTACCCAATCTCAGATAGCAAATGGGTTAGCCCCATTCAAAGTTGTCTGCCGAAAAAAGTCGGAGTTACCGTAGTTCAAAACGATAAAGATGAGTTAATCACTACTCGAGTAACCACGGGTGGCGAGTTTGCATTGATTATAGGAAGTTGAATGCGAGTTACAAAGAAAGATCACTTCCCTCTTCCATTCATAGATCAAATGCTTGAACGATTGTAAGGCGTAGATTCTATTGTTTCTTGGATGGTTTTTATGGTTACAACCAGATTCATATTTCACCCGAAGATTAGGAAAAGACTACATTTACATGTCCATTTGGAACATTTGCTTATCGCCGTATGCCCTTTGGGTTGTGCAACGCACCACCTACATTTCAGCGTTGTATGATGAGCATTTTTTCGATATGATAGATAACTTACTTGAGATCTTTATGGATGATTTCTTCTGTGTTTGGATCATCTTTTGATGAATGTTTGAACCATCCCACTCGCGTGCTGATTAGATGTAAGGAAAAATATTTGGTGTTGAATTGGGAGAAATGTCATTTTATGGTGAACTCAGGCATAGTTCTAGGACACATCATCTCTGGAAAAGGCATTGAAGTAGACAAAGCCAAAGTCGACCTCATTCAAAACTTTCCGCAACCTCGCTCGTGAGGGAGGTTAGATCATTTTTAGTCCATCTTTGGTTTTTACCGTAGATTCATTAAAGATTTCAAGAAGATCTCAAGACCACTGTGTAATCTACTCGTAAAGATGTTGCATTTGTGTTTGATGATACTTGTGTGCATGCTTGGGAGGAGCTAAAAACTCTTCTAACTTCAGCCCCTATAGTCCGACCTCCAGTTGGAAATTGCCATTTGAAATCATGTGTGACGATCCGATTTTTTGTTGAAGCTGTCTTAGGTCAGCGAGTCGACAAACACCCTTATGTGATCTACAATGCTAGTAAGACACGAATGAGGCTCAAATGAACTATTCAACAACCGAAAAAGAGTCTTAGTTGTTGTGTTTGCATTAGATAAGTTTAGATCTTATTTGATAGGATCTAAAATCATCATTTATACTGACCATGCCGCATTAAGATATATTTTATCTAAAAAATATGCCAAGGCTTGTCTAATTCGATGGATACTCTTGTTATAAGAGTTCCACCTCGAAATTCGAGATAAAAAAGGGTCAGAGAATGTTGTTTTGATCACTTATCTAGATTGAATGTCGAGTCTACGATGAATCGAGATTATTAGAGAATCTTTCCCAAATGAACAACTGATGCTAGTTTCTGAAATGCCATGGTTTTCCGACATCGTGAACTACCTTGCTACAGGTAGGATGCCACTTCATTGGTCTAAACAAGACCGGTCTAAATTCTTGGCCGAAGTGAAACATTTCCTATGGGATGACCCATATCTGTTCAAATACTGCCCCGACCAAATCATTAGGAAATGTGTCCCCAACTCGAACAAAGGGATGTCATCTCTTTTTGTCATGATCAAGCATGTGGAGGCCACTTTAGTGCAAAGAAAACTGCCGCAAAGATCTTGCGAGTGGTTTTTACTGGCCAACATTGTTTAAGGATAGCCATGAATTATGTATTTCTTGTGACCGGTGCCGAAATTGGGAAGTATATCAAAACAAAACATGATTCCCTTACAACCCATTTTGATTGTTGAGCTATTTGATGTATGGGGCATTGATTTCATGGGTCCATTTCCTAGCTCAAGGAAAGTTGTACATTCTTGTTCTTGTTGACTATGTTTCTAAGTGGGTAGAAGCAATTGCAACCAAAACTAATGACCACAAGGTGGTACTTTCGTTCTTAAAGGAAAACATATTTTCTCGATTTGGCACCCCTAGAGCTATAATCAGTGACGATGGTTCACATTTCTCGCAATAGGCCTTTTGAGTCCTTAGTCCGTAAGTATGGCATAACTCATAAAGTTGCAACCCCATATCATCCACAGACCAGTAGCCAGGTAGAGGTTTCAAATAGGGAGATTAAGCACATTCTAGAAAAGACGGTTAACCCGTCTAGAAAAGATTGGTCTTTAAGATTGAATGATGCTTTATGGGCCAATAGAACTGCATACAAGACCCCCATTGGTATGTCCCCTTACATACTTGTGTACGGTAAAGCTTGTCATCTCCCTGTAGAGTTAGAACATCGTGCATATTGGGCTGTAAAGAAACTGAACTTTGATCTAGATAAAGCTGGAACCCAAAGGAAGCTTTAACTCAATGAGTTGGAAGAGTTAAGAAATGATGCATATGATAATGCAAAAATGTACAAACAAAGAATGAAGGTGTTCCATGACAAACGCATTTTGCTCAAGTCATTCACTCCGGCCGTAAAGTTCTATTGTATAACTCACGATCGCACCTTTTTCCAGAAAATTACGTTCTAAATGGACAGCCCGTTCGTGGTGCGAACAATTTTTCCCCATGGGGCTGTAGAACTAGAAGATATAACAACCAAGAATGTCTTCAAGGTAAATGTAAGAGATCAAGCCGTTCCTTGAACCAATCCCACCGAGATTGAAACAACTCATCTTGCTGATCCAATCTATGTGGACTAAAAAGTTCACCCCCGTACATACCACAGATATCTTCCCTTCTAGTTGCTTTGGACATACTCTACTGTCTCTGGTTTGGCATCTGGTAATCTCTTTCCTTTGAATCTGTTTTGTTATCATAGTTTGTTGTGGTTTCTGTTATCTTTTGAAACATTGAGGACAATGTTAGATTTAGGTTTGGGGGAGTATTTGCATATGGAGTTTTGTAGTCTTTTGCATCTTTTATGACCAGCTGTGGAGCGGGTCTTTTTGTAGGATCCTTTGTAGTCTTTTGCATTTTTTTATGACCAGCTGTGGAGCGGGTCTTTTGTAGGATCTTTTGTAGTCTTTTGCATTTTTTTAGTGTGTTTTCTATGACCAGCTGTGTAGCGGGTCTTGCAGTCTTTTGTTTCTATGACAGCTGTGTAGCGGGTCTTCTGTTGTCTTCTAAGACCAGATGTGTAGCGGGTCTCAAAAAAAAAATGATGACCAGCTGTATAGCGGGTCTTAAAAAAAAAAAAAATGGTTACAAATTTTCATGGTTCTACGAAATTCCGAAGTTCATCATCTACAGTTGAAGACCGAAGACAAAGACATTTCTATGGATGCTCTGAAATTGGATAAGGTTTTGTGGGTACATCTTTGGTAGGCCCTCACGAGACTACAACTCGTCCACTAGGGACACCTAGGGGTTTAAAGGATTAGTGCATACGCTAAATGCATTCGAGAGACCAGCGACAGTGGTATAGTTAGGATTTCTGGATTTATGTTTCACTTGAGGACAAGTAAAATTCAGGTTTGGGGGTATTTGATGAGTGCCAAATGTTGCATATTCATACACCTTTTCATTGGCACTTAACTCATCTTTCGCGCTTCAAAGTCATATATTATCCCAAATTCTGCATTTTTACCATTTTCAAGAATAAATATTTGTATTAATTAATTTTGTGTTTTTAAGTACTAAATAAATCTTGGAAGAATTGAGAAGACAAAAGAGAAGAAAGTTGGAAGCGTTGCAACCCGCTCGCGCATCAGTGGCAACCTGTTTACAAATTCATGGGATTAAACAACCCATGATCCAAAACCCAAGACCCAAATCCATTTCCACCTCACCCCCATTGGATTCTTTCCAAAACATCCACCTCACCCCCATTATCTCACTCAATCACTCCCAATTTGTTTCCCACAACCAAATATATTCCATCAATTAAGAAAACATGTTTTGTTGAGTGGATGAGTGCCAAAATTCGGATCCAAGTGCTTGAGGGAATTTTGTGTATAAATAAAGAGGGTTGTTGTGTTGAAAAACCATCCAAGAATAGCTTGTTCATGTTAGTTTATCAAATTTCAATTTTGTTGTAATGTTCTTCATGTTCTAATTTCATTTACTAGGGTTTAGATGAAGCCCTAATCTCATTGGTATGTATTCATATCTTGTATCTTGTTCTTGAAAGTTTAGAATTGTTTAAAGATATAATTTAATCCAAGTTTTTCAACATCTTGCTCTCACAATGTATGCCATGTATCCATTGTAGTTAGAATATCTCTATGTTGATTATGCTACAACTCATGCTTAACCAAATATTGATCTTTAGATTAGTTGTGCTTAATTAGACAATTAATTCTTTGGAGAAATACTTTAGTTGTGATTAAATTATCCATTGGAGAAACACCTTAGTTATACGATAGACTTGAATCTACTATAAGGACAAGAATAATATTACAAGTTGAATGCATATCATAGGTTATTGGTGGATTTGAATACCCTAGTATCCATATTATCATTGTTTACATATCTTAAATTTGCATCTTTTACTTTTATTATTTCAGTCACTTGAAAATCATATCGTCGTATCGACAAAAACAAACCCCCTTTGGTTACTCTCTGAATCAGGATTTAGAATCAACTTCTACACTCTCCAAGTCTCTGTGGTTCGACCTGTGCTTGCCATGTGTTGCTTGTCGACACTGTGCACTTGCAGTTTATACAATAGTAGGTATCTTTCCGATCCTACCAGTACTGCCATGTTTACTTACTTAGAGGAAAGGACGATGCCTTAGAAGCCTTTAAGATATATAAAAGTGAAGTCGAAAACCAATTGAATACTACCATTAAAACTATTAGGTATGACCGTGGTGGTGAGTATGAAATTCCCGTAGGAGATTTCTGTGAAGAATATGGCATAATACATAAGACTACAGCCCCTTATTCACCTCAATCCAATGGTGTGGTTGAATGTAAGAACCATACCCTTAAGGATATGATGAATGCCATGTTGATTAGTTCAGGATTACCTTCGAATTTATGGGGGGAGGCTATCATATCCGCCAATTATATCCTGAACAGAGTACCCTTTAAAGGATCAGATAAAACTCCATATGAGTTATGGAAAGGTAGACAACTATCTTATGAATACTTCAAAGTGTGGGGGTGCTTGGCAAAGGTGGCCATCCCTCCTCCTAAGAAAAATAAGATAGGACCCAAAACCGTTGATTGTGTTTTTATAGGTTATCCTGAGCATTCTAGTGCTCATAGGTTTATGGTTGTGAGTTCTGAAATTTCTGACATAGGGTTGAATCTATCATGGAGTCTAGGGATGCTGAGATTTTTGAGAATGTTTTTCCTTTGAAACGTGACTCTCGTAAGAGATGTATTGATGATCCTCTAGACGTGCCTTCAACTAGTCAGTTATTACCTTTAGAGGAAGATGAACCAGAGGTAGAACCTAGAAGAGGTAAAAGGGCTAAAACTAAGAAAACTTATCCTGGTTGCATTATATACCTAGCCGAGTCTGATCCTTAGACTTATATAGAAGCCATGACTTGTCCAGAAGCTCCATGGTGGAAAGAAGCTTCCATTAGTAAAATGGATTCCCTTCGAGAAAACGGTACTTTTGAACTTGTAGATTTACCTCCAGGGTGTAAGGCCATAGGTTGTAAATGGATTTTCAAAAGAAAACGTAAGATAGATGGAACTATTGAAAAATACAAGGCTAGGCTGGTATATAAAGGCTACAAACAAATAGAAGGTATAGATTTCTTTGACACCTATTCACCAGTCAGTAGAATTAGCTCCATTAGGATGTTAATTGCTATAGCTTCTGTCCATAATCTAGAGATACATCAAATGGATGTAAAGACACCGTTTATTAATGGTGAGTTATATGAAGAAATTTATATGGAACAACCTGAGGGCTTTGTAGTTACAGGTTATGAAAAGAAAGTTTGTAAACTGGTTAAATCTTTGTTGAAACAAGCACCTAAACAGTGGCATGAGAAATTTGATCATGTGATGATTTCTAGTGGTTTTAGAATTAATGAATCTGATAAGTGTGTTTATACTAAACTTGTCAAGGATGCATGTGTGATTGTATGCTTGTATGTTGATGATATGCTTATACTAGGTACAAACATGGATGTTATTAATTCCACTAAGAAACTGTTGAATGAGAACTTTGACATGAAAGACTTAGGCCCCGCTGATATCATATTAGGGATGAAGATTAGAAAAACTTCTAATGGCTATAGTCTGAGTCAGTTTCATTATGTTGAATCCATACTTAAGAAATATAATCAGTTTAACTGTAAACATGTGTGTACTCCGTATGATTCTAAGTGTAATCTCATGAAGAATAAAGGTGTAGGAGTTAACCAACTTGAATACTCGAGAGTCATAGGAAGTCTGATGTATTTGATGAATTTTATGAGACCATACATTGCTTATGCTGTGAGTAGGTTAAGCAGGTATACTTGTAATCCAGGGAAGATACATTGGGATGCACTTATTAGAGTGCTGAGATACTTAAAGTTCACAATGACTTTTTGTTTGAATTACGAAGGGTATCCGGCCGTCCTTGAAGTATTTTGCGATGCAAACTGGATAACATACTCAGAGGAGTCTAAGTCTACGAGTGGATATGTATTCACTCTATCAAGTGCGTTTGTATCTTGGAAGAGTTCCAAACAGACATGTATAGATCGTTCCACTATGGAGTCGGAATTTATTGCGTTAGATAAAGTAGGATAGGAGGCCGAGTGTCTAAGAAACTTTTTAGAAGATATTCATCTCTGGCATAGGCCTTTTCCAGCTATATCTATACATTGTGACAGCAAATCTGCGATAGGTAGAGCTAAGAATAGCTTCTAGAATGGAAAGTCTATACATATGCGTAGAAGGCATGATTCTTTGAAAATACTAATCTCAACAGCCATTATTTCCATAGATTGGACAAGGTCCAAGGAGAATATCGCGGACCCTTTGACGAAAGGTTTGTCCAAGGAGATAGTTAGTAAAGCATCGAGGGGGATGGGGCTTAGGCTCAATAATTAAACTTTCCATAAAGGATACTCAACCTTACTGATTGGAGATTCCAAGATCAAGGTTTCAAATGAGACAACTAATTTATGGTAGGTAAAGGTAAACACTATCAGAAAATTTCATTCTCTGTCCCTTCCCTATGGTGTTGATGTGATAGTGTGACTGCATGTGGAGGATGACTTTTAAATAAGTCTTAATGAGTTCCATAGTTTCAATTTAAGATTGAAGTGTGGTTTAGAAGTAAACACTCTTGATGGAACTCACCTATATGAATGTGGAAGTGGGGCCGCTTCCTATGAGAATTGAGCCAATTTTCTAGAGCATTCTGAGAAACAGGATATGTCCAGGGCCAAATTGGACAAAAAGACACGAACTTAGCAATACCAGGAGAATATCATGCGTGGTTGTTGTCGCGAAGTACACCAACGCTATCAGTTCAAGACTAGGTTCACTGTTTAGCGCGTAGTTCCGGTAACTTCTCACTAAGTAAGGGTTCAAGACCTCATGGACACCTTTGCCTAAATGGTATTTTCCTTACTCTGATTTTTTTCGTTTTCCTAGATTTCATTCATGTGGGGGATTGTTGGAGAAAATGAGTTTTAATTAAAAAGTTTTTTGGTCTTGGTGTGGTTTGATCTAATGACCTAAGGGTCTAAGGATACTCACTCATTTTTGGGTGAATGAAGTGGAACATTTAGTCCCACATTGTGGAAAACTAAAGAGTAGCTCCACTATATAATCATGCTCTTATGTATGAATTGTAAAATGTGGGTGGAGCGGGTGGGAATAAACACATATTTTGACCCATGCGATATGCGCGTATGCCATGCACCAAATTCCTTTTATACATGGATTTATTTTTGGGCGAGTTTTCTTTAGGAAATTAATTCCAAAACTATTTCTTAAGAGTTTTATTTATGGTAAATTCCTTTTACTTGTTTTTGAAGAAAAACCAAAACCTAACTTGATTTGCAAGTATCTTCTCCTTTAAATACAACTTGAAATTCTGTTTTTGAGATTAACCGAAAATTCTTCTTTCATTCTAGGGTTTCTCCATACGTTTTACTTCCATCCCCGTTGATGAGTTCGAAGAAAGGGCAACTTATGTTGTGCTAAATCAAGTTATATCAGGCATTCTTATCCTGGACACATCTTCGCTGTGAGGGGTTTATCATTACTCAACTCGAGTATACCCACGAACTAATGTGTTAAGGACAACTTGTTGAACCTGTGATTCTGCCTTCGTCAAGTTATTTCGGTAGAGTTGTTGATCGCTGTCGTAAGCGTCAAAAATAATTTCACTTTCTTACTCAACAAAATATAAATGAAGTATAAAGTAAGGAAGAGTTCATATCCACAGAGAGGCGATTGTTGTTATCAAATTCTAGTTTCTTAAATAACCAAGGGGGGATTTCTGATTTTTGTAAAATAAAAGCAAAGTAAATAGTTGGAAGTAATTAATAGAGAAAGATATTGGTCAAGGAATTCATCTTCACTCTTAAACATGTGCTTGCATAAATGATTCTTAAACATGTGCTTGCATAAATGATTAGAATTACAATTTAATCTCTTTTATTATCAAAAACCTAGAAAATCAAGAGAGCAAGATAATCTGAAAATTTCCTAAGTTCACCAACACACACATTAGAGCTGCGTATGTGAATTCTACCTAAAGAATAACCTAACGCCTTGCGCTAATTAAGTTCAATTCCTAAGAGCATTAAGTTTTGGAAATAGGCTAATCAATGCAATTGTCAAACATTGCGCATAACAATTCGGACAATGGTCAAACTCTACATATGATTATAAGAGTGTATCACTACAAACTATAATCATATCATGCTACTTGTATTTGGATTATCGCTTGATGAAAAACCCTAAAATATCTATGGACAAGATGCAAGTTCAATTAATTGGCCACTCAACTAAACGAACATCTATATCCTATCACAATACATCAATCATGTGATATTAAAAACAGTAGAGATATGAACGAAAACAAAGAGAGAAAATTAATGCATTAATCAAGCACAAGTTATAGATATAGGACTACATGCTTAACCAATAATATTATAATTAGCTACTCATAGCTATGGAGTTTATCTTAATCAATAATAATGAATTAAAGAAGATGAAACAAAAGCAAACCCTAGTAGCGTAAGTTTCAGCGGCTATCTCCAGAACTCCAAGAAAAATATGTGAGATCCAAGTTGTAGAAATTTTCCTTTTTTGTAGCTTTTCTCCCTTCCAAAACTAGGTCTAATTCTTCAAAGTCCATCACCAAAAAGTCCACCAAGCCCATTAAACCCATGTGTGAAAATAACCCAATAAAAATCTCTGCTAAAAATAATCGTCGGAAAACTGGGTCACCACCGGAATTTGGCCGGAATCCGGCACCGGTAATCTCCGGTTACCGGTCAAATAACTCAACTCAGGTCAACTAGGAAGTCAGACCGAATCAGGTGATTCAACTCGGTAAAAATCACGAGTCAATGTGAGTCAGGGTCTCAGCTCAGCTGATTTTCATTGTGCTCAGCCATGATGGCTGTCCTGAACTACAACTGCAACGGCATGAACTTGTGCTGCTCCATGGTGCAATATTCTCCAGATGCTCACTCTCACTGCAATGTGTTTATCTGCAGCTTAAACACCAACCAATCTCTGCCATATTTCAGTTCCAATGTCATACTACAACAGCTCCAACCTTCGTTTGCAGCAACACCTCCATCCCTTGTAAACTTCCAGCCCTGCAACGCAACTCCTTGAACTGCTATTCACCAACACAAACTACCCACACTTCAATCCAGTTTACCATCATCTCTCAGCTTACCATTCCAGCAACAGAGCCACAAACTCAAACTACTTCTCCTCTCTGCTAGGATAGGTACCAGCAAACCAGCTGCTCCACTCACAGCTGCTACCTTCGAAATTTCCAGTCCATCGCAACTTCCGGAAACTGAAACATCTCTACATTCTCCTTGTTCACAGCTCAACCATTTCTCATTCTTTCACCAGCATCATTACAGTTCCATCTGACCAGCTGCAATAAACCCATGGCAGCAACACATCTCCACCTGCAATTCTGTAACTCCAACATCTAACTGAGCATCAATTAAACTGCAGCTCACACCATGCTCAGAACTTCCATCCACTACAGCTTCACAGTCAAACTAAAACACTACTGCCTGCAACCCATAGCAACATCTCGTATTCTAGCTTGCCTTAAAATGATCATACATCATACCAGCTTCCATCTCTGCTCATCATCACATCCATTCTCAAAGCCTTCCTTTGAACTGAGCTGCAGCAACAACCACCAGATTCCATTCTTTAATGTTTCAATTGCAACACCACTTCCACCAGTCACAGCATCATCTCCATATCCAATTCCTAACTACAGCCATCTAACCCCCAGTACTTAATAGCATCAACACCAACAATACATAACCAAAACCACCAGAAATCTCCTCCATTCATCAAATGTTCTTCTGCCAATCTTTGCACCTGTAATTAGAACATGTCCTAGACATTCATCTACCAAATTCAGTTCAAAGATCACATTCTTAATTTCTCTGCAAAAATTAAGTGAATCAAACATTGATTCGACATCCCATTAGCTCGGATTCTTCAGTCAATCCTCATATGAAATCTTCACAACAAACCACATTCTGCATCTCAAACCCATTTAATCAATCGATTTGAAGCATCACACCTATCAATTCCATCGATCTCAGAAACATCCTTCCCACCAGATTATTCAATCGATCACTCTCATCAACTCTAACTTCAATTACACATAAAAACTCATCTTCTCTCTTACCAGACCACCGACAGCTTACATTCAAACCCTAGAATCTATTTCTCCACCATTCACAGTTGTTGAATCTTCAGAATGACAAAACCTATCTTCTTATTATAAATTACCATCATCACCATCTATCCCTCCTCCTATGATTCATCTCAGATCCTCCTTATGCTTTAAAATCTCAGTTATCCAACACATCAAGCTTCCACCAGTAACAATAATTTGTCATCGACCCCAGTTGCATCTCTTGATTTATGCATCTCCTCATTGATTCACACACTGAGTACCCATATCCTTAGCAGCCGCCATGGCTTTCTCGGTTTCAAGGAGAGTGAATGAGAGAAAAACAATGATAAAGAGGAAATGATTTTTCTCTGATTTTTAGGTTTGCTGTAAGAATTAAGAGGGATATAGCCACCCAGGTTACATAGATAAGGGGTACTCAGAAAAACTTAAGGCACCCCAAGAGTTGATACAAGCCACCAGAGAATGACATCTCATTTTTCTTCCGAAAGCGCTTGCCTGTGCAACGATGATTCTGGCCTCCTTGCTCCAAATGACCGCTCTTTTCTTCTCTTGAATTATTCAACCAACAGAAGATGTCTCTTATATCTCAGATTCACTTCTTCTCTTCAATTTCTCTTCATCACTAAAGCAGTCGTGATATTCAGACAAAAATTGGATTACTAAAGTTGACATACTTTTCAGACAGGAATCAAGAAATATAAGCGAATAATGAGAAATAGTTCATCCCCAGTAGCACTTGAATATGAGATGAGAATTTCACGTTGTTTATTCTCTTTTTGTTCCAAATGACTCCAAAGTACCTAAATACTCAAAAACAAAGCATAAGATACATAATTTACAAGAAAACTAGCAGCGAAAGCATAAATAATAGATAAATAATAAGGTGTTTTATACACCTATCAGTTGTCTTGGATTAGTTCTTACATATTATTTTTGATACATCTAACGTGTTGTTCATTGCTGCAAGATCCCAACAATTACATCGATGCAAAAGGTTATGTGTATCTGGCTTACTTTTGGAGTTGTTTGTACGAATGGAGATGGAGTCTGTGCAGTCGATAAAGCAAATAAATAGAAGAGATGACTGGAGATAGCTCTGGCTTGAGTAAAAGAACTAAGTTGGAGTTAATCAGTTTGATTTGCAGTCAAGGAAGCAACGAAGTTCATAATGTGATGTTGGTGTCGTGCCTTGCTGGTGATTTGGAGGAGTTTACAGTTGAGAAGGTGTTGCAGTGATGGTGTTTTCTGTAACTCGGATGGGTTTGGTAACGATATTCAAATGAAATAATTCAAGGCAGTGTTGGTCTCTCATTTTTATGTAACACCGACATCAAGAGTAACTGGAAGCAACACGTCAATTGGTGCATTGGCCTGAGCTTGAAAAGAATGTGGTGTTGGGACTTTGGTGTTGTGGTTGTGAGCTAATGGATGAAATACAATCTGAAGTTGGAGTTGAATCAAAATTCTCAATGTTGATCAACAACGAAGAACAAATGTACTGTGGTTGGGGAAAGTATGTTGTGACCCGCTGGACGATGGTTGCATGGAGAGTTTTATTCATTGGCTCCAACTGAAAGTGGTTTTATGGACAAGATGCACAGAAGATAGAGAATAGAAATTGCAGGCGGTCATGCACTGGGAACTCGGAAATAAACTGAATGTTGTTGACTGATTTGAGTTCTTATATGGGGTGTTTGGTTCGAGCTTCACTGGGAGAAGAAACTTAGTTAGACAAAGTGGATTGGCGTTTGAATTGCTTATGCAGTTTAAAAGCTCAGGAAACGGAGGTTGATGCTGAGTGTTGACTTTGGAAGAGAGTTCGAGTTTGAAAACTGGTGTTAGTGGAGTGGGCCTTGGAAGATATGTCATTGGCTGGGTCTTATTTTGTATTTCTTCGCAGTAACACCTAGGTATAAAATCAACAAAAAAAAAAAAAGATTCAGAGAGGGGAGACCGGTTTGAAGAATAACTTAAGGCACCCCAAGAGTTGATACAAGCCACCAGAGAATGACAGCTCATTTTCCTCCATTGTGCTTCCGAAAGCACTTGCATGTGCAACGATGATTCTGGACTCCTTGCTCCAAATGACCGATCTTTTCTTCTCTTGAATTCTTCCACCAACAACATATGTCTCTTATATCTCAGATTCACTTCTTCTCTTCAATTTCTCTTCATCACTAAAGCAGTCGTGCTTTTCATACAAAAATTGCATCACTAAAGTCGACATACTTTTCAGACAGGAATCAAGAAATATAAGCGAATAATGAGAAATAGTTCATCCCCAGTAGCACTTGAATATGAGATGAGACTTTCACGCTGTTTATTCTCCTTTTGTTCCAAATGACTCCAAAGTACCTAAATACTCAAAAACAAAGCATAAGATACATAATTTACAAGAAAACTAGCAGAGAAAGCATAAAAAATAGATAAATAATAAGGTGTTTTAGACACCTATCAAATTCCCCCACACTTAGACTTTTCCAGTCCTCGAGAAAATAAAACAAAATAATTATAAAACATACATACAACTCCGTCTCATCGAGGCTACGGTTACTCTAAGCATAAATAACAAGCCTTTGAACCCCTAGGTGTCCCTAGTGGACGATTTTTAGTCTCGTGGAGGTTTACAAGAGGTCTGCCTACAAAACCTATATTTCCAACTCCGTCTATTTGTGACAAATCAATGAACGAATCCAAAATGATTACAGGAGGAGGTACCTTGTGCAAATTCAGTAAATAAAGCTCTAATTAGATAGTCGAACAAGCCAAAATACTTGTAAACTAACAAACCACAATCACAATGAAAATATTAAGAAGATGGATATAGATGTAGATGTTGGCGAATGTTGACAAGTGATCGATGTTTCCCATATCTTTCTGAAGGTCACCGCCAAGATGAAACTATGCATCCTATTGGATTGAGCTACTGGTCTGAATTCTAGTGTCAACACACTGGCATATACAAGGGAACCAGTGGTCAATAATCTTATTTCTACATCAACTCAACCGTCATATACAAGGGAACCAGGAGTAACTTTATTCAACAATAATAATATTTTCTTTTTCTTTTTCTTTTTCACTTTTTTTTTTTGGACGGCATGATTAAATCTTTTGGATCCAAGCGCATGCTTCTTGTCATCAAGTATGTGATAGTTGCCTTGGATCCTGCATTCCACGCTTGTTTAGGCGACGGAGACAAGGACAACGTTTCACACATACTGCTATCCAAGTGTCTTTTTTTTATTCCGTTTGGTCTAATTGGTCGGTCTTTTTTTTCTTTTTTCTTTTTTTTAGCAACTCAATCACTCTACTTCATCCTAGAAGTAATAACAAGTCGATGTTTAGTGACCCACCAACGCACTTAGAGAACAATAGATAAATATGGAAAAATAAAAATAGAATGTGATATGGTGATATTCCGAGATATGGTAACAACTATCATGGTATTTATAATTTCTGAGCTATGTTCGTCCCTTTTAGTTAGTTGGTTCCTCAACTCCTGTAATCAAAATGGTTCCATCCACTAATGGTGTCATCCTAAAGGCACAAGTTTCTAGATTTCGGAGTTCAAAAAGCACATTTTTTTTCTTGGTTTTTCTATTTTTCTGATTTTTTTTTATACTAAAAGCATAAAACAAACTATACAAACATATAAATGCTCCCCCACACTTAAACTTTACATTGTCCTCAATGTAAAATTGAATCGTCCAAAGAAAGTTCAAGGTGGGAAATTCCGCAAATGATATGCAAAAACAAAGAAAATAAAGATAAAAGCAAATGCATAAAAATAAAAAGTTAAAGATACAAAACCGGTGGGTTGCCTCCCACTTAGCGCTTGGTTTAAAGTCGTCAGCCCAACGTGATCCTTGTTTGATAAGACTCCTCCAAAGGGAGCACTTCCACAAGGTTAACTCCTTCCACGACATCCGTAGAGAAGTTCTCATAATATGGTTTCAACCGGTGCCCATTCACTTTAAGTTCATTTCATGTAGCCAAACTACGAATTTCAACTGCACCATGAGAAAAAACATTAGTCACAATAAAAGGTCCAATCCAACGTGACCTTAATTTACCCGGAAATAATTGCAAGTGAGAATTAAATAAAAACACTTTCTGCCCAATGCAAAAAAATTTCTTTGTAATCATATTATCATGAAATGCTTTCGTCTTTTCCTTGTAAATCCTTGAGATTTCAAATGCATCATTGCGAATCTCTTCTAACTCTTGGAGTTGCAACTTCCTTTGCTTTCCAGCACCATCCAACTCCATATTGCATTGCTTAATATCCCAAAACGCCTTATGCTCAATTTCAACGGGTAAGTGACAAGGTTTACCGTAAACAATCCTAAAGGGAGACATCCCAATAGGTGTCTTGTATGCGGTTCTATACGCCCACAAAGCATCATTGAGTCTCAAACTCCAATCTTTCCTCGTTGGATTCACCGTCTTTTCTAGAATGGATTTCACCTCTCGGTTGGAAACCTCGGCTTGTCCATTTGTTTGTGGATGGTATGGTGTTGAAATCCTATGTATCACATTGTACTTCCTTAACAAGGTTTGCAAGAACCTGTTTTTGAAGTGTGAACCTCCATCGCTAATTATAGCCTTTGGAATTCCAAACCTTGCAAATATATTTGCTTGCAAAAAATCTGAAACAACTTTAGAATCATTAGTTGGGGTGGCCTTAGCTTCCACCCATTTCGAGACATAATCAACAGCAAGCAAGATATAATAATTTCCACTAGAATTGACAAAAGGGCCCATAAAATCAATTCCCCATACATCAAAAACTTCAACAAATTGAATGATAGTTTGTGGCATTTGATTTCGGGCACCTAGATTGCCTGTTCTTTGGCACCTATCACATGTGATACAAAATGCATGCGTATCCTTAAACAAAGTTGGCCAATAGAAACCACATTCTAGTACCTTGAGAGCGGTTCTCTTGCTCCCAAAGTGTCCTCCACAAGCATAAGAGTGGAAAAAAGACAAGATATAGTGAAATTCAGATTCAGGAACACACCTTCGTATTACTTGGTCACTACAATGTTTCCATAAGTATGGATCATCCCATATGTATTGGTTTCCTATCTTCTTAAGTTTGTCCCTCTCAGCACGAGACAAGTTCTTTGGGATTTTTTTAGACACTAAGTAATTAACAATATCAGCGTACCATGGTTCTCTAAAAGCAATTGAGAATAGTTGCTCATCCGGGAAACTTTCACGCAATGGGATAGCTTCCTTGTCCATAGCAAGACGGCTCAAGTGATCCGCAACGGTGTTCTCAATTCCTTTCTTGTCTTTGATTTCAATATCAAACTCTTGCAAGAGTAAAATCCATCGTATGAGCCTCGGTTTCGCCTCTTTCTTTGTAAGCAAGTACCTAAGAGCTGCATGATAAAAAAAACAACAACAACTTTTTTACCAAATAGATATGAGCGAAACTTTTCTAAATCAAAAACAATAGCTAATAACTATTTTTCAGTGGTTGTGTAGTTTTGTTGGGCTTCATTGAGTGTTCTAGAAGCATAATAAATGGCATGAGGTATCTTCCCCACACGCTGCCCAAGCACCGCACCAACCGCATAATCACTTGCATCACACATAAGCTCAAAAGGCTTGCTCCAATCCGGTGGTTTAATGATAGGGGCTGAAATCAAAAGTTCTTTCAAACGATTGAATGCCGCCACACACTTTTCATCAAAGTTAAAAACCACATCTTTTTGCAATAAGTTGCAAAGTGGTGATGCTATCTTGGAAAAATCCTTGATGAATCTACGATAGAAACTTGCATGACCAAGGAAATAATGTATCTCCCTCACCGTAGTGGGATGGGTTAGAGCACGAATAAGGTCTATCTTAGATTTATCAACTTCCAAGCCTTTAGAAGATATTATATGGCCTAAAACTATGCCATGAGTTACCATAAAATGGCACTTCTCCCAATTCAGCATAAGATTTGTTTCAACACATCGTTTAAGGATTAATGACAAATTGTTCAATCAAAGGTCAAATGAATCACCAAAGACACTAAAGTCGTCCATGAACACTTCGATTATGTTTTCAACATATTATGAATATATACTTACCATACACCTTTGAAAGGTAGCTGGAGCATTGCACAATCCAAAAGGCATCCTTCTATAAGCAAAAGTACCAAACGGACAAGTGAAAGTGGTTTTCTCTTGATCCTCCGGCGCTATCACAATCTAATTATAACTTGAATAGCTATCAAGAAAGCAATAATAAGAGTGTCCATCTAAACGTTCAAGCATTTGATCAATAAAAGGTAATGGAAAGTGATCTTTTCTAGTGGTGGCATTCAATTTTCTATAATCTATACAAACCCTCCAACCGGTTTGCACACGAGTTGGGACAAGTTCATTCTTATCATTCTCCACCACGGTCACACCTGATTTATTTGGTACAACTTGTACCGGGCTTACCCACTTGATATCGGATATGGGGTAGATAATACCCACTTCCAAAAGCTTGAGTATCTCCTTTTTCACAACTTCCATCATTGGGGGGTTCAAACGACGCTGCTCTTCCCTTGTAGGCTTTGCATCATCCTCCAAACGGATCTTGTGCATACAAACGGCAGGGCTTATACCCTTGATATCGGCAATTGTCCATCCTTTGGCCGTCTTGTATTTCCTTAGCACCCTTAGAAGTTTTTGCTCCTGTAATTCACTAAGCTCGTTAGAAACAATCACAGGTAACTCTTCATTGTCACCCAAGTACAAGTACTTTAAGTGACTTGGAAGAGGTTTTAATTCTAACTTTGGATATTTAACAATGGAAGGTACAAGCTTTTCATCATTGCAAGGTAAAGAAACATATGAAATATTCTTAAGTGCAGATATTTCCGGTAATGAGTCAAGAGAACCAAGGGTTTCTTTAATCTCATCACCATACTCCAAACCATCATCAATAGGTGTAGTAAGCACGGTTTCCGAAGAATCAACGCCATTCAACTCAAACATTTGTTGCGATAATGTGTCCAACACATCAATAGAGAAACAAGAGTGGACATCACTAGGATATCTCATCGTCTCGAAAATGTTGAAACGTATTATTTCTCTATCAAACTCCATAGTCAGCGATCCCTTGTCAACATCAATAACGGTTTTCGCCGTTTTCATGAAGGGACGCCCAAGTAGCAATGGAAAAGACGAGTCCGGTGAACCTTCATCCATCTCTAAGACACAAAAATCTGCTGGAAATACTAGTTGATTAACCTGCACAAGAACATCCTCAACAATACCCATTTGGGTAGACATTAGAGCGATCGTCTAATTGCAACACAATTCCAGCCTTTTTAAGAGGACTAGATCAAGTGAATTATACATAGATGCAGGCATAACATTAACGGATGCACCTAAATCCAACATAGCTTTGTCAAATGTAGTGTTACCAATTTTGATGGGAATGTCAAATCTACCCGGGTCTTTGAATTTCAGTGGGAGTTTGTGTTGTAAGATTTCCGAAGCATTCTCCCCCGCACTTAGCACTTCATTACCTTTGAGACTTTGCTTATTGGTACACAAATCCTTCAACACCTTTGCATACTTTGGAACTTGCTTGATTGCATCTATGAGTGGTATGTTCACATGAATCTTATTGAGAATTTCTAAAATCTCCTTTTCTAGTGCCTCCTTCTTGGAATTTGCAAATCTGCGAGGAAAAGGTAAAGGAGGAACATAAGTAGAAACCAGAGTTTTAGAGTTAAGAATAGGTACCTCAGAAGTTTGGGGAGAATCCTCATTCTTCTCCTCCAAAACAGGTTCCTTTGGTGTTTCCACCTTGCCCGAATCAGTAACTTCGGGTTGCACAAGTTGTGTACCACTTCTCAATGTAATTTCATTCACACCCTCCTTTGGGTTGATAGGTTGAGAAGGGAGTTTCCCACCAAGTTGTGCCTTCACTTGGCTCAACTCAGTAGCCATGGAACCCACTTGGGTTTGCAACTCCTTAATCGTGCTCTCTGTTCTTTGCATAAAAGATTTCATCAACTCTTCCATACTTGACCCCTAATTTTGAGGTTGTTGTTGTTGTTGAAATTGTTGACGCAACTGGAATTGTTGTTGTTGAGGTTGAAATCCACTTGAATTGTTGAAATTAGATTGTTGAACTGCTCCTTGCTTGTTTCCATAGCTAAAATTGGGGTGATCTCTCCATACCGGATTATAAGTGTTGGAATAAGGATCATACCGTCTTTGCTGATTTGGAAAGACCGCATTAGCTTGCTCATTGACGTCTTCATACCCATGATGACTTGGTATCACCGCAGCTGCAACTTTTTGCATCATTGCTGACATGTTACCCATTTGTTGACGAAGTTCCTCCACCTCGCTTACTTCATTCACTCTCCTAAGAAGCACATCCAAACCACAACTCAAGAATTGTTGGGAGTTTGCTGCCATGTTCTCAATCAACTCTCTAGCTTGTGCCACCGTCTTGCTCACTAGTGTACCACCACCCGAAGCATCAATAAGATTCCTATCAATTAATTGGAGTCCTTCATAGAAGTATTGGATAATCATCGCGTCACTGAATTGGTGATGAGGACAGCTTGCCACCAACCTCTTGTATCGTTCCCAACAATCATATAAGGATTCTCCCATATTTTGCTTCATTCCGCAAATATCCTTGCGAATTTGAGTAGCCTTCGATGCAGGAAAATATCTCTCAAGAAAGAGTTTCTTCAGCCCATTCCAAGTTGTGACACTTCCGGGAGTCAAATAGTATAACCAATCCTTAGCACTATCCGCCAAAGAGAATTATAAAACTTTCAACATATCACCATCCGCCTCAACATCAGCTAGAAGCATGGCCATGAAAATGGTGTGTAAGTCCATAAGATGCTTGTTTGGATCTTCATTCACCATGCCATGGAACTTTGGCAATTCCCTAAGCAACCCCGGCTTGATCTCAAAAGTAGAGTTTGTTTGAATACAACCCTGCTGTGTATCCAACTTGTGAGAAGCCAACTCCTTGAGTGTACTATTTGCAGCATCACCCATTGCTTCTTCTTCTTCTTTAAAAGGAATCTCGTGTTCTAGAACTTCTCCTTCTTTCCGAAGAGCTTCGTGTTCTACTTCCAAGTTTTGTCCTTCCGTTGTGCCTTGCCTTGGTTGGAGCATTGTGCCTTTTCGAGTAGTTATCCCACACCTTGGATAATTCCAATCTTTAGAAGCCAGGGATTAGGTACCTGAAAAATAATTCTCACAAACAAGTGAGAAACAAGACAAGAAACAAAAAGCAAGTATGCAAGCAGAAATAGTAAAAAGAAACTAAAAACTTAATAACTAGCCGAATGCCTCCCCGGCAGCGGCGCCAAAATTTGATCGTTTTCGTAAGCGTCAAAAATAATTTCACTTTCTTACTCAACAAAATATAAATGAAGTATAAAGTAAGGAAGAGTTCGTATCCACAGAGAGGCGATTGTTGTTATCAAATTCTAGTTTCTTAAATAACCAAGGGGGGATTTCTGATTTTTGTAAAATAAAAGTAAAATAAAAGCAAAGTAAATAGTTGGAAGTAATCAATAGAGAAATATATTGGTCAAGGAATTCATCTTCAATCTTAAACATGTGCTTTCATAAATGATTGGAATTATAATTTAATCTTTTTTATTATCAAAAGCCTAGAAAATCAAGAGAGCAAGATAATCTGAAAATTTCCTAAGTTCACCAACACACACATTAGAGCTGCATATGTGAATTCTACCTAAAGAATAACCTAACGCCTTGCGCTAATTAAGTTCAATTCCTAGGAGCATTAAGTTTTGTAAATAGGCTAATCAATGCAATTGTCATACATTGCGCATAACAATTCGGACAATGGTCAAACTCTACATATGATTATAAGAGTGTATCACTACAAACTATAATCATATCATGCTACTTGTATTTGGGTTATCGCTTGATGAAAAACCCTAAAATAGCTATGGACAAGATGCAAGTTCAATTAATTGGCCACTCAACTAAACGAACATCTATATCCTATCACAATACATCAATCATGTGATATTAAAAACAGTAGAGATATGAACGAAAACAAAGAGAGAAAACTAATGCATTAATCAAGCACAAGTTATAGATATATGACTACATCCTTAACCAATAATATTATATTTATCTACTCATAGCTATGTAGTTTATCATAATCAATAATAATGAATTAAAGAAGATGAAACAAAAGCAAACCCTAGTAGCGTAAGTTTCAGCGGCTATCTCCAGAACTACAAGAAAAATACGTGAGATCCAAGTTGTAAAACTTTTCCTTTTTTGTAGATTTTCTCCCTTCCAAAACTAGGTCTAATTCTTCAAAGTCCATCACCAAAAAGTCCACCAAGCCCATTAAACCCATGTGTGAAAATAACAAAATAAAAATATCTGTTAAAAATAGTCGCCGGAAAACTGGGTCACCACCGGAATTTGGCCGGAATCCGGCACCGGTAATCTCCAGTTACCGGTCAAATAACTCAACTCAGGTCAACTGGGAAGTCAGACCGAATCAGGTGATTCAACTCGGTAAAAATCACGAGTCAATGTGAGTCAGGGTCTCAGCTCAGCTGATTTTCATTGTGCTCAGCCATGATGTCTGTCCTGAACTGCAACTGCAACGACATGAACTTGTGCTGCTCCATGGTGCAATATTCTCCAGATGCTCACTCTCACTGCAATGTGTTTATCTGCAGCTTAAACACCAACCAATCTCTGCCATATTTCAGTTCCAATGTCATACTGCAACATCTCCAGCCTTCGTTTGCAGCAACACCTCCATCCCTTGTAAACTTCCAGCCCTGCAACGCAACTCCTTGAACTGCTATTCACCAACACAAACTACCCACACTTCAATCCAGTTTACCATCATCTCTCAGCTGACCATTCCAGCAACAGAGCCACAAACTCAAACTACTTCTCCTCTCTGCTAGGATAGGTACCAGCAAACCAGCTGCTCCACTCCCAGATGCTACCTTCGCAATTTCCAGTCCATCGCAACTTCCGACAACTGAAACATCTCTACATTATCCTTGTTCACAGCTCAACCATTTCTCATTCTTTCACCAGCATCATTACAGTTCCATCTGACCAGCTGCAATAAACCCATGGCAGCAACACATCTCCACCTGCAATTCTGTAACTCCAACATCTAACTGAGCATCAATTAAACTGAAGCTCACACTATGCTCAGAACTGCCATCCACTACAGCTTCACAGTCAAACTAAAACACTACTGCATGCAACCCATAGAAACATCTCGTGTTCTAGCTTGCCTTCAAATGCTCATACATCATACCATCTTCCATCTCTGCTCATCTTTTGCCCCTGCAATACACAGCTGCAATACCTTTTTAGCTCATCATCACTTCCATTCTCAAAGCCTTCCTTTGAACTGAGCTGCAGCAGCAACCACCAGATTCCATTCTTTACTGTTTCAATTGCAACACCACTTCCACCAGTCACATCATCATCTCCATATCCAATTCCTAACTACAGCCATCTAACCCCCTGTACTCAATAGCATCAACACCAATAAGTACACAACCAAAACCACCAGAAATCTTCTCCATTCATCAAATATTCTTCTGCCAATCTCTGTACCTGTAACTTGAACCTGTCCTAGACATTCATCTACCAAATTCAGTTCAAAGATCCCATTCTTCATTTCTCTGCCAAAATTAAGTGATTCAAACCTTGATTCGACAACCCATTAGCTCGGATTCTTCAGTCAATCCTCTTATGAAATCTTCACAACAAACCACATTCTGCATCTCAAACCCATTTAATCAATCAATTTGCAGCATCACACCTATCAATTCCATCGATCTCAGAAACATCCTTCCCACCAGATTATTCAATCGATCACTCTCATCAACTCTAACTTCAATTACACAGAAAAACTCATCTTCTCTCTTACCAGACCACCAACAACTTACATTCAAACCCTAGAATCTATTTCTCCACCATTCACAGTTGTTGAATCTTCAGAATGACAAAACCTATCTTCTTATTATAAATTACCATCATCACCATCTATCCTTCCTCCTATGATTCATCTCAGATCCGCCTTATGGTTTAGAATCTCAGTTATCCAACACATCAATCTTCCACCAGTAACAATAATTTGTCATCGACCCCAGTTGCATCTCTTGATTTATGCATCTCCTCACTGATTCACACTCTGGGTACCCATCTCCTTAGCAGCCGCCATGGCTTTCACGGTTTCAAGCAGAGTGAATGAGAGAAAAACAATGATAAAAAGGAAATGATGTTTCTCTGATTTCTAGGTTTGCTGTAAGAATTGAGAGGGATATATCCACCCAGGTTACATAGATAAGGGATACTCATAATAACTTAAGGAACCCCAAGAGTTGATACAATCCACCATAGAATGACAGCTCCTTTACCTCCATTTTGCTTCCGAAAGCGCTTGCATGTGCAATGATGATTCTGGCCTCCTTGCTCCAAATGACCGCTCTTTTCTTCTCTTGAATTCTTCCACCAACAGAAGATGTCTCTTATATCTCAGATTCACTTCTTCTCTTCAATTTCTCTTCATCACTAAAGCAGTCTAGCTTTTCAGACAAAAATTGCATCACTAAAGTCGACATACTTTTCAGACAGGAATCAAGAAATAGAAGCGAATAATGAGAAATAGTTCATCCCCATTAGCACTTGAATATGAGATGATACTTTCGCGCTGTTTATTCTCCTTTTGTTCCAAATGACTCCAAAGTACCTAAATACTCAAAAACAAAGCATAAGATACATAATTTACAAGAAAACTAGCAGAGAAAGCATAAACAATAGATAAATAATAAGGTGTTTTAGACACCTATCAGTTATCTTGGATTAGTTCTTACATATTATTTTTGATACATCTAACGTGTTGTTCATTGTTGCAAGATCCCAACAATTACATCGATGCAGAAGGTTATGTGTATCTGGCTTACTTTTGGAGTTGTTTGTTTGAATGGAGATGGATTCTGTGCAGTCGATAAAGCAAATAAATAGAAGAGCTGACTGGAGAGAGCTCTGGCTTGAGTAAAAGAACTAAGTTGGAGTTAATCAGTTTGATTTGCAGTCAAGGAAGCAACGAAGTTCATAATGTGATGTTGGTGTCGTGCCTTTCTGGTGATTTGGAGGAGTTTACAGTTGATAAGGTGTTGTAGTGATGGTGTTTTCTGTAAATCGGATGGGTTTGGTAACGAGATTCAAATGAAATAATTCAAGGCAGTGTTGGTCTCTCAGTTTTATGTAACACCGACATCAAGAGTGACTGGCAGCAACACGTCAATTGGTGCATTGGCCTGAGCTTGAAAAGAATGTGGTGTTGGGACTTTGGTGTTGTGGTCATGAGCTAATGGATGAAATACAATCTGAAGTTGGAGTTGAATCGAAATTCTCAATGTTTATCAACATCGAAGAACAAATGTACTGTCGTTGGGGAAAGTATGTTGTGACCCGCTGGACGATGGTTGCATGGAGAGTTTTATTCATTGGCTCCAACTGAAAGTGGTTTTATGGAAGAGATGCACAGAAGATAGAGAATAGAAATTTCAGGCGGTCGTGCACTGGGAACTCGAAAATGAACTGAATGTTGTTGACTGATTTGAGTTCTTATGTGGGGTGTTTGGTTCGAGCTTCACTGGGAGAAGAAACTTAGTCAGACAAAGTGGCTTGGCGTCTGAATTGCTGACGCAGTTTAAAAGCTTAGGGAACGGAGGTTGGTGCTGAGTGTTGACTTCGGAAGAGAGTTCGAGTTTGAAAACTGGTGTTAGTGGAGTGGGCCTTGGAAGATATTTCATTGGCTGGGTCTTATTTTGTATTCCTTCGCAGCAACACCTAGGTATAAAATCAACAAAAAAAAGATTCAGAGAGGGGAGACCGGTTTGGTGACGAGAGAAGCCAATGAACAGAAGAAGAAGAAGAGGAGGCCGCCGCCGGTGTTGCAGTGAAGTTCCGAGAAGGCTTAGAGCAGAAAACAAGGTAAAGTAGAAGAGGCGATTCGATTATGGTGACACACAGTCGATTGGTTTATTTTTATTTTCCTAGTAATTTATTTTTATGGGTTTTAAGATATCCATCTCCATGTTTTGTTAAATTTCATAACTAGGGTTCTTAGGTGGAAACCATTTTTAGACCATGATTAAATTGATAATATTTGGTTTTAGGAAATTATGAATTGATTCAAATAATTTTATCTTTATGTTCTATTGATTTTCTATAGAATAATTATTGTTGCTTCATCGACTTTGTAATACAATATCCTAAGTGCATTAATTTATATGGTTTTTTTATTTTATTTGTTATAGTATTTGATAATCCATGCTTAGGTTAAATCATTTGATGGGTTATACTTAGACCACGCAAATAATAATCGTAAATGCATAAATATGTAGTTTCAATGATTTGATTGCCATTATAATTTGATAAGCCATGCTTTGGAGACTTTGATAGGTTATGCTTAGGAGATGCAAGTTATATTAGAGAAAATATACTGATAATAGGTGTTGCAATAGAACAAAGATATATACGCATATTTAGAATTATGAATCATTTTCGGCTTCGAATAGAAATAATGGTGGAATCCGTAGACCCTGGTTACCGACACTCTCTCATTGCATTTTGTTAATTCTTTTTATTTATTTTTATTGTTTCAAATTCAATTTTAAAATCCCAAAAATCATTTCTAGTTAATTCTTTAGAGATATTATGAGTTCACCTTTCACTCGAGTCGCATACCATATTAAGAAAACCCCCAGACTCCACTTGATAAGAAATGAGTATTTATTCGTTTGGTAAAGAGATAAGATGAAGTAGGAGACATGACAGACAAGATATGGTGAAGAGTATGTGACGTGACCTTTAGTTATTTCTTTAATGTCTTCCCATGCATGGATAATTAGAGTGCACAAAGAAATCCACTAGAGTCTGTCCCTGGCCGCGAATGCTGCTGATATATAAAAATACCAGACCAGCTAGAAGAAGAAGAAATACATCAGAACCACCGACAACTGTGAGAAGAAGTAAAAGACTTGCAGTTGAGGGAATAGGTGAATCGGAAGAATCTTTAAGGATAAGATCAGGAAGAAATAGAATAAGAAATGGAGCATAAAGTTCAATTCAACATCCGAATCAACAAACACAAACACGAGATAGGAATGTGGATTATGATAGAGTGAGTGTGCATACTTGGAGGTCGGATTCGATGGAAGAATCAGAAAATTGACAATTAATAAATGAAGAAGGAGAAGGAAATCAAGAAATAGGTGGAGGATTAATTCATGAAGGACGTGAAAATGAAATAGTAGATGATTTGAGATAAAGAATACAGGAAGAAAGAATATTAGATGCAGAAGAGCGTGCGAATTTAACAAGACAAAATCATGAGCTAAGAATGGAGAATTTGAGGTTACAAAGAAAGAGATCAAGGAGTACTGTTAGATCAAATTCAAGGTCACTCAGAGAAGAACCAAGGCAAAATTCCCCAATGAGAAATGTTAGAGAAGAAGTGCAAAATTTAAATGGAGAACAACGTCCTAGAGAAGAAGAGATAATTGGAGATCGTTATAATCCGCGTGACAATAGAAATCAAGAGGGAAAAAACAACCAAATTGAAGAAGAAAATTCAGAAAAAGGAAGGAGGATATTACATGGGCGAGAGAATCAAAGAAATCAAAGAATGATTGAATAAGAAATTGAGAGACATTACGCTGAACAAGCACGTCTAGCCCGCGAGAGGGAAAGATTAAGGGCAGAAGTAGAAGAACATGAATTTCAAGAAGCAGTACGACAAAATAATCACGAAAATAGAGAAAGGAGACGTACGCAAAATCGCTACAATGGTAATATTCAGGAGGAATATGATAGGATATAGAGGAGAATAGAGAGACAGCAAAGAGAAACGAGGAGAAATGAAGAAATCCGCAGAGAAGGAGATAGGCAGTTACGATATCAAGAGGAAGATGAAAGAGAAAATCGCAGAGAAAGACGAGATGATGATGAAGAAGAAGATACACAAAATCTCGCTAGACAAGAAAGGCAAGAACGCAGAAGAAGGGAAACAACATTAAAAAGGCCAATGGAACAAAACTCAGCTGAGAATGAGCAAATATTGAGAGAATTAGCAGAAATGCGGGGAATGATAAACAATAGAAGAGAAGGAGGTAGAAGGCAACTTGATGAAGCTATTGAAGAAGCTGCGAGAACTCCATTTACTCAAGAGTACAGTTAAGAGGGATACCTCCAAAATGCAATTTACCAGCATTTTTGATGAAACTACTTGTGTTGTTCAACACGTCAAAGCTTATGTTAGATGTATGCTATAGTGGGAGAATCATGATGATGTGCTATGCAAATATTTTGCATCCAGCTTAAATGGCGAGGCGTTGAAATGGTTCGAGGGATTACCAAAAAATACCATAGGTTCTTTTGATCATTTACAAGCTACATTTTAGGAGCGTATATTAGCAACAATTCATCGCGGCCGGGTATTGAAGATGTGTTTGGGTTAAAACAGAGAGTTGGCGAGAGTCTAAAACATTTAACCATAAGGTGGAAATCAATGTGCAGAGAGATGGCTGGAAGAGTAGATGAAAGATACATGATCTTATCCTTCATTAATGCAATGTTCGCGACTAATCTGCTGTACATTCAAATTTTCAGAATCAAAAATACAATCACCATGACAGAATTGCGAGAGTTACAAGAAGAATACATTGCTTTGGAGGAGAAACAAAATGAGATGGAATCATACCCAATCGCGAACACCAGCTCGCTAGCGGCAAATGGAAGTTTGCTCCCTAAAATGATAAATAATGTGGCGAGCACCTCGCAACCACAACAAGAGAAAGTGGTGATTGATAACCAGCAGAAATTGGTAGCGATGGGCAGTCGAGATCAAGAAGAATATGAAAGGGAGAAGAATTATTACAATCACAGTGGAAATAATAAGATTCAAAGACTTGATCAACCACAAGAAACTTATGGCGGACAAAGGCAGAATAACTTTAGAGGGAAAGGAAATCAAAAGATAATATGGGAAGAAATTAAGATGCCACCTCTTAATGCTAGTATAGAAAAAAATTGGGAATCTATTATTCTGATGGAGAATATACCATCGCCATGGAACATGGGAAAAGAACCACATCCAAGCAATCGAAGTCAAGAATTTTGTCCTTACCATCACTTTCATGGCCATTCAATAAATGATTGTAGGAATGTAAAGAGGATAATTTTGAGGATGATTGATCAGGGGAAGTTAAATCACTTTCTAGTAGGACATCCACAACCTCATCAATTACCGCCAAACACTTAAACTCGCAGAGTGAATGTTGTAAAAGGAGCAGAAACATTCGTGATAGAAGTGGGGGCTAAAGCAAAGAATTTGTTTTGTAACTCCATTGTACATTCATACAGAATTGTGGAATATTTCCATGATAATGTTTTAAGTAGAGTCTTCGCGAGAAATACAGATGGAAGAGAGATAATGAATTTAGTGAGAGCCTCGCCATTAGAAGAATGGCAGAAACAAACTCTATCTTCCACCGCGCAAGATGTACCAGAGCTGGGAGAGAAACATGACAACCCATTGGTGGTACAATTAGAGATAAAACCAAAGCAAATGCAAGAAGAAGATGAAGAAAATGATGGTATAATTGAAGACTTTTGGGCCATCAACAGAGTCTTAATAGACACCGGGAGTTCAGTTGATATCTTATTCTATCATACCTATAGAACCATGGGTGGAAGAGATGAAGATTTGATACCATCAACGTATAAAATATATGGATTTAACGGTACAGCTAACAAACCAAAGGGGGAGATTGAAATGAAAATACCGTTAAAAGGAATATCTTCAAAAATCTTATTCTGTATTGTGGACATCGAGTCACCTTACAATGCTTTGATAGGACGACCTTGGTTACATGGTATATTGGGTGTAGCATCTACTTATCACCAGTGTATCAAATTTCCTCATCCTAAAGGTGTTGGAGTTATTAAAGGAGATTGGGGAGAAAGTAAGAAATGTTATAAAATCGATATGAAGTCTTGCGAAGAAAGAGCTGAAAAGAATAGCAATTGGAAGTACAAAATCAAACAACAACAGAGATGTGAATGGTTAACGATTGATACAATAGAGCGGAAAGAGGATGTGAAAGCTGATGGTGAGCGTCTCGCAGAAAAAGAAACAACAATAAAACGTAGCAGAAAAGAAGAATCAGAAAATAGTAAGTAGAGAGGTAAAATGATGAACTTTAGAGAATTATATGAATGATTTGTTTGAAGAATATCTAATTAAACAGAATTTTCTGCTTGAAAGAATCGCAAGATTTTACAAAAAGAAAGAAGATCAAAGTTATGAAATTCTATCATAGTTACAATACTCGTGAGAAACGCGAATAAAATTTCGCAGAGATTAAAGAATGGGACGAACCTTTATGGCGTGCACCCTAGTTCGCGAATAAAATTTCGCAATATGCAAATATAAGACCTAATAGCGTGTCATAGGAGGGGGTATCTCTCGACATGATTCAGGGGTAAGGTTATACCGCTGCTGTATCATGAGTCATGCAGATATTGGGGTTAAAGAAAACCTATCCAGGAGAGAGATCTTGGATTTCCAACTATATATGGTTATACCCTGGTTGGACGACCGAGAATCTCTTCCAAGAAGTGCAAAGTATGACCAATGCGCCAAGGTACACGGTTGATCCAAGGGTGCCAAGGGTGTACGAAACTCCCTTGCCAATCTTGGTAAGTCTTGGCTACGATGCACTTGGCCTGAAGAAAACCCCACTTAGGTGCAGTCTTGTAACTATAAGCCATATAGGAATAAAGGACAAGAGGATGCGAAAACACCGTGGTTGTTGGTAAACTGGATGGGAGGAGCTAGTCTTGTATGGCCGATGTTCCCTCCTTGAAGGGGAAACCATGGGGAAGATAAGGGCGGCACCCTCCATTAGGGAGATGATAAGTGTCTTAAGACGGAAATGTCATGGGGCTTTATGATCGCAAGAACATTTAGGCATGTCATATTGTCGCGTGACGTAAATTATACATAGGCAACAAGCCAAAATTTAAGATGAGATCAATGGGTTTTTACATGAAAGTGTAAAGACGTCCTGCGATTTCATCGCAAGACGGCAATGTCACGAGGCTTTGATCTCGTGAGAGAGCTTAGACTTGTCATATTGTCGCAATACAATCAAAGAATAAAGATAAGGAAAGATCAATGGGTCAATACATGCAAATGTAAAGACGTCCTGCGATTTTGTCGCAAAAAGAAAAAGGTGTGGCACAATAAGACCTTTAATTAGGAAGGCATAATAAGACCACAAGATTGCTGCAATAATACTCGCAGTTGTTGTTAGCGATAACATCGCAAATATCAAAGCAAAATTTATTTAAAGCTAATATCTAATCTCTACTCAATTTTTTTTTATTGCACATGAATAATAGAGGCAAGTATGGGAATGCATAAGAGAGATGAAATTATTATGGGTTATTTGGTTTTTGGTACTCACGTTTTGGCCTAAACCTGGGTTTGGTTTAACATTTGTCCAAGGTTTGCGTTTGGTCTTAAGACCAACGTTGACCCGCATAGACTTGGTTAGATATTGACTTCCGTTTGGTAAGTATTAAAAAAAAAATATTTACATAGCGCTGGTAACGACACCGTCAGCACGTGTCAAAAAATAAATCCATCTCCTTAAAAATAAACCCACCTCCTCTTCTTCTCTCTTCTTCTCTTCCTCTCGTATGTTGCAGAGAAGAATGGTGGAAAAGTGATGGTTGATTTTAGTGGAGATTATGTGATTGAGAAGGAGAGATCGAGATCTTGGTGGTGCCGCTTAAGGATCTAACGATGGTATTTATTTCTGTTGAAGTTGAGATGGGTTAGGAGAAGAAATTTGAGATGCTGCAGTTGAATTAATGGATGAATGGAAGAGTTAAATGGGAATTTTGAGTTCTGGCATGTTGAGAACATTGGGTTGTAACCTGATTTCATGATTGAGGAGTATGGAGGGGTCTGTCGGTGGTTTAATTTTTCTGCAGAGATTGAATGAAGGGTAAATCTTATGGAATTAAATCAAGAAAGAAACAAATATGAAATTGAATTGCAGTTGAAAATAGTCTGTTGGTGGTTGAAGGAAAGGATAATGGTACATGATTTTGAGTTTGTTGTTTCCGGTGAATGAAGAAGATCTGGTGAAGCTATTGTTGTTGATTTAGAGAAAGAAATACATCTGTATGGAATCGAGATAGAAGTCTGGTGGCTGAATTGGTGAGTTTGATACTGTTTCCGAGATGTATGTGTATTAGTGATGAACTAGAACGGGTTTAATTATGAAGCCGAAGGTGATGAACTAATGTTTGTTGTTGCCTTAAATTGCAGGTACAGTGGTTTTTATGAATGTCATGTATTGCAGGTATAGTGGTTGTTAGACAAATTGGAGTTGATGTGAAGAATTGGTGATGAATTAGAGACGGGTTTCATTTTGATTTCAAGATGGTAGTCATAGATGAATGCTAGGGATTTGCACTTGCTGGGAATGACCAAATAGAATGGTCTGAATCGTCCGGAAATTACCAGAAACCAGTCAGAACCAAACGTATCTCGTCCGTTAATCTAAAAGAACCACGGGGCTACATGTGCACTGTTAGGACATGACGAGTAATTGTTACTAAAGTTTATTTTTGTCTCGTAATTTCTAATTTAGTTAACAGAATAAGTGACACGTCATGGTCAAACCAAGTCTACGTGGGTCAACGTTGGTCTTTAGACCAAACGCAAAGGCTGGAAAAATGTTAGACTAAACCCAGGTTTTGGTCAAAAACTAAGTACCAAAAACCAAATAACCCAATTATTATTCATCCACCATATAAAAATTGCATAGAGATTGTTAAATGATATATTTGCATAGATACTTAAAGGATAATAATTATATTGATTGATTAATTTGCAGAAAAAAGAATTGTTTTCTAAATTCATACAGATAGAAGCAAAAGAAATTTGCTTAATTGGAGAAACTCAAATGAAATATACAGAAAGAAGAAAATAATATACAAAGAAGATAGAGGGAAGAAGAAGAACTAGCTAGATTCATTACCATCCTCTTTGTCAAATTTTTCTTCATCGCGAGATTTCTCTATTTCATCATCGCTATCTTCATTCTTATCAGAATCTTCTTCTCCACTAGACTTTTCTCCTTCGTTATTATTATTATTATCTTCATCCTCGTCAGAATCCTCAGCCTCGCTGTCAGAAATATCAAGATTTGGGATTTGTGCGGGGATTTCCTTGGAAAGATCAGAATATATAGAAGGGGAAATTCCATGATCACTGCAAACCAACCTAACAGAATCATTACGAACAATAATGAGAGATCTATTGAAATTCTTAGTAGTAATGTCAAATTGCTCCTTCAATCGTGAATATTTATTATTGCGAGCAACAAGGGTATTCACGAGCCGATTCTTCTCATTTTCAAGTTCCTCGATTCTGTCAAGATATCTTTTTTCAGCTCCTGCAAGAATATGACAACAAGTTAAAAATTTTGTGGAGAAGAATAATGAAAATAAGAAAATAGCGAGAGGAAGAACAGCTAACAACCTTCTCTTTCAGAAATCATATCCCTAATTAAAGCCGCCTGTTCAACTTGAAGGCTAACATTTACACCTAAATCATTCCTAGCATTATCAAGAATCTTCGCAGCCCAAGAAAACTCATCATCGCTATTTATAAGAAGACGAGATCGAACTTGAGTTTCCCTCGCAAGAAAATCTTCATTCTCGCGGACAATCTTATCTCTTTCCATTTGAACGTTAAGAAGAGTCTTATGGAAGTAAACTAGAGTCTTGGAACCCTTTTTAACAGCAAGATCCTTCTCGTCAATAAGATCACTATTCCTTTTTCTTAATCTATTTATTTATTTCTTTGAATCAAGATGAAGGCGCTTATATTTTTTGGTCAAACCTAAATTGAATCTGTGTTCAATTTTTAAGATATTAAGTTTGGATTTTAGTTCATCTATGGAAAGGGATTCAATCTTATTATCCGAGAAGTTACTTAAAAAGTTATTAAGGATAGCAAGAAGAGTATTATCATCTACAAGTTCAGGGAAAGATTGAAAGAATGTAGCCTCGTCAGTGAGACCATAAATATCTGCAAGTTAAAAGTGGGTGCTTGAATAAGCCGTGATAGAATAATGAGAATTAAAAGAAAAAGGGAAATAAGTAAATACCATAGAGTTGTTGGTTATCCTTGTCAAGATCAGAGATCTTTTGTTTGTCAACTGAAGCTTCAGTCTCCAATTGTTTATTCTTCTTATGGAGCTCAGCAACTTCAGATTCTAATTTTTCTTTATCCTGGCAAAATTTAGCAGCCTTCTTTTCATAGTTGGCGTGTTTATTATCTAAATCAGAAGCAACAGCAAAGGAAGCTCTTCCAATCTGCGAGAGAATAATATAAATTAAGAATCTAGCGATGGAGTAAATACATAAACAAATTGAAGAAGTAAAACAGACCAGGGTACCAAGAGAATTCAAGAGAGTGGAG
Organism: Papaver bracteatum; assembly: GCA_023529315.1. Lineage (NCBI taxonomy): Eukaryota > Viridiplantae > Streptophyta > Magnoliopsida > Ranunculales > Papaveraceae > Papaver > Papaver bracteatum. The sequence goes on from JAJJWX010000125.1 coordinate 444,664, forward strand.
TCGTGATCTTGAGATTCCTTGGAGAGAATCATTATCCGCCAGAATAGGGGCATCGCAAACTTTAGCGAGAGCTTGGGATGTCTTGTTAATAACTTCATCCTCATCATTACAAGTTATGTTGTGGGAAATATCGCCAAAAATTCTAGATAAATGGGTCATTGAAGAATCATATGAATAAGAGTTCTTTATAGAAGGGAATCCAGAATAATTATTGTTAAAATCTTCATCATCATTATCCTTATCAAATTCAATACTCGGGTTTTCTTGAAGAAGAAGAGGGATGGGTTTTCCTTTTCTTCAAAGGAGGATCGCCGGATTCTTCACCACGAGGAGAATAAAGTTTCCCTTCGGGATGAACAATAGATTTATCTTGATCGCCAAAACTTCCACCGCGAGGGGCAGAAGGCTTCCCTTTGGGAGGAACAACTGATTTGTCCTTTAAAGATTTCTCTTTAGTTCTTACAATTTTTATTGTCTCTAGTTCTTCGATTTCCTGCGAGCACAGATGAAGATAATAAATAGGGGCAACAATATATTGTTAAAAATTACGAGAATATATTTCTTACTTCATCCGTAAAGGATTTGAGAGCTTCTTCGACAGCGAGTTTCTTCAGACGAACACCCCAGCAGGTGCTATCCCTCTTCATAGGGAGTATCTTGTAATTTTTGAAAACGTTTTCTACAGTATAATCTGCAGGGTTAATTGGAATATGTTTGTAAAGAGGATTTTGAGCATCTTTAGAATAACACGATCCTTTACCAGCACCACGAGAAGCATATTCAAGTAGAAATCTAATGCAATCTACACCTAATTGATATATTGCTCGTGAGAACCTCTCGTCAGATATTATTTGGTAGAATAATGGGAGTTATGGGTCATAGAGTGGAAGGGGAAGACCAGCTTCAAGTTGGCCTAGCGATACTATGATTTTTTCGCGAGAACATTGATCATCAATAAATAATTTAAGAGAAAGTTAAGATCTAGAATCCTGATCTGGAATTAAAGACAAATTAAAACCTTTAATTTTGAGTTTCTCACGCATATCATTAAAGGCCTTCAAGTTTTTAGTACCAGTAGCAACCATTTTTGAGTATGGGAATGAAAGAAAAGGTTGTAAAGAAGAAAGAAATCACAACAGTAACAACAGCACAATTCGCGGAAGAACAGTAAAATTTGCAGAGAGGGTATGGAGAGAAAGAAGAAGAAATTAAAAGAGAAAAAGGAAATTAATGAGAAGAGTATTTATAGAAAAAGATATTTCTCGAAGAAGATGAGGGCAATCAATGCAAAGAAAAGACATGGGTGGTCAGATCGCAGCGGTTAGAGGAGACGTGTCAAAAATTTATTGGAAGAAAGAATTCGTGAAAAAAGCCGGTAAAGGACATAGAAACGTGTCAGAACGGGGAAGTCTGAAAAGATAAGCAGTTATGGCATTTTAAATTCTCATGCTCTTCTCTTCTTCGCAGAAAAAACATGAGAAGAGGCAAGATGTAGGGACGAATATCATTACAACGTTATTCTGCGATATTAACAACGTTTCGCGAGCGTCACCGCAATTCTTTAACAACGTTTCACGAGCGTCACAGAATATCCAAAAGAAACTGACGATGGAATAAATAAAATAAGAATATGTTGATCCTGCGATGATCATCATTCTTGCGATAGAGAATATTGTAGCGATCGCGATGAGATTGCATAATATATCCGAAATATGAGGAAAACTTAGTTGTCATCCATTATGTAAATCCCTATATAAATGGCTCGATAGATCCAGAAAATGATGATGTATTTTTGAGAGTTGAAAGAGTCTTGAGGAGAGAGAAACTTCAAGAGAATATTTGTAATCTTGATTTCTTCCAATTCTATAAACATTTCTGAAATTTGAATGGTAAAGTGTCGTTTAAATCTTTGAAGTTTAATTGATTTCCAATAGATTTCTATAGAATCTTAACAAGGGTGTAGTGTGGGAATTCCTGCAACTACAACAAGATAACCCTTAAAAATTCCACATCCGCACTCCCCACAAAGATTTGGAAATTAAGCGCAAGTTCAAAAGAACTCTCCCCCATAAGATGTCATTCCCAAAGGAACAACAAGAGCGACCTTAATTTCAAAAGAAAAGAAGGATTTCTTTAGACTCAACAAATTACATACAAGTATGAATTTGAAATCCAACAAGAAATATTCAATCAAATTAACCAAAGCGAACCAAGATTAATTTGACTAAATATGCTCAACACAAATAAACTTATGGAGACTTAAAAATCAATTAAATTAATCACAAGAAAACTTGCAAATAATCTAATTGTCATACTCAACCAAACTAATTACAAGAGTAATCAATTTAATTGGCCACACTCGAAATAAGAATATCTATGGAGAAATGACTAAGTTAATCATAAAAATAACCATCCTAGTCGATCATGCTCAACATGAGAAGAACTTACGGAGTGCTAACTAAATAACCATACTAGATGATTGATTTAGTTCATTTAGGCTCAAAATAAGAGATTATGGAACCCCGACTAAGATTATCATAACATGACAACCTTAACCGTACATGTACTCAACATAAGAAAACGTATGGAATACAAACTAAACAACCATACAAGTTGATTAATTTAGTTCTTAATGCTCAACATACATCATCTCATGGAACAACCAACCATGCCAATAAGAAATCGACTTAGTTGTATCGTGCTCAACATGAGATACACAATGGAGCCTTCACGGTAATACATACAAAATGGATCAATAAGGATCTTTACCATGGATAACACAAGGATTCATTCTATGTTTCATCACCATTTTCACAATGACACATAATAGACATAATCCTTGAATCACAAAAGATTTTAACCTATCTTACATCAATAATTGACAATATAGGCTTAACTTTTGTGTTTGTCAAAAGTCTATTCATCCTTTTATCAATATAAGCATATCAATTCACGAACGACTTTAATTTTGATAAAATATGGGACAATCAAGTTCACGGTCGTAAACACAATATCCCATCAAAATATTGCAATATATAAAACCATAAAGATTAATACTGCAACCATCATCTTCCAAACAAACTTAGAATTTTTAAACCAAAAAATCTAAAAACAAGAAGATGAAAACATTGTATATAGCTATGTGTAATCACAATAATGGATATTCCAAAACACTAGTTATTCTTCTAAACAAAAGAGAAAAAATAGAAGATTTACTAGATTTCAAAGCTTTACTCATCATCTTCATCGGAGATACTCCAAGAAGCTTGAATTGTGTTCAACTCATCCTTGAGCTCGGGAAACTTAGTTGCAACCACCGACAATTGTTCTTGAACGCATTTGAACCTTGAATTGACTTTACACACTCCCTTGTGAATTTTTTGAAGTAAACTCAAAGTGGTAGGGTCACACTCATTAAAAGAAGCATCTCTTTTTCTTTTGCACACATTTTCCTTATATGCTGAAGGTACGAGGCGAATCGGTTTGGGTACCCCAAGAGAATTTCCAATTGTGTCAACACCACTATCATGGCAGATTTAACTAATCAAACAAGGATAGACTAACATCTTGATGGGAGAAGTCATTGTAACCATTTAATATATAATGAATCCACAAATATCAAGACTCTGAACACCTGATTCAAGAAAATAGACTAATTCAGCAAACTCATGGCTCCACCAAGAATTCTCAATTGTGGAGGGACAAAGATTGGGAATACCAAGTTTTCCAAATGCCATTAATGCAATACTAAGATTATTAGTAGGAAACTTCCCTTGATTCCAAGATACCTTCTTACCACAAAGCCCCGTAGAGATATCATCACATGATGGACGTTCATCACTTGGTCTAGGGAGATGTAAGTTTCCCAACGGTATGTTGGTAATCTTTGAAATTAACTCTCTATAAACAAGAAGCATTTTTCTATTTACCATGGATTTGAATTCCATCTTATCAACATCATGGATGTTTGCATAGAAAATTCTTGTTGGAGAATCAAAACCTTGACCAAGACCATCAAAGATATTTCCAAGATTGAACTTTTTGAAACAAGTTAAATCCTCATCATGTCCACTAGAAAAATCCAATTTCTTTTCTAAAATAAAACCTTTAGATGAAATCTTATCAAAAATTCTAGCACATGAATCATCCACAAACCTAATCCTAAGAGAATTTTGGTCACAAGGAGGATTCATACTAGAGCTATTTGAGACTTTGGGAATCCTTTTTGATCCCTCAGAATTCATCATGAGATCCAAAAAATTGAAAGGAACAAGAGGAATTTACTTACTTGGAGTGAATCTTGAACACCCTTTCTCTTAGTTTCTCCAAAAGGTCTTTAATGGAGATAACACACAAAAACCTAGAAGTTCACGTACGCGGACGGGTGAGAGGAAGAAGGGAGTATGCGAACTTCCTTTTAATAAGACCAAACATGGGCTTGGACCCGTTTGCGAACTTCAACCCACAAACAACTAAAGGAGGCTTTGTTTAGACAATTGCATATCAAGAATTATGCATTCCGCAACATGAAGGATGCACTAGAAAGATTAAATTGAAACATGTACATGATTCAACCATTTCTTGCCCCATTTCAAGATATATACATATGGGGTAGTGCCAGTCTTGTTACCAAGAGGTATAATGTGCAGAGAAATTCGAATGCAACATTTTTGGTTGATCAATGTGAACAGTACCCGTAACATAATGATAATAATCATGGGAATATGAGATTCCATTCCTTTGCTTGATATGCCTCAAAGGAGGACTCTTCCATTTTCTAGGTTGTACAATATTATTTAAAGGTTTAATATGTACAGATCCCTTTTTGGAGTGATTCTTAGACTTAACAGAATTAAGTTTATCTAAGGATCTAAAAACGTCTTCGAATGCTTTGAAAATATCTCTATCAGCTGATCCATTATGATAGTAATCCTCATAGAGATCGGTAGTTATTTTCGTGAGATTCCATATCATTGAGCGCCATGGACGTTTCTTTAATCTTCCCTCATTTTTATATTTTTCTTTAGATTGACACATATCATCTAAAACTTCCTTCTCAGATGAAATGAAATTATCATGAGAGATCATAGGTTTTGACCATAATAGATCTTGATCAATCTTTAAGAATTTCTGGTGTGCGTTACAAATGCCAAGAGAAAATTTTCCAAATAAATTTCCCATGAGACAAATTTCAAGGAGTGAACAAACACAAAATTATCAGGTTTAATGTGTTTGCCTGCTCTGATACCAATCTGTATGGACAACTCCGAGTTGTTTTCTAGAGAATCAACTAGACTCAATCAATAGAAAATACTCAAGGAGTTATTATCTCAATCTCTCGATTTGATTTACTCAAGAAAATATGATTCGTGAGTCTAATCAAAGAGAGATAACTTGGATGGTACCAAAGACCAATATCCAAGGGTCAATCGATTTAAATCAACAACCAATAGGTCGGATATTCTAATCGATTAAACAACGCACAACCTGTATTATTTTAATTATATAAAAATATAATGTGGAAAAAAAATAACACAGACACCAGAATTTTGTTAACGAGGAAACCACAAATGCAGAAAAATCCCGGGACCTAGTCCAGATTAAACATACACTGTATTAAGCCGCTATAGACACTAGCCTACTCCAAATTAATTTTTATCTGGACTGTAGTTGAACCCCAATCAATCTCACACTGATCCAAGGTACAATTATGCTCCTACGCCTATGATCCCAGCAGGATACTGCGCACTTGATTCCCTTAGCTGATCTCACCCATAACCAAGAGTTGCTACGTCCCAAAGTCAAAGACTTTAGCAAACAAATCTGTCTCACACAGAAAAGTCTACAAGATAGATAAATTTGTCTCCCATGAATAAACCTATGAGTTTTGTTCCGTCTTTTGATAAATCAAGGTGAACAGGAACCAATCAATAAAACCAGACTTATATTCCCGAAGAAAGCTCGGGCTTTATCAATCACCTCACAATAGTCTTAATCGATGCGAAAAAAATATATTATGGAATCACAAACGATGAGGCGAAGATGTTTGTGATTACTTTTATATCTTGCCTATCGGAGATAGAAATCTCAAGCCAATTATTACAATTGTACTAAATGCGATATAAATAACAAGATCAGATCACACAACTATAAGAAAAGTAGTATAGGTTAAAGCTTCACAATCCCAATGAAGTCTTTAATTTAGTAACTTTGGTTTTAGAAGAAGAAAACCAAAGGTTAAAGGAGAATCGACTCTAGCTTAGAAAACTAGTATCACACAGAATGTGTGGGGATTAGGTTTTCCAGTTGCTAGAGTTCTCCCTTATATAGTCTTTCAAATTAGGGTTTGCAATCAATGTTAGCTTAGTAACAAAGCATTCAATATTCACCGTTAGATGAAAAGCTGATTAGATACAAGCTAATATCTATCAACCGTTAGATCGAAAACTTAGCTTGCCATACAAAGATGTACTTGATGATTTTGGGTTTGTGTAACTGTACCCAAACGTGTACAATAGTTTGTTCAAGATTAGTCAACCAAATGGTTAGCCAAATGATAACTTTCATATCAACCATATTCTTCTTCACCATAACTAGTCCAAATGACTCAAATGAACTAGTTAGAGAGTTGTCCAATTGCTATGAGATCTTATGTACTACACAAAACACAATTGAAGCAAAAATGATGTGATTCACTCGAATCGATTCATGAACTATAAAGCCACGGTTTGCAATAGCATTCCTTAGATAATTTAAATAAGTTCAAGAACATCGTTTTTAGACATAACCACTCAAGTTCAAGGACTAGGTTCGCGGACTTAAGTAACGGGTTGGAGTTCACAAACTCCAGCAGAAATTCTCGGGTTCGAGAACTTCCGTCAGTTCGCAGAATGAAACCAAGCTTCAACTCCATCATAAATTCTCGGGTTCGAGAATTACGCTCGTTCACGAACTAAGTTCGCGGACTGGGTTGACTGCTCAAGTTCCGCTTTTCACTTGATCAACACAGTTCGCAAACTTCGGTTCAAGTGCATAAAGACTTATACATATATGTGTTACCACAATAATGTTTATATCCCTAGTGGTTATATTATCTAAACTTTCATTTCAATCATTGAAACATTCTCAGAAGACATCATATAGTTGTTATTCACGAACTAGTTTTCGTCAGAGAAATTTCCAAAGTGATTGAAACATAACATGAATTTCGTCACTAGGAAAAGATGAACTTGGATAAAGCGAAAGCTTTACTAACACAAATTTCGAGAAATAGATAAGCGAGATATACTCAGCTCGAAATGTCACATGTGTATATCTTTAGTCTATATAGTAAAACGACTTTTTTCTCAAGATAGGAGATAGAGTAGATAGATTTTTGAGTGATAGATAAGTTCAAGTCTCCACATACCTTTTAGTCGATGAAGATCCACCGGTTCCTTGAGCAGTCCTTCGTCTTGTATGATGATTGCTATGGAGTTCTTGAGCTCAACTACACTTGATATCCTAGTCCGAGACCTTAGCTATAGTAGACTAGAAATCAAGACTTTATAGTTTTGATCACTAACATTGTCAAACATGCTTGATATATCAACGCATGCGAGTTCGACCGAGCAGTTCTCTAATAGTAACAATTATATTTGTTACAAACCGAACTGTTACAGAGAATGATAAATATGAAGTGTCGTTGGTACTGTAGCAATTTGAATGTCTTCTGTGGTCTAATGTTCTTCTTCACTAGCAGAACTGGTTCATCTCTGCAACTCTGATTTCTCACCCTATTTCGTCCCCTAACTCTCCATCCCCCTTCTCTTCGACTCCATCAATTCTTTTATACTCCACATGCCTAATAATATCTTGTAATTAATCCCAAAATCTCCAACAAATCAATCAAGAATATTCGGTTTTATTCCCATGCAGGTTACGGGAATATCTTCTCTGAATATTTATATTCTCATGCATTATTTTATAGCTGGAATAATCTGAACATGCAGAATACGAGACACAGAAGACCTTCAACACGCTGCATCCATACGAAAGTTTTCCAAAAATAGCTCACAATATCTCGAGAATATTTAGTTGCTCTGTTTAAACAAAACCACGTGACTTGCCCTTTTTTTGTCGAAAGAAAACACGTTACCAACCCTATTTTTATTCAACAGGACCATGCCAAACCAATTGATTAAGAAAATACGAGAGAAACTCGCCCAAATTCATCAACCAACTATCCCGTAACTTCCTCTCTCTGTTTTGTATAAACTCACGTAAAAATCCTCTTTTCTCGAAACTAAATGACTTACCATCCTTATTTTGGTAAAACATGATGTTTCCAATCATACTCCACGAGAAAATCTCACTAAATCTCTTCCAAGAAAAGTACGCAGTTTACTGCACATTGTTTTCCCGCCAAAAATGTTTCTCCCGTGAAGAAGAAAATTAGCCCTTATCCAACAATTGGGCTCGAATAACATTGGGGTTCCCCTTAGCGACCGGGTGCTCCTTATCCAGAATTGAGAGTCTGAATAACATGTGTCCTCCGGGTGCCTTTAACAACTTTTCGAGCTGATTTTTCCAAAAATGTTTATTGCCCAAAAACACATGCAAAGAAGTTTATTAGTGAAAAAATGAGTCTCAACTAATGTATTTATGGGTGATATTGGACTGGGCCTAGTGGGTAGTTCTTGGTAGGTATTTTCTTCGCATCAACCCATATAAAAACGAACATAAGCAGATTCAGTGAGGAGGCCAGCTACTGAGAATTATGGGTTAGGTCTTCTTGTGTAGTTTTCGCTTCCAGTTCACTGTGGATGAGAGGAGATTGAGCAGCCGTGAAGGCCATCGAAGAGCAGATATAAGAGGGAAAGAGACAACTTTTGTGGTTTAATTTCTTTTCCCTTGTTATCATTTTTTAATGGAATTTGAGAAAGCCATGTATTGGTAAAACTTGTGACTAGGGTTTTATGGAGAAAACTACTTTGGGAATTAGACCAATTGAATTTGGTATTAGGCTATTTTGATTAGAATTGTCGAAATCCAATGTTTATGATTTATTGATTTTATAAATAAGATTTGTTATTGCTCCACCGACTCTATACAAAGTAAAAGCCTAAATGCATATATGTATTTCTTGTTCCAATTTTGTTTATTACGGTATTTGATAATCCATGCTTAGGTTAAATCATTTGATGGGTTATGCTTAGACAACACAAATAGTGATTGTGAACCGATAATTATATTTTCAATAATCTTCTTGTCATTATAATTTGATAGTCCATGCTTAGGAAAATCTGATGGGTTATACTTAGGAGATGCGAGTTTATTATCGATAATTATAACAATAATAGGTGTTGCGATAGAATGAAGATATAAATGCATATTTGGAATTCGAATACTTTTCGGCACTCAATTAGAAATAGTAGTGGAACCCATAAAACCCTGGTTACCGTCTTTCCTATTGATTTTATTTTATTAGATTTATTTTATTATTTCGTTTTACATTTCTCGTTCCAAAAATCCCAAAATAATTTCTGGTTAGTTCATTAGAGATATTGATTAGAGTATTTCCACCGCTCACTGTGGGTTTGACCCATACTTTCCTCTGTCTACTAGTTAGACACCGTGCGATTTCGGTTATTACATATAGGGTTTTATGCAATACCGACATCAAGAGTGACTGGAAGAAACACGTCAATTGGTGCATTGGCCTGAGCTTGAGAAGTATGTGGTGTTGGGACTTTGGTGTTGTAGTCGTGAGCTAATGGATGACATCCAATCTGAAGTTGGAGTTGAATCGAAATTCTCAATGTTGATTAACAGCGAAGAAGAAATGTACTATGGTTGGGGAAATTATGTTGTGACCCGCTGGTGTTGACGATGGTTGCATGGAGAGTATTATTCATTGGCTCCAACTGAAAGTGGTTGTATGGACGAGATGCATAGAAGATAGAGAAGAAATTACAGGCGGTCGTGCACTGGGAACTTGGAAATGAACTGAATATTGTTGACTGATGTGAGTTCTTATGTGGGGTGTTTGGTTCGTGCTGCACTGGGAGAAGAAACTTAGTCAGACAAAGTGGCTTGTGTCAGAATTGCTGACGCAGTTTAGACTCTCAGGGTACGGAGGTTGGTACTGAGTGCTGACTTCGGAAAAGAGTTCGAGTTTGGAAACTGGTGTTAGTGGAATGGGCCTTGGAAGATATGTCATTGGATGGGTCTTATATTGGATTTCTTCGCAGCAACACCTAGGTATAAAATCAACTAAAAAAGAGGATTCAGAGAGGGGAGACCAGTTTGGAGGTAAGAGAAGCCAACGAACAGAAGCAGAAGAGGAGTCCGCCGCCGGTGCTACTGTGAAGTTCCGCGAAGGCTCGGAGCAGAAAACAAGGGAAATGAGAAGAGGCGATTCGGATTCGGTTGTGGTGACGCACAATCGATTGGTTTATTTTCATTTTCCTAGTAATTTATTTTTATTGATTTTAAGAAACCATCTTCATGTTTTGTTAAATTTCATACCTGGGTTCTTAGGTGGAAATCATTTTTAGCAATAGACCATGATTAAATTGATAATATTTGGTTTTAGTCAATTATGAATTGATTCTAATAATTTTATCTTTACGCTCTATTGATTTTCTATAGAATAATTGTTGTTGCTTCATCGGCTTTGTAATACAATAGCCCAAGTGCATTAATTTATATGGTTTTTCTATTTTATTTGTTATAGCATTTGATAATCCATGCTTATGTTAAATCATTTGATGGGTTATACTTAGACGACACAAATAATAATCGTAAATGCATAAATACGTAGTTTCAATGATTTGCTTGCCATTATAATTTGATAAGCCGTGATTTGGAGACTTTGATGGGTTATGCTTAGGAGAAGCAAGTTAGATTAGAGAAAATATACCGATAATAGGTGTTGCAACAGAACAAAGATATAGACGCGTATTTAGAATTATGAATCATTTTCGGCTTCGAATAGAAATAACGGTGGAATCCGTAGACCCTGGTTACCGACACTCTCTCATTGCATTTTGTTAATTCTTTTTATTTATTTTTATTGTTTCAAATTCAATTCTAAAATCCCAAAAATCATTTCTGGTTAATTCTTTAGAGATATTGATTAGAGTATTTCCACCCATGTGGGTTCGACCCGTACTTGCCTCTATCTACTAGTTAGACACCATGTGATTGCGGTTATTACATATAGGTATCTCCAGATCCGATCAATTTTTGGCGCCGCCGACGCGGACTTGTTTTAGATTTGTTTTTAGGTTTTTATTTTTATTATTTTGTTCCTTTTTACGCATTTTGGTATTTTCTGTTTGTTTTCAGATTTGGTGCGAAGCTTATGAGAAAGAAAAAGTGTTGAAAAGTAAAAGCGAAGCCAAAGAAGGAAAGAAAAGAGAAATCCAAAGGAGTAAAGAATAATATTTTTTATATAGATAATTTATTTTTATCAGATTTTTTTTTTTTTTTTTTTTTTAAAGTTTTACTTTCATTTAATTTCCAAATTCAGACAAGAAACTAGTCGGAAGCCTAGCAACAAGCTGGGCTCCAACTCCTTTTTGAACTACCACACTTAACCTATGAAAAAGGAAATCACCTACACGCACGTTAGCATCATGACTAGAAATATAGTTGCGGAGCCGCTGAACGAAGTCTGTTGTTCCATCCCCAAATTCACCTAGAGTAGTGAAAGCCAAAGCACCAAATCCATATCCTTGTGCAGTGCATTTTTCTAAATACTTGGTATTTTTGCGTGACAGCATCTTGATAGCCTGCCCCCTTCCAAAGTACGACCATTACTCCAGAAAAAGGCGACACAATCGTAACATCGAAGCAAACGTCCCGACCATTGTCCCAATTGAGCACAAGAACATCTTTAGGTCTCAAAGAAGTACCGTTGTTCGCAAGCATACCCAAGTCCACCTCTTTCCGTACGCCACCCCGGCTCGATAACGGATGTACGCAATCGTGTCGCGTACTAAATCATGTCGAAATTTTAAACCAACTTCATTTGTACGATTACCTTTGCATGGTCACCAAAAGCATCCATCTCTGTCTTGCAGAAGGGGCACAAACTACCTGGTTCAAACAAGGGAATACCAAGTCTATAACATAATACCGCACTAAAGCGCCTCGAACCAATTTGCCGATTTAAACCGAGGATGGGGATAGCCATTAAGAAATCCAGGGCATGCTTCATTTGGTTGCTCTGCCATAGGAATGAATCACGTTCGAGACAACTTGAATTGGAAGTCAAGTTCTTCTTCTTGCATCAAAATAAGCAATTTGCCAGAGTTGACATAGAATGATTGGCGGTGTTATCGACGCATATAGGAGAAGCAGGACTAAGAGAGAGTTGAAAGAAGGCTACACGCTCAAGATGGGAGCTAAAACCACCGATGCCGGTGTGCCTCAATATGACAGTTATATTTCTAGTGTTTCCAAGCACGACGCCAAATAATGATAATTCATAGTGTCTTGCATCGAGTAAACACCAAAATCACCTAGTCCGAGGGGCAGCGTGGAAAATCGCATTTGCAAAGGCCGAACCCTGGACCATCTCTGTTATTATATGTTGTAGGAACTTGTAGAGACGAGAGTCAAACAAATCTTGAGCCGCAAAAGTGCGATCTGGAAAGGTAGTGCGTAAAGAAAAATATAAGCGAGAAACTCAGCACAGTTTCTAAACAAAAAGCTCATTTGTGGATCTTCAAGTTTTTCTTCAGATCAATGAGCTCTATAGTTTTTTTCACTCTTTTAACAACCGGATCCGCATTAAATTGGGCATCAAGGCTAACAGGAGCACCCTAGCGGCTTAACTCCCTTCTACGGCCTACAAATATCGGGTGGAAACATACCTGCAGCTGTCATCCTGGGGTCTATAGAGGCCAAAACAATTCAGATCTTCTTGATGTTCAAAAACAGCCCTAGCAACACCTTCTTCTTGAATTATTCTCGAGCTCTAGCAACCATCATAGTGTCCCCAATCACCGTACCATCATCAAGATACCAAGCCTGCAGTTCTAGATCACACCTTTCTGAAATACTCAAGACTAGCGGGTGGAGAGTAAGAGCGAACAAAAGTGGCCCTAAAGGATCACCTTGTTGCACTCACCGAGCAGAAGAAAGCACATGGTCCATATAATATAGTCGTGCTGGTGAAGCGTAACAAAACTCAACCCAACGAGATATCGAAGGACATAACCTACGTACCTCTAAGATCATGGTTGTTCTATCTATGAGATCATGGTTGTTTTATTTTTAGAAACTGTAAATAAGATATTTTATTTTTTTGTAATTTTTTATTTTTGGACTTTTTGAACTTTATTTTTGGGACATTGGACATTTTTATTTTTAAACCCTAAGGAAGGGTTAATTTAAATTAAACTGTTGCAGGGAAGGACGACATTTACGATACTGTCTCGACCCCTCAGGTTCATACACTGACATAGGAGTCGGTGGCCTGAGTCGAATTCAATGGTTCATCGCCCTTCTGGTACAGGAGGTAAGACTCTATCCACCCACGAATCCCCTGTCAGTGTGTTTTATTTCGTGTTGAAAATGTCAAACTGGTATTACATTAGCCAATACAACGAATATCCAACTGAACAAAATGGACATTACTACTATGACCATAATGTGAATTGTGGTTGGGAACGCCAACCTTTTGAAGGTTATGGGTTATACCATGGTGAGCCCAATTACTATCCACACGTGTATCAGTCATACGAGTAAGAAGATTATAATACTAGTTCTTCGTCTCTAGAGGATACAATCAAACTATTGAAAAGTAATCCTTTTTATGACCCTTCTGTTCCTACTTCTTCTTTAGAAGTGTCCCTCAGGGATTTATCTGAAACGACATATAAGTTAGTTGAGGTGAATAACGTAGTTATGGACGAAAGGACTGCAACAATGACTGAATCTTCTTTAGAAGACATCCTCAATAGATTAACTCAAAACTTATATCCAACACTAAGGGAAATTTCTTTGGAAGAGACCCTTGAGAGGATAGCTGAGTCGACAAGTAGACTTGAGTTAGAGGCGATCGAAAGTATTGCTCGAAATAACTGGAATTTCCAATATAGTGTATCCAATAATACCCTTGAGAATGAAGATAGTTATTCTCATAATCAAGATAACGAGGTTAGAATTGGCAACACTACTTGTTTAGATGAGGTTCGATCATTTTCAAGTTATTATAGTGATGATCATGATGTGGATAGTGTTGATGAAGAATCTGAAGTTTTTAGGCATAGTGATCAGGAATTTGTTACTCCAATTGAGCTTTATAATGATAGTAATATTCTGGTTTAAATCCAAATAATTTTAATAATTATTCACCTATTCAAAAGGATGAGGATTTGACTAGAAATACCCCCGTTTTAGACGATATAGTATTTCCTTTTTACGAAGCCGATGATAGTTTTAAGGAACGAGTTTATTATGAGAATATTGTTTTAGAGTCTAGCGATTTAGAAACATTAGACTTAGAAAAATAAAATGAACTCGTAGAGATGAGTGAGGATGAACCTGACTTAGAAGAATCAATTGACCATTTCCAGGAATCTGATGACCTAGTAATTAGGGAAGGTGTGACTAGTTTTTCTAGAGAGCCTAAAAACTCTAAGTTTGGGGGTGATTATCATTATCCATGTGCTTTAACTCTTAGAAAGGTCCCTCACTTGGGACTTGACATATGTGCCTTAACCATTTTACAAGATTATCTTCATACATGTTTTCCTGAACCTAATGATGTCTAGAAAGAAGTTCAGTTATTAGAAACCCATCCTCTGGTTGATGTGGTTAGACCAGGCTACGATACCTCAATTGACTTTGTTTTCCCACCAAAAACTTTTTCTTCAATTGTGGGAACTTATGAAATTCAAATGTGTCAAATATTAAGTTTTAAGACTAAACCTAATTACTTTAGGAGATTAGGGTCGACATATTTGTTTAAGGAAGACCAACACTCTCTTTTTGGTCAGCTGTGTAAGTCAAATTTGATTGACATTAAGGATCCGCAATTATTTAGGTTATTATTATGTGCTTATAAGTTTTTATTTGAGTTTTTCCAGACTCCAGAACCTGAACATTCGGATTTAACTTATGAGGAAATGCAACCCATGAAAATATTTTATCTAGACCCAATTATAGAACCTGAACCGGAACCACAACTAGATGTAGTTGTTTTAAATAGGAAACTAGACAAGGGTTTGCTTTATTTGTTAATTTTCTTGGCATGTTGCATATTATTTTTACTTGTGATAGCCTTATTTGGTTTTGGTGATACGCAGTTATTCCGGCTATTACTTTATGATACTTTAAGGTGACTAATCCTTTCTTAGTCTGGCTGAAGACTTTAAACTTAGCACTTCTTGGGAGGTAACCCATGTTTTCGATACTCTTGTAATATCCTTCCTCACTTCCTTTAGACATTAACAATTTCTCTTTGTTCTTGTTTTTAATTTCATCTTTAGAACATTGAGGACAATGTTAGATTTAAGTGTGAGGGACCGGTTATTAACTTTTTTGTTTTTCTTTTTCAGGAATTTTCTTGCATATTATAACCAGTTGTATAGCGGGTCTTAAAAAATAATAAAAAATAAATATATTATGACAAGCTGTGTAGCGGGTCTAAAAAATAAAAAAAATAAAAATTATGATTGTTATATAATGACCAGCTGTGTAGCGGGTCTTTTATTTTTTTCTTGCATGTTATGATGTCCAGCTGTGTAGCCGGTCTAACTCTCTCTTATTATATGACCAGCTGTGTAGCGGGTCAATTTTTTGTTTTGCTCGAGGACTAGCAAAATGTAAGTGTGGGGGAATCTGATGAGCACGCAAGTGTGACGCATTTTCACCCATAAATACATTAGTTGGGACTCATTTTTTCACTAATAAACTTCTTTGCAGGTGTTTTTAGGCAATAAACATTTTTTGGAAAAATCAGATCGAAAAGTTGTTAAAGGCACCCGGAGGACACATGTTATTCGGACTCTTAATTATGGATAAGGGGCACCCCACTGTTATTCGCACCCAATTGTTGGATAAGGGATACCTTTCTTCTTTACAGGAGAAACATTTTTGGCGAGAAAAAAATGTGCAGCATACTTTTCTTGGAAGAATTTGGAAGAGATTTCGTGAGATTTTCTCGTGGAGTATGATTAGAAACATCCTATTTTACCAAAATAAGGATGGTAAGTCTTTTAGTTTCGAGAAAATACAGGTTTTACGTGAGTTTAGACAAAACAGAGAGAGGAAGTTACATGATAGTTGGTTGATGAATTTGGGCGAGTTTCTCTCGTATTTTCTTACTCAATTGGTTTGGCATGGACCTGTTGAAGAAAAATAGGGTTGGTAACGTGTTTTCTTTCGACGAAAAAAGGGGAAGTCACATGGTTTTGTTTAAACAGAGCAGCTAAATATTCTCGAGATATAGTGAGCTATTTTTGGGAAACTTTCGTATGGATGCATCTTGTTGAAGGTCTTCCGTGTCTCGTATTCTGCATGTTCGGAGTATTCCAGCTACAAAATAATGCATGAGAATATAAATCAGAGAAGATATTCTCGTAATATGCATGGGAATGTAACCGAATATTCTTAAATTTATTGTTGGAGATTTTGGGGTTAATTACAAGAGATTATTAGGCTTGTGGAGTATAAAAGAATTGTTGTAATCGAAGAGAATGGGTATGGAGAGTTAGAGGATGAAATAGGGTGAGAAATCAGAGTTGCAGAGATGAACCAGTTTTGTTGGTGAAGAAGAACATTAGACCACAGAAGACAGCCGCATTGCTACGGTACCAGCGACACTTCATATTTATCGTTCTCTGTAACAGTTTGGTTTGTCACAAATATAATTGTTACAAACCCGGTTTTAATTGTTTTTCTCCCATTTCATTATTGTAAACACCCTTTGAGCAATAAAAATGAATTTTGAGTGTGTTTCCAACCTAATGAGCTAAACCTAACACTGTGATGACATAGGAAAACGAATTTCATACATGGGTAAAATTATTTAATTCTTTTTAAGACTTTTGCATTAATTTTAATTGAAATATGATTTGAATTAATTGGTTTTATTTAATTTGATGAATTATGCTTAGCTTAAATGTTTTGATACATCATGCTTAGGATTTACAACTAATCTTTTGAGAATCTACCTTGGAAAAATCAGAGTTCATGTTAATTTTATTGAACTTTAATTGTTGAGAATAAATAAATTGAACCCTATGTTATGAATTCGACGAAATCCTAGTCCCAGTAACTCTCTTCATTATGTGACAATATTTTGTATATATTTTTATATTAGTTTAGTTTATTAATTCTTAAAATCAATCTCATCAAGTCCGAGTGAACGACAACCTTTCTTACCACTATCTAAAATTCGATCAAAAGG
Organism: Papaver bracteatum; assembly: GCA_023529315.1. Lineage (NCBI taxonomy): Eukaryota > Viridiplantae > Streptophyta > Magnoliopsida > Ranunculales > Papaveraceae > Papaver > Papaver bracteatum. Next base: position 462,071 of record JAJJWX010000125.1, read on the forward strand.
AACATCTTGGGGAAGGGATGGCCTCATAGCACAACACCTACTTGATGCACTTGGAGGTGCTGCTGCTGCAGTCTCAGACGAGCTATTACAATCATCACAGGGGTGGTTAATTTGTGTCTTGGTGGTAGTTGCCCTTTTTCTCTTGCTGAATATATCGCAAATTCACATCTAACACAATTACTAAATCCAGGAGGAGGTGTGAGACCTATTGCAGTTGGAACTATTTAGAGGATATTATATTCTAAACTTGATGCTTCTTCAGCCTGCAAGAAGTTATCTTTATATTTAGGCACATATCAGTTTGGAGTGGGTACACCTTGTGGTGGTGAAGGCATCTTACATGATGCCAATAGATTGCTGGAGTTAAAGGGAAACTACATAACTCAGACCATGTTGTTAATAGACTTTATGAACGCCTTCAACCTTGTCGATAGGTCTGCCATAATTAAGGAAGTCAGGTTACTTTTGTTATTCAAACCCAGCCAAACTCTATTACAATGAGTTTGCACTCTCCTCAGTTAAGGGTGTACAACAGGGATACCCACTTGGTCCCCTTCTTTTTGCCTTGACTCTTCACCCCCTTGCCATACAGATTGCATCTTACTATTCCCTGGATTTTCATGCTTGGTATCTCCACGACGGTACAATTTCAGGCGACACATTGGAAGTAGCCAAGGCTTTAATAATCATTCAAGAGGAAGGACCCAACAGAGGTTTATTCTTAAACATCACTAAAACGGAGATTTTTTTGCCTTTAACTGACCCAAGAAGCCACCTAGAAGATGTTTTTCCTACTAACATTGGCAGGCCCGAGCTTGGTGTGAAGCTATTAGGTGGACCAGTCAGTGTATATCAACATTTTTTCAGCAATATGGTAGTCAGCAGGGTTGATAAGACCTTAAACTTGATGACCAAGGTACGACAGCTTCATGACCCACAGTGTGAGCTTTTATTATTACTCAATTGCACTGGTATCTCAAAACTTTATTTTATGTTGCGCACCACCAATGCATTAGCTATAAAGGCTGCAGCTTAACTTTACGACCAATATTTACATCAATATCTGCATCAGCTCATTGTTGGTGATGGTGTTGGATTTGTACATGTGCAGCAAATACTGGCTACCTTACCCATAAAATATGAAGGTTTTTGTGTTTACACTATGAGTGATACCGGGAAGTATTGCTACTTGGCTCCATCTTCCCAAACTCAACACTTATAGTAGCATATTCTAAAGCTTCCATCTCCCTCAGCTCCGAGTCCAATTTTCGTACAAGCTCAATAGATCTTTACACAAGCATGTTGCATTACGTTTTCCTACTACAATATCAACGACGCTTCCCCCCATTTCATGAAGTCTATGGCAGCACTTTACTTTGATATTGTTAAAGGTACTTTTCCCTCATCTTTTGCCTTGAATGAACGTGAATCTATTATGTGGCAGCACAACAGGGAGAAACATGCTATGGATTTCCTAAAGGACATTCCTATCGTCGGATTAAACCAAGCAGTTGGGTCGTGCCAGTTTAGCATTGTACTTCAATATCGGTTAGGTATACATTTTTTTCAAGGCCGAGAGTGTATGATCTATCTATGCAAGGTCTATGGATATCTATGGTGACCATGCACTACATTGTGCTAGAGAAGTGGATCCTAAACTTAGACATGGCATGGTCCGAGATGTATTTGTTGACATGTGCTACAAGGACGGAGTTGTCTCAAGTAAATAAGTCTCATTGGGGTTTCTATCCAACAGCGCAAACACATTAAAGCCAGCTGATATTCTTGTCTACAATTGGGAGGCTGGTAAAAATGTTTGCTTTGATGTCATAGGGGTCTCTCCGTTTACAAGTGCCAGAACTCGATTTTTCACACCAGGTCATGCAATATCAGCTGATGTAAGACGCAAATTGCACAAATACCTTGACCAATGCACAACACATGGTTATGGCTTCCAAGTTTTGGCTTTCACCACCTTAGATGAATTGAGTGAAGACACTATTTGTTTCCTAAAGTGTTTGAGAAATTTCCTTGGTAGATATGATGTTAATCATAAAATTGGTAGTTCTCTTTTCCATAGATTAGAGATTATTATTCAAAAAGGTGTTGGAGCGTAAATTGTTACCCGACATCCAACCATTGATGTATAATAATAATAATAATAAAATAGTCCTACAAATGCACCTTACGAGCAAGGTATCCATCAACCCAATCGGTAATTGTTGCAACAACAAATATGCTTGTCGAAATGAAGACAAACTCTTTATCCAGTCTAAAATCTTGCCCGCTCTTTACAGTCAATATAGGTCAACGTTATTTTCAAGTACCAAATCCTAAGTTGGACAAATGTTAGACCAAACGAAAATGTTGGAAAAAATGTAAGTACTAAAAACTAAATAACCCAACATTTTATTGTGATATATGTAGTTAGCTGTTTTTAGCAACACTGGTAAGGACAAAACACAAATATTTTGAGGAGGATACTAAATCATATAAGACAAGATGATCATGACCGCTGGATTACCCAAATGGGATCCCAGCTATTTATACTACCCAGTCGAAAAAAATCACGGTTTTTAATATTAAAATAAAATTGATTACATTTCCAGAATACAAAATAAAGTTTGGAAAAGTTAGTCTAGATAAAGAACGATCAATTTTATACTTGCAGAATATAAATCTACAATTATAAATGATCACGTTTAATTAAAGTTTAATAATAAATGTTCAATTGATATTTTGTAATAAATGTTTCTTTAACTAATCAAATGAATATATTTTTGTTGATACATAATAAATTTTGTTTGATATTAACCATTTGGGTGATCCAGCGGTCATGATCATAATTGTCTTATATGATTTAGTATCCTCCTCAAAATATTTGTGTTTTGTCCTTACTAATTGTGCTAAAAATAGCCAACTACATATATCACAATAAAATGTTGCCCATTTTGTAAAACCACAAAACTATTCTTGTCCGCTACTATTCACTAACATCCACCACCGTACGTAAAAACCAGCTACACCATACTATTTTTTCCACCACCAGTAATGTTACCACCTCCACCACTCACAAATACCCTCCACTGTTTCCACCACCCACTTCTTCTTCCACTACCACCATTAAAAAAATTTAATATAATTTTTAACCGGGGTCACTGTAGTACAGTGGTAAAGTCATTGGGTGATGATACCAGTTACCTGAGTTCGAAACTTGTCAGCACCAAATTCTTTACCGGTAAATATATATACATAGTTTTTAATAAACTTATTTATTAATAAAAGTATGTATCTATTAGATTCATTAAATGAACATCAATCATCATGATCAATTAATAGGACACTAATTAATAAAGTATTTATAATGGTTAGTTGAAAAAACCGTGGCCGTAGATTTATCCCCCATAGACAAATCTTAGCCACTCTTTACTTCGTTCACTACTTCAAACAAATATCATCAAAGGTCATTCACCAAACTTGTAACAAAACTAAAAACACCTAAATTTACGTTAAAATCAATTAGATTAGTCTTGCAAAATCTATTAGCATTAGAATTTAATTTTTCTCCTTGATATAAATTGTTAGGTTCCCACTATACATAGATTTTTATTTATTCATTTTTCTAAAATTTATAATAATATTTAATTCTTGATCTATTTCTTTTCTTGTCTCTTTACCTATTATCATGAACAATTTCTCAAGCATTCATAATTACACGAAATTGGGGAGAAATGACAAAAATAGAAATCCTGACAAAAAAGAAGAATAAAGAGAGATGTGAGAAACTGAATCGATTACAATTAATTCACGCGTATCCTTGCATAATCCCATGAAGTATAGGAGAAATAATTACAGAAACTGAAACCATGACAAAAAAAAGAGGAATAAAGAGAGATGTGAGAAACTAAACCGATTACAATTAATTTGCGTGTAGCCTTGTGTTTGGTCAAAAATTTTATAGGTTTCATTTTTCTTCCTGCCCCCTACCCGGCAAATCTTAAAATCACAACATCTTTTTTTTGTTGGAAAAATCTGCCCTTTAAAAATTGTTTTAACTTTAAAAGAAAAAAGTAATTTGAAAACTAAAATCAATTAAAACAAAACAAAGCAAAATTAACTAAGGGTGACTAAATAATTTACCTATCTTAGGACACCTTTTCTCACCCTACTACCACTACTTTTTCCACCGCCACATTATCGTCACCACTCCACCAGTCTCACCAATACCCACCACCATTATCCCCACCGCTAATCCACCACCATCACCCACCATCAAAACCACCATTAGTGCCTAATTTACCTATCTTAGGACCCCTTTTCTCACCTACTACCACTACTTATTCCACCACCACATTATCGTCACCACTCCACCAGTTTCACCAATACCCACCACCATTATTCCCACCACTTCCCACCATCACAACCACCATTAATGCTTACTGATATGTGTAATATAAAATAAATTTATTATGTATCAACAAAAATATATTCATCCGATTAATTAAAGAATTATTATGAAATATCAATTGAACATTTATTGTTAAATTTTAATTAAACATGATCATTAATAACGGTAGATTTATGTTCTGCAAGTATAAATTTGATCTCTTTATCTAGCCTAACTAGTCCAAACTTCGTTTTGTATTTTGGAAATGTTCTCAATTTTATTTCAATAATAAAAATCGTGATTTATTGATCGGGTACTATAATTAGCTGGGATCCCGTCTAGATGATCCAACGGTCATGATCATCTTGTCTTATATGATTTAGTATCCTCCTCAAAATATTTGTATTTTGTCCTTACCAGTTGTGCTAAAAACAGCCAACTACATCTATCACAATAAAATGTTGCGCATTTTGTAAAGACACAAGAAATAACTCGTGCTGTAACGGCACGGTATGAGACTGAATAACCTGTATTTCAAAATAATGATTAATTTACGTTATTGTTGAACATTCGACTCTAATATGAGTTAACATAGGTGCACACTATTGTTCAAATTTGTTATTGATGACACATTATCATATTTAACCGATTCCCGAATAGAGAATGAATTATTTTAATTTATGTTAACAAAAGTTTTACTGTTATTCTTTATTTTCAGGTTGTTAAAAGACAGTTATTTTACTGAAAATATTATAATATTAACTATACATGTTTGTAACTGTAGAGGTACGAGTAATGCTCTTGATAAAAAAAATCACATTTAATTTTTCTTTTATGATCCTAATTATGAAGGAATTCATTCAATATAGATATTTATAATGAAAAGAGGTTACAAACATCACAACCTTTAGATGTCTTTGGCTAGGATGAAACTGGGATGGTCGGATCACTTGTTTGTCTCTCAAAATGTTATCCATCCGTCCAAGCTCAAAAACCTATGTTGTTTTGTATTATAGATAAAACTATTATTGTCCACTACTATTCACTAACATCCACCACCGTACGTAAAAACCAGCCACACCCACTATTTTTTCCACCACCAGTAATGTTACCACCTCCACCACTCACAAATACCCGCAACTGTTTCCACCACCCACTGCTTCTTTCACTACCACCATTAAAGATTATTAATATAATTTTTAACCGGGGTCACTGTACGTACATTGGTAAAGTCATTGGGTGATGATACCAATTACTTGAGTTCGAAACTCGTCAGCACCAAATTCTTTACCGATCAATATATATATATAGTTTTTAATAAACTTACTTATATTAACAAAAATATGTATTTATTAGATTCATTAAATGAACATTTATCACGAAAAATTAATTAATCATTCTTCTTAAGCAATTAATAGGACACTAATTAATAAAGTATTTATAATGGTTAGTTGAAAAAACCATGGTCGTAGATTTATCCCTCCTAGAAAAATCTCGACCACTCTTTATCTAGCCTAACTTAGCCAAGCTTTGTTTTGTATTCTAGACAAGATAGAAATATCTATAATACAAAATAGAATGGGTTTTTGAGCTTGGACGGTCGGTTAACATTTTGAGAGACAAACGTTGCATTTGACCATCCCAGTCTCATCTCACGGTCGTCGTTTATGTAAACCCTCCCATTATGAATTAAAATTTATTAATCTTTAATTATTGCATCACCTCTTAACTCAAGATATTTAAAAGAAACATTAAATGCAATCATAATATATAATGCATGCATTAATTGGATTTAGTGGTGGCATGATGATCTAATGGGAAATGAGATTTGTTTATTTTTATTCATAACTCATAAGTGAGATATGCATGCACACTGTTACTGAAATGATTTTGCGTTCGTTTATGGATATTGTATATGAATAATCTTACAATGTACTTATAGACATTATTTTCGTTTAAAACGAAATAGAAAACTATCTTGCAAAGGAACACGATTTAATTTAAAGTCCAGAAAAAAAAAGAAAAATTACACAAGTCAGATATCATACTAAAGCAGTGTCGTTACGGCACGAGTTATATCTAGATATTTATTAGAACTCTCTGTTAACCTCATGTCGTGCCGTTACGGCACGGGTTATTTTTAGTATACTACAAGATAGGGATGTATACCGTTGGTATGCATGGACCATGTAGAGTTTTTTTTTTTTATCTTTTCTCAAGTGCACCAAACCTATGTGTCCTAATTTATAATACATAATTAACGTGCATATTATATTTTCTTCTCGTACACCCTAAATGGTCCGCGTTGTAGATTTAGTGTCATGAATGGGGATTTTAGGGTTTGAAGAAGAGTATTATTAGGTAATTTTGTATTACAGATAGTAACTGTTTTCCAAAAAAAATAAGATGGAAAAAGTATCACACCCATAATAAGCCTGGTTTAATTGGGGACCGCCCACATTAAATGGGGGCCATGCACTAGAAGACAAAATAGGTCTCCCCATAGCAATTTTAGTCACCCCTTATAAAAAAAACTTTCTAAATGGCTAAAATGCCCTTGAGTGATTAGTATTAAGAATTAATGAATTTGATTAGAGTGTTAATTTTGTTTAGTTTAAAATCAGGTTTTGGGGAAAAAAATTGGGGAAATTTTAGTTTTGGGTATTTTTGTTTTGAGAAGAAGAAGAGGAGTTTTGATAGGAAAAACTAGGGTTTTTGGAAATGAGTGATTCAAGTGGAGGGAATGAGGTTGGTGAAGCTTCAAACAACAACCATGATTGTGTTGATGGTAAGATTGTATCAACTAATCCTATGGATTGGATGTTTGATGAAGAGATGTTAATGGAGGAAGCCATGAATAATGGTGAAAATGAAGATCCTATTGCCCCAAATGAGGGAACCAACACTCAAAATGAGGAACCCGAAGCTCAAAACAATCAGGTAAACTTCCTATACTCTTCAAATTGCATGAATGGTACTCCAAGTGGTCGATTCATGGACATCATGCAACTACTCAGAGTGACGGTCGTTAGTTTCGGGTTTTTTATTCGCTAACGATCCTCCAGAGTCGTCCGTCTGTTTACACCCAAGCTGACGACTCAAACCTGCAACTTTTAATGGTGATGAAAAATTGTCAGCTTGGTGTGCTAAAAACTGACGACTCTCTAGGGTACTTCAACAAGAGTCGTTTGTTTGCTTTGTTTACACTCCAACGACGCTTGAACACAGGGTCTTTGGGCAGATTTGTTTTTTGGGTTTCTGGTCGTCACACCAGTATGCATACAAACTGTCGACCCTAAGCAACCATTAACATGGATCACTAGAGTCGTTGATATCGATAGTGTTAAATATTAACGACCCTTAGTGTTTTCTTTTAAGATTTTTGATTTCATAAGATCATTTCATTGAATAGTAAAAGGCATACATCTTGCATATCGTTGCATTGAAGGAAATTAAATACAATAGATAATAACGGTGGACATAAACACTCGACCATAGATGATGTAATTATAGGTAGTGCCGTTCAAGATGAGGTAGAAATCGCCGAACTCAAACTTGTTCCCACGAAGCACCTCGTATCGCTTATACGCCTTCCCCAACTGTAAACACAAAACAATAACTTAGTTAGTATTGTTCAAAGATTTTGATAAGTTTTACCTCTTATTTAAGTACTTACTCTTATAGCACCCAACATATTGGGCATGGATACCCTTACGACATTAATTTCTCTTTTGAAAGCATCATATTCCAATTTTATCTCCTCGAATCGTTCCTTGACTAGTCTCAAAGACCTTGAGTTGCAATTTCCGTATAACGCCACAAAAACGATGAATACACGGTTCCACCAAGCATCGGATTTTGATCAATGTCTTTTCCTAGATCTTCAAAGTGGTTTGTGACTGTCAAACAAGCTCTCATAATGGCATAATTATCTTCGGAAGTGTAAGGAGTCATAGTGTTTCACTTTTTTTCCTCTTGGATGATGAATGAATGATATAGTATGTTAAGGTTAAGGATGAAAGAGTTGTGTGAGTATTAGGTGAGTCTTGGGTCTCTATTTGTAGAGTTGAACGACCCAACTGCCTCTTTTTTGAAAAAAAATTTCCGTTGGTGTACTCAACCACATTTGGTGGACTCAAAATTCGCATTTACTACTATAAGAGTCGTCAGTTTTCATATTAACAAAGAGACGACTCTTTCTGATATTGAGGGTCATCGGTTATGGATTTTAAAGTATGACGACTCCATCTTGAATTATCTGATGTATTGAGCATCAAGAGTCGTTCGTATTTATTTCTCTTAAACAGACGACTTTTAGTGGTGATTTTGAAAAAACAAAAAGTCGTCGGGTTTTATTAGTTGTAACTTGACGACCCTTTCCTTGATAATTAAAAGCTGAACTATTTTTATTGAATTGGAAAGAAACGTACATGTAATTCTAAATAAAACATAAGGCGAGTTTAATTATAGAATGGAAAGACATAAAATAGTTCGATACATTGCCATCGAAAACCTAAACGAGTTTAATTATAGAAGGAGAATTCCCATCCGGTTTCCTCCAAGAGAGCATAGCATTCCTCGTGCAAAAACTCATTGCCGTACTTTATTTCGTGTTGGCTACTACCCAAAGAGTACTGGAGAAACAATATTTTTTATAATCTAGCGTTCTTAAATAAACATAACGAAAGAAATAATTTTAGGGATGACGGCATATCGATTCAAAAACTTACTCTATCCATTCGAGATTCGTTGGGAAGAGCTTCTTTCCGAGCTTTAAATTCGTATCTTAGCAATACGCATTCATTGTGTATTAAATTGTACCTTTACCTTATCTGCGCGACCGTCCGTCTATTACGATTTCCGTCTAGTTCCTTAAAAACCTTAAATACACGTTTCCACCAAGCATGGGTGTTTTTATCATGCCCAAGGTAAGGCCCTCTGGTTGGGTCTTCGTTACCGGTCACCCATTGTGCTTCCTCAATGGAGTGCTTCGTGAGAGTGGTGTGTGCTCTGACAATAGTAACATCTTCTTTTTTAATGAACGGAGTTGGAGCCATTTTTGGTGTTTAAAAGTGATGGGGGACTGATTTTTGGTGTTTGAAAGTGATGGGTGAATACATTTGATAGGGATAGGTCTCTTTTTATAGTAAAAAAAAGTACAAACGGCTATTTTTGAAAAAGAAAATGGTTACCTATTTTCCAAATATGCAATAACTGCACCTAGGATTCAACAGTTGTTTCAAATTTCAAATTTTTTCATTAACTACACTTAGGTTCGTTGGCCATATTAATTATTCAATGCCGACCCTAATAGTCGGTGTTCTGTAGTTTTGGTGCTCCGCATCATGGTCGTTGGTCAGATTATTTATAACGAGACGACCCTTAGTGTCGTTCATTAAAAAATATACTTGACGACCCTAAAAGTCGGTTGTCTGTAAATAATTTATGTGACGACACATATGATGTCTAATATAAAAATCCAATAGTCGGTTGGCATATTTTGTAAAAGATAACGACGATTTCTGATATTTGAGGTCGTCGGTTAAGACTTTTAAAGTATGACGACTCCATGTTGAAGTAGAGGAAGCAATCGAGTATCACGAGTCATTCATATTTATTTCTCCTAAACATACGACTCATAGTGTTGATTTTGAAAAAACAAAGAGTCGTCGGATTTTAATAGTTGTAACTTGACGACCCTGTCTTTGATAATTAAAAGATGAACTGTTTTTATTGAATTGGAAAAAAACGTACATGTAATTCGAAAATAAAACAGAAGGAAGAGACATAATTAGAATGGTTCACTACATTGCCATTGAACACTTAACAATATTGTTTGAATTGCCAGAAATTTTCTGTCAAGAGACGATAGCAATCTTCAATTGCAAAAAATCGTGGCCGTACTTTTCCTCGTATTGGCTGCAACCCAAAGTGTACTGGAGAATAAAATTTAATTATTAGTTAGCATTTTAAATGAAAATAACCATATGAGATGCCTTATTCATTGACAAACTTACTCTAGTGGTGCCGCCTTCTTTGGGAAGAGCCTTGTGTCTCGCTTCAAATTCGTCTTTGAGCGCTTCGCACTCCTTGTAGATTAAATCGTATCTCTCCCTAATGTCTTGGAGCGACCTTCCATAACGATTTCCGTTAAGTGATTTGAAAATAATAAACACACGTTCCCACCAATCATTGTATGTTTGATCTTGGTTAAGGTAGGGATCTCCGGCTTCGTCGTGGTTTGAGAAGACCCGGTGCTCTCTTTCAAAGTCATGCTTTTCGACCATGATGTGTGCTCTGAAAATAGCAACATCCTCTTGATTGTTGAATGGAGTTTGAGCCATTTTTGGTGTTTGAAAGTGATGGGTAAATACAAATTAGGTGTTTGAAAGTGATGGGTGAATAGAATTTTTGATATGGATAGGTCTCTTTTTATAGTAAAAAAAGTACAAGCGGCTATTTTTTGAAAAAGAAAACGGTTACCCATTTTCCAAATATGCAATAACTACACCTAGGATTGAACCGTTGTTTCAAATTTTAAATTTTTGCAATAACTGCAATTAGGGTCGTTAGACATATTATTAATTCATTGTCGTCCCTTAAAGTTGATGGTCTGTAGTATTCCTATACCGCTCAAGGGTCGTTGGTCATATTTTTGTTAAAGTGACGATTGTTAGAGTCGTCAGTAAAATATTACACTTGACGACCCTAAGAGTCGGTTGTCTGTAAATATTTTATGTGTCGACTCACATGATGTCTAATATAAAAACCCAGCTGTCGTTTGGAATATTATATAAAAGCTGACGACCCTTTTTTTATTTTATTTTTTTGTGTGTAGTTGGTTTTGCAGAGCTCTCAACCTGAGATCGTCTCTGCTATGGGGCCGGATACCTCTAAACACTACATTAATGATTTGGTAAGGTTTAATGGTTTGAATGGATATATATGTTTTGGAAATTTTTTTACTTAGTGTTCTCATGAGCGTGTTATTTGCTCAAAATTAGACTTGGGAAAATAAGGAAGAGGCAAGGCAATGGACTATTTCCAAGACAAAAGATAAGATGTGCATGGTTGTTAAAACCAAGCATGCTAGTTGGAAAGAAATGGATATGGTATGCGAGAGATCCGGTGATAAGGAAGAAAGTCATAAAGGAAAGAATTACAAGTATGTGAAGAAGACGACCAGGGTCTACAATACTTTGTCGAAGAAGATTAAATGCCCGTTCAGGATTGTGTTCAAGATGAATACTGAAACTCGACAATAGTTTTTGTATAGTATTCCCGACGGTCATCCCAATCACCCTCCACCAAAAAGTCTTACGGGCCACCCTGCATATGCCCGATTGCAACCACATGAAATGGAAATGGTACGGCAGATGAAGGGAATTAGGCCCCTTAAGATCCTTACTGCAATTAAAAAGGCCGATAAGTCTAACTTGTCAACTATTTCCACTATTTACGCTTCCAAAGCAACCCTCAAGAAGACTGAGTGGGATGGTCGATTGATCATGCAACAATTAGAGTGGTTGGCAGAAAAACTTAACTATGCCATGCAAACAAGGGTGGGTCTGGGCGACAAAGTCACTCATATTTTTATTGCCCATCCTAGGATGGTGGCATTGGCACAATGTTTCTACCAAGTATTGTTCATAGATTGCACTTATAAGACCAACAGGTATAACATGCCGATGTTGAACGTGGTTAGTCATACTTCGGATAAACAATCTTTCACCGTGGCGTGGGTCTTTATGGAACACGAAGAAATAGAGGACTATGTTTGGGCATTGGAACAAGTGAGGTTGATCTACCGTGGCGAACAAACACCGCGGGTTATATTTACGGATCGATATTTTTCATTTATGAGTGCCGTTCGTCAGGTTTTTCCACTAGCTCAACATTTTCTTTGTACTTGGCACATCCAACAAAATATTTTTCAAAATTGCAAGAAACAGATCCAAAAAATCAAACCGGCGAAGGGTAATCAATGTTCCAGGAGGAAGACGAGCGTACGAGTAAACTTTCAAGATAAAGAGAGAGCGGCGAGAGAGAAAGAAAGATAAGGAAAAATACGATGAAAGGGGGGATGTATGGGAGGTATTCTGCAAAGAGTGGGACTACTTGGTTCATTCAAAAACCGAGGTGAAGTACTATGCTAGATTGCAGAAGTTTATTGATGATTGGAGTACGGATTATAAGAAGGTGGTCGACTATTGCCTAGATACGTGGTTGAATCCTTAGAAGGATAAGTTCATTTATGCATGGACCAATAAGTACAAGCACTTCAAGAATGAGTCAACGAGTATTGCTGAGCAGTCTCACGGGAGGTTGAAAATAATTCTTGAGCTCAACAATGGTGGGGTGGTTACAGTACAAGAATCTATTCACGAGCACGGCGAGAATGATCTTATCAAGATTGATTCTCAGATGGAGCATAGTAAAGACCGTTTTTTGAAGCAATACCTACCAGACAAAGATTTGCTAAGGGGGGTTGCACACCAAGTTTCATGGTGGGCAATAAAGCATATGATGGCTGAACTATTCCGATTCCGAGAGAAAGCTTCCCAAGGAATAGTGTTTACATGTAATTGTACAACCGATACTTGGCTTGGTCTCCCTTGTAGACATAAGCTTGGAGGGTATAAGGAGCTTATTCCCCTCGTAGATATTGATCCTTTTTGGAAGCAACTTTCGTTTGACCCAACTCCCTCAGGAGCTTCTGATGAACAATTTGGAGATTGGAAAGTACATCAATGAGAAATATCGAAGAGGGACTTATGCAGGAAGACAAATAATGGTTTCTAATTTATGGCCGGCTTCCCGTAAGTGCTTGGGAGTAGAAGAGGAGCCAGTGAAACAAAAATCACCTGGAAGACCAACAACTAAAAATTCGTTCAGACAAACAATGAATGATGCGAAGAGCTGCACCAGTAACCCTTCACGTCATGATTATGTACAAGCGGAATTTACGGAGTACGAGAAGACTTTCCTTCCCAAGAAAATGAGTCGGTCCAAAAACGAAGACTTAACACAAAATGATAGCGAAGTTATACATACGGAAGAGCATGTGGTGGACACTCAACAAAGCCAATCGAGCATAATGGTGACGATAAAAGGTAAATTAGGAAATCCGCATACACCAAGGGATTCGCAAGGAAGACCACATCGTGTTGCTTGCACTTTGTATGAAGATTATACCGCACAAATTTCATACGTCATCTTATATCACCTTATATCCACCGACTACGTTGATGCGGATGGAAATTGTGGTTATCATGTTGTAACCGAACAATTGGGGCATTTCGAGGGGGCCGACGAACTAAAGCTATCCCAAATCGAATATGTAAAAACAAAAATGGCATCTACACTTGTGAAGGACAAACAACTCTATTTAACCATGATCATGGAAGGAGATTCAAAAGAGAGATAACAAAAGTTCAAGGAGTTGTTATCTAACGTGAAATGGCGGAAAGGGTCGAAGAAGTCCGGTTATAAGTTTTGGATGCAAATGCCCTTTGGTTGTCAAGTTTTAGTGGACACATTCACTTGTGTGGTAATAGTATTCAGTAAAGCCTTCCCCGGAGGCTCTTATATTTATGCACCCTCAAGAACTAAGTGTGAGGCGGCGATAAATAAGAGAAGAATTGTAATGGCACATGTGAACGATAACCATTACATATGTTTGAATATTTTCGAAGAATGCCCTTTGCCGCAGGTGGTCTATGGTGAATTGGGAGAGTACACCAAGGAGTGGACAAACCAGTATGAGTATGGAATGAACATTTGGAATGCTATGGACCCCACCCCGATTTACGTAGACATGGGCGGTGAATCTTGAGTGAAGACGTTTATTTTGGCCTTTGAATTGCATTTTTAAGCATACCTTTTGTAAGTGGTTGTATCTTGACCCATGATAGTTGTATTTTGAAGAATGCTTGATGAATACAATGTGTTTACTCTTGCGGCACTCTTGCGGTAAATGTCTTGAAATTATTTGTTAACGACTCTTATCGTCGTTAGTACATATTAGCATGTTCCCTAAAGAATTTAAAGGTTAAATTTGCAATGTTTCTTGAATGTATTCATCACTAGAGTCGTTAGCGTGTATATACATACATGGTAACGACTATCAAAGATAAATTTGCATTGTCTCCTGGATGTTTTTCAACTGAGAATCGTTAGAGTACATATACATAATTATTGATGACTCTATTCTATTGTAGCTTAGAATCCCAACGAATCTATTTGGTGTACACTTTTCCCCAAAAAAATAGCCGTTGCAAATGGGTTTTAAATATAGGGGAAGCAATTGTTTTTCCCCTACCAAGTTCTTTTCGCAATGACAACTCCACGGTCAAGTACAAATTCTACCGAAGACATACTCCGAAGATGCAAACGTCCAACAAACTCGATTTTGGCAATGGAAGAAGAGATACGCAAAAGAAGCATGCGACCACCCAAAAAATCATACACCAAATCACCATATCCTACGAAGGAAGAAGAAGAAATGTGCGAGGCAAAAAAGCGGGGTCTAGAACAATTTCATCTAAGGGAATGGATGAAACAAGTGGAGGAAGAGACGAGGTGGCTCAAAAATTACTACATATGCAAGGATCTTGAAGATGAGACTACGTCTCGGTCAACTCCTGTTGTGAAGATGGGTGAAGACTACAAAAAACCACGCCACAACGATGATAGTGGGTACATTTCTTCAAGGGTTACTCATGTTATGAAATTGTGCTCCGAATACAACAATTTTCTCGCTATGAACAACAGGGATAGGCGTGCGGCCCAAGAAGCATATAAGAAATGGAGAGGAGAGCCTTTTTATCACATCGAAGCCGCAATTGTTGTAGAATCTCGCAGTAGAAAAAGTGGTTAACATGTAATATCTTCTCGAACTTTTCTTACACTACCAATGCTATTATTTCCAAGAATTCAATGCAAAGGGGTTTTAGTTACTCTAAAGAGTCGTCATCTTACAATACTCAAAATATTTCCGACTCTAACAAAGTTTCATGTGTCATCCTACTGCTAATTTTCCAGACTAACGACTTTGGTTACGAATTTCAAAAAAAATGACCGTTGGAGGATTCTTCTATATAATACAACCCTCACATGTTGATAAAATTGCCAGAAACTTTAACTATCTTCCGAAATACTCATCCTTCACTGGCAATGGTGGAATGGGAAAGGCATGAGTATTTGTGTCTCATAAAATCATTTGCTAATACGTTTCATGAACGTCCAAATGAAATATATTCAATGTTTTGGAAGAGAGTTAAAGAGTTCTTCTATGAGCGTACCGCGAATCCTAACAACCACAAATGGAGAGACTTAGCATTTCGATTCAACTACATGAAAGGTTCAATGCGAGAGTACGTAATAGTTAGAAATATGGTGTATGACTATCATCCACAAGCTCCCCTAAGGGATAAGGTGAGTAATCCAATAATGTTTATACCTTATTCATTATTAAAAGTTTCTAATATAAGAATTCCTATATTATTTTAGCTGGAACGTTTCAAAGGGTTATGGACAATTCGTAATGGGGAAACTAGATTCATTCACCACAAAGAATATACCACATTGTATCGACGAGCAAGAAGGTTTATTGATGAACATTTGATGCGCCGGATTCTTGATTACCCTTACTAGTTTTTCTATAATGCTACACTCTATGTAATGTTTCTTTTTTGGGCCAGATGTTATGCATATAAAGAGTCGTTAGTTATATTCCAAATTATAATAACGACCCTTAAGCTTGTTGTTATGATTTACACAAGGGTCGTTAGGTTTATCCATAAACAAAATGACGACTATATTCAACTATTTCTTAACTTCCCTGGATTATTGCATTCATGCAGTCGTTAGGTATATTTCAAATAACAATAACGACCATATCTAGATAATTCTGGAATCCCCTGGATTATTGAACTTTTGGGTCGTTTGGTTAATCCATGAACACCCTAAAGACCCTGGCCATCTAGGTTTTATATCCCTGTATTATTGTATCCAAAGGGTCGTTAGGTGTATCCATAAACATCCTAACGACCCTATCCATATATTTCTTTGGCTCTCCTGGATGTTTTGTTAATAAAGTGTCGTCGTGTTGATACAGTTATAGTAAACGACTCTGATACTGGGAATTGAATTCCAATGCTTCAACATAAGGGTCGTTCGTCTGCTAAAATGGACGTCGCCGACCCTTCTGTTAGTTTTGAAAAGGTAAAGTTTTTTTCTAATCGTAAACATGCTAAAACAATAAACATCGTGCCAAAATATTATGAAAAGTTATAAAACCTAATTTCAAGTTTAAAGTTTCCAAACCTAACACACAAAGTTATTTAACAAACCATCCAAACATAATAAGAAACCATCTAAGAAAATTTATAAAACATAACTTCAAGTTTAAAGTTATAAAACTTCTTTGTAACGAAGACCACCTCCTCTTTACGACCTGCCTGATGATAGGTGTCTAAAACACCTAATTTTATATCGAGTATTTATGCTTTCTTTGCGAATTTTCTTGTAAATTATGTCTCTTATGTTTGCTTTTGAGTTAAATAGGTACTTTGGAGTCATTGTGAGTAAAAGAAAGAAAAAGCATTCATTTGGAGCGTAAAGGGCAAAAAGGTCATTTCAGGGGCGAAAAATACATGGAGCCCAGTTAATGTTAAGGGACAACTCTTTTGGAAAAGCATTATAAGTAGCCAGCTGATGTTAAGGGGTAGTCAGTTTGGAGAAGTACTAAAAATCACTAATGGTGGGTTTGTTTGAAGAATTCATTGTTTCCAAGAATTTATAATCCCATGGGATTATAAATTCTGGGATTCATGTAAATTCCTTGTGTGTTTGGTAACTCAATTAAAATTCCTAGGATTTATAGAGTTTTCTTGTATTAAAGTCTTTGTACCATTTGGCATTACCCACAAATCTTAAAATTGCACATATATGAGATTTAGAGTTAAAAAAAAGTGGGTCCATAAATCCCTTGATAAGTTTCCCGGCAAATCTTAGGGGGGGGGGGAGTCGGACTCCATATGAAGGATTTGATGGAAAACTGAATCCCGTAGGAAACGTGATTCCAAGGATTCAGGCAACCAAACATACAGAGGGAAACATAATTCTAACAAATCCCCTGGACCCATAAATTCCACCTTTAAAATTATACATCCAAACCCACCATAAGGAAGAAACTATGGGGTACTCAATCTGGGGTGGCTCTTGAGTGGGGCGTCATAATCCCGTCCAACCCCAACCCTAAATCGAGAAGAAGAAATGAAGAAAAAAAACAGCAGCCGCTGCTACTGAAATTAAGAAGTGAGAAAATATGCGCAGCAGCCATGAAAGCGAGAGAAATTAAGCAAAGTTCAAAATGAGAAATTAGTGTTGGGGTTGCTGTGAGAGTTGAGAGAAGAAATTGAAAATATGGGTTCTCTGTGTAGTGATATTCTTAAAGAACAAAAAAGGGATCGGTGGTACAATGGTTAAGAGGGGTGTTTGAATCTGGGATCGAAGGATTTGATTGCAGCTGATGGAATTGATTTACAGGGAACATGGATTTGGTCATGAATTGAACGGGTTAGATGGATTTGGAAGTCAGGGTTTCGATTTGCATCTGCAATTGAAGAACAAGAAGGTGAAATGGGTTCTAGTGGTCGATGTTGAGAAGCCATTGGTTTAAGAAGAAATTTGGGGATGAAACATATGGGTTTGCTATGGGATGCTGCTAATTCCATAGAGTGGGTTGGATGATTCATGATTGTGGTAACATAGCCGGAGTATAGAATGGAAGAATCAAAGAAGAATTATGTTGATTTCCATGGGTTTGAGTAGAAAAAGGGAATGAATCTGGTGCTGCAATTCAGTGGAGTTGAGCTCATTGAAGATACTGCTGCTGTGCAGGGAACTATGGGTTGAATGAATATGCTTGAAATAAACTAGATGTATGTTAGGATTCTTAACAGGAGAAGACTGAAAATAATGGCATGAATTTGGCCGGGAAACACCAGAAAACAAAAGGTACTCTGTCGGATTTTCATGTCGACAAGTTAACTCAGCGATGCCAGCGATCCAACTCAACTGAGTAAGACCAGTTAGCCGAGTAAGATGCTGACTAGAAGTTGAATCTCTCCTCCCTTTGACTCCATTGACCATTAGAGACTGTTAGTATTACCGTTAACTTTAACAGCGCCGTGACGGAATATTCCATCAACGAAGAAGCATCTCAGGTGGACGACGGTGACAAATTCCGACGAAAAACCCAGTTTTCCGACGAGCGTTTTGGACATAATTTTACATGGGTATTTTCTCATACATGGGCTTGGTGGACCACTTGAAGATTGGTTTTGAGAAGACCTAATATTGGAAGGAGTATCCTTTATGGAAATTGAGAAACATATATGTAGGAGCAGAATCTCGCAGCATTATTATGCTTGCAAATAATTAACGACGCAACAAATGATAGCTTGCGAAATTGTGGAGAGAAAAGATATCTTGCGAGCAAGGCTGCGAAGACTCGCATGACATATTTTAGATCCGAAATTGCGGCAACACAACTGTCATCTTTTATGTAAAATCATATAAATAGCCATTTAGGCATAAGAAACAGGGAGAGTTCTTTTGGAGAATAGATTTTGGAGAGACATTTGAAGTTAGAATTTTGTAAAGAGAGAGAGAGACTTATTTTCTTGATGATCTTATTCCCCAAAAATCTAGATCTCCAAATATTCTTTAATGGAGTCTCAATTGTAAAATCATGTAATTACATACAATCACTAGTGAAGAACCATGGATGTAGATCACAATGATCGAACCATGTAAAAATCTTCGTGTCTCTTTTACAATTTTAGTACTTTAATCTTCATTTTCATATCAAATAAATTAGATCATCAAATCAAATTAATAGAATCCCATGAGGGTGTAGTTGTGGGATTTCCTGCAACTACATAATTGGCGCTAGAAACAGGGACTATTTGTCAAATTGAAGAAGATTCAAAGAAATTAGTTATCATTAGAATTGGATTTAACTGGATCTAAAAATTTCAAGATCAAATATGGAAGCTACAACGAAAGATCATGATTATACAGCAATAAAGAGAAGGAGATATATTAAGGAGCGGATGAAGAAAATATCAGCAAAATTGTGACAACAAATCATCAAAAAGGACAAATTTCTTCTTATTCACCATCCTCGCATATACCCTACTTAACACATTATCATGAAAATCCTCTATGGTTTTATATGAATGAACAATGGAATTTAAAACATTCCTCCTTTTGACCCCACTTCTATATGTAGGATTTCTTCTCCCTTTTCTTTTGTCATGTTCTCCATGAGTTATAATTTGGAGCCTGTGGTAATTTTGCATATTTGTGTCTGCTTAAGTAAAAATTGATTTAGTTTTCCTTGATCAATCATTCGCAAAATTATCCTCTTGATATTATGGCAATTATTTGTAGAATGTCCATGAAAATGATGATATGAACAAAATTCATGACTTCTTGGACCCATTGGTGGTTCCTTTCCCATATTCCATGGAGTTAGTACATTCTCTACGGGGATAATTCTTGCCATATCTTTTCTATACTTGTATTCAAAGGTGGCAATTTTATCTCTTCCTTACCATTCTTTGACCTCCTTGACCGTTGTTATAGTCTGTCTCTGGTTTCCTTGTCAAAATAATTTTGCCTTTGTCCACCATAATTTTCTTGTTGTTGATCTAATCTTGGAATTTGGTTATTTCCTAGATTATAGAAATTCTTATCTCTATCATTACTTTTCTTATTCTTTGTTTTATTTTTACTGCTACTACATTGAATTTTGGGAATTTCAAAACACAAATTGAAAAATAAATTTTTTGCGATCTAAACTTTGCTTTTTCTAGAAATTTGATTTATTGTGGAAATCTTGAATCTAAAAATGTTTTGCTATGAATTTGTAGTAACAAAACTTCGTTTTACAAATTTGTTTAATGAATTTCTAAGGTCGTGCATTTGGGTCAAACTTCGAGATTTTCTTCATTAATGATTAGAAATTTACATTTTCAGTTGTAAAGCATCTTAAAAACAAAATTAAAAAGATTTCATTGAAAGTTTTCATTCTTCGTAGGGATAAATTACTCATCTTAATGCTGTATAGACTGCTAACCAAATGCACTGATCGTTTGCGATTCCAGGCAAAATTTCATCAATATGGATTTTCAAAGAAAAATTAAGTTCAACCAATCTCGCAAAAAACGCAACCAAAAAGAGTTTAACTCGCTAGTAAAATATGGAGGAGGTACAAATAATTAGAGAAAGTGGAATAAGTCATGGCCAAATAATTAGATAAAGTGGAATAAGTCATGGCCTGTCAAAATTTAGAGAAGTATGAATTGAGACAATGAGAGATGGCGAAGAGGCATGCAACAAAATTCAGAGCGAATTATCAAGAAATTATTATTGGGTGCGATGACTCCGCAGAAGGATGAAAACGATGAGTTCAAATTCCCAGAAACGACTTGAGATTCATAATAGGATGAAATAACGGGCCTAAGAAAAAATGAGTCTATGAATATGTATAACATTTCATCAACACAAAATATCTTAAACAGAGAAATGTACAGGAGAAATGTACGAGCAACATGTACAGGAGTAGATGGAAAGATTACTACTCTCATGGAATCAATAGAATATTCAGTAGGAAAGAAGGGACAGATGTAACCAGTTGAGTTATTTCATGATTTTATGTTGTGATAACAGAGAAAAGTCCAAATCACCTTCACTTCTGCGAAGTTCACTTCTGCGAATGTTAGAGTCCCTTTTCCCAGGATTGGAGAAATAACATTTATGACTAAAACTTTCTGCGAAATTCACTCCGTTAACCATATCACTAGTAGAACAAAGAATGGCTTAACCTGTCAATCACCAGCGAGAATAAGAACATAAATACTTTAGTCCAGGGAAGTTTACATGCAACGCGTTTCACTTCAGTAGCTGCGGAAAACACAATCAAAAAGGACTCGTATAATCATTGATAATGATCATTAATATTGTGGTTATCTTGCAAAGTGAATTGTTTCTTGCGATATTAAGCCAATTTGCGAGAGGGTGTACATGAAGGTACAAGAAGCGAAGAAATGAAGGAAATAAGGGGACAATTTTACCAAGAGAATAGCAAAGTTTAGGGAAAATAATAAAGAAGAGCAAGTACAATCAAAGTTCGCACAGATCAACAAAAAGGAAGGGAAAACAGATGGAGAAGGAGAGTAGCAAGTGAATGAGCCCATGGGAACTTTCCATTCAATATCAGGTGAAGAGCAATATTGCAGACATTTACATGGCGAACATTCACAGCATGAATCCCACAAACGTGAAGAAGAAATGATCACTTGGCGAACATTTGCAGCATATTTCCCAAGATGTTTACTTCGCAGCATGAATCCCACCAAAGCAGAAGATGATGAAAATCATCAAAGGGCGAAGAATGAGCAAAATAAATGCAGAATTCCGATGAATTAAAACGAAGCAAAGACAATTCTAGCCATAAAGGCGAATAAAAATTTAAGGGGAAAACAGAAGCCAACATAGATGGTTAGAGAGGAAGACTATGAGTTTGAAGACTCAAGATCGAATCTCCCGCTCGCAGAATTTATTTTTTCTTTTTTATTTTTCCCTTTTTTGCTACTCATAGGTTTTCTTCACTTTACAGAAACTTTCTTTACTAATCATAAATTCTAATGCTCGCAGGAACAACAAAAAGAATTGTTTCACTAAGCACACCATCGCAGACACATTTCGCGAGAGAGGGTTAGAACAGTTGGTATGGTGCAACATTACACAAGAGGTAGATCAAGAGTTAATTTCGCAAGAATTCATTTCTCATTTCTTCTCAATTTTCAAGCAAATCATATACTTCGCAAGACACAAC
This sequence comes from Papaver bracteatum, assembly GCA_023529315.1. Lineage (NCBI taxonomy): Eukaryota > Viridiplantae > Streptophyta > Magnoliopsida > Ranunculales > Papaveraceae > Papaver > Papaver bracteatum. Next base: position 484,369 of record JAJJWX010000125.1, read on the forward strand.
AACAAGCCGCAAAAGATAAGTACCATTTCCTTGAATATTTTATTTACAGAAGACAAAAGATTTTTGATTTTATTTACCAAAAGCGATATACTCGCAAGATTTCTAAAATTTCTAAGATTTCAAAACATTTCAAAGATTTTTTAGATTGGTGAAAAGCGATACAATCGCAAGATTCAAAAATGAATTCATCGTAAAAATTTAAAGATCTCAATTTTTTTCAAAGACTTCAAAGTTACAAAAAACAGATAAAATTAAATTTATATATTTCTATAGAACAATTTTGATTTAAAGACGCGATATGAATATTTCTCATATTTCTTCAAGGATTGAAACAAAAAGGTAATCAGTATATTTGTTCGCAACGTATAACAAAACGTATTTTGAAAAACAAGAAAATGAAATGAGGCATTTCGCAACATGAAAAATTTGTGATGAGTTTTTACGAATAAAAATGATTTATTGCGATCAGCTTTCATCAAAGAAAGACGCAAAAATTTATTTGCGATCAGCTTTCATAAAAGAAAGACGCAAAATGTGATCAGCTTTCAAAAAAATAAAGAAAGCCGCAAAAAATTTACACAGGCAAACCTTTGTGACGTACACCCTAGTTTGCGAAGCAACATTTCGCAAGAGGTAAAGTCCTAAAGTACATCATTTAAGGGGGTACCTATAAGCATGGCTCAGGGGAAACGGAACACCACCACGGAACCTGAGTACATAGACATTACGGGGTACATAACCCAAAAACGGGGTACCTATCCGGGTAATACACCTTGGATTCTCAACCTAATCTTGCGATGTAACATTATTTAGGTTGGGCGACTAAGGCATACTGTCTTTCTCAAGAAGTGCAGAAAATGATCAAGGCGCCGAGGTACGCGGTTGATTCAAGAGTGCCGGATGGGTTTGAAGCACATCTGTCATTCTTGACAAGTCTTGGCAAATGATGCACTTGGCCCAAAGATACCCCATAGGGTGCAACCTCGTAACTATAAGCCCTATAGGCAAAAAGGATAAGAGGTTGCGAACAAAAGATGGTTGTTGGCAAAACCAGATGGGAAGAGCTAACCTTGTATGGTCGATGTAGGCTTCCTTGAAGGGGAAACCAAGGGGAAGATAAAGGGCAGCACCCTCCATTAGGGAGTTGATACGTGCTATAAGACGCAAATTTCATGAGGCTTTTTGTTCGCAAGAACATAAAGGCTTGTCATATTTGTGCAACAATCGTATTTCTGCGGGTAAAAAAATAAAAATAATATATATATATATATATACTCGCAGAATTAAATACAAAGAAGTTAAGATGAGATCAATGGGTTTTTGCATGAAAGTGTAAAGACGTCCTGCGATTTCATCGCAAGACGGCAATGTCACGGGGCTTTACGTTCGCAAGAATATTTAGGCATGTCATATTATCGCGTGACAAATATCCTGAAAAGTCTATAATGCTAAGAGAAATGATAAGGCAAGATCAATGGGTCTCTACATGCGAATGTAAGGACGTCCTGCGATTTTGTCGCAGAAAGAAACGTGGCTAAATAAGACCTTTAACTAGGAAGGCAAAATAAGACTACAAGAGAATACGCAAATAAACTTGCGAAGATGATTATATGAATGCAAACAATCTTGCGAACATATATACTGAAATGAAATTGAGATTATGCATCTTTAATATTTTAATTATATTATATCATGCGAGACTAATAGTGCAGGAATAAAACAATGAGATACAATGAACAAGAAAAATGAGGCACAAGCAAATGAACTTGCGAGAACAATAAATATGCAAAGAGGAATGCATATATTAGAGACAAAAACATAGAAATGAAGAATGGAAGCAATTTAAAGCTACATCAGTTTTACCGCGGCGAAATGAGCTAAGTAACACAAACATTAGCTAAAACATTCCAATAGATAAGCATTCTCATCATACTCGCATCATAAAAGCATTGCATAAGCATTTCATGGCATAAGCATCGCATACACATTTCAAACATAATCATTATATCCGTACAAGTATTTTACAAAATTTTACAGAATAATACCTCGAAATTTCGCAGGACTATTCATATTTTGAGCCATTATTCGCAGCACTATTTGCGGCATTATTCGCAGCACTGTTTGCGACACTATTTGCAGAACTATTTGCGTCACTATTCACAGAACTATGCATAAATTCACAGAACTATGCATAAATTCGCAGAACTGTTCATAAATTCGCAGAACTATGCATAAATTCGCAGAAAGAATTTCGCAGGAATTGTGATTATTTCGAAGAATGTGATTATTACTACATGAGGCAGAGGCAAGATAAGAATGAAGAAATAATTTATTCATTCAATATTTTCTCAAGGATTCTCCTTCATAGATAAAGAACAGGGACAACTATGGATTACCAAGAAAATATTTTATGTTCTTTATCTTCTCAGCAAGAATCATTTCCAAAATGGGCAAGAATTCTCACAAAAAATGAAGAAATAATTTCGCATGAATAGAGGCAATATTTCTTATTCAAGGATAGATACTTCTTATATTTCGAGGATTGAGTACTTCTTATACTTCTTCAAGGATACTTCATACTTCTTATACTTCAAGTATTGATATTCTTTACTTCGCAACATTTTGGAACTTCGCAAAAGAATAGAGGCAAGTACGTACTTTTCAAGTCCAGTATTCTTTCGCTCGTTCCTTCATCAACAAAGATCAAATACTACTCCAACAGCTACAACAACTAGTTTTTTCCTGAAGATCTCTCTTCAAGCAATATTCAAGGAAAAAGAGGCAAAATGTAGGAGCAGAATCTCGCAGCATTATTATGCTTGCAAATAATTAACGACGCAACAAATGATAGCTTGTGAAATTGTGGAGAGAAAAGATATCTTGCGAGCAAGGCTGCGAAGACTCGCATGACATATTTTAGATCCGAAATTGCGGGACAACACAACTGTCATCTTTTATGTAAAATCATATAAATAGCCATTTAGGCATAAGAGACAGGGAGAGTTCTTTTGGAGAATAGATTTTGGAGAGACATTTGAAGTTAGAATTTTGTAAAGAGAGAGAGAGACTTATTTTCTTGATGATCTTATTCCCCAAAAATCTAGAGCTCCAAATATTCTTTAATGGAGTATCAATTGTAAAATCATGTAATTACATACAATCACTAGTGAAGAACCATGGATGTAGACCACAATGATCGAACCATGTAAAAATCTTCGTGTCTCTTTTACAATTTTAGTACTTTAATCTTCATTTTCATATCAAATAAATTAGATCATCAAATCAAATTAATAGAATCTTATGAGGGTGTAGTTGTGGGATTTCCTGCAACTACAATATAAAAGAGAAGACTTTAACCTAATTAATTAATATGTTCTACTTTGTTTTCTAGGGTTTACAATATGATAGGTTTTCTCTTCCTTCTTGTTATGAAGTCCTTGAATATGAGTACTTAATTTTATTATTGGTTATGGAATAATTGGATTTCACAAAATATGCTTTTTGATATGATAAATTAGTTTTGTCTCCATATTATCGATTATGATTCACTATTTATATTGTTACATGAATTGAATGCTTGTTTGATCGAGTCGCGAATTGGTTGAGTTTGTTTTCATCTCTATTGCTAGATTAGGATTTGTTATACGCAAAAGTGATAGATTCCTGATTACAAGTAGCATAAATATGGTTATAGCTTGTAGTGATGCATCCTTATAATCATATGTGAATCATAACCTTTGTTAAATCGAATTAGTGCGCTTTCCACGTTCGATTTCTTTGATTGGCCTGATTTCATAGAACTTAATGCATCTAGGGAATTAAAATTGATTAGTGCTTTTACACGTTAGGTTGTTCTCTTAGATAGAACTCATACTTGCATCTTTTAATGTGTTTGTTGATGACAAAAGGAAATTTGCGGGATATTCTTGCGATCAAGGTATCCTAGGGCTTTTGATAAAAGTTGAGATTAAATATCAATTCTAGTTATTATTAAAAAAGCATGTTAGTGAATGAAGATGAATCCTTAACCAATATCTCTTCTATTTGATTTGTTTGTTTATTTATTTCTTTGCTTTTATATTTGTTTGCTTTATTAAAAATCAGAAAAATCCACCGTGTTATTTATAGGAAACCGAAAATATATTGACAACCTAGTCCTCTCTGTGGGAACGATCCTTTCTTTCCCTTGCTATATTTTATATTTTGAGTAGTGAGAAAGTAAATTTATTTTTGACACATACGACAGCGATCAAATTTTGGCGCCGTTGCCGGGGAGGCAGCGGTTGTCACTTGTTTTTGGTTTCTTATTTTTGTTTTTTGTTTTGTTTTTAGTTTTTCTTATTTTCTGGTTTTGACATAGTTTTGAGAACTCTTGTTTCAGGTACTTATTGTTACATGGAAGGAGCATATTGGAGCAATGGATATGATTTTCAACCTCCTCAACACTATGACAATTTCCCACCAACTTTGGAATGTAATCGAAACCAATTTATTGGCTACGATGCATATCCTAGAGAACCTTATGGTGATTTTCATACATACCAACAACAACCTTGTAGTGGGTATGTAAGTCAAGAACCTAGGTGGGGTAATTCTACTTCTAATTGGCTTCATTCGAGTTGTATGCAGATTTTGAATGGATTACAAGACATGCAATGAAGACTAGACCAACTTGATCGTGATGGAGAGAACGTCGCATAAACCAATTTTTGGAACATTTCTTCTTACCCGACTCTAGATCGTAATTATGATCATTCACTCATTCAAAGGTAAGAGTCATGGGAAAGAGAACCTAATGTTGCCAGCGGTGGTAAGAGTGTGAACGTCAGGAAACTTGCACATAAATTATACAAGTTGGAAGATGATGGAGCCTCGGAAGAGCTTGTCAATGAAATTAGTAGGACCATCCATATGGAACTCAAACGACATCGTGATAAAGGTTGGGAAACCGACGACTATTCTGATTTCAGTGAGTCTGAAAATGAAGACGAATACGATTGTGTTGAAAAGGACCAACCTTTGGAGATATTTGATGACGTTAGTGTAGTTGACTCAACTCTTGATCTTTATAATGATCAAGCACCTATTCAAAAGGTACATGAGTATGATGAAACTAGTGTTTTACAGAACTTTACAACAAGGTTTGAGTCTTATGAAGAGGAGTATGTTGAGAGTGAAACTGATATAACCAATATTGTGGAAGACCCAATTGAGCTTGCATATGTTTGAAATGATTATGTTGATGTCGAGACTTTGGTTAAGGCAGAAACGGACGAAGAATGGTTGCAAGGTTTGATAGAGGACCATGATATACAAGAGGTGAATAATTCACTTGAGTTTTTCAAGGATGAAGAGGATGTCGTAATACAAGAGATTGTGCGAGGTTTGTCTAACCCTTTGCATTTTGTTTCTTTTCCTTTACCTCTTATTGGTTTGAATGTATGTGCTTCGAGAATATTGTTGAATGACTTTGTTTCTCTATTTCCGCCATTAGAGATACTTGATTCTCATACTATGCAGGTTTGTGAACAAGAAACCGTGGCAGTTCCCGATTTCTATATTCTTTACCCACTTCCAAGCGTGGACAAGAATAAGTGTGGGGGGAAGCTTTTATCGGTTAATAGCTTCGTTTCTGTTTTATATTACTAATATTTGTGTGAAGTTAGTGTTTTCAAAACAGGTGTTATGGGTGGATCCCCAACTTTTCCGATTATTGGTGTATGGGGAATGAATCTTACAAGAAGCTAAGTCGGGCCGTCGACTTTAAAACAAGCGCTAAATGGGAGGCAACCCACCGGTTTTGTATTTCTTATCCTTTTGTGTTTCGTTTATTTATTTTTCTTGTTCTATATCATATTAGGATTTCCCACCTCGACTTTACTAGGAGGATTCAATTACATTGAGGACAATATAAGGTTTAAGTGTGGGGGAGTGTTTGGATGTTTTGCATATAGAGTTTTTAGCCTTTTTGAGTCGATTTTTCAAAAATTTTGCATAAAACCTTCAACTTGTAGAGATTTTAGAGTCACTAGCATCCTTCTAGGTATGTTTATATAGAGAATTCTGACCGACATAACTTAACTTGGAAGTGTTAGGGAACTACATTCAGATTTCTTACGAATTGGAGTGTTAAATAATGGATTTAATCATGCCGGTGATGCAAATTAGGAGCAGAGAGAAATGCATTATTAGAGTTGATGATCAATCATTAGTGGAGACTACCCATTTTCATATCAACCAAGGCACCAGACCAAATATTTTTTGTAGCTGACTAAAGAGCTTCTTTTGAGTGTGTGTCACCGTACGTTAATTCCGGATAGAATGGTGAGCTACCCAACTTCACACCAATTTCAGCACTATTTTTGATCTCTTGAGTGCTAATTTTTGTCAATCATGAGGGTGACGTCTATAGATGAAAGCCTCCTTCTTGTATTTTGATTTACAGTTAGCACCATTCTCTCTCTTAACAACAACGGGTCCATAGAAACACCACAATTATCAACAAGGAGCGACATCAAAATCTACAAGGAAAGTTGAAGATGTTTGAGGTTTATAAGCGACAACGGAACAAGAAAAGAGCAAATTTCATATCAAGTAAAGCAACATACAATGAGAAGATTTTTACATATGTGTTGAAGACTTACAATATAATGAGCGGAATTTTATATCCAAGTTAAAGACTTATTTACAAGAGCAAAGAAAAGTAAAATGTGAGGATTATTGAAGTTTATGATTTCAAGACGATACAAGTTGTGAAGAATCAAGCGGTAAAGTACTTTTCCACTGCCATGGTTGTTTTATTTTTCACTTTGTTTTGTATTTTGTTTCTCTTGTCTATGAAATAAAAATGAAAAATTGAAAAAAAAAAAAAAAAAAAAAGAGAAAAAAAAAATTGAGACAAGAGAAATATCTATTATTGTGTTTGTTTTTGTTTTTATTGAATAAGCCGTGGGGAAGGAAAATCTATAAGGAAGTTTCAAGTAACAAGGATTTTAAGGAAAAAAGTTACAAATTGTCAAGGATTTATCATCAATAGTTTAAGCCGAAGACAAAGACCAAGAAGATGAAGACGAGGAGCGGAAGACATTTCTATTGGATTCCGTGAGAGTGGTGCTATCATAATTGGCAATCAGATGTGAAGGTGAGTAAGTAATCTCATCCTCAATAATAGTGGTTGATTTCCTTTCTTAGAGATCGTCAGAGAAATGTTTTTTTTTTCAAAATTAAAAGATGTGGGTTTTTAAAATATTTCGGAAGTTGTCCTTCCCACCATTCAACGTGTTGCGAGAATTCTCTCTTTATTCCTACCTGCACACATGTGTGACCCATAAAAAAATCGTATTTTTGAGTGCAATATCATAAAATCCTTTTTGGTGAGGCAGAAGTCGAGGCGAAATGCTTATTGGTCGTTTCTCAAACACGCGTTCTCTCATTATGGTATGGTTATTTCTCACTCAAGATTTAAGAATGAATATGTTCTTTGGTATTTCTAACTTCTTATTACTAGCATGCAGAAATTCTATGTCCTCATAGCTCTTTGGATGCTTGGGACGCTGGAACGCTTTGAAGTTGGAGTAGGTTTTGTAGGTAGACCTCTTGTAAACCTTCACGAGACTATAACTCATCCACTAGGGACACCTAGGGGTTCAAAGGCATGTTATTCATGCTAAGAGTAACCGTAGCCTCGACGATATGGAGTTGTATGTATGTTTTTATTTTGTTTGATTTGCTCGAGGACTAGCAAAGTTTAAGTGTGGGGGAATCTGATAGGTGTCTAAAACACCTAATTTTATATCGAGTATTTATGCTTTCTTTGCGAATTTTCTTGTAAATTATGTCTTTTATGTTTGCTTTTGAGTTTAATAGGTACTTTGGAATCATTGTGAGTAAAAGAAATAAAAAGGATTCATTTGGAGCGTAAAGGGAAAAAAGGTCATTTCAGGGGAGAAAACTACATGGAGCCCAGTTAATGTTAAGGGGCAACTCTTTTGGAAAAGCATTATAAGTAGCCAGCTGATGTTAAGGGGTAGTCAGTTTGGAGAAGTACTAAAATCACTAAGGAAGAAACTATGGGGTACCCAATCTGGGGTGGCTCTTGAGTGGGGCGTCATAATCCCGTCCAACCCCAACCCTAAATCGAGAAGAAGAAATGAAAAAAAAAAACAGCAGCCGCTGCTACTGAAATTAAGAAGTGAGAAAAGCTGCGCAACAACCATTAAAGCGAGAGAAATTAAGCAAAGTTCAAAAGGAGAAATTAGTGTTGGGGTTGCTGTGATATTTGAGAGAAGAAATTGAAAATATGGGTTCTCTGTGTAGTGATATTATTAAAGAAAAAAAAAAGGGATAGGTGGTACAATGGTTAAGAGGGGTGTTTGAATCTGGGATCGAAGGATTTGATTGCAGCTGATGGAGTTGATTTACAGGGAACATGGATTTGGTCATGAATTGAACGGGTTAGATGGATTTGGAAGTTAGGGTTTCGATTTGCATCTGCAATTGAAGAACAAGAAGGTGAAATGGGTTCTGGTGGTCGTTGTTGAGAAGCCATTGGTTTAAGAAGTAATTTGGGGATGAAACATATGGGTTTGTTATGGGATGCTGCTAATTCCAGATAGTGGGTTGTGATGATTCAGGATTGTGGTAACGTGGCCGGAGTATAGAATGGAAGAATCAAAGAAGAATTGTGTTGATTTCCATGGGTTTGAGTGGAAAAAGGGAATGAATCTGGTGCTGCAATTCAGTGGAGTTGAGTTCATTGAAGATATTGTTGTTGTGCAGGGAACTATGGGTTGAATGAATATGCTTGAAATAAACTAGATGTATGTTAGGATTCTTAACAGGAGAAGACTGAAAATAATGGCCTGAATTTTTCCGGGAAACACCAGAAAACAAAAGGTACTCTGTCGGATTTTCATGTCGACGAGTTAACTCAGCGATGCCAGCGATCCAACTCAGCTGAGTAAGACCAGTTAGCCGAGTAAGATGCTGACTAGAAGCTGAATCTCTCCTCCCTTTGACTCAATTGACCGTTAGAGACTGTTAGTCTTACCGTTAACTTTAACAGCGCCGTGACGGAATATTCCATCAACGGAGAAGCATCTCAGGTGGACGGCGGTGACAAATTCCGGCGAAAAACTCAGTTTTTCGATGAGCGTTTTGGACATAATTTTACACGGGTATTTTCTCATACATGGGCTTGGTGGACCACTTGAAGATGGGTTTTGAGAAGACCTAATATTGGAAGGAGTATCCTTTATGGAAATTGAGAAACATATAAAAGAGAAGACTTTAACCTTATCAATTAATATCTTGTTATGAACTCCTTGAATATGAGTACTTAATTTTATTATTGGTTATGGAATAATTGGATTTCACAAAATATTCTTTTTGATATGATAAATTAGTTGTGTCTCCATATTATCGATTATGATTCACTATTTATATTGTTACATGAATTGAATGCTTGTTTGATCGAGTCGCGAATTGGTTGAGTTTATTTTCATCTCTATTGCTAGATTAGGGTTTGTTATACGCAAAAGTGATAGATTCCTGATTACAAGTAGCATAAATATGGTTATAGCTTGTAGTGATGCATCCTTATAATCATATGTGAATCATAACCTTTGTTAAATCGAATTAGTGATTTCATAGAACTTAATGCATCTAGGGAATTAAACTTGATTAGTGCTTTTACACGTTAGGTTGTTCTCTTAGATAGAACTCATACTCGCATCTTTTAATGTGTTTGTTGATGACAAAAGGAGATTTGCGGGATATTCTTGCGATCAAGGTATCCTAGGGCTTTTGATAAAAGTTGAGATTAAATATCAATTCTAGTTATTATTAAAAAAGCATGTTAGTGAATGAAGATGAATCCTTAACCAATATCTCTTCTATTTGATTTGTTTGTTTATTTCTTTCTTTGCTTTTATATTTGTTTGCTTTATTAAAAATCAGAAAAATCCACCGTGTTATTTATAGGAAACCAAAAATATATTGACAACCTAGTCCTCTTTGTGGGAACGATCCTTTCTTGCCCTTGCTATATTTTATATTTTGAGAAGTGCAAAATTAAATTTATTTTTGACGCATACGACAGCGATCACCTAATCTAGAGACCGTTTTATTTCTCTTTGGAGGACCCTGAGTTTCACCGCCACCATCTTGTTCATTTTGTGGTTGGCTACTTTGTCCCTGCTGAGAACGTTCTTCTTCCATCTGTGCACGTATTTTCCGGCTCCTCTTGCCTTCCTTGGAGAGCTCATCAAACATCTTCTTTGCTTTCGGATTTTCAATGTGATCCATGTATTGAGTGTAACGACGTAGATTCTCAGGATCAAAGACTTCCCCTTTATCAGCCGAGCAAAATAGTGCCTTGACAAAAAGTTTCATCTGTTCCCTCTATATGCATTCAAATACGAATTCTACGTTAACTAGCTTATATTTTATTTTAGATGAATAACACAATACTTTGAATAAGCAACTCACCACTAGTTTAAGAATTGTAGAATCATCTCTAAGGTCAGCTTGAGAAGAAGAGGAGGATGCTCTGTTGGTCCTCCTAGTTGGATCAATGCGAATAACCCGACCATGCGAGAAACTTTCATACCATTCAAGGTAATCTGGTGTTGCCTCGTGCCCTTCGTTGACATGCGCCCAAGTTGTGACATCTACTAACCTAGAGTGTCTATCATTCAAATGGTGGTAACTGGGTTCAGGTTCGTAAAACACCTTTATGTTCGACTCATCATCCATACACTTAGACAACTCATGCTTGAACGGAGGTACATACTCTTCATCGGGTGAATCTTGAATAAACCCAAGTTGACGCATCACTCTCATCAGATTGTACATCGAAAAACCGTAAGAGTGAAACAAAGGGCCATCGTACAACACGACAGGTTCCATTACTCCATCTCTATTCTCCGCGTACGGATTAAATTTTACCTCTTCCACATTGATGTTGTCCAACTTTCCCCGCATTGCTACCAACGCCTCTTTTTTCTCCTTATCCTGAGAACCGGTGAACAAATATCGTTTACCTGTTGGATCACCTTGCTTCCAATCTTTGTTTAGTTTCACATCATCATTACCTTTGATCAGTGACGGGAAATGATCATAAAACGACACCTATATTTATAACAATGAAATAAACATCAAATGATTTAAGAAAAATAATATAGACAAACAAAAGAACTTTCATCAATCCAAATACCTGGAGTAGACCCAAATTGCCATTGATCTTTGAAGTTTGTTCCCGAGATGCTTTGGAAAGCTGACTATTCAAATGTGCAACAATGGCAGTACCCCAAGAGTACTTGTTCACATCTTCCAAAGGATCCAAAAGATGAATAAGGTTGGCCCTAGCCCTATTACCTTTGCTGTCGGGAAATATAACAGACGCAAGTACGTAAAACAAATACGCGCCTGTAGCGTAACGGCATTCCTCATCAGTGAGACCCTCCTTTTCTTTTTCCAATGTCCTAGCAAACATCTCCCTAATCTTTACAAGTTTGAACTCTTTCTTATTGTAGTTGGTTCCCTTCTCAAATTTCTCATCAGTGGTGGCTTGATCCCATCCAAACAAGTTCTTGGTCCACCCATAGATATCATCCCAAGTAGGCCTTCTCTTGAAATTCACATTGGTGGATTTGCCTTCGACGTGCAGCCCTAATATTTGTTCCGCATCATCAGGAGTAACTACCATCTCTCCAAATGGGAATTGGAATGTGTCGACTTCAGGGTAATACCTTTCACATAGAGTAGATACTGCAACCTTATCATAATCAATCACTGAGTTCTGAACGGAAGTATACAAACCAGAGTTTTCAACATGAGCTCTAACTCTTGCACATTCCTTGTCTAAAGGCCACAACTCCATTTTCCCGAAAGAAGATTGGTGCCTGAAAGGACGGACGACATTCTTATGATCCTACAAAAGAGAAACTAGTCATAATTAGAATGTATTTACAAAGTTATATCAATTAATCGAATAACAATCAAAGTTGGTATACTTACGATTGTCTCATAGATGGTACGAGCCCACGATCCACGATATCCAAATAGAACTTTACATCCATCCCTAGGTTCCCCTCTCGCTTTACCACTAATAATACGAGTCAGCTGCAAATATTTTATAGGAACGTGTCTCACTCTAGGTGCAATGTCCGATCCATCCTTATTTACCCTCTTTTTAGTCTTCGGATGTTCAATCTCTTCACCGCCCTGTTTACCATCATCATCCTCCTTATCATCATCTTTACCTTCATCATCATCCTTCTCTTCATCCTCATTCTCCTCCTCTTCACTGTCCCCATCACCATCCCCATCCCCATCCCCATTACCATCACCATCCCCTTCCCCATCACCATCCCCATTACTTCCATCCCCATTACCATCATCTTCTTGTATCTCTTCTTCTTCTTCTTCTACTTCTTCTTCCTTATCACTTCCTTCGGCCAAAATAACATGAAAGGATGAACGTGATGAATCCGAAGACTCCTCACCTTTGTCTCTTGGTTGAGTGATAGAAAAGGCTACCTCACTGGGTTTTCTTCCGCGTAATGGACTGGCATTTAAGTACCTACCATGTCGGGGAGGTTTGGAAGGAGAGGTTATCATCATTTTAACCTTTTCTATAGCCTTCTTGGCACTACATCCCATACACGTAAAAGAACATAACAAACATAAGAGTTAGATTCATGTCTTCAGTTTAAGGGTCATTAATTTAATAATCCAACAACCAAACGACCCTTTAAGACACAACAACGACCCTTTTTAGTAGGTGATGACTCTTTCATTTTTTTGGACAGGGACCATGTCTTTTTCTCTAGTAGGGTCGTTGGTTAATTAGTTAGCGTCGTTGGGAGTAAAACAAAAGGGTCGTTTGTATACAATCACCGTCGTTAGAAAAGGGTCGTCTTCTTCATACTAATACCCAAACGACTCTATTCTAGGTCACCATAACAGCAGTTTCAGAAAAACGGTCGGCATCTTCAACCTAAGAACCTAATGATTTTTCATACATTTTACATGCAAATACAGGGTCGTTAGGGTTTTAACGTTACGATACTACCGACCCTTACATTGTAACTTCCAGTTTTCGGTTACCAGACTCGATTTCACAATCAAAACACAATCAAAACAGACCAAAATATGGAATGCAAGTTGGGTTTTAGTTAACATACCTTCTAATTGGAGCCATGCGTTTCTTGGGTTTTGATTTTTCCGGTTTGGAGACTTTGGGTTTCTCCTTAACCTTGCCTTTCAATGCTTCGACAAAATTGTGGAATTGAATTGCTTTGAGAGTGGTCATCTTTGTGCGAGCCAAGATTGTAGAAGAAGTTAATCATCGATTAAAGTTTTATCATCGACGATTAAACGATGAATCGGATGAAGAAATCGTCTTTTTTGACCGTCGTTAATGGTGGTGGTAGTGGAGAAGAAGAAGATGAACAGATTTTGTGAAGTTAGATTTGGTTTTAGGGTGTATAAATTAGGGGCCTTGATTAGGGTAGTTAATTAGCCTATAACTGATTTTTAAGAGTAAGGGTAAAACAGTATATTCACAGTCGGATCAATACGCCCCGGAAAAATTTTGGGTGTAAATAAAATGTCATGGCCCCCATTTAATGTGGGCGACCCCCAATTAAACCAGGATAATAAGAAGTCATACTAAGAAAAAACCTTTTTATTAGAAAGTATCACACCTAGTAACAACTGATCATTACTAGGGACAATCACCGCCCGGTCCTCCAAAAAACATTAGTATCCCAAGTAAAATATCACTACCGGGAAAAATAAGAACGTAACAACTAGATTTTGTATCGCGATTCAGTTGCACCTTTGATGTATCAAAGTTTACATGATTTCCTCAATCGTTAACGACTTTTATAGACTGCATACAACACGTATATCTAGAATCAAAAACTGACAAGTGCCCATGTCCCATTGGTGGAGTGAGTTTTCCGATATCAGTTCCTGCAACCCCTCCATATGCAATCACTGATGCATTGCTTGCTAAATGAGTAAAGATCTCTTTTGGCCAGTATCCTATCTTTGCATTGTTTATACCATTGATGAACCACCAGTTTCCACTTTCTGGGTCGCGATGTACAGAAAAATAAAACCCACGTTGAGCACCTCCATAGGTACCATCTTTAATATGTTCTCCAAAAGAGTATTCAGGGTGGACTTGCACAAATCCCTGGCAAAGCATGTTATAGCATCATGTTTCTTTAAATCCATCATCCTACACAATAATCATACAACAATAAATCTAGTATATAAATATGCATTTTTTTTTTGGAATATCTGCAGCTATCTAAATAATTAAATTTGAATTAATAGAAGAAAAATGATTAACTACGAACCGTCCACAAACCGAACACCCGAGTCTCATTGTCCCCAAATAACTGAGGAAATACCTGAAATTCAAAAGCAAATATTTATTCAAAAAACTATTTTTAACACTGTAACTTAACAAAAATTAATTTATTATTAAGGATGAGTAATTGAAACCAAATTATCAAATTTTTATGTCACAAAGAAAAACATTATTAAGTCATGTAGAGACCATGAGTTGAAAGCAAATAGATCATCTTACCAAATAATTATGATATAGTCGGGAACAATATTCTCTCTAATGGGGAAAAATTATTCTATCTACGAAATTATATAAATACAAAGATGCGATATTTATAAAAAGGTTTTAAGATGACTTACAGCCCATCCAAATTCTATACTATTTAATTCTGCAGTAGGACCGCTTTGTATCCATATTTGACCAGTGCTAAACGTGTTCTGTTCCACACTTGGATTCGCAATAGCGATATTAGCGCTACCTCCATAGTATACTTTCTCGGCGAGAGGTTGAGCAGATACATACTAAAAAAAATGAAAAGGAATTGAATGTTTTCAATAGGAATTACAAGCGTTGATAAACTTGTTCACTAATAACCTTTTAGGATAAAAACTCTTCCTCTTCTCTCTCTTTTCTCTCTCCAAAAGAAGAAAAAAAACCCAAGCTTTCATCAACATCTTGCTCAGATTTGGTCCTTTTGGACCAGATCTGAGCAAGATTTCATTTGTTTTTTTTTTAAGTTTAGTAATTAGTTAATCAAATAAAACATGTTTTATATTGTTTTGATGTCTTTCGGCATAGTTCTTCGCCATTTGGGGCGATTTTTCTTCGTCATTTTGGACGATTGTCTCTTCGCTTTGTGGGAGATTTTTTCAAATCTTCATGGCTGGATCGTGGCTTGCTATTCTCGGTTCAAAAACATCAATCATTCAACACGGTATCGCTTTGAATCTATTTTCATCATAAGAGATTTAGGGCATCCAGGTTCGTTTGGGTATACAACATTAAGGGAAAAATACTCATTTCTCTCAGGAACATCTCTTATCAAAGAAGAAGAAAATCAGATTAAATGGTCGGGATTGATTCCAGATAACACCATCATTTTTCCCTACTACATAAACAAAATTTGGGTATCTTTACGGTTTATCAGTCTTTCTCTTCGCGATATACTTGTAATTGGTACCTTTAATTGTATTAGGGGTTTAATCATCTTGTATTTTGATGTTTTTATTATTCTTGTAAGCGATCATGTAATCAGTATTTTGATTTGAATGAATTGAAATATGTTGATTGACTAAAAAAAAAAAAAAAAAAAAAAAAAACCTTTTAGGATGACACATAATTATATATATAAACAAGGAAGTAGCTGCTTCATATATTTTTCAATCAATGTGACAAATTTATGTTTTATATATATTTTTGTTTATGGCAACAATATATATAATTTGGGAATACTTATTCGAATCATGATATGATCTTAAACTAATAAAAAAATTAAAAAGATAATCAATACTTACATGGCGACGCTTTACCCAGCTAGAAAGATATTTTGCATTTATCAGTTCTTTCTTTGTGGTTCTTCGGATGGGAACAGTTTTTTGGGGCACCCTTTAAGTTTAGATCTTCCAACCCTGGGAACCATATTATAAATTGACTCATCGATTTGTTCTTCTTGAATCACATTTGGTTCCATCTAAATGCATATCGGTTATTCAAAAATACATTAGGATTTCAAAATTACTTCATTTAACTAAAAACGCTAACGAATAATTTATTCACTGAATTTTTGGAGATATCGAAATTAAAATAGTAGGAAATACCATATGGTCCTAGAAATAATATATTAGAGAGAGTCTAGTCTAATTGACCTAGTCAATTGTCTGTTTGGTCCTATTTGGTAATATAAATTATCATTCGGTCATAAAAATTATAGTTTGGTCCTAGGTTGATGTCATGGATGATGTAAATGTCATCTTGTAGTGACAAAAATACCCTTATATTATTGGTTGGTCCTAGAAAATAATGATTTGGTCCTAAGGTGATGTCAAAGTCCTTTGTTTTTTCTCTCTCTTAATAAAAATAAATAAATAAAACTTAAATATCTTTTGAACCATATGTCTAAAAATGATAAATTTTATATATTCGGAAAGCCCTCAACGATAGCTTTCCAACGAGTACCATTGTCGCTATGTTTCGGAGCTTTTAATTTTTGCCTTATTTTTTAGCTATAAAATGAAATATTATCCGAGTTCATTCTACAAAATGAACTACTTTGATGAACTATTATATTATGGAATGAAGTCCATATAAAAACCTGAAAAAAACAGACTTCATTCCAGAAATGAAGTCCATATAAAACATATATAAACAGACTTCATTTCTGAAATGAAGTCCATATAAAAACCTGAAAAAAATAGACTTCATTCCAAAAATGAAGTCCATATAAAACATATACAAACAGACTTCATTCCAAAAATGAAGTCCTTATAAAACATATACAAACAGACTTCATTTCTGGAATGAAGTCCATATAAATATATGAAAAAAACAGACTTCATTCCAGAAATGAAGTCCATATAAAAAGCCTAAAAAAATAGACTTCATTTCTGGAATGAAGTCCATATAAAAACATCAATATCTTCATCTTCAAATGAAGTCTTTTTTTTTCATTCTCGGAATGAACTACTATTATACCGAAAAAAAAAATTAAAAGCTCTGAAACATAGCGACAATGGTACTCGTTGGAAAGCTATCGTCGAGAGCTTTCCGAATATATAAAATTTATTAATTTTTGACATATATTTTGAGAGATATTTAATTTTTAAATTTTTAAATATTAAGGTAAGAATGGGAGAGAAATTAGTAGAGAAAATAAACAAGAGAGAGAAACCATTCACGTGAGAGGAAAAAATAAGAGAGAGAAGGGGTATATTAATTATATGTCCCTACTTTTAACTCCCTACAAATATACCCTCCTTTTTTATAACCTTATCCATTTAATATTAGATTACTTTAATACCCTCACTCATATAATATTTTTCTTTATTTCAAAATACAACAAATTTCTTCCTCTACCACTTCACCACCACCACTAGCACCACCACCACCAACATTCAACTACCATTCCACCACCACCACCATTCAACAATCACCACCTACCAACCGCCACCACCACCAATATTCCACCACCACTCCTTCACCGCCACCATTTCACCACCACTAGTCCTCCTCCACCACAAATTTATCGTCACCACCGCCGCCACCATCACTGGTTCAATTTTTTTGTATCAACAAAAAGTAGTTGATCCATTTCAGTTGGATCAAACAATGGATGTTTATCCATTGCAGTTGGATCAATAGTAGAAATTTATCCATTGCAGTTGGATCAATAGTAGAAATTTATCCATTGCAGTTGGATCAACAATGTTACCACTTCATCACCGGTTTTGATTCACCAACAAAACCATCAACAATAGAAGGTTATCTAGTTTATCCAAGAAAAAAGGATCAACAATAGAAGTTGATCCAATTTTAGTGGATCAACAATGGAAGTTGATCCATGTAAAATTGGATCAATAATGATAGTTTATCCATGTAAAATGGAGTGAACTTGGCGTGAGTCGAACACGCATCATCTGACATGGAGTCAGTCATGCTACCATTGCACCACAAGTTCAACATTAGAACAAATTTACATGATTTAAACTACAAAACATGAGTTCAAAGGATCAACAACAGTAGTTAATCCCATATAGATGTATCAACAACCATAGTTGATCCAAAATATATGGATTAACAACTATAGTTGATCCAATATCACTGCCTGCTTCAACCCATATAACCACCATATTTCATTACATGTAGCTTCATAAACACCAATGACTCCAAGACCAACTTCAAAACCAATCTCAGTTGAATCAACAATGGATGTTTATCCATTTCAGTTGGATCAACAGTGGATGTTTATCCATTGCGATTGGATCAACAACCGCAATGGATAATGAAATATATCTACATAGCATCCACAATATATTGCAGACAATAGATTTGCTCAAGCAAATGAAACAGGTGATTTTGGTGATATAAAAATCCACAGTAATTGACACTCAAAACACTAAGATTACTCACTAAAAACACTAAAAACCCCAAAATCACACAATTCAGAAGAAGAAAAAAACTCACATGTTTCACAATCTTAAGAGAAATCTCTTCAGACAATCCATTACTAGTTCTAGGAACATGATTTGGATCTTGTACTTGAGTATTACCAACAACATCATTATAATTTAAATAGTGATTCATACCAGCTGAGCATTAAACAGATGTAAAGGCTTAAAGAGAAATTTCTCATACTTTATACATAGTACCCAATCACATTAGCAGTTCAAATTTTAATCTATTAATTCAACTTTCATAATAAGAAAACTGACCATGATGGACATAATCAAAATAAAAAAGCATATACATAATCATCAATTGCCATACTTTTCATGATTAGATTAACAAATTGAAATTAAACTAATCAATCTTAGGATTTTAGTCATCCATTTAGGGATCGTTATTTTTGATCCAAACTCCGTGTCAGGACCAATGAATTGTTTAGCAAAAATTGAAATTATATAAATCAGATCGTAATGCTGAACATATTAACTCAATAAAATTACTTACAAATAAGAAAAAGATATATAAAGAGATCAAGATGGATGAAATCAAAAGTCAACATGAATGTGGATTTCGAAATGTTCTGAACCTGAAAGAATCGTCGGTGTTGATTGTAGCGAATTGATTCTTCGTTTTCTTCTTCTCACTGATTTTTAAAACAAAAAAAAAAAATCTCACGTATTTTAAAAACCTTAAATTTGAGGTGGATTAGGTGGTGGAGTTGGTGGAGGACTAAGAGGTGGTGCGAAAATTGGAGATGGATGGGTTGATGAAAGTATTGGTGGTGGAGGTGGTCGCAAATTAGATCTAAAACTTTCATCGATGTATAATTTTACTTCAACATATAAGACGGTGGTGTTGCAGATGTGATTATGTTGGTTGTGGTGACGACGATAGCGATGGTGGTGGTAGTGGTGGCGGCGATAGAAATTGTGGTGATGGTGGGAGCAATGAAGATGGTGGTGGTGGGAGCGTTGGAGACGGTGGTAGCGATAAGATATGTTTCTGTTATAAGAGGCGAAGAAGAACAAGGTGAGAGAGGAAGGATAAATATGGAATAATTAAAATTATGTTTTTAATAATAATTTCAATAATGCCATCATGGATATTTATAAAGTTCTTCAAGGATATTTATAAAGGCCCATCCAAAGTAGGGACAATAATTCAATTTCCACAAGGCCAAATAGACATGAGACCACCTAGAAAAGGACCAAACCATATTTTTCACATTAAAATAATGCTTTCTTTGTTTTTCTTTTTAGTTTTTTAATCTTAAAAGGAGATACTAAGTTACAAAAAAGGAAAAAAAATTCCAATTTTTTCTCTCTTATTGGAATTATATTTATATTCTTTTTTGTTTGGAGCAAAGATAAAATTGGAATTTTTTAAAAACATATTTTCTATTTTTGTAATTCTTCAAAATTGTATAAATAATAAAAGTATAAACAAATTAAGAACATAACTATTTATAAAAAATAAATTATAAGCAAATTATGAAATTCTTTTTTGCCAAAATATAATTATTCTTTTTATAAAAAAGTAAGGTTTTACCTATTCCCATCCATGGTTTTCCTAAATCATATCACAGCTACAAAAATCATATTTTTTTCAACTCCTTTTATAGTGGGTAAACAAAACTAGTAATATTCTTAATCTCCGGAACTAATCTAAACTTCCACACCACCACTAAAATTTGAAAATTAATTAACAAATCATCATCTTAATCAAGTTTCAAGATCGAATTGCGATTTATTTATTTTTTTACTGTTCTGGAAACTGTAAAGGCCATTCGTATAAAAATTGTTAAATTTGAGGATAATTAAATCCAACGAAAACCTAATTGAAAAGAAAATATGATGAAAATGGTATGTAATCATTCGAGGTCTTCTACCCTTTGTTTCAATGGATACAAAAACTTAAAAGTCCAGTAAGAAACGAAAGATTAAATAATCAATTGTGTGATCAATGCTTCTCGTTTTGGGATGAATCCTTTATGAAATCATGCCTATGGAACAATACTCACATAGCGATGAATCCTTTAGCGATCAATGCATCTCGTTTTGCCTTTAGTAATTTATACTTTATAGACAGCATTGTGGTAACATGAATTTAACTCGTTGCAACAAAATTTGGTGGAGATTTGACGGGAAGGAAGAAGAACGACGGTGGTTGATGAATTTGATTTTTGAGTTTTGTTTACCCAATCTAGAGAGAGTCATACAAAAATAAATTTATGAAGTGGGGATAAAATTTAGGAAAAGTGGGGATAGGAAATAGGTGAAACCAAAAATAAATAAAAATATTATTTTATTTTTGGAAAGTACTGATAAACAAATTAAGAACATAACTATTTATAAAATATGTAATCTTCATCATATTATAAATTAGTGATTGTAAATTGACCTAAATTTTAGATTGAGCGTACCAAATTGGATAAATAATCTTCAAAATAAGAGAATTTTACTAGCATTGTACATTGAAAATGTTAAGAACGAGTTGTAGCTAGCTAACCAAGAGCAGAGCAGGTACTCCTGATCTACATTAAATGTTGCATAAACACAGTCTCCATGCATAAAGGAATATACTAATGAAGGTTTCACCATAAAAAGTGCATGAAAAGTAAACACGATAAGTAACTAACATAAAAAAAAGTCACTTTTTTTTTCCTGATAAAAGGAAAAAAATATATATATTAGAAGAAAAAAAGGACATATTAAATAAATTAAATTACCTGGATTTTATGATTTCTAAGCAATGGATGATCAAAAGCTGGTTGTTTGTAAATGTTAATGCAATCGTATATATCACCAATTTCCGTCTGAAATTGTTAAACAAACCCAAAAATAAATAAATAAAATATACACGAAAAGCTATTTCAAAAATCTAAGATAACTTTAAATTTTTTATTAGATACCTAACACTTCTTTAAGCTAGAGTTTGTGATATGATGAAAGAAAGATATTAAATTATTGAAGTATAAAAATATATAAAAAATATCTAATACCTCGATAGATTTCATGGGAGGTTTATTTAAAATCTTAAGTTTTTTGTCCAACTCCATGTCTTCTTCCTTTGATACTAGCTGATTATTCCTCCCTTCCGCTCTGTAGGAGCGGAATATCACAACAAATGATAACTTACGAAATGGTGGAGAGAAAAGACATCTTGCGAGCAAAGAATATTTTGCGAGCAAAGGAAATCACGAGGAAAGCAAAAGAAGTTCGCAAAATGAAGTTAGGAAGGTTCGCAAGATAATTATCAAATCCAAAATGGCGGGACAACACAACTGTCATATTTTGTAAGATCATATAAATAGCCATTTAGGCATGAGAAGTAGGAGAGACACATTTTGAGAGAGGGGATAATTTTAGGAGGAGAGAGAAATTTTTAGAGAGAGATGTATTTTCTTTATCATCTTCTTCCCCAAAATTCTAGAGCTCCAAATATCCATTAATGGAGTCTCAATTGTAAAATCATGTAATTACATACAATCACTAGTGAAGAATCGTGGATGTAGATCACATTGATCGAACCACGTAAAAATCTTTGTGTCTCCTTTTAGAATTTTAGTACTTTAATTCTTAGTTTCATATCAAATTAATTAGATGTAGGAATCATTTTAATGGATTCTTATGAGGGTGTAGTTGTGAGATAATCCGCAACTACATAATTGGCGCTAGAAACAGGGAAGATTAAATGGATTTATCCTTCCTGTAACTTGTTGGATCAACAATTTCGTTTCATAATTGGTCCCCTTCTCTCTCTAGAAAATTCAATTTTCTTCCCCAATTTCACTTTCTAGAAAATTCAATCTGAAACGGTAATGGCGTCTTCCAGAAGTAGATCCAATAATGGAGTAGAAAACGGATTTGAAGGTTTAATATCATCTTCAGGGAGATGTTATGGTTCAATCAACTAAGTCTTCATCTCAGCTAGTTTAGATCAACGAAGAAAAATGATGTTATGAAGAATTAAAAAGTTGCGAAGATGTAAAGTGTACAAATTGAGAAGAAGCAAATTATTTGAAGAAATTACTTAGTCACAAACATGGTAGCTCGTACAGGTATTTTCTATGCTAAGTATGTATTGAGATTAACAACAAACTACTACATAAAAGTTTACTTCGTCGAGCCAGCAATCCACCTGAAGCCTCCTCAAAGAATAAAACGGATCATACTCATCAAAGTATCTTGAAGGATTACATTCAGAAGGGCACGAGTGAAACGATCAGGAGGGAGAAGTCCTGAGAGGTTAACCTGAAGGAAGAAAACAATAGTAAAATATCAACGTCAATAGCTTCATCCAAACTGTCCGCCTGCGAACTAACATTAATTTCTCCTCTAATTTGAAGATTTGTTCCTCGCAAATATTCAGTTTGGTAACTTTCGCATGAGAATCAACACTTCTACTTTTTGACTCACAAATATTTACCTTGCGAACGTTCGCAAGACCAATATTTCTACTCTTTTACACTTCGCAAATGTTTACGGTGCGAACATTCGCAGCACCAACACTTCGCAAATGTTCGTTTACTTCGCAAAAGTCCTCAAAGCAGCAGAATTATATTTCGCAAGAGTGGGCTAGAATAATTGGTATGATGTGAGAACATGCAAGATGATGCTAGCTTCGCAAGAAAATCTCATACTTCGCAAGAGACAACAACAACTCACATAAAAGCTAAGTACCTCTTTCCTTAAACATTTTACTTGCAAAAAATAAAAGATTTTTGATTTGATTTATAAAGCGCGATACAATCTTAATTACAAAGATTTCACAATTACAAAAGATGATACAATTACAAAGATCTCAAGATTTCACAATTACAAAAGAAACCGAAAAAAACATCTCGCACAAATCAATTTATATATTTCTCTTGAAAAATTTACTTTATTTCCAATGATATGATATTCGACATGGAGAGTAGTAGTGGCAAACCTTTATGGCGATACTCATAAAAGGCAAAGCACCTCAAAGGCGTCATATGAGGGGGTACCTATTAGGATCATTTCCATGGAAAAATATTTGTCAAGAGAGATGAAATAGATAATACAAAGGAAATCAAAACAAACAAAAAGATTTTGAAGTAGCATATAAATAAAAAATAAGAAATTTTGATAAAAGAAATGTTGAATACTAATCTAAATTTTTATTTGCATTACAAAGATAGCATGAGGCAAAGAACATGGAGTGAGAGTTTGCATGATGGGTTCGCAATATTTCTTACATTTAGAGGATTAAGTACTTCTTAAGGATACTTCATACTTCTTATATATTTCGAGGATTAAGTACTTCTTATACTTCTTCAAGGATACTTCATACTTCTTATACTTCAATGGTTGATACTTCTTATTTACTTCGCAACATTCTGGGACTTCGCAAAAGAATAGAGGCAAGTATATACTTTTTGAGTTTGATATTCTTTCGCTCGTTCCTTCATCAACAAAGATCAAAGACTACTACAACAGATTTTTTCTTAAAGATCGCTCTTCAAGCAATATTCAAGAAAAAAGAGGCAAGATGTAGGAGCGGAATATCACAACAAATGATAACTTACGAAATGGTGGAGAGAAAAGACATCTTGCGAGCAAAGGAAATCACGAGGAAATCAAAAGAAGTTCGCAAAATGAAGTTAGGAAGGTTCGCAAGATAATTATCAAATCCAAAATGACGGGACAACACAACTGTCATATTTTGTAAGATCATATAAATAGCCATTTAGGCATGAGAAGTAGGAGAGACACATTTTGAGAGAGGGGATAATTTTAGGAGGAGAGAGAAATTTTTAGAGAGAGATGTATTTTCTTTATCATCTTCTTCCCCAAAATTCTAGAGCTCCAAATATCCATTAATGGAGTCTCAATTGTAAAATCATGTAATTACATACAATCACTAGTGAAGAATCGTGGATGTAGATCACATTGATCGAACCACGTAAAAATCTTTGTGTCTCCTTTTAGATTTTTAGTACTTTAATTCTTAGTTTCATATCAAATTAATTAGATTTAGGAATCATTTTAATGGATTCTTATGAGGGTGTAGTTGTGAGATAATCCGCAACTACACGCTCCATGGTAATTCTCTAGGCTGAGATTTAGAAGTACTAATAGTACTGTCAACTGGAAAAGACTCTTAAGACTCATTCTCACCGAATTAGCTAGTATATGGTATATCTTGATGGATTTGAAGCCCTTTATATTTTTTATACACCAATGCTAGGTTAATTAATTTATTAAATATATATATTTAATTTATTGTGAAAGTTTTAGAATCTTAATTGCCAATTCAAAACAGATAATTTATTAAATCTATGTAATTTATTGTGAAAGATTAAGTATCTTAATTGTAAATATAGGATATTTATTGTGAAAGATTAAGTATCTTAATTGTAAATATGGGATAATTTTGGAAAGACTTAATTATTTTTACAATTTTTGAAAATCATGCATAATCCTGTTATTGAATGTCTATTGTTCGGTAATAATTTTTCACCTGGTTAAGTTGCAATAGTTATCCTCTAATGAAAAATCAATCTTATGTATTTAAAACACGTTACGAGAAGACTCATCATTTGTTATTTTCTTCTTCTTATACGATCAGTGGGATCCGAACCTTTAACAAAATCAATCTTATGTATTTTAAAGACATTATGAAAAAAAATTATCATTTGTTATTTCTTCTTCTTCTTTAGTATATGATGATCAATGGGATCTGAACCTTTAAACTCTAACATGAGAGTTCAACCCCCAACTAACTGGGCTATTCCCATTGATTATTGTCTAATTTTTTTCTTCCCAATGGAGGTTACTATATTTTACCGAGGGAGAAAACCCCCGCAAAGTATTTGGATACAATTTCTTAGAAAATACTAATTTAAAAAATTGATATGTACATACTTCCTCCGTCCCATTATTAAGTGGCCTAGTTCAAGCTTGACTTCGGATGGAGTATTAAGTAATATGTTGAATCAAAGGTTGGATATTTTCTAGGCATCTTTGTTTTAGTTGGGGTTGAATAAATATTTGTAAGTTTTATCAAGTGTAGGTAAACCCGTGACTTCGTGAGCGAAGATAACATGGGTAATGTAATTTTTCGGTTAGGGGGAGAATAAGCGCTGATTGCTCAAGAAATGAATCTAGTAGGTACGATGGTAGTGTAAGTATATATGTTCCTAAAGGTATCACCCATAGCTACCCAACCTACTATTTTTGCGTTAATAAATCGATCGGGATCCATATTTTATATATCTAACGGCTTTCTTTTAGGATGCCATAGTACTCAATTTCTCTTTTAGTTTGTGTTTGGCTGATAAAGCAATATAGGATGTTGGACCATACGTGAATATATTAGGATGAACCTTAATCTTCTTCCCATATTATTATCAAGTGCATATCCGGAATCCCTGATCTCCTTTCTTGATTAGCCATTTTTTGGTACAAAAGCTTGAAGTTCTTTTTTATTCAATACAAGTAGAACCTTCATATAAGAATACTCTATAAATGAATAAACTCCATATAAGAATAAAAAATTCTGGTCCCAACTTGGCTTAATCTGTGTAAAAATTACTTCCATATAAGAATATTGTTATACGGTCCCAAGGATATTCTTATATAGAGATTCTACTGTAAATGTTTAAAATAAATTTGTGAATGGTAAATACGTATCTTATTACTACTACACTCAACAGATCAAATGGTCAAAATTTCCTTCAATCAAGGACACTCTCTCTCCTCTCTGAAATAATGGGAAAAGAAAAATACAACCTCTTCGTCATGGAAGAGTAATCTTTAAAGGGTTATGAGTTATGAGGAGTGGATCTGATTTTTTTAATTGGCGTAGTGGTGATGAAATTTTAGGTTTTTTACATATTTTTTTCTCTTTATTTGCTTTAACTTTGATCCTTTCTTCTGTTCGGTTAAAAATGCAAGTTGTGGTTCCAATTGACATAGGTATTTGCTCGGATTGTTGCCTTTGCTTTCGATTTTGTTTGAATCTCTTTTATCCTTATCTAGGTTGTTGTGGGTATTGTTGTATTAGGTAAAAAAACAACAGGGGATTTGAGATTTTCCTTTCAAAATTCATTTTTGTTCTTAATTATATATGGCCCTACTTAAAATCATCAAGCTCCCTTGATTCTTCTCCCATTTTAGGTTATTGTCGGCATGGTAATATTTCATACCAAACAACGGGGTCTAGAGGTTTGAATCTACCTTTGATCTGATTTCCTTAAGCTTTGTGATTATATTTTCTTATATAAATGTACCTGGATTTGTGATTGATTAATTAGTTGTTTGTACCCCAGTTGGTTCTGTGGATTTGAGTTTTGCAATCCATTTTCTTTGCCTAAAATCCCAATGGTGATTGGGTTTGGTTTTATATTGTTTCCTTTATGTCGTTTGATAATAGTCATGAACTGTAGCATGCGGGAAGACTATCTCATTAAAGTGATAACCCGCAAATCTAGCGGTAAGAGATCTCCTGCCAAAGGTTTTAACACGCGGATAATTGTTGAGAGTAAATTTCCAACATAACTACTTAGTCGTTTTCGTGACCCATCATAGTACGATGTGGACTCTTAATGGCACATATATAGTGCTACCAAAAATGCGTAAGAATACGAATGTCAGGTTTATATCTAGTTACCAAATGGTATGCAGAAAAGGTTGACTAATATTGGGTTCTAAAACGAATTTAAGTAAAGGTGCGTTTAATATTGCATATCCCCCAAGCAGTTAAAGGTAGGTTTGTACTCATAACCATGCCTTAGACATCATTTGTAACCTTTGATGATAGCCTTTGCGATACCATGAGGTATAGGATGCTCTTCATTGATCATATTCAATATGCAATAATCATCAAGTCCTTTTGCTGGCACTAGCTAACATTTACAAGGGGTGGTGAGCCGTTACATGTATAATATGTGCAGTAGTTTTCCGAACGCAAAAATTCTTGGGAACTATAACTAGTTCAAAATGTCAAAACACCAGAGTCATAAGTCACTTTAATGGTTCGCATTCCGTATGGATATTTTTCTAAGTATAACCTTTTTTTCTTTGTAATATAAATTGTTTACCATTTGCATCTTAGCATGGTCTCAATCCTATTTTACGGAAGACTTTGTGAAATGAGTGATATGCTCTCTTACTTAAAAGCATAATTGGGGGGGGGGTTGTGCATCTAATTCTTTAGAGAACACTTATTGAAAGATATTCCGTCATTTCACATTTTGTCAATCTTTCTCCCATTTTTGTTCTCTCATCGTATGAGTCCTTTCAAAAAATCATGTCACAACCAAAGTTTCTTTTTGGTTATCATGTCTAACAACCAAAGATTTTGATTTACATATCACTAGATTGATTCATTAGTTTCTATAAAATATATTTCTTTCCAAATATATTAGAGACTATAAAATATGCAATCAATTACATTCTCATCATTGTGAGAGATGGGTTTCTTTGATGTCTTTGATTTTTGATCTATCTTGAAAATAAATTTTGAGCAGTGTTGCGCTCGATGATCCAATCCTCGTAGTCATATTTTAAGGAAATAGTTCAACAACTATTTTAAATTCCTTAAGCTAGTGGGAGGAAAACCACTATCTGTTAGACACTGAGTCTTGAGATATTAAATAAGTGGTGTGGCCTTATTAGTAAAAAAGGTGAGATTCAACTCAAGTAATTTAGAGTGAATATATGTTACGTTTCAGGGGAGATGATATATTTTTTATCCGGATATATCTCAAAGTGCTATAGAGAATTTATGTCTCGTAGGAGTGATGTACTTTTCATTCTATAAGCGCAGACATTGGATCTAGTTCAAATAAATAGTTAACTATCCAGGAAAAGTACTTATTGTCATTAAAGCTGATGTCTAAAGCATGATCTCCTCTAGAAATTGGTTGCTACTATGATACACGCATTACGTACAGATTCATACGCTTGTTCGCATAGTAAAATATGTGTAGAGGGAAAATATGTATCATGAGACAAAGATGTACTTTTGTCTTCGGTAGTAATGTATTTTTATCAACCGAACATGGGATTAGCTAAACAAAAAATAATCATAAAACCTAAGGTGACCAACCTTGTGGTACAAAAACCCCACTCAAATGTTGGGATCCATTAAAACTCCATCTTAAACAAAATTGATACAAAAACCCTAAAATTTTAAAACTTGATACAAAAACCCCAAATTTCAAAATTGGTTTCATCAACCGCGAGTTACTTTTGTTTTGTTGGGGTTTTTGTGTTACTTTTGTTTTGATAGGTTTTTGTGGTATATGCAATGTAATGCGTGTATCATAGTAGCAACCAATTTCTAGAGGAGATCATGCTTTAGACATCAGCTTTAATGACAATAAGTACTTTTCCTGGATAGTTAACTATTTATTTGAACTAGATCCAATGTCTGCGCTTATGGAATGAAAAGTACATCACTCCTACGAGACATAAATTCTCTATAGCACTTTGAGATATATCCGGATAAAAAATATATCATCTCCCCTGAAACGTAACATATATTCACTCTAAAGTACTTGAGTTGAATCTCACCTTTTTTACTAATAAGGCCACACCACTTATTTAATATCTCAAGACTCAATGTCTAACAGATAGTGGTTTCCCTCCCACTAGCTTAAGGAATTTAAAATAGTTGTTGAACTATTTCCTTAAAATATGACTACGAGGATTGGATCATCGAGCGCAACACTGCTCAAAATTTATTTTCAAGATAGAACAAAGACATCAAAAAATCTCTACATGTATCGAGAGATAATCACACCTTGTTAAATTCCAAAGAAACTCATGCAAATAGATATCATGTGGAACCTCACAATGATGAGAATGTAATTGATTGCATATTTTATAGTCTCTAATATATTTGGAAAGAAATATATTTTATAGAAACTAATGAATCAATCTAGTGATATGTAAATCACTATGGTGAATCCATATAGACTCCGACGATGAAATGTTAGGAATCGACTCATACAGGCTCTGGGCATAACCAAAAAGAAACTTTGGTTGTGACATGATGATCGTTTTGAAAGGACTCATACGATGAGAGAACAAAAATGGGAGAAAGATTGACAAAATGCGAAATGACGGAATATCTTTCAATAAGTGTTCTCTAAAGAATTAGATGCACAACCACAAAAACCCCAACAAAACAAAAGTAACTCGCGGTTGATGAAACCAATTTTGAAATTTGGGGTTTTTGTATCAAGTTTTAAAATTTTAGGGTTTTTGTATCAATTTTGTTTAAGATGGAGTTTTAATGGATCCCAACATTTGAGTGGGGTTTTTGTACCACAAGGTTGGTCACCTTAGGTTTTATGATTATTTTTTGTTTAGCTAATCCCATGTTCGGTTGATAAAAATACATTACTACCGAAGACAAAAGTACATCTTTGTCTCATGATACATATTTTCCCTCTACACATATTTTACTATGCGAACAAGCGTATGAATCTGTACGTCTGACCCTCGTTCGTTTTTTTTTTTCTCCATTTTCAACTTTGCTACATTTAGCTTAATTTGAGAATTTTTTTTATCTCAACAGGCCAAGAGAATCTCACTACACATGTCAACCACTTAATTTAGGTTGAATAGATTACTAAAAATAGTTCTCTTGTTGTCATACTTCAACATATACTGGTTCGTTAGCATCATGGATGAAGTGAAGAAATGGAAATTTTCTAACTCATATCACCTTTGTGAGTTCTTCCACAAAAATTGGTGATTTTATTTGCAACATATCTTTTGAAACTACTGACTCTTTAATAGTCGATCAAGTGGCTTACATCCTACGGAATTCAAATTTGGGGAGAAAATATCAAATATGCAATAATGGTGCTCAAGTACTTCTAAACCCCAAATGAATACATTGAAATTGAGTTGGTAAAACCAATTAAACAAAAGACATAATTCAACTATGGCCAATATCATATTCAAGAGAACAAAATAACAATAAAAACCAAAATATTAATGATCAAGATAACAGTCATAATTAATATGGACTTATCTTAAGGGAAAATAGAACTAGTCATGTTCTAAAAACCGGATAAATAATCCTAACAAATATTCAACACATACCTCAGATATTGGTTCACATTGTATATACACAAAACCGGAATATCTTTGGTCGCGCACAACCGATAAACAGTACAAAATAGAACATGACATAACTGAAACGCATTGGACCGGTCTGAGTTGGGTTGTACAAGGATTTTCCTTTTCCTATTCTCCCATGTCTGATCAGAACATGATCAACTTTTACATCCCCTCTTTTCTCAGAAGGATTCCAACCGACAAACTAATATCACACAATTCAATCGCAACACAAGCATACACGTAAAATAATATATATTATAAAATACAATCACTCAATGGATTTTCATAGACACAATTTACACAACAAATCAAATCAATTATGGATTTAATAACTAGTTTGTTACAGTCAAATCAATTTTCACGATTACGAATTTAATAAAATTTAATAGCTAGGCTGTACATATCAAATCAATTTTCACGATTATGCTAGCTAGCTAGTATGTATGTACGGGGTCACGATTATATTGGATATGCCGAAATAAAAAACATGGAAAAGAAGAAAAAAAAAATAGGAGAAAGTAAATCATGTTAGAGCATAGCTCGGTTGAACCCACCAATCATTGGTATGTCAAGTTTGGTTGTCATATTTTAGTGAATTAAAACTCTATTAAAGAGTCGCTCGATTATGTACTAGAGATAACTTCGTATAGGTTAGGTTAGAATGATTATGATTATGAGACATACAAGTATTACTCGAAGACTTGAAGAATGTGAAGAAGTAACAAGCTACATCGACGACATCATTCTTCCTCTTGAGGTTAGTAATATTGTGACTTGAACTGTTTCATTCCTAGCGTATCTTTCAAGTCGTGATATATTGAAAACATAACTGCAAAGATGTGAATGATTATACTCTAGTAGACATAGTGTTAAGGAATTAGAATACAAAGTATAACGCTTATCTTTTGAACTTCATATATAAGACATCGACATAATCGTATGAATGCTATTGTGATTATGTGTATGGGTAAGGGTGAATATTTCGTCCTAGGAAAGAATGTTTACATTTGTTTAAAGGAAGTACATTCATGAACTTGTTTTATGAATCGAAAGGCAAATCGCTAGGCTTATTGGTATTGTTATTCATTGCATATCTTTGGATTACCAATATGTGTGAGTTAGTAGAACCGATCATAACTTGTTATATATCTTGGTAAAACTAGTCACAATGCCTGACTTATGTATTGGTATGACTTTTATTAGTGCAACCGACCTAAGTAATCACCTAAGATGGTATGATCGATATTTGTAATTGGTGTGACCGATCCTAGTAATTGGTGTAACCGATCCTGGTAATTGGTATGACTGATCACAAAAGAGTGTGTAATCGGTCCTTGTAATTGGTGTAACCGGTCCTGGTAATTGGTGTAACCGATCCTGGTAACTGGTGTGACCGATTACAAGTAATACCATAAGAATATGGTAACCGGTTCTGGTGATTGGCGTAACCGATCCTGGTAATTGATGTAACCGGTCCCAGTAACCATATTAAGGTATAGCCAATCCTTGTGTTTAGTATAACCATAAACCCATGATTAGTGTAATGATATTTGATCAATCACATAGTTCTTGGAAATCAGATGAACCAGTTCTAAACTTGTTTGGAAGTGTGGTATAATCGGTTCCAAGATTGTAAATATGAAAAAGGATTTACAAAGAAAAAGATGTCGACATACTTAGAACATATTCAGTAACTCTTGTCTTTTATTGTTCAAATATATTCCTTAATAACTCAAGGAGATCCCAGACCGAAATAAGTTGAGAATCTTTTAATTAAGGTTGTTAATTTTATATGCTTTTAATTGCCAGCAATTAAATTGCATATCTCTGGAAAATAAAAATTGGTAATGTGCATTTACTAATTGGATATTTTCTAGTAAGATTTCGGTTAATTTTGGACAGAGCATTTCTAGGAATTATGAAAACCGATTTGGGAATTTATTGCATATCTTAAGAATATTGGTTTTGGAAATTCTTTGGTGTCTAAACTTCCTTGGTCTATAAAAACCCAAGTTTGCATTTTGAGCAAACTATCCTAAGAGCCAGCAAAACTACCTTGTTGTGTTGTTACTGGTGGATCCGTCTATTCGGAGAGGAAAGTACCATGATTAGGGCTGGGGTTTTTTCCTTGAGTCATTTGAACTAGTTATGGTGAAGAAGAATATGGTTGATATGAAAGTTATCACATGGCTAACCATTTGGTTGACTATTGTTGAACCAACTAATGTACATGTTTGGGTACGGTATTCACAAGCCTACAAACGTGCAGTACATGTGTGTATAACAAACTATGTTTTCGATCTAACAGTTGATAAATATTAGCTTGAATCTAATCATGTTTTCATCTAAAGGTGAATATTGAATGCTTTTTTACTAACATTGATTGCAAATCCAGATTTGAAAGACTATATAAAGAAGAACTCTAGCAACTGGGAAACCTAATCCCCACATATTCTGTGTGATACTAGTTGTTCTAAGCTAGAGTCGATTCTCCTTCAAACCTTTGGTTTCTTCTTCTAAACCAGGTTAACGACTTAAAGACTTCATTGGGATTGTGAAGCCAGACCGATACTACTTTTATTGTAGTTGTGTGACCTGATCTTGTTGTTTCTATTTTACGAGTACAATTGTAATAATTGGCTTGAGATTTCTATCTCTGATAGGCAAGATATAAAAGTATTCACAATATTTTCGCCTCATCGTTTGTGATTCCACAATATCTTTCTTCGCTACGTCGATTAAGACTATTGTGAGGTGATTGATAAAGCTGAGATATTCTTCGGGAATATAAGTCTGGTTTTATCAAATGGTTCATGTTCACCTTGATTTATCAAAATATGGAACAAAACTCATAGGTATATTCGTGGGAGACGAATTTATCTATTACCGTAGACTTTTCTGTGTGATACAGATTGGTTTATTAAAGTCTTCGACTTTGGGTCGTAGCAACTCTTAGTTGTGGGTGAGATCAGCTAAGGGAATCAAGTACTTAGTATCCTGCTGGGATCATAGGTGTAGGAGCATAATTGTACCTTGGATCAATATGAGATTAATTGGGGTTCAACTACAGTCCAAACCGAAGTTAGCTTGGAGTAGGATAGTGTCTGTAGCGGCTTAATATAAACTGTCAATGGGTACCCGGTACCGGTAGAAACGGGTCCGGTTCTGGGTCCTAAAGTTGGACCCATTAACAACTTTGGATCCGGCGGGTAATTACCCGATTGGACCCGAATCTAAACGGGTACAAACGGGTAATACCCGACGGGTACCCGCGGGTAATGGGTACCCGGTTATGCATCATTTTATTCTTTTTTTTAGCAAAATTACAAGTATTTTGCTAGTTTTGGCTTTGATATTTTTTTCACTTTTCATTTTTTACCTACATTTAATCTTTATTTAGTACATTAATAAAGAAATAATAAAACAAATTTATAAATATAAGTTAGATTCAAGCCAAAAAGTGAATTATATAAAGTTTTGGAACTTTTTTGTGAGTTTTCTTGATACCCAACGGGTACCCGGAACCGGTGGGTACCCGGCTATTTAATAGGGTCCGGTTCTGGGCCAACTAATTTAGGAACCGGACCCGGAACCGTGAGGACCCGGAACCGAAAAAAATAATAGGGTCCGGTTCCGGGTAGTATGATACCCGGGAGGAACCAGACCCGTTGACAGCCCTAAATATAATGTATGTTTAATCTGGACTAGGTCCCGGGGTTTTTCTGCATTTGCGGTTTCCTCGTTAACAAAATTCTGGTGTCTGTGTTATTTCATTTTCTGCATTATATTGTTTATCTTTATAATTGAAATAATACATGTTGTGCGTTGAAGATCAATCAGTTAGAATATCCAACCTTTGGTTGTTGATTTAAATTGATTGACACTTGGATATTGGTTTTGGTACCATCCAAGTTATTCATTGTATTTGATTAAAGACTCGCTGATTTCTATTAGCTTGAGTAAATCAAAACAAGAGAGAGATAATAACTCCTTGAGATATTTCTATCTAGATTGAGTATGACTGTCTAGTTGATTCTCTAGAAAGTAACTCGGAGTAAGTCCATAAGATTTCTAAGAGAAATATTGGGTGTGGTTGTTAGACCCACGGTTTTTCAATTGGTGTTAGAGCAGGCTAACACGTTCAAGACCTTACAAGTCTGTGTTTGTAGCAATCTAACTTTATGGATAGAGGTGTTATCTCTATTAACGTACCACCAGTCTTCGATGACTCTAATTACGTATGGTGGAAAATTGTTATGCGAGCTTTTCTTCAAGCGCGTGATTTTCAATCATGGGTATATGTTGTTAATAGCTATGATCCTCCCATTGTGGCATATGGAGATGTAAATGTTCCCAAGAATATTGGTGAATACACCCCTGCCGAGATACTTGCTGCAAATCAAAACTCCAACGGTTTGAATGCCATCATAAATTCCATTACCCCAAATCTTCAGCACCATGTGTCTAATTGCACTAAGTCGCAAGAAGCTTGGGATATCTTAGAAACCGTGTTTGAAGGTAATACCAGTGAGAAGGAATCTAGGATTCAAAACCTTTATTCTGATTGGTAAAACCTTCGTATGGAAGATGAAGAAACAGTTGATGAGTTTAATCACAAAGTGTTTGAAATTGTTAATGCATCCTTTGCATTGGGAAAGACTATTCCTGAAAAGGACATCATGATGAAAATTATCATATCGCTGCCATCTAGATGCGATTCTAAGAAGCATGTCATCGTTTAGGGAAATAACCTTGATACTCTCTCCAGAAATACGCTGGTTGGAAAGCTTAAGATCTTTGATCATGAACACTCGTCCAAATCTAAGGATGTTGCGTTCAAAGCACTAAAGGATACTAAATTACTTGATAAAAGTAAAAAAGTGTATATCTCTGAAGATGATCACTCTGAGAAAGATTCATTATATGAAGATCTTAACAAATCAGTCTCGATGATCACAAGACAGTTTAGGGATCTTCTATTGAAGAGAAGTCAACGGTTCTCCAAAGATAAGCCTAAGGCATCAGTCAAACCTCATAATCGTGTTCCTCCTAAAAATAGGGATATTGATGAAACTTATGATGAGGATATGCCTCAGTGCTTTAAGTGTAAGGGATTTGGTCATTTTTCAAACGAGTGTCCAAACTGAAGAAAGTACACTGGGAACAAAGGTCTTACTGCAACTCTTGATGAAATGTCTGACAACTATGATTCTAATGAAGACGAGAAATCAAGTGTTGCACTTCTTGGTGAAAATATTGAATTTGATAATTGTAGCAATACATACATCAATCTTGATATTCTTTCAGAAGATAATCCAACTATTCTAGAAGATAAAGTTGACATATACATTGGAAACATTGTTCATAATTTTTCAAGTCCCACTATGTGCCTAGCTGCCTGCACATCTCAGAAGCCTGTTTTTTATGCAAGTTTGACGTGTTCATATTGTTCATTAAAAGGTCATGAACTTTCAAAGTGTTACAAGTTCAAACACAAACAAAGGAACGTTAACAAACTTTAACGAATAGCAAATCATTTTTAGCAAGGAAGCTTAAACTTGCTCAGAAGACCGCTGAGGTATGTATGATTTTATCTTCATCTAAGAAGTTAGTTTCCAAGGATATGGCTAGACCATTTGAGAAGAAAGTATGGTCAAGTCATTTTGATAGACAAAAGTCTGTGGATTCCTCTCAAGAGGAAAATGGTGGAAAATTTGTTGTTCACCACAACGCAACTTGATTGTGTTGTTTTTGAATATTTTCTCATCAGCCTTATTAAAAGAGACAATGATTTTGTATCCTACGGGCTTTAGTAAAAAAAAAAAATTCTTTTAGACTTTCCCTCTTTTTGTCTATCAAACAAAAGAAAGGGTACTCTCGACAATTCTACTCTTGGTAGGGTTGAGAGTTGGTCGTGTACGAACCTTTTTAAAGGTTTCGAAATCCTACATTCTTTTTTCCTTCTCCATAACCTCCTTTTATCTCAAGACTACTTGTTGAGAAAATTGTGATCTCCTCTCACAAAACAATATGTTTATGGATACTCCAAGCATGATGTCTTCTGAAGGAAAGGATGTTAATTTGATTGTTAAGCCATCAATCATGAAGGAAAAAGAAAAATCTCCGTTAGCTCCAACCTTGAAAAAGAAGGAATGTGAGGAAGCCAAGAGCCGTTCCTTCAAATTCTCGGAAGTTTTCTAATGTTCTTGATGGATTGAAAGAGATGTGAAAGGAGATTCAACAAATAAAGGCTTTTGTGTATAAGACTCATGAGATTCAGAAGTCCCTGGTTCGATAACAGCAGCCAAGAAGGTTTATTGATATAAACTCCTATCTTAATGAACCATATGTTCCAATGGTTGTTGACGATAAGGAGTTCGGGGACGATAAAGAATTCTTCAAAGGTCTTATTGCCTAGTATATCTTCTATTTTTCTTGTTTTGTTTAGAAGAATAACTAGAGTTTGGAATAGCCATTATTGTGATTACACGTAGCTATGTCCAACGTTTTCATCTTATTGTTTTTAGAATTATTGGTTTAAATTCTAAACATGCTTGGAAGATGATTTTTGCAGTATTAATCTTTATGGTTTTATATATTGCAATATTGTTATGGGATATGTATGTTTACGTCCATGAACTCCATACGTTGTCAAAAGTAAAGTCGTTCATGAGTTGATATGCATGTATTGGTGAAATAATGAATGGACTTTTGACAAATACAAAAGTTAAGCCTATTATGTCAATCTTTGATTGAAGATAGGTTAAAATATTTTGTAATTCAAGGATTATGTCTATTGTATGTCATTGTGAAAATGGTGATGGAAACATAGAATGAATCCTTGTGTATTCCGCAGTAACTGATCTTCCCTGATCCGCTTTTCGTGTATTACTGTGAGGCTCCGTATTGTGACTTTTGTCGATCACTAGACAACCAAGTTGATTATTTTCGTGATTAGCTTAGTTGTGTTCCGTAAGGTACTTTATGTCGAGCATATTGAACTAAATTAATCATCTTGTGTGGTTATTTAGTTATGACTCTGTAAGTTTTTCTTATGTTTGAGCGTTTTTTACTAGGTTGATTATTTTCATGATTAACTTAGTCATTGCTTCATATATTTTCTTAAGAGAGTATAATAAACGATTAAATTGATTAGTTTTGTGATTAGTTTAATTGTGTATTCTGATTAGATAAATTATGGGTTCTCTTGTGATTAATCTAATTGAGTTCTTAAGTCTCCATAAGTTTACTTATATTGAGCATATTCGGTTACTTTTGTAATTGAATATTTTTGGATTCAAATTCATACTTGTATGTGATTTGTTGTCCAAAGAAATCCTTCTTTTCTTTTGAAATTAAGGTCGCTCTTTGTTGTTCCTTAGGGAATGACATATTATTGGTAAGAGTTCTTTTGAACTTGTGCTTAATTGCCAAATCTTTGTGGGGAATGCGGATGTGGAATATTATAGGGGTTATCTTGTATCTTCATAGACTCCTTGATGAATGCATTTAGCTTCGGATTTATGATTGCATCTAAATAAGATGATATATACTTACCTTTGGTCATGAAACGTCTCTTACGGAAATTTCATTAGGATCTCGTTCTTGTACCTTTGCCAATTTTATTGACAAAAAGGGGGAGAATTAATATGAAGTTCACACTATAAATACATATGGTTTTCGGATCATTATGTAAGGGGGAGTGGTTTCCATGTGAGATGGAGTATTGACTAAGGGGGAGTGGTTTCCATGTGAGATGGAGTATAGACTAAGGGGGGGTGACATATCACCATAGTATTATTGTTAAAGTTGTAATGCAATTGGACTTTGACGATGTGTAATGATACTATGAAACTGTATAACAATGATTGAGAACTCTTGTTTTCTCGTTGTTATAGCTATGGATTTTCAACAACGATGATGCTAAACTTACAACTTTTGGGATCATTGGAGTACTTGGAAGTGACGAAGATTTCGAGTATTGTTGAAGATTAGACATGTGGAATAGGAGCTACAAAGTTTATTTATATATTTTTTGTATTCCATATGTATTAATAGTTTTGTCACTAAAATTGACAAAGGGGGATATTGTCAGAGTATTGCTCGGTCGCACTCGCATGCGTTGCTATCTCAAGCATGTTTGTTAATGTTAGTGATCAAAACTATAAAGTCTTGATTTCTAGTCTACTATAGCTAAGGTCTCGGACTAGGATAGAAAGTATAGCTGAGCTCAAGAACTCCATGGCAATCATCATACAAGACGAATGACTACTCAAGAAACTAGTGGATCTTCATCGACTAAAAGGTATGTGGAGAATTGAACTTATCTATCACTCAAAAGTCTATCTACTTTATCTCCTATCTTGAGACAAAAGTCTTATTACTATAAGACTAAGAATATACACATGTGATATTTCGAGCTGAGTATATCTTGCTTATCTATTTCTCGAAATATGTGTTGGTAAAGATTTCGCTTTAGCCAAGTTCATCTTTACCTAGTGACGAAAGTCATGATAAGTTTCAATCACTTTGAAAATTGCTCTGATGAAAAATGGTTTGTGAATAATAACTATATAACGTCCTCTGAGAATGTTTCAATGATTGAAATGAGAGTTTAGAAAATATAACCAATGGAGGATATAATCATTGTTTTGGAAACACATATGTGTATAAGTACTTATTCCTTGAATCAAAGTTTGCTAACTTTCTTGATCAAGAGAACCAGAGAAGTGCGTGAGTTTCAGTCCGCGAACTGGCGGAAGTTCTCGACCCGAGAATTTCTGCTGGAGTTTGTGAACTCCATCCGGGAACCTAAGTCCGCGAACTTGAGTAGGTTATGTCTAAAAACGATGTTTGTGAACTCATCTCTATAAACTAAGGAATGATATTGCAAACTGTGGCTATATAGTTCATGAACCGATTCGAGCGAATCAAATCGTTTTTGCTTCAATTGTGTCTTGTGTAGTACATAAATATCTAAGAAATTGAACAACTCTCTAACTAGTTCATTTGAGTCATTTGAGCTAGTTATGGTGAAGAAGAATATGGTTGATATGAAAGTTATCATATGGCTAACCATTTGGTCGACTATTTTGAACCAACTAATGTACAAGTTTGGGTACGGTTTTCACAAGCCTACAAACGTGCAATACATGTGTGTATAACAAGCTATGTTTTCGATCTAACGGTTGATAAATATTAGCTTGAATTTAATCAGGTTTTCATCTAACGGTGAATATTGAATGTTTTGTTACTAATCTAACATTGATTGCAACCCCTGATTTGAAAGACTATATAAGGGAGAACTCTAGCAACTGGGAAACCTAATCCCCACACATTTTGTGTGATACTAGTGTGCTAAGCTAGAGTCGATTCTCCTTTAACCTTTGGTTTTTTCTTCTAAACCAGGTAATGACTTAAAGACTTCATTGGGATGTGAAGCCAGACCGATACTACTTTTATCGTAGTTGTGTGATCTGATCTTGTTGTTTCTAACGTACGAGTACAATTGTAATAATTAGCTTGAGATTTCTATCTCTGATAGGCAAGATATAAAAGTAGTCACAAACATCTTCGTCTCATCGTTTGTGATTCCACAATATCTTTTTTCGCTGCGTCGATTAAGACTATTGTGAGGTGATTGATAAAGATGAGCCGTTCTTCGAGAATATAAGTATGGTTTTATCAATTGGTTCATGTTCACCTTGATTTATCAAAATATGGAACAAAACTCGTAGGTATATTCGTGGGAGACGAATTTATCTATTACCGTAGACTTTTCCATGTGAGACAGATTGGTTTATTAAAGTCTTCGACTTTGGGTCATATCAACTCTTAGATGTGGGTGAGATCATCTAAGGGAATCAAGTACGTGGTATCCTGCTGGGATCAGAGGCGTAGGAGCATAAATGTACCTTGGATCAGTGTGAGATTTATTAGGGTTCAACTACAGTCCAGACCGAAATTAGATTGAATTAGGCTAGTGCCTGTAGCGGCTTAATACAGTGTATGTTTAATCTGGACTAGGTCAAGGGTTTTTATGCATTTGTGGTTTCCTCGTTAACAAAATTCTGGTGTCTGTGTTATTTCATTTTCCGCATTATATTGTTTATCTTTATAATTGAAATAATACAGGTTGTGCGTTGAAGTTCAATCAATTAGAATATACAACCATTGGTTGTTAATTTACATTGATTGATACTTGGATATTGGTATTTGGTACCATTCAAGTTATTCCTTGTATTTGATTAAAAACTCGTTGATTTCTATTAGCTTGAGTAAATCAAAACAAGAGAGAGATAATAACTCCTTGAGATATTTTTATCTAGATTGAGTCTGACTGTCTAGTTGATTCTCTATAAAGTAACTCGGAGTTAGTCCATACAGATTTCTAAGAGAAATATTGAGTGTGGTTGTTAGACCCCCGTTTTTTCAATGTGTTCCGTTGTGCTCAGGGTGCCAATTTTCCCACATGAACGCCAACCTCTTGATAGACCCTCCGGTAGTTAGTATCGTTGAACTCTAGTTTCTCTTCCCCATCTTTATCCATATTCTCATTTTCATGACCAACTGTTGGCGTTAAGTGCTTCTTCAGTGGCCCTGCTTCATCTACTATTCCTTATTTCAATTCTTGGTCCATATCCCTCTCTGATCCCTCTAACTGCATACCAACAAACTCCACATCTTTTTCGGATACAGTTGGCTCATTGGTAATTTAAAAGAAAGATAGTTATCTTCGCACAAGAAAAGTTTGCCAATATATTTAAAGTTGACGGGTTCCCATCCTCAATTGGAAGAATAAAACTTTTACGGAGATTAAAGTCGAAGGGTGTCCAAAGCTAAATCCGTCAAATTAACTGAGTTAACTCAGATTAAAATTTCTTCATCCAATTTTTAACTTCTATTCATGATTAGTTGTTTTATTTTTCAATATGTTGGTCCTTTTATCTTCTTCGAGTTATTTCAATGTCGGTTACGAATTGAACTTTATTGGTCTCTGATTCATTTATGAATAACAAAAGATTTTTCTTTCTTTTTGATTAGGTTTTAGTTTCTTTTTTCTTTCCTGTGAAACTGTTTTCTTTCTCTACTTCTTTTCTCTAATGAATTTCTAAATCTTTTTGAAGGGTCTTACTTTCGTTTGAAATGGTAGGCATCTAATTTTGGACTTTTGTTTGGTTCTATCTCCTTCTGTAAACTATATTGTTGCAGCCAAAGATAGTATTGAGTTCATCTTCGACAGCAGTATTGCAAGCCATCAATGAAAAGATGGTTTCTATCAGTAGTATAGTTCAGATCATGTGTATGATCAAAATGATGGCAGTGAGTTTATCAATTTTTTTGCAAGTCGGGAGCGATTTCATCTAGTTTGACTTGGAAAGGTCATTAAGAGAGCAATTACTCCAAAATTTGAATTATCGAAATACAAACTTCCCCCGTATAAAATTGTGTGATTGGAGGAGATGCAGGTTTTTATTATCTACTCTGGAGTTGACTAATTTTATGATTCTTCATAGATATCTTTTTGCATATAGGAAGAATATTTTCTTTACTAAAATACCTCAAAATAGTTATAACCATATAACTATTTTTAGTTATTCCGGATACAATTCTCTATATTGTATCAAGAAGACATCAAGACTCATTCTTATACCTACTTCTGAAGGAATATCTCAAATCTTAAAGTGTTGTGAAATGGCTTTTTCTTCTTATACTCAAGTCTTGAATATAACTTCACCAATGCAAAAAACTAAGATCGGAGATTTCAGTTCAAAACAATTGAGAATTTCAGTTGGTTCTACTAGAGCTCTTGCAAATGCTACAAAAGGATGGAGTAATACCCTTTTTAGGTAAGCTTCATTCAACAGATACAGTCGAGACAGATGATATGAGGAAAGAAATCAAGATGATATGGAAACACTATAAAATTAAAGAATTTAGTGCTATGGATAGGAATATTTTCCTCTTCAAGTTTGCATCTAATGAAGTTTTGGAAGCAGTTCTCAAGAAAGGTCCTTGGAATGTAAAGAAATGTCATCTAAACCTCGTTAAGTATGATCATTAAATACCGATCCAAGAGCATGACTTCTCTCACCAAGAATGGAATGTTCAGTTTCAAAATATTCTGCTAGAATATCATTCTGTATCTGTAATTGATGAAGCTATGATAGAATTGGGGAATAAGATCTGGACTAAGCCGGAAGATTGTCGTCTTAGGTTTGGCTCTATGATTACCGCGAGAATTAAAATTGATCTGAAGAAACCAATGTTCAGAGGAGGTTGGTGGAACATGGCATCAGGAGGAGTGACTTGGATCATATATCACTGGCTAAGGCAACCACATCTTATTTGTCAATATTGTTTTACTATTGATCATAATGATGAGAAATGTGAAAATACTGCCTTGGATTTAAAGATAAGGAGATACACCAATGAAGAATATGTTTCTTACTGTCATAATCTTGCCAAAGCATATGGTGTAGAAATTATAAAAGATCTTGATCAGTTGCTGAACAATATATGTGTAGCTAGTCAAAAACAACTTGAAGAAAAAGAAAAAGCAGAAGAGCAAGAAGCAACTAGGAAGTTGAAGAGATCAATGAGTGAAAATCAGGAGGAGAAGATTATTTCTGTTGTTGTTCTTAGTCATGTGTTTCATTACAATGATATTAACAAACGCATTATTGGTCATAATACTTGTGGTACTGATAGAATGGATACTTTTGATGGTATGGAGCATGACTTGGCTAAGAAAAGAGATCCAAATGCAAAAGAGTACTCCCATGAAATGTTGGAAGGCACTGCTACTGAGGTAACTATCTCAACTACTTCTTTAAAGGAATATTTTACTATTTATTGTCATTGCAATTTTTATTTTTCAACCATGAAAATTTAGCTTGGAATGTCCAGGGTTTAGAAAACAAAATCACTAGAGATCTG
Source organism: Papaver bracteatum (assembly GCA_023529315.1). Taxonomy (NCBI): domain Eukaryota; kingdom Viridiplantae; phylum Streptophyta; class Magnoliopsida; order Ranunculales; family Papaveraceae; genus Papaver; species Papaver bracteatum. Next base: position 527,938 of record JAJJWX010000125.1, read on the forward strand.
TAGGACCAGAATATCACCACAGCAATATTCTGACGAGATTAACAACATTTCTGCGAGCGTCACAGCGAATTCTCCAACAACACTTTGCATCACAAAATAATGACATAACAGTTGACGATTGAAGAAACACAAAAAAAAAACATGATTGACTAGCGATGGTTACGATGCTTGCGAGAAGGAATAGTATAGATGCTGCGATAATATCGCAAGAGATATCCGAAATTAGAGGACAGCTTAGCTGTCACCCATTATGTAATTTCCTATAAATAGAGATCCAATAGATTCAGGAAGGGAGGATGTATTTTTGAGAGTTGAGAGAGTTTTGAGGAGAGAGACAATTTTAGGAGAGAGAGAAATATTTTGCAGAGAGATTTTTAAAGAGAGAAAATATATTTTTCTTTATCATCTTCTTCCCCAAAACTAGATCTAGAACTCCATTAATGGAGATTATCAATGTAAATCAAATGTAAAATTAAACAATCATAGTGAAGAATCATGGATGTAGATCAAATTGATCGAACCATGTAAAAATCCGTGTGTTTATTTACAATTTTTAGAATTTTAATCATACTTTTAATATCAAATTAGTTTAGATCGAGAGATTATTATCAAGATATTACAAGGGGTGTGTTGTGGGAAATCCTGCAACTACATTTTGGCGCTAGAAACAGGGAATCAAGCTAAAAAATCTCTAATTACAACTTTGAAGATTTGAAGGAATTGAAGAAATGGCTGGAAGAAGAAGAAGAAATACATTAGAACCACCAACAACTTTGAGGAGGAGTAAAAGACTTGCAGGTGGAGAAACAAATGAAGTAGGAGAATCTTCAAGTGTAAGAACAAGAAGAAATAGAACAAGGATTGAAGGAGAAAATCAAATTCCACAACCAAATCAACAAACACCAATACAAAATAGAAGTGTGGATTATGATAGGGTGAGTGTGCATACTTGGAGATCGGATTCGATGGAAGAAGAAGAAAATCGACAATTAAGGAACAAAAGCAGAGAAAAGAAAGTACAATCAGAATGAAAACCAGCCAAATCCTTTATCAACAATCAGTCTCCAGGGGACATCTCTCTTCTCTATCTATTTAATTTTATTATTAAAAATTTAATTCTGGAGAATCAAATTTTGAAAAAGCTTTTAAAAAACTTTGTTTTTTCTTCGATGATGGTTTGTTTTTCTTTCAAAAGCTTCAGTTCAAAACAAATTTTAATTGCATATTTAGTATCAGTATATCATCATTTACTAATCAATTTGCAACGAGCAGAAAAGACTAGTTCCATGTTATTCCAGAAAAGTCCACATCTGAGAAGAAGATATGAGAACAACTTCTGGGAAGTTTACCGCACCAACACACAAAACAGCCAGCAGAGACTGTTCAATAAGTATCTACGTAGACAATAGTTCTAGAGAGAACAAAACAATTAGTTAAAATGCACTGTCACGGGACTAGTTTATGTTATTAGTTCCTGCTAGGAGAAGAAAAATAGGTAAGACAATCCTACGGATGCAAACGAAGTAAACATTATTACAGCCCAAAGTGGACTCAACTCAACAACAATAAGGAAAGTATCAACAGCTCAACAACGAAAATAAGTTCATCTTTAAAAACAGATCCAGTAAGAAGAAAGTGATAAAAGCCATAGGCAAGTGCAGATGGGACGTGCTTAGTAAGCAAATACAAATTTTAGGCTAGGAGCTTTCTTAACCTACTAAGGATCCACAACAAATTCAAAGAGTGATCATTAAACCCAAACGCAAGAAGGAATACGAATAGAATATAGCAGCTAAACCCATTCTACTCAAATAGTTCACACTACGCACGCTAAGTGAAGAACAACACCTTAGGTTCCAATGAAGGTCAACCAACATCAAATTTCCATGGGATAAAACTATTCTTCCAGCTTAACGCGGGGTAGTAGCATCCAACGAAGGGCGGTAATGATGAAAATGCAATGTCTAGATAGTAATCAACGAAGTTTTCATCCAGCGATTAGCAATGACAAGATAGCAGCTTGAGCGAAGAAGAAAGTGCAATTGTCACGATACTCCTGATGAGTTAGCACAGAAGGGAGGTATTTGCGGCACTCGCGAGACACACCCAATCACGAGAAACAAAACTAAAAGATTGATTGAGGCAAAACTAGAAAATCTAGTAAAGGGTTGTAGCAGCAAATTTGGATTTGAAGATCAACTCATGGGATTCATGTCACAGCTTAGATAAAATACAATCTGAGGGTTTGGCGAAGTTTAGAGAGAAATATGGCTTGCCTGAGACACAAATTGGATATATTACAGATGTTTGATTACAGAACATCGAATGCAGTTGAATCTGAGTTGGAAAGGCTTCATCAATGTGCAGAGCAGGAGTTACACAAATATTTAATAAATGATGCAGTAGTTGACATGATCAGTACCCAAGCAAAACAACTTAACCTGACCAGTCCTGCCAACTTAAGAAGGAGCAAAATGAGTTTTTGCTATTCAACACACTGTGCGAGCAACTCGCAAAATGATTTTTGCGAGCAACTACAAAACGAAATAAGGAAGCAAAAAACCGAAACAGATGGTTCGAAGGAGAAGATGCAGAAACAAAAAAATTAGCTCCCGCGAAGAAATTATACAGCTGAGACGGGCGGAATATATTGCATACTGAATACGGATTCAAAGCTTCTCTAGAGAGATGCAGCAAAAATGATGAAGGAAAGACTATCAAATTGACAACATCAAGGGGGTATGATGGAATGTTAGCAAATACTCTTAAAAGGACAACAATAGGGAATACGTTTTTGCGAAATTTAACAGCAGAAAAATGGAATGAAGAGAACTCAAATAGTGCAAATATTTGTCAACAAATATAAGGGGGAATCTAAAGTTGAAGGAAGTAGTAGACGCGTCACAGCAAAGAAGAAGAGGAGGTGTGGACTATAGTTCAAGTTAGTTCAACATCATAAGATGATATATTCCTAACCATGCAGTAAAGAACGAAGTGACTTGCGAAATACACAGCGAGCAACAAGATATATAGCGAGTAGCAAGAATAGCTGGTCACCAGCAACTACGAAGAAATACGAAAAATTGATGAGGCAACTAAGGAGGAAGAATTTGTGTGAAGTCAGAAACCAGTAAAGAAGTTTAACGTACTTATTTATTATTGAAGGAAAAGGTTATGTAGGACCAAAGTAGATTGCGATGTTCTCGTCAGCAAAGAAGATTACGTACAAAATGTAATCTGTAGATTACTTATTTAGTATAAAATTTTGTTTACGTACAAAAGCTGTAGGACAAGCAAAGAAGATTAATAATTATAATCAAACTCAAGATTATAATGGGAGCAAATGTTAGAGGAGCTTATGGATTACAAAGGAATAAGAAGATAATACCAGCAAGGGAATAAAATACCAGCAAGGGAATAAAATACCAGCGAAGAAAATAAGTTACAGGGAGAAAAGGAATTTCAAAATAAGAAATTCATGGGCAGAGTTAGTTGAAATTACAAAGGCAGTAACAAGATGATAAATTGTGCGAAGCTTACTGGATCAACACAAACATGAATTTGCACAATTGGTATGGGAGATAGATTACAAGTATAAGATCGCGGGTTCAAGTCTTCTCCATCGCAAAGAATTTTTTTCTTTGAAATGTTTATGTTACATACATTTACCTTGCTACGAGAATGAAGACCTTAAAGATATTTGTGTAACTCGCAAAGTGTATACTTCTTCCCAAATACCAGCGTGAAGAAGAGATGAGTAGCAGACAAGCCCAATTCGTCCAAGCCCATTAAAGTTCATCCAATAGTAAAGAAAATATCAAGAATCTTTGATTATTTCGCAAAGTCTTCTCACAAAGAAGAAAGTTGATGATTACTTTGCAAGTTAATTTCACAAGAGAAGGGTTAGAACGATTGGAATGATGCGAGAGACAAGTCAAGAGTTCATTTCTCATTCCTTCTCATCTCGCAAGCAAATCATATACTTCGCGAGAAACAGCAGCAATAGAAAATCGCAAGAAAGCTAAGTACCACTTCCTTGAATATTTTACTTATAGAAAATGAAATTTTTTGATTTATTTTACAAAAAGCGATACTATCGCAATATTTCAAAGTGCATTTCTAAGATTTTTAATATTTCAAAAGATTTCAAAAATTTGATTTACCAAAAGCGATATAATCGCAAGATTTCTAAAAATTCAAAGATTTCAAAATATTTCAAAGATTTTTTAATTTGATTGACAAACAGCGATACAATCGCAAGATTTCAAAAATTTCAAAAAATTATAAAAAATGAGATAATCGCAAAAAATTTAAAGATCGCAAAATTTTTCAAAGATTATAGAAAGTGAAATTGTCGCAAAGATTTCTAAGATTTCAAAAAAAATTGATTTATTTTACAAAGAGCGATACAATCGCAAGACCTCAAAGATTTCAAACTTTAAAAAAAAAATCGATTTATATATTTCTCTAGATTATTTCTTTTATAGAAAAATATTTTTGATTTAACAAAGCGAAACAATCGCAAGATTTAAAAGCAGATTTCTAAGATTTCAAAAGATTTTAAAGAATATTTACTTCCAATATGATGTTATGAGAATAAAAGAAGAAATGACAGAAATGAAAGACTGAATGAAAGAATAGAAAAACGCGAAGCTATCGCGAGAAACGCGAATACAATTTCGCAGAGACATAAGAATGGGACGAACCTTTATGGCGTGCACCCTAGTTCGCGAATAAAATTTCGCAAGAGGTAAATGTAAGACCTAATAGCGCGTAATAAAGGGGGTATCTCTTGACATGACTCAGCGATAAGGTTATACCGCTGCTGGAACCTGAGTCATGCAGATGTTGGGGTTAAAGAAAACCTATCCGAGAGGGATCTTGGATTTCCAACTATATAAGGTTATACCCTGGTTGGACGACTAAGGACCTCTTCTAAGAAGTGCAGAGTATGACCAAGGCGCCGAGGTACACGGTTGATCCAAGAGTGACCGGGACGGACGAACCTATCCTGGCCATTCTTGGTAACTCTTGGCTATGATGCACTTGGCCTGAAGAAAACCCACTTAGGGTGCAGTCTTGTAACTATAAGCCATATAGGCATAAAGGACAAGAGGCTGCGAAAACAACTGGTTGTTGGTAAATCTGGATGGGAGGAGCTAGTCTTGTATGGCCGATGTGCCCTCCTTGAAGGGGAAACCAGGGGGAGATAAGGGCGGCACCCTCCATTAGGGAGATGATAAGTGTCTTAAGACGGCAATGTCACGGGGCTTTATGATCGCAAGAACATTTAGGCCTGTCATATTGTCGCGTGACATAAATTATATAGAGGCAACAAGCCATAAAAGATATGTTTAGATGAGATCAATGGGTTTTTACATGAAAATGTAAAGACGTCGTGCGATGAAATCGCACGACGACAATGTCATGAGGCTTTGATCTCGCGAGGGAACTTAGACTTGTCATATTGTCGCAATACAATCAAGAGATAATGATAAGGCAAGATCAATGGGTCAATACATGCAAATGTAAAGACGTCCTGCGATTTTGTCACAAAAAGAAAAATTGGCAAAATAAGACCAATAGAATAATCTCAAACATTAATTATTTTCTTTTAAGAATGCAGGAAAGATTTGCTCATCGCAAAAGAGATAGCAAGTACTATCAGAATCTCTCAGAAGTATTGTTCATAATTTCTCAGAAGTATTATTCAGAGTCTCTCAAGAGGATTGTCTACAATCTCGCAGCAATATTCATCGCAATACTATTCAGAACTATTCATCGCGGAACTATTCATTGTGGCACTATTCAGTACTATTCATCGCGGAACTATTTATCACGGTACTATTCATAATTTCGCAGAAACATTCAGGAATTTGCAAACTCATTCAGCATCTCGCAGACTATTTCAGAATTTCACAGGAGAAGTCATTATTTCGCAGAATGAGGCAGAGGAAATTCGTTCATTTAACATTTTCTCAAGGATTCTTCCTTCATAGATAAAGAACAGAGACAACTATGGATTACCAAGAAGACATTTTATGTGCTTTATCTTCTCGGAAAGAATCATTTCCAAAATGGACAAGAATTTTCACCAGATATGAAGTGATAATTTCATATGAACAGAGGCAATATTTATGATTTTCATTCAAGGACGGATACTTCTTATATTTTGAGGATTGAGTACTTCTTATATCTCTTCAAGGATACTTCATACTTCGAATACTTCAAGAGTTAATACTTCTTATTTACTTAGCAAAGATATGGAACTTCACAAAAGAATAGAGGCAAGTACGTAATTTTCAAGTCTAGTATTCTTTCGCTCATTCCTTCATCAACAAAAATCAAAGACTACAACAACATCAGATTTTTTCTTAAAGATTACTTTTCAAGCAATATTCAAGAAAAAAGAGGCAAGATGTAGGACCAGAATATCGCCACAGAAATATTCTGACGAGATTAACAACATTTTTGCGAGCGTCACAACGAATTCTCCAACAACACTTTGCGTCACAAAATAATGACATAACAGTTGACGATTGAAGAAACACAAAAAGAACATGATTGACTAGCGATGGTTACGATGCTTGCGAGAAGGATTAGTATAGCTACTGCGATAATATCGCAAGAGATATTCGAAATTAGAGGACAGCTTAGCTGTCACCCATTATGTAATTTCCTATAAATAGAGATCCAATAGATTCAGGAAGGGAGGATGTATTTTTGAGAGTTGAGAGAGTTTTGAGGAGAGAGAAAATTTTAGGAGAGAGAGAAATATTTTGCAGAGAGATTTTTAGAGAGAGAAAATGTATTTTTCTTTATCATCTTCTTCCCCAAAACTAGATCTAGAACTCCATTAATGGAGATTATCAATGTAAATCAAATGTAAAATTAAACAATCATAGTGAAGAATCATGGATGTAGATCAAATTGATCGAACCATGTAAAAATACGTGTGTCTATTTACAATTTTTACAATTTTAAGCATACTTTTAATATCAAATTAGTTTAGATCAAGAGATTATTATCAAGATATTACAAGGGGTGTGTTGTGGGAAATCCTGCAACTACAAGATCAACTTTTTCTTTTGGTTAAGAAACAATCTCCAGATTTCCTTTTTCTTTCTGAAACTAAAATTGATAGTAATACAATGTTGGCTATAGCAAACTCCCTTAACTATAGGAATCATATTCATATAGATAGGGTTGGTTTTGCTGATGGACTTCTTCTTATGTGGAAGGATGGTATACATTGTGAAATTCAAAATGTCTCAAACAATATGATTCATGTAGTTTCTAAACATGAACCTGGAAAACCTGATGTTTTCATTACATTTATGTATGGTTCTACTTATTTTGATAAGAAAAAAGAGCAATGGGATATTATGATGGAAATAAGAGAAAATATTTTACAACCTTGGTTAGTAATAGGTGATCTTAATTTTCATCTGCATGATCCTTCATAAGCTTCTAGTTTCTCCATTGAGGATAGGTTTGTTCAGGAAAAAGTGAACTCTTGTGGTCTTATAGATCTTGGCTATACTGGTAAGAATTTCACTTGGTCAAGTAATAATTTTGGTACTGGAACTAGGAAATCCATAATAGATATGGCACTAGGTAATAATCATTGGTGTAATTACTATCCTGAGACTAAGCTTTTACAGTTGGTTCAAGCTAGTTCAGACCACTGTCTTATTCTATTAGTTCCAACTGAGATAAATAGGAATACCCGGAGGCCATTTAAATTTTTAGCTATGTGGATGAAACATTTTTCTTTTAAGAATCAAATTAATATAGCTTGGAAATCTGATGTACTGGTTATGCTTCCTTTAAACTTACTAGTAAACATCATAATATTAGGAAAAGGTTAGCTCATTGTAATAAAATTAAATTCATAGATATATATATAGAAATATCAATAACTTACAGCACCAGCTTGAAATTGTCCAAAATGAGCAATTTTCTGTTTCACAACATGATAAGGTAGTGTCCCTCACTAGGAGTCTTGATGACTGGTTCAACATTAAGACTGAGTTTTATAAACAAAAATCAGGTGATGTTTTTATAAATAAAATGGATCATAACACTAATTACTTTCATACTTTGGCTAATAGAAGGATGATTAAGAAAAATATTGATTGCTTATGTGATGATAATGGTGTTTGGTTTAATGATAGTAAAGATATTGCCATTATGCTTGTTGAACACTTTGCTAAGTTTAGTACAACCTCTAATCCTAGTTTGACTGGAAATATTTTTGAAATCATTCCTACAATAATAAATGAACAGGATAATATGCATCTTAATAGAACTCCTACAGGTGATGAAATATTTCAAACTGTGAAGAAAATGTCTCCATGGAGTTCTCCTGGACCAGATGGGTTCTAAGTTAGATTCTATCATTACAATTGGGATATTGTTGGTAATGATGTCACCAATGCTGTGCAAGGATTTTTTGAATCAGGTTTTATGCCTACTGAATTCAATAAAACTTATCTTAATTAAATTCCTAAATGTGATAATGCAATTAGGCATGTTGACTTTAGACCTATAGGACTTTGCAATACTGTTTACAAAATTATTTCTAAGATACTTGCTGATAGAATTAAACCTCATTTAAAGAATCTAATCTCACCTTACCAAGCTGCTTTTGTGCCAGGAAGGGATATTCATGACAATATTATTATTGCTCATGAAATGATCCATACTATGAAACATAAAGAAGGTCACAGTGGTACCATGGCTTTAAAACTTGACCTCTCTAAGGCCTTTGACAGAATTGAATGGAGTTTTCTTTTCAAGGAGTTCTTAAAGAATTTTGTTTTGATGATAAGTTTTGTGGTTATATTAATCAATGCATTTCTACCACTAATATATCTGTCTTATTGAATGGTTCTCCTACTCATGCTTACTCTCATTCTAGAGATGTTAGACAAGGTGATCCTTTATAACCTTATCTTTTCATATTATGCATGGAATACCTTTCTAGACTATTGTTGAATGCAGAGACTGATCATCTTATTTCAGGTGTAAAAGCAGTTACAAATGATCCAGGTATTACTCATCTAATATTTGCTGATGATATTCTTATCTTTGCAAAAGCAAACATGCATAATATTCATGGTATTATGGAAGTGCTTGATTTGTTTGGTAAAGTTTCTGGTCAGGTGCTTAATCTTGATAAATCTAGTGTTTACTTTAGTCATAATCTTAGTCCCAGTACTAGAGATATTCTAGCTAGTGAACTTAAAATGACAGAAATGAAAGACATAGATAAATACTTAGGTGTTTCTCTTTTGATAGGAAGAGATAAAACTAAAGCCTTTAAACCTATGATGCAATCCTTTGACACTAGACTCAAAACTTGGAAAGGGAAAACTATGAATCAATCTGCTAGATCTACAATGGTAAAGCATGTTTGAAATGCTATACCAACTTATACTATGAGTTGTTTTAGAATTCCTAACACTATGATTGAACAGATGGACTCCATACAAAAATATTTTTGGTAGGGTCATAGGTTTGAACAAGCTTAGTATTCCTAAAGCTTTAGGTGGTCTTGGTTTTAGAAACTTGGAGCATTTTAATTCTGCCCTTTTAACTAAAATAGCTTGGAAAGCCTGCAGTGAGGAAAACTCTCTTTGTATGCAGGCTGTTAGAGCAAAATATGGTACAAAATGTAGATTACTGCATTTAGATAAGTTGAAAGAGGAAAGTTCTTGTTTATGGAAGAGCATTTACTCTGGAATTGAGATTGTGCAACAATATTCGATATGGAACAAAAATAAACATTTGGCTAGATAATTGGATTATTGGATTTAATAATCCACCTATCCCAATCATCGGTCTTTCTAGCATTACTGCTTTTAATCTTGATTGTGATCTTTTTCTCCCTAATACTAGAACTTGGAATGAACAACTAATTCAATCTATGTTTAACCATGAAACTGCTACTGCTATTCTCAATATGAATGTTCCTACAACTGGTGAGGACTATCTTATTTGGAAACCAGATAGTCATGTTCATAACACTATTGTGGGTGATACTATTCCAAAAATAGTTTGGAAGACACTTTGGCATGTTAAAGTCCCTCACAGGGTACAACTCTTTGTTTGGAAATGCTTAAAAGATATTGTTCATGTGAGAGATAAGATCTCAAGATATAAACATGAAGTGGAACCTTATTGTGCTTTGTGTAATCATAGTGTTGAAACTATGAGTCATCTGCTGTCTGAATGAAACTATTCTAAAGGGATATGGAATGCTTTAAACATTGATATATCTTCTATCAGTCAGAATTTTGTTTCTTTTCAGGCTTGGGTTATATCCTGGTTCTCTACAGGTAACAATGGAGATTTCAATGTACTCAAATATATGTGTATAGTTTGTGGTACATATGGAAAGGTCGTTGTAATTTAATTTTTCAAGACATTAAACCTAATGTACAAAGTACAATGACCAGAATTTACAACTTGTTTCAGCAATGAAATTTTGCTGCTGCATCTACTACTATGTCTAGAAATAACACTATCTTTCTAAAGAAATGGATTCCACCAGATGAAGGATTTATTAAAATCAATATTGATGCTTCTTACATTTTTGAGACAAAAAAGGGTAGTATTGGTCTAATAGGTCGAGATTCTGCGGGTAATGCCTTAGGAGCTAAAGGCTGGAATATGGAGGAATAAGTGAAAGCTGAGGTTGGACCTGAACACTTTGAATGCAAATCTTTGGTCAAGGCAGTGGAATGGATGGAAGAGTATGGTCACAATAAAATCATTTTTGAAATGGACTGTCAGAATGTGGTGAATTCGATCTGCAGAGATAACTCTCAAGTTCACTGGACGAACAATCGTTTCATTCTTTCAGTTAAGAACAAGTTTTTAAATAAAGATCTTTGGTTTTGTAAGGCAATTCATAGACAAGCGAATAGTGTAGTCATGCTCTAGCTAGAAAGGCAAGAGTAGATGCACAAATCTTTTATTTTCATTCTATTTATCCTCTAGATATCATTAAATGGATTGAGGAAGACTATGTAAGCTATTCCAATGTTTAAGCAATAAAATCTCTTTTAGTATCAAAAAAAAAAAAAATCAACGGGTTCCCATCCTCATTTCCATACCTTAAACATGTTTCACATGTATCAGCTTTTGTGGAAAGTCTTTCACTTGTTCTATAGCAGACGACACTCAGTACCTTGTCAAGTATATCAGACATGATTAATTCATATAGTATATTTTGCTGCATAAGTTTTAGCGCTAATGTGCTCTTAGAATCTCACATGTTGGTCGGTGATACTTGCATAATTGAATCCTTTAACCAGGTATACCAAAAAAAATCAGTTTCTTTACTGAACTGATGCATAGCCATGCCTAAAAAAAATCTGGAATACTTTTTATGTGCTTAGAAATCTAGCAAACTATTAGATGGTTTGGTCGATCACTTTTTATTACAATCATGATGATGTTCTGTTTTGATTTATTCTTGCACAATTGTCTCCTTTTTACTATGCTTTTTATATAGATATTCAGAGTCATAAACGACGATATAACCATAAGGTGGTGGTGGTATTCCTCCAAATACAGATCAGATTAATCGGTAAACGACATGAATGTATATGGCTTTTAATGGCAAGTTGATCAAAACTCCTTTGTTACTACCAGTTTTGTTACTTGGCACATCTGGAAGGCCAGATGTTCTAAAAACTTTGAGAACACACAGATTGTTGAAATCAATATAGCTGAGAGTATTGTTAACCATTTGCAGGATTGGCATAATACTTTAAATATTACTAATACTATAAGTATAAATGTTACTTCTGGCAGTCATACTTGGAATCCCCCTGCAACTAATGTGGAAAAGATAAATTTTGATGCTTCCTTTATTGATAATTCCATAAACTCTGGCATTGTACTAATTGTAAGAAACTCTACAGGAATCTGCAATGGTGTGCGATGTACCCCAGTCAAAGCAATTGATGCAGAACAAGCAGAGGCATTGGGAGCGTTGGAAGCGGTACTATGGGCTAAAGATAAGGGAATTAGAAGGGTTCATCTAGAGGGGGACTGTGTGAATGTGTAGAATGGATCAATACTCTGATCCTAAGTGACCTGAACAATGTTTCAAAGAGATAAAGATAAAAGAAGAGGAAGAAAAAAACTTTTTTATGTATATTCAGATCTCTCACCCATTTTATCAACCTCTTCCAACAAATTTCCTTCAATCCCTTTAGATTATATCTTTCGTTTCCAATCCCCTTTTTATTTTTTATCCTCTTCCTGATGAACTAATTCTACATTTCTGATTCTCCCCGGAAGCATCCATCACCGGAGTACCACGGCAGGTAAGTTAAATAAATTTAGTTTGTTTCCGTTCCTTCTAAATTTCTTCTGGTGTATCTACAGGTATTACTCTTGGCACCCCCAGCTCTTTCTTGTCTTTGCTGATCCCGCTTTAATTCCCCTGCTTCTAGTCTTTTTGCTAAACCTTATCCCCTGCCTGTCAGAGGCTGTCTTCCTCCCCCCTTTTGTCGTGTCGCCATCTGAGCTACTGTTATTCTTTTCTATCTTCTCCTTATCACGCCCCCCCGCGCGCGTTTTCCTCTTTTTTTTATGCTTTCAACCTATTCAAAAAATGGTTAACTAGACATTGGTTAGTTGAATTCATGGCTAGACTGTGTTCGAAAACTTTCAACCTATTCAAAAAATCATCTACCAGTTTGCACAAACTAAACTGTACTACCATGAACATCACCTCTTCCCAAACATCAAAGGACTCTCATGAATCGGAAATGGTCGATAAAATGAACACACAACTTTCGATTACTAGATCCCTGAAACTAAACTCAGAAACTGTCTCCAGGTGCAGGAACAACACGGATTGTATGGTTGTAGCTAGGATCTTCTGTCCTTTCAAGCTGAATATCAAGAAAATGATGGAAATGCTATAATTTATCTGGGTTTTAGCTTATCAACCGATGGCAACTCTGGTCAGTGACTCAACAGAAACAAACAATAGAACTACAATCTCGCGCTGACACCCAACGAGCTATCCGATACTCTCCTACTAAGTATGATGCTTGGTTATTTGTAGTCAAGGCTTACCAATTTGCAGTCCCTCCGTCAATGATCAATATGATCCTAGTTAACATTTGGGTAAGCTATTTGAATCTCCCTGTGGAATTCTTTGGAGAAGGAATACAAGAGATGATAGCAAACAATATTGGAACTTTCATCACAAAAGAGCTGCCTCAAGACTGTAATCATGCATGACCTTTCATTCGATGCCTAGTTCAAATAGATCTTAATGAGCGCTTCGACCCAATTTTTCAGCTAGTCTTGGGAGAGCATGACTACCTGGATGTAGTGTTGTACTATGAGCCACTGCCAAAGTTCTTTTGTAAAATCTGCAGGATAATTAATCATCCGAAGGAGAAATGCAAACCTCCCAGTGATGACGATTTCCCTAACATCTTGCTAGAACATCAATAACATGAGAAAGTGGACCGGAATTTCGTTAATGAACAGATTTCAAACATTGAATACAGAGCTTCAACATCAACTTCTGCTCAATGGGCTCCTTAGAGAGTGTATGACGCAAGAGATCTGATAAGCTCAGAAATTCTGACAATTACAAACTTGGTGGCCCCTGCAATACCTCCCGGTTTTAGCATGAACATCTCTGATACGGATTAAAACAATGCTTTTATAAGTCCGCAAATGAGCATAACCTCTTTGTGAAGCTCTCACTCTTCAAAGAGACTGTGGGAAGACAACATAGATAATGACTCTAACAAACTCCAGAGGTGGGACATGCCGATTGAAGATAGCGACATCACAAATGGCTCATACAATTATATTCATGGACCACCACAGGACAACAACAACATGATGTGGGCACCTGAATCCAGTTTGGAGGGGCAAAACGCGGTGAATTTTGGAGACATTAACCATCTAGCAATATCTTCATCGGAGGGGCTACCACATATGGCGCCTTTATCAACTTGTCTTGCTATAAGATAAGACCATTCGCTGGAATATACTCCCAGCACTATCAAGGGCAAATCGGTGATACAACAGGAAAGAGATCTTGAACCGGTAACAAATCAAATACCCTCAGAAAATATGGTGAACACAGAAAAAAATCTCCAAATGTTAAACCCTCTCAATGCTTTGGAAGGAGGAGTGAATCTTAAGCTGAACAAAGAGAAAATTCTGAAACTTCTGAGAGGGGGATCCATCGAATTTGGGAATGGATCTAAACAAAGCCCCTCTAATGATCTCTGAAGAAATCACAAACCAGATTTCAGTCATAAATTCCAAGGAAATGGTAATAAATCAGATGAAAAAACCGCAAAACCACAGATGGGAAAAGGGAAATCAAAATATGCAAAGGCTAGAAAGAATCGTTTAGAGGCAGTGGCTCTGAGGAAGAATATTCAAAATCTGATGGGTAGTCAAAAAGCTCAGAAGAAAAACAAAGGAGTAGTAAAAAGAAAATCAAAGCCCAAGGAAGATCAACAACAACATCACGACTGCCTAATCCCTCCTCACCAGTACTATGGCAAACCAGAGATGTAATGCCCCCATAATCCACCGACCTCTTCTCAAAGCCCTCAACTACCTAATTTCTATTTCCACACTCAATACCCCTCTGATAACAGTGCCATTTCCACTTTCAAAGCTCATCCAAAAAATCAGAAAGAAATCTATGTCCCTCCTCTTTTTATCTCTTCCCTTTCAATGTTGTTCCCTGGCCTGAAACAAACCAACCACAAATTCCTTATACTTTCCACTATCCTTCTCAGATAGAAAAGTTTGGGGTTCCAATTGGTGATACTGATAAATCCACTGGAGCGAATGGTGAAGGAATTGGCCAGTCATTGATATTCACAAGTGTTCAGTCATTGAAATTTTTGCTACATTCCTCTCTGAAAGTTTTGATACATTCCTCTCTGAACTTGTTTTCTCTATAGAAGGAACACATTCTGGTACCCTTAACACCAACTTTAAAAACTCTCAAACCCTAAAATCTAAAAAGAACCTAAAAATTACACTCCACTTGACCTCTTTGCTAGATAGTGCTGAATTTGAAGTTGAAATTGAAGTTGTGATGAGTGCCAAATATTGCATATTCATACACCTTTTTATTGGCATTTAACTCATCTTTTGCGCTGTAAAATCTTATATTATCCCAAATTCTGTATATTTACTTTTTTCAAGAATAAATATTTGTACTGATTAATTTTGTGTTTTTAGGTAGTAAATAAAGCTTGGATGAATTGAGAAGCCAAAAGAGCAGAAAGTTGGAGGCTAGCATCTATGGAAGAGTTGCAACCCGCTTGCACATCGGTGACAACCTGTTTACAAACAAATGGGTTTAAACTACCCATGATTCTAGACCCAATCCCATATCCATTTTGAGCCATCAGATTTGATATAACCAATGAGCATCCAACGGCATCTCCAATCAATGCATCAACTCTTGCTGCTCCCGTCTCACACCCTAGCAGCCTATCTTGTCCTTCCAAATCGCACTAAAGACCCAACAAATCCATTTTCCTTGTCCCCAAAAGAGCCACCTCCCCTTCAATCACTCAATCAATTAAGGAAATTAGAATTATGTTCTAATTAAAATAAAAAGAAAAAGCAAGCATCAATTAAGGAGAAGATTGAAGTTTTGAATTGATGTCTCTCTCTCATCTTCGAATCCAAGGAAGGTTGTGTATAAATAGAGGGTGTTGTTGTGTTGAAGAGGCATCCAAGAATAGCTTGTTCATACTAGTTTCTTAATTTCAGTTGTGTTATAATGTTCTTCATGTTCTAGTTTCATTTGCTAGGGTTTAGATGAAGCCGTAACTTATTGTATGTATTCATATCTTGTATATTGTTCCTGAAAGTTTAGAATTGTTTAAAGATATAATTTAATCCAAGTTTGTCAACATCTTTCTCTCACAATGTATGCCATGTATCCATTGTAGTTAGAATATCTCTATGTTGATTATGCTGCAACTCATGTTTAACCAAATATTGATCCTCAGATTAGTTGTGCTTTAATTAGACAGTTAATGCTTTGGAGAAATACTTTAGTTGTGATTAAATTATCCATTGAAGAAACACCTTAGAAACACGGTAGACTTGAATCTGCTGTAAGGACAAGAATAATATTACAAGTTGAATGCATATCATAGGTTAGTGGTGGATTTGAATACCCTAGTATCCATATTCTCAGTATTTTCACCTTGAGTTAATTGCATATTTTAATTCAAATTACTTTCTGTTTAAGTCTTTGCTAATATCTCGTCGTATCGACAAAATCAAACCCCTTTTGGTTACTCTCTGAATCAGTTCTTAGTAAGGATTTAGAATCAACTTCTACACTCTCCAAGTCTCTGTGGTTCGACCTGTGCTTTCCCTGTTTTGCTTTTCGACACTGTGCACTTGCAGTATACATAGTTGTAGGTATCTTTATAAGCCTACCAAGTTGATATAAATCACCTCAGTCTACACTGGCCGTCTCATGAAATGTCGATCAATGTTCTTTCATGGAATACCTAATGAATAGGGAAACCATTCACAGAGACACATCTCTAACCTGGTGAAAGAATACCACCCTGATATCCTTTTCATTTCAGAAACAAAACAACCTAGTAATAGGGTTAATAAGATCCTAAGGAACTTTAATTTCACACATGCTGAAATTGTTAACCCTAAAGGAATCATAGGTACAGCTGGAGGTCTTTCTCTAGCCTGGAATGACAGTATTAAAATTGACATTCTAAGATCTAGTGACAACCAAATCGATGCCATAGTCCATGAGATGGCTTCATCTCACCAGTGGATGTTATCCTATGTCTATGGTAATCCTGAAAAAAACAAAAAGTTAAAGTCTTGGGAACCATTTCTAGACTTAGCTAAGAATATGAGTATCCCTTGGATTATCCTGGGGGACCTAAATTTTGTGCTTTTCTCGGAGGAGAAAAAATGAGGAAATCAGATAGACCAAAATGAGAGTTTTTTCTTTAACTCCCTTTTAAATACTGCAAATTTGATAGACATAGGTTTTGTAGGCTATCCTTTCACCTGGTCTAACAAGAGAACTGGAAACCAAATCATTGAAGCGAGACTAGATAAAGCACTCTTGAATGACCTTTGGCTAAATTGCATCCCCTCTGCAAATCTTCACCATCTTCCACCAATTGCTTCTGAGTACATCCCCATTCTTCTAAAAACTTCCCCAATATGGAAAGATGGGTCTAAACCCTTTAATTTTTTTGGTTTTTTCCTTGAAGACCCAAAATTCTTTGAAGTTATATAACTTGCCTGGAACATAGAAATACATGGAACTCATGCGTTTGCTCTGATGAGCAAACTGAAAAATGTCAAAAATTTGGTCAAAAAATGGAATAAGGATTATTTTGGTAAACATTCAGCACCACATAAAGAAAACAACAAAAAGTATTGAGTATGCTAAGAACAATCGGAAATTACCAGAAAACTCCCAAACACTTATTCACCTATATTCTAAACTAGTACAACCGTTGCCACAGTGGGAGGGCCGACCGAAGAAGAATCTGAAGATGGCGACTACTTTCACATCCGTTTCAGCAAAAATGATCTTTTCTCTCCGTTTCGGAAAAAGTGATACTTTCGCCCCGTTTCAGAAAAAGTGATACTTTCGCCCCGTTTAGGGAAAAGTGATGCTTTTGCCCCGTTTCAGAAAAAGTGATACTTTTTCTGGAACGGAGCGAAAGTATCACTTTTCCCAAAATGGGGCGAAAGTATCACTTTTCCCAAAACGGGGCGAAAGTATCACTTTTTCCCGAAACGGGGAGAAAGTATCACTTTTCCTAAAACGGAATGTGAAAGTTTTTTCTGAAACGGAAAATCAGTCGATCCATAAACCAAAATATGGTTACATGATGTGTCAAGTTCGATCCATAAACCAAAATATGGTTACATGATGTGTTATGTATCCTTTGTGGTGGTTTGTATAATGGTTATGCATTTAATTTTCGAGAATTGTGCCTAAAATGAAAGTATCACTTTTCTTGAAAAGGAGGGAGTACACTGTTTTATTAGTTGCAACAGAAAATTAGTTGATGCATAAACCAAAATATGGTTACATAAAGTATTATGTATCCTTTATGGTGGTTTGTAAAATGAATATACATTTAATTTTCTAAAATTATGCCTAAAATGATAAATACCTCCGAATATTTCGTAAAAACTCAAAATTTGATATTGTTGTCTGTGCTCGTTGGAAAGGTTTTTTTATTAGCTTTCCAACGAGATAAAATTTGTAAAATTCCAAGGCACGGATTTTTAGATATGTTATATTAAAGTTTGCATTCCAATTATACCCCTTAAAAAAATACCTGGCGAGATTGGGGTATACCCAGATTAATTGGGGTATACCCAAATTTAAATGGACATGTGCACTTATTAAGGGGAGGCCAAAATGTGGTAAAGTTACTTTAATACCCCTATACTAATTAACCTAAAACTAAACCCTAAACTTAAAAACTAAAAACTGATTAATCTTCCTCTAATCCTTCTTCTTTAATCCCTCTCCTCTTCTCTTTCATTTCAAAAACCTAAAATCAATCAAAATTTTGAATTTTGAATTTCTACAAAAAGTGGTTGATTCTAAACGATCCGGTAGCAAGAGAGATTCAACAAGTAACATTAGAAGACCCAAATCGGAAGCAAAAGGTAAGGAAAAAGTTGGAAGTAGCAAACCCGAAAATCCAATCCGTGAGAATGTTGAAAAAAAACCTTTGCCGGTGAAAAAAATATTGTAAGTGATTTATAAACTCAAACCCATTATTGTTTTGCGTTATATGATTGCTAGTTTAGGTTAGAAACCGAAAATTATAATTTTCATGTTTTTGGCCGGCAAGGTCGATAGTTGAACAACATGCCGACCAATAAACAGTCGGCATAGTCGCAGGATGAATAACCTGCCGACTTTTTATCAGAGCCATGGCGACTGCTGGACAATAACCAGTAGCCGTAGGTATACTAACAAACACCGCAGGCTAATTTGTAGACGGCATTGTATTGTACTTGGACCTTGCCGACTGTAGGCATCAGAAACTTGATATTTTTTAAGTTATAGCCGGCAGCATTATTTAATACAACCATGCCGGCTGTGTTTTGATCGGCTAGGTGAATGGTTATTACCATGCCGGGCATATATTGGTCGGCAGTTTATATATTTTATACCTTGCCGGCCAGTGGATGACCAAAATGTGTAAAAATATACTCGGCGTGTTCTTCAACCGAGATAATGTCGGCGGTCATAAGGTCGGCAGCTTATTCAAAGTTGACCCTGCCGGCCAAACTACGGCCGGCACCTTATTCAAACCATGACCTTGCCGGCCTTGTGCATTTTCAGAACCAATTTTTTTTTATCGAAATCAAAATCATAAGAGGGATGAAAGGTTTAATTTAGTGAATTCATAATTTCAAAATTTTAATCTAAACTCAATTAATTAACCTAATCAGAATTTTAGTGTTAATTAACCAAGGGCATATTAGCCATTTAGAAAATATAAGGTTAAGGGGTGGCTTGGTTTTACTTCATAATGACCTTATTTTATCTTATTGGGTATACCCCAATTAATCTGGGTATACCCCAATCTCGCCAGGAAAAAATAGGATACATAAGGAGTTATAGTAATTGGACAAAAAGGGAGGGATATTTTTGGTTTTTCGGCCCTAACCATTTCCAATCTTTTTGTTTCAATTTGATGACTTAGGATTTATAAAAAAGTGGCCATATAAGGTCCTCCCTCACTTCGCTCGGTCGGCCCAACTAGAAAAATGGTGCAATTTTGAAGAAGCCATGTGGAAACTTAAGGCCACGAAAAATTCCATAAAGTTAGGGGATCGAAACACATGGTTTTTCCATACTTGTGATAAACAAAATTACAGGATACTTAGGATAGATTCTTTAAAGGATAAAAGTGATAATTGACATCTCCAATGTTTTGTTTAACCACTTATCTGAGATGGAAACCTCTGAAGATAACCCAATCCCCTCCCATATTTTAGACCTTATCCCTAGGTGTATCTCTGAGGAGGAGAATGCTGCACTTATATCTCCACCAAGTAAGGATGAAATAAAGTTTGTGATGTTTGGAATGCACCCAAATAAGGCACCGGGGCCTGACGGTTTCCCAGCAATCTTTTTTCAAAAAAACTGGAACCTCATGAAAAATGATATAGTTTCCTCCATAGTAGATTTTTTTGAGAATATGACTATCCTTAAAGAGCTAAATGCTACCTTTATTACTCTTATTCCTAAAGTCAAATCCCCAACCTGCATTGGTGATTTTCGGCCCATTTCATTGTGCAACACTATTTACATGATAATCTCTAAGACTTTAGAAAATAGATTAAAATCTCTCCTTGATAGGCTTATATCTCCTTTCCAATCAGCTTTCGTCTCATGTAGACAAATAGATGATAATATTATCATAGCCCACGAGATAATACATACTATGAGGAGCAGAAATAAACTGAAAAAAGATTTTATGGGTTTGAAGATAGATATGTCGAAAGCTTTCGACAGAGTAGAATGGGAATTCTTAGACAAGACTCTCAAAAAGCTAGGTTTCAGTGAACATTGGTATTCACTCATCTCCCAATGCATAGCTACAACCACTTCGGTGGTTCTCCTTAATGGCTCTACTATTCCTTTCTTTAAACCTTCAAGAGGGCTTCGTCATGGAGACCCCCTCTCGTCGTACCTCTTCATCCTTCGTATGGAAGGCTTCTCAATAGTTCTAAAAGATGAGGAAGACAGGGGAAACATTCATGGCATCAAAGTGGCTAGAGGAGCACCTTCCATTTCCCATCTCCTTTTTGCGGATGATTGTCTCATCTTTGCTAGAGCCACCAAGAAAGAGTGCAAAAAACTAATCTCAATACTGGATTCTTTTAGTAAAGGATCTGGACAGCTAATAAACTACCAAAAATATGGAATCTTTTTCGGGAAAAGTTTAGGAAACAGGGAAGCTAGGGAAATCATTGATATCATGAAAGTGGGAAGAATTAAACTGGAGGATAAGTACTTAGGTCTTCCCCTTTTCACTCACAGATCAAAGACGTTGTGCTTTAAATCTATTTTTAATAACATAAAAGGGAGACTTCCGGGTTAGTGGGGGAAACATCTCACCCATGCGGGAAAGGATGTAATAATAAAGCATGTTACAAATTAGTTAGCAACCTATCAGATGACATGTTTTGTCATACCAAAAAATATCACAAGGAAAATGGATGCCCTAAATAGATCTTTCTTTTGGGGTCACAAGGAAGGCAAAACAAAAGGGTTTTGTCCAAAAAAATGGGATAATCTTTGCCTTTCAAAAGTCTCAGGAGGTCTAGGTTTTAAAAAATATGAGGAATTCAATCTAACAATGATTACGAAAGTAGTTTGGAGGCTTATCCACAACCGGAATTGCCTGTGGGGAAAAATAATGGAAGCAAAGTATTTCAAAAACTTTCCCCCCCTACGGCTCTCAAATGAAAAGCCTCCACCAAATAGCTCTTGGTTGTGGAAATACCTATGGAGAGGCCTAAAGTTAATCCAAAATCATTGATAGGTGTGATAAATACCGTGATATTTATCTATTGTTTATGCTTTCTTTGCTACTTTTCTTGTAAATTATGTATCTTATGTTTGATTTTGAGTTTAATAGGTACTTTGGAGTCATTATGAGCAAAAGAAGGAAAAAGCCATTTGGAGCGTAAAGAGCAAAAAGGTCAATTCACACCAGCGAGTGATATTTGGAACCGCCCAAGGCTGTGCAAGAAGGAGGTGAAGAATCAACTGTCAGTTCCTCAAAACTGACAGTTGAGTTGAGAAAGGAATTAGGTTGTTGGTTCTCTGAAACCGACAATCCATGAATGAGTTGGGTGTCCCTTATCTACTTTATGTGGGTGGTTATATCCAACCTTATTTCCTACACATACCCTAAAAATCAGAGAAGAGTTTTTCACATCATTGGGTTTAATCTATTGACCTGAAATCAAGAAGGGATGACGGCATAATCTCTCTGAGATCAAAATAGTGAGATTAAGAGAAATCGGTGGTGAGGTTCTGATGAGTTCCAAGGCTGAGAATATCGAGGATCGTTTTCTGTTCAGATGGGGTTTGTGTGATGAATTTCTGAAGCTTAGAATACTCAAAGAGATCAGGGTTGATGCTGGAAAGAACGAGAGTAATTGGGTTTCTATAGGAGGAGATTTGGACATGGATTTCGAATATGAGACATGGGTTTGTGCTAGAATGAAGTTGACATCCATGGGAAGGAGTTGAATTCATTTTGCTTCCAAAACAGATGATGAAGTGTTGCTGCTGCTAGTGCTCTTTATGGTTGAATAAGTGCGATTAATGGATGTTTCCGAATTTGAATGATTGAACGAGTGTATGAACTCGTGTTTTCAGGGAAGGAGAGCCAATGAGGAAGAAAATGAGTACAATGGAGTTCTTTCCATTACCAGATTGGCAGTGGCATACAACGTGTTTGTCAAAAAGCCTCAATGACCAGTTTTGTTGTACAAGTGCCATCACCATGCTAATCATGGCATCTGGTTCAGGGGAGTTAGGTCATTACAGAGAACAGAGAATGAAGGAAGATGGAGCTGCGAGTCTGTATGAACTTGGGTCTGTTTGGTGCAGCCAAGACATCCAACACAGGGGTTCCATTACATTTTGTTGCCATGGTTCAATGGTCGTGTTTTGAGAAGTTGGGATTCAATCTGGAAGGTTTGATTGATATGAGCTGTATTCTGAGCAAGTTATCCATGGTTCATGGCAGATGATTTGGATAGATTGGTGGGGTATTCTAACTTTGTGTTGATGCCGGAAGGTCAGTGAAATAAGGTGACTCTGCAGTTTGTTACCGTAAGCTTATGGGCTATGTATGAAGGGTACTGGCACTGGCTAGATGTTGGAGTTTCATGCCGAGAAGTCATCCCAAAAGGGGAGTTGTAGCCGTTGATTCATTGTGAATGTATGGATAGTATGAATTAGGAAACTTGGGTTTGCAAGGAGTGATGTTGAACTGGGATTGAAGTCAAGAGCAGAAAGGAAGAGCTGGTGCAGTCACGGATGAAAGCTAATGAGGAATGACAGGGCTTGGCATGAGCTGAGATGGTGGTTGATGATCTGGTTTTGCAGTTAGGGAATGGATGACATTGACGCAGATGCAAGTAATGGCAGCAAGGTGTTATTGTAATACTGAGGTTAACAGGGAAGAAGTCGCAGTCATAGTGGTTGGTACTTGAAGTGGTAGCTGCTGCTGACCTGAACTTGGAGGGAGAGAAGGAGTTAAGCAACATGAATTGGTTGGTGCTGTGATGTGTGTTGATGCAACTATGCAGTGTTTGCAGTCGAGTTGAAGCAAAGAATGTATGAGGTTGTAGCTGAAATTGTGGGGAGTTGTAGGTATGGATTACAGTTATATGAGATGAGTTCATTCTTGAGTTAAAGCTACAGGTGTGGATTGAAATAACATAATGAGGTGATGTTGGTGATGTGAACCATGGCAGAGATGAATGCTTGACAGTTTAGATGAATTTTAGGTGCGCAAGAAGCCATCGAGGCTGGTAATGAAGATGAGATGAACTTGATGTTGCTATAGCTGTAGCTGGAGATGAAATTCTACAGCTAATATCAGAGACAGAGTTAAGAATCTACAAGAATGTTGCACGTGGAGTTGGAATTGGAACTCAAATTGAGCCTGGGAGGAATGAAGATACAAAGAAGAAGGAATGGTGCATTGGCTAGGAGATGGTAGTGCATCTGAACAACGAGAAATGGCCCAAATTTTCAAGACAATGAAGTATGGCCTGAGCTGTGAAATAGATGTCGCGACCAAGAGTGAAAAAACACAGCGAGAATGGTGAGCTGGTGGTACCAGTTCTGGTTATCGGATTTTTGAACCGAAAGTGGGAATCGCAAAGTTTCAGTAAATCATGAAGGGGGTACGAGTCGGATGTACGAGTCGGCCGTGGCATATATGAGTTTGGAGCTTCGTTTTTGGGTGCGTTTTCGCAAGAACAAGGAATTTTTTTAGATGGTATTTTATGATTGTTTGAATTGCAGAGATATGGAGATGAGCTGATGGGAGTTTGCACTTGCAGGTGACAGTTTCCGATGGTTCAGGTGATCAAAAATAAATTTTTCGGTGACAAATTCCGGCGACCGGTGAACGGATTCCGGCAATGACGCCAGCAAATCCGACGACCAACTTTGGACCCAGAATTTCCAGAAGAGATGTTTTCACACATGGGATTGGTGGACTAATTGGATATGGGTTTTGAGAAGACTTGACCTAACTAAGGAAATAGTATCCTTTTGGAATGGGGGAAGCATATAGATAGAAAATCTTTCTCTAAACCTATATATCTCCATTAGGGAGAATTCTTACTTGTTGTCTAGGGTTTCACATGATAGTTCTTCTTTGCTTTCTATGATGATTTCCAAAAACACAAGTAACTAAGTTTTTATTATTGGTTAAAGATGTAGTTGGATTTTGAAAATAAGTTATGGATTTTATGAATTAGTTTTCTCTCAATATTATCGTTCGATTTATACTGCGTATAATAATTGCATGATTGATGTATTGCAATATGATTGAATATTTGTTTGGTTGAGTCTAGAATTGATTGAACATACATCCATATCTATAGCTATTTTAGGGTTCATCATCGAGCGATAGCCTTGAATACGAGTAGCATGATATAACTACGGTTTGTAGTGATACACTCTTATAATCATATGTAGAAATTGACCTTTGTTCGAATTTTTTGCGCAATGTATTACAATTGTATTGATTAGCCTATTTCTGAAACTTAATGCTCCTAGGAATTGAACTTAATTAGTGCAAGGCGTTAGGTTATTCTTTAGGTAGAATTCACATGTGCAGCTCTAATGTGTGTGTTGATAAATTTAGGAAATTTACGGAGTATTCTTGCAATAAGGTATTCTAGGGATTTTGATGATAGCGAGATTAAATTTGAATTCTATTCATATATTCAAAAACTTGTTTACAATTGAAGATGAAACCTTTACCCAATATTTCACATCCTTGATTTGAGTGCTTTGTTCTATTTCTTTGTTTTGCTTTTATATTAGTTTAATTATATAAAAATCAGAAAATTCCCCGTGTTACTTATAGGAAACCGAAACATAACGACAACCTAGTCCTCTCTGTGGGAACGATCCTTTCTTGCCCTTGCTTCATTATATATTTTGAGTAGTAAGAAAGTGTAATTTATTTTTGACGCCTACGACAGCGATCACTCATGCGATTTGGAGAATAGGAAATAGTGAATCAATAAATATTTGGGGAAACTGTTGGATCCCAACAAACCACCCGAATAGCATCACTGATGGTGATATTAAACCATAAATAAGAAATACCCTAACAAAAGCTAGTGATTTGATCTCACAGGAGACCGGGGAATGGAACTATGATTTCATAGACCAGATTTTCGAACAGAATGTAGCACAAAATATTAAACACATAAAATTAGATGAAAATCGAAATGAAGAAGATAAACTGGTCTGGTTAACAAATTCTAAAAGGGAAATTTCAGTTAAAAAGGTCTACAACTTTCTGGTTAACTCCACAAACAGAAACATAGTTGCTAGAAATAATCCCAACACTTGGAAAAAGGTTTGGAACCTTAGAACTGTTCCCAGAATCCAAATGTTTATTTGGAAAGTCATTCATGACATTCTATCTGTAAACAAAAACCTAAACAAAAAAGTAAAATAAATTGATCCCATCTGCTTGATGTGCAATTCGGGGGAGGAAAGCTCTGAGCACCTCATATTTGAATGTAGTTTTAGTAGAGATGTTTGGTTTGGTTTGGGAATAAACCAAACTCTTGGACAGACACCGGCTAAAACCATGGAGGAAATCTTCCTCTCTTGGTTTGACTACACCTTAGATAATGACTACCCGGAAAAATGTGCAACAGCATGCTGGCATATATGGAAAACCAAATGTCAGAACAGTTTTGAAGGCATTTCGCCAAACCCTCAGACAACCATAAATTTGATCAACAAACAACTCCAAGCTCAAAGAAACTATTTGGTTCAGATGAAGCCTTTAAGGAACCCAACTTTGTTACAAAGGGATTCAATGCAACTTAGCCTACCAGATGAGACATGCTACATAATACATATTATATCTGCTCTAAACATGGTCAAAGGAACGGCGACAACAATTCTCATTTTCTCTAACTCAAATTATACTATTTCAGAAACTACAGGAATTCTCAGCAACACAAGGAACAGAAACACAACTCAATCAATAGGGGTGGTGGTGGCACTGGTTAAAGCTCGAAGAAGAAATCAGAAATAAATAAATATCATGGTGAAAGACAACACAGTTAGAAGACAACTAATCAAGCATCAACATGAAAACAATAAGGACCATGGAAACCCCCTTTTCTCTTCTATAAACAACTTAATTATGTTTTTTAAAATTATTTTATGTAATCTCTAGAGTAGGCCTAATAGACAAGAATTTCCTAACAGCGCTCAAATATTCCAAACATCTCATGAACTAGGAGAAAATTGGAACTATTTGCTGCCTGAAAACTCCTTCTTAACAAACTGTAATGCTAAGTGGGAGGACCTTCCCCTCACTTAGTTCTCCTTTTTATCCAAGTTGATTTTCAAAAAACAAAACTCTTCTTGAAGTTCAAATTGGAAAAATTATTGATTAACTAAACTATTGGCTAGAAAACCCTTATCTTACAAACACAGTGCTACAGTAAAAAAACTTTTTGCCATTTTTAAATCACCGCCGGTAAAAATTCTAGCGGAAAACTCCCATTCCCACCACCATCACCTCGATGGGTTAGAGTGGTTTGGGGGGTTTCGTTTTATTTTAGTTTTTCTGTTTTCCACATAGTTACACTCATGGCGATTTCGATGGTTTAGATAGTTCTTGTTCTTACTCATTCTTCATTAGGATTTTGTTTACTTGCTTTTGTGTTTTTGGATTGTCACACATCTAGGAAACTGCTTGTAATTGGGTGCTACTCCATGTGCTTATGAACCAAAAGAGGGGATAATTTATTTAAGCACTTCAACTGCTTGTCATTATGTTTCAATGACTGTTACAGGTAAGGGTATAATCATATGTCCGTTTAGAGATTTTCATGGTTGTCCAGATGGGGGGGTTGGGAGTAAAGGCTTTTCATGTTTGATTCCCCACCTGAAGAGACAACACCTCTGCAATAAAGAAAGGAAGACTGCACTCCAACAGTCCATAAGAACTGATGTTGATGTTTTCGTGAGTTTAGTGGAAACTCTGAGAACTTTAAGACAAGGGATGTACTTTGAATGTATGAGCATTCATGCTTGGAGCAGAGCATGCAAGCATGAAGAGGACACTGATATTAAGCCTGAGATATGTGCAAGTTCTGGTGAAGTAACTGAAATAATTGTTGGAGCGACTAGGCCTCGTCTACGGGAGGATTTAGTGCAGCTTGACAACGACTTCGAATTGAATGAAGCGACTGTGGATGTAGTCTTTAGAGCCCCAGTATGTACTATTAAGAGCATTCCAAGAGGATGCAGGTTAGATTTTTCTCATGCCCTAAAAGTAGCACTACAGAAAGTCGCGGCAGAACCTAAAGTTGTTAAACATTGGGTCAGGCTTTTGATGCTCCCTCGATGCACTTTGAAAGTGTTCCGACCTAAGGGTAGAGATGAATGTAGGTCTGGTAATCACAAGGCGACATAACAGACACAAATTCTTAGAGCGCTGGCACTTTGGGGTGAACCTAGTAGGACTCTAAAGCTTGTTCGTGATATTTTAAAGGTGCCGTCAATAGTTGGTGTTAGAGATGATGACATAGAGAAAGACAACAGGCTCGGCACCAATATCTCTACTTTTTTGCGCAAGGTGGCGTATGGGCACTTCACAGCGGATGCTAAAGCCATCAGTTCTTCCGGGGTGGCGCCATACAACGAGAACACAAGGAAAGCACTTGAGGATAAGCATCCGACTATGACGCCTCCACGGAAACCAACATGTACGTTGCATGAGACGCCTTTAGTGGCCTAAGAAGGTACAATTCTTAGTTGTATTAAATCTTTCCCAAAGGGAACTTTGTGTGGAAGGGATGGCCTTCGGGCACAACATTTCTTGGACGCTTTTTGTGGGGAAGGCTCAACTGTGGCTGCTGATATGGTCACGGCCATAACTAGGGTTGTTAATCTTTGGATTGGTGGGATATGCCCTCTTAACCTAGCGGAGTTCATTGCATCGGCTCCCTTAACACCCCTCCTTAAACCGGATAAGAGCATCCGTCCCACTGCTGTTGGGACAATTTGGCATCGACTGGTGTCCAAAGCGGCAATGAAATGGGTTGGAAAGGACATGGCAGCGTATCTACAGGATTTCCAGTTTGGAGTAGGTGTTTCAGGTGGTGATGAGGCAATCCTACATGCTGTGAATAGGTTTGTCAGTAAACATCATGTAGACGCTAGCCTCTCTATGCTAACTGTTGACTTCACCAATGCTTTTAACCTAGTTGACCGAATAGCTATGCTTTCTGAGGTACGTAAGCTTTGTCCATCTATATCGCCTTGGGTAGAATACTTGTATGGTCAACCTGCATAACTGTATGTGGGGGACTCCTTTATCTACTCATCTACAGGAGTATAACAAGGTGACCCTTTAGGGCCTTTGTTATTTGCTCTGGTACTTCATCAGCTTATAGCTAAGATAAATGAGCAATGCATATTATCCCTACATGCCTGGTATCTTGATGATGGCACTATTATTGGCGACACCGAAGAAGTAAGCACTCACTATTGTCAAAACAGAAGGGCCTGCGCTTGGACTTATATTAAATATTAAGAAAACTGAAATATTTTGGCCTTCTTGTGATGGACGAAGGATAAGAGATTGGATGTTTCTTGTCGCAATCTCAAGACCAGATAAGGGAGTCAAACTATTAGGTGGTGCGGTTAGCCTCGACAATGGTTTTGTAAAGGGCCTTGCCATTAAGAGGCTGAAAAAGCAGTGGATTTGATGCAGCTTTTATCCAAGCTCCGCGATCCTCAAAGTGAATTGCTGCTTTTACGAACGTGTATGGGTATCTCTAAGCTGCGTTTTGGCCTTCGTATTTGTCACCCATACTATACTATGGAGGCGGTAGATATATTTGATAGAGGCTTGCGAGAGGTGGTGGAAGGCATTGTGGTTTGTGGGGGACCGTTCTTTGGAGAACTGCAGTGGAGATTATCTACTCTACCTATCAGATATGGATGTCTTGGCCTTTACACTGCTAGGGAGGCGTCTGAATATGTTTTTTTGGCTTCGCGTGTGCAATCGTGGGGGTTACAGTATCACATATTGAGGAGAAGTGGTGTGGAAGGTATGGATGATAATTTTAATAAGGCTTTGGAAACGTTACAAGTGACTCTTCCTGATTTTGATCTTAACAACTTCACCAATAAAGAACCCCCCCCCCCCCTAAAGCACAAAGCATCCTGGAGAGTGCTCTTTTTGGTAAAGCGGTTAAGGACATCGATAGAGTTTACATGCTAACGGAGAGACAGAAAGCGGTTTTTGGTTGTTTGCAAGCAGCACATGCCCAAGATTTTCTTCTGACTATTCCGATTGAGGGGCTTAGACAGAAGATGTCTCCTTTGGAGTACCGTTCTATCCTCAAATATAGGTTAATGATCCCGCTTTATCCCTCTGACTCTCGATGCCCTGCTTGCATCACAGGATGCTTGGACTCGTATGGTGAACATGCAGTTCATTGTAAAGTAGACCCTAGTTTTAAATATATACATGATCATGTGAGGGATATCTTGTATGATGTATTGTGGAGGGCTGGCATTTCGGCAAAGAAAGAAGCACATGTGCATTTCCTGACAGACCCACTTGAAGGGAGATCGACACTAAGACCAGCAGATGTTCTTATTTTTGGATGGGATAATGGGAAACACACATGTGTTGACCTCACTGGGGTATCTCCTTTGGTAGGCATTGGACATGGGACCTTTACAGTCGGGCAAGCAGCGCTAAAGGCTGCCTCAGGTAAGATATCGAAGCATGAGAAAGCATGTGTTGACAATGGGCATGCTTTCGTCCCCTTTGCTTTAGATACTTTTGGTTATTTGGCTCCAGAAGTAGTTGGACTACTCAAGAGGGCCTAGAAAGTCATGCACAACAATGTCATGACTCCTGGTTCACGAGATTTTATTTTAAATAGGATATGTTTTGTTATTCAAAAAGGGCTAGCGGCACAGCTTGTTGCTCGCTTGACTACTATGTAACTTCTCTACTGTTTATGATTATTTAATAATGAATTTATAATTAGCATTGGAAAAAAAAAAGTTTCAATTTAAATTCTTATTAATAAATTCCTCTTTCTTATTAAAAAAAAAGTATATGGTTTGTAATAACTTAAAATCAATGCACTGAATTTCTTTTGGTTAAGCCAGACGATAGTTTAGCCGTGTTTAAAAGCATCATCTTGCTTTCTTTTCTTCTTTTTTTGAAGGAAAAAGGCAGTGCCTAATAATTTCATTGATATGAAATTTTGGTTACATTATCAATTACATCAGAAACAAATGGAAAGAAACAACTAGTACAAACATTACATATTTCAAAACTTAAGAAGAAAACCCTGTATTGTACTATTCTCCATTCCATCGACGAAACTGATATCTTTCTAATGGTTATGATTTTAAACCATTTTGATTTTTGATCTTCAGAATCTTGATCTTCAGATTCTTGATCATCAACATCATATATGTTATATGCTTCCATAGTGAAGAAGTAATATGCCTAAATCGACATCATCACAATCGGTATTAATTTCCGAATTAGATCATCGTCTTTCATAACGTACTTGATAAAGATGCAGCAGCACCACCAGAAAAAACCATTATGGCTATCATATAAGAAATCTGAATGACATTGAGACACCATCAGATCTATAAAAACAGAGAGAATCCCTAAAAAATGTTGGAACAACAATTACTTTTATTGAATATTTACATAAAACGAAGGGAAATAACCTTGATTTGCTTGGAAGATTTGAAGAATCAAATCAAATCCAAGAAAATCAAGGAATTTGATCGGCGAAATATGTAGTTTTTTTTCTTTTTCTGGTAGTTTTAGGAGAGAAGAAAGAGGAGGATAATGGTCAGTTGTTTTGGATAATGATATGGACCATCATCTTGCTTTCAAATATGTTCCGACCCACAAGTTTTAATCACAGACAGACTATCACAGTACCCCATATTTCAGTACTCCATTTTAGACTTCAGAGAAGTTCATTTACATTTGGGCAGATAAATGGCACAACAGTTGGTTCTATGGTGTAGTGGTTAGCACTCAGGACTTTGAATCCTGCGACCTGGGTTCGACTCCCGGTAGGACCTTTTTTTTTCCCATTTTTTTTAATTTCATATTTGCCCATTTTCTGCATTAAAAACACTCTATCAGTAAGAAGATTGTGTCACAATTCACAAACCTTTTCTCACTGAACATTCAATAATACCATACGTGCACGCATTATTTATTCACTTCACTTTGTCAAAAATGTCAACTCTAGTTGTTAGTTTTTACTGATATAATAGTCTTATCTTCTCATCTGATCTGATAAATATATTTGCAGTAGTCATCCATCTAGTTGTTTTCTTCAGTTGAATCAGTTCATAGTATTTGTATACATTTTCTGCATGGGGGGCACCACCGTTCAATATATAAAACACCCTAACCCATTCTCAACTAGATAAACTTCCTCTCCTGGTTTGCCCATAAACTTAAGTTTATCGTACCAATAAAAATCAAAAAGATATGTACACATATTATAAGCAGATGACACACCATCAAAATTGGACCCTACAACTTTTTTTTTTATCATGATCGATCGACCTCATCAAGAGAGTGGTTAGTACTTACTACTTACTACTTAGTACTAGCAGCGGTACATTCAGTGTAAAAAGATAAGATGATAAGATCACGACAGGATAAGCTTCAATGGTTTCTTTCCAAAAAAAATAAAAATAAAATCAGTCCTTTGTCAAGAAAAGAAGATTGGAAAATACATTGTAACTCATTATAAGTTCTTCTATCACTATCTTGGCCAATGAAAGATGTACATTTGTTTTGTTTGTCTAACATTAACCTACAATTATTGGCCATTTATGGTTACCTCTTCATCTAAAGATATTAAGAAACTTATCTATGTAATTAAATTAGGTATTCCAATTTAGAAAGAAACCCATAAATTTGGTACTAATTAAGTTGAGTTTAAACGTGTCACCATCTGAAAAGTTTGGAGTAAGAAGCAATTGACCATAGTGTAATTAAGGAAAAATATAACAAGTGGGTTAACTATAGCGTTGTTGTTGCTCTTATCAATGTAGGTTCACTTTCATGTGTGATGGGGAGTTGTTGCTTATGTAAGCTCTTTTGATTCTTTACCTAGAAATCTTGAATAATACTCGAAACAGTATTCAAGATGATTACGTTTTAACAGACACTTCCCATGATAAATGAGCGAGCGCATATATTTTAAACTCCCACCGGGAGAGTATTTTCAGGGTAATTTCATCTCGAAATTTATTAGCATCCTAATTTTTTTGTGTACTGTCTGTTATCTAAGGCTAATGAAAACCAAAATACATGCAAGAATAATTAAGATGCATATAGGTATATGATTACTCTCTTTAAAAACTTTTTAATGGATAGATCATAGCATAATACTTTATATCTCATTTATTAGCAAAACCATTAAAATATAAACTACATTATTTTAGTTTATGATTAATATAATGGTGGTTTCGATTCTTAACAAGAGTATTAATCAATATTTATACAAAAATGAGTTGATCCAAAAATGCTCAATTTGTGATAGATTATAACAAGATTATATGTAATTTATGATAAGATAAAAGCCATCATTTGAATCAAAAAAAAAAAAAGAGATAAAAGCCATCATTAAACTATATTATCCAACAAATACACCAATTACTTCGAATATAACGGTTGTAATTACAAATAAACAAAAGATTACTCATAAAAACATTCACAAATGACTCAATATTTGTGCAATGTAGTGTAGTATAAAATTACTACAACATTTGCTTTTTACAGAATCTTATCTTACTTATCACCTTAACCTCCACTAATTAAACATGTTTAAACATTCTTTTGAGATTGAATTCCGCACTTACTTATGAAACCCACATGTGGCAATGAATTACCTCACCACGAATTTAGTCTAGGTTTGTGTCCCCCTTCATTTTATTTGTCTGCTTCATTTTACCTAGTCCCATGAACAAGCATATTCCGTTTCAAAATCCAGTGTGCTAGAGAAATATGATTTGAATGACTGTCCTGCATGCTTTTGATAGCTAAGCAATCCACATTTCATTAGGAACCGTCTGTGTGATAGCAGAGATAGCGATTCGGTGTTGACGAGTTTTAAACTTAGTCATTTGTATTATCAGCCAGAACTTTTATATTAATAACTGTATTATTTAAATCATCCACTCGGATATCAACCAGGAAAAACACGCAGAATAATATAGAAATTTAACTTAGTCTAGACGGTGAATGTTATATATCAAATATACCCCATCCTGTTACCAGGTAAAACTTAACAAAGTTTATCTTAGATTAGGCATTAGCCAAAACCCTAATTATGAGTAATTAGACTTGATAATCTCTTCCATGAATGAGACTTGAAAGAAGGGTGTAAACATTTTGGTTGTCGCATCCGAAAGAAACAGAAGCAGGCTAATAATAATAACAGCTGTCCAAAGAGTTTTCTCACATTTCACTAGATCCGAATGAGGGCCCTACTTCACGTGCCGGTCATGCTCCCTACTGTATACATCAAACACGTGTAAGAGATTCATGAATGTATACAGATGGCATCATCTCGAACGCCTAAATAGGGACCACTGTTCACCACTCTGATTTCTAGAACCAGGTGAAATACATGTCACGACAAAGTTAAATCCAGAATTGGAAAAAAGAGTTTGTTTTCTTGTGTGGTTTACTGTTTTATCCTCGTTCAGTTCTCTTCCAATCAGAGGC
Source organism: Papaver bracteatum (assembly GCA_023529315.1). Classification (NCBI taxonomy): domain Eukaryota; kingdom Viridiplantae; phylum Streptophyta; class Magnoliopsida; order Ranunculales; family Papaveraceae; genus Papaver; species Papaver bracteatum. The sequence continues at coordinate 562,050 of JAJJWX010000125.1, forward strand.
AAGCGTATTTAGGACTCTCTCATTTTTGTTGCTATGTACACCAATAATACTTCCATTTTGTATGCTTTCCTACACGTGGATTGCGTCTTCTAATAGCATTCGGGTTGAGCTTTGGACGGTTCAACCTTGGACGTTTAACTGATCCAAATGAGTTACCAGTGTGGCTCGCTATCACGTCGACTCGCAATGGCAAAGCCAGTAGTATCTAAGAGAATGCACACAACACAATTAGTAAAATGAAAATGAGGAATCTAATTTCCTAAGTTTTTATGTGAAAATATGTATAAATAAACATTTGGAACTAGTGGTTGCACAGTTAGTCTTCTGTTTAAGTAATAACAAAAAAAAAATTAAAATTATCTTAATATTTTTGGTTTTGGGAAGGTTACATAGAAATTTTTCTTCTGATGTACGACAAAGAGATTTCATTAATCGGAAAGAGAGGGTGCATAAGACTGAGCCACTATTAATGGATTGTAAAAAAACTGGTCAATAATCCAGTTTCCACTGGAAAAAAAGATATGAAGTTTCGATGATAAGATCATAAGAGATATTTTCGAAATTTTGATGATATCTTCAAAATTTTAGGCACTAAAGCACTAGAATAAATATGATACTTGATTTCATTGATCGGAAAGAAAGGGTGCAAGAGACTGAGCCACTATTAATGGATTGTAAAAAAACTGGTCAATAATCAAGTTACCACTGGAAAAAAAATCTTTTAAAAGTTTCGATGATAAGATCATAAGAGATATTTTCGAAGTTTCGATGATATCTTCAAAATTTTAGGCAGTAAATTAAGCACCATGATAAATATGATACTTGATTTCATTGATCGGAAAGAAAGGGTGCAAGTGACTGAGCCACTATTAATGGATTGTACAAAAACTGGTCAATAATCCAATTACCACTGAAAAAAAGATATTTTCAAAGTTTCGATGATAAGATCATAAGAGGTATTTTCGAAGCATTGATGATATCTTCAAAATTTATATATGATACTTGATTACATTTTGGTTTATGCGGTTTATCTTCGTTTCTGTTTTTATCATATATATTTGTCAATTTCTTCTAAAATAAATAATCCAGAAAATAACATCAAAAACTATAATCCAAATAAGAACTGAAAAAAATAATATTTTTAGAGTTTTGAGACAACATTATATGGTAGTTGTAGCTAGAGGTGTAAAGTGGGTTGTGCCAGCACGAGCACGACCCAAAGACAAAGACGCTAAAATTTGAGCACTGACCCATCCCAAAGACGTGACTTAGCCAAAGATTTCAAGACAACACGTTAGTTAAATGGGACGTCTTTGGTTTGAATAATTGGCACAAAGAGCACAAAGACGCTTGACGGATAAGCACGTGTACACAATTTCAAAGACAAAGACGTTAAGAAAGCACATCATAATATGTATAAGTACACCATATAACAAGGCATAATACATCACATTTTTTGTATATTTCACAAAAGAGTCACTATTCTAGCTAGTTTTTAACATTTTATCTTCGACTTATTTATAACAACACATATAATATCTTAATATTTGGAAAATATATTTCAATATCGTTGTTATAATATCGTCATCTATATTTAACTAGAACATTAATTTACATGACGATAATCCAATTTTATATTTGATGGACTATTTATTTTTATTGAATAAACTTGTTAATTTTACTTGAAATAATATCAAATGGTATGTTGTCTAATTAAATTCTTGTGATAATGTCCGACTTAATGTATACATTAAGTGATTTCAAATTGTTTATAGCACGTGTGCTAGCACGCAGACAAAGATCAAGACGTTTATTAAGTGTCTTTGTTCGTGGTCGTGTTGTGCCTAGCTTTTGACTAGTAAAGCAAAAGAAGACATCACGTTTAAATCGTTAGACAAAGACAAAGACGGCACATGGCACGTGAAGCACGCGATTTAGTGTCTTGAGAACATTCGTCTTAATGCCCAAGACGTTTTACACCTCTAGTTGTAGCATCCAAAAGAAACACAAAATGGCAATTTAAAATCTTCAGAAGTGAATACCTTGAGAGTTAGAGGGCGATAAAAACATGCCGGCCAACTCATCAACAAAACATGAAATGCATCTCTCCTAGAACTTATTTTTCAATGCAGAAGACCTTCTCTAATCTAAATTTTATTTTGACCTTAGCCTTAAAAGGAGAATTTGACCAAAATAAATCTATCATCAATATCATGACTACACCATCTTTATCCTAAAATGGAAGCACATTATAAACTTGATGCCTATCTGTTGCAATAACAACTGAAATGGCATATTTAAAGATAAAACTGATATTTACTGGTATCAAGCAAGATGACCTTTATTACCAATTAACTGCATTGTTGGCTTGAAGCTACGAAAAGACCAACCCGATTCGACATTTGGACAGCACACCGACCTCTAAACACTGTGTGGTCCGTTTTTGCTTGGGTCTGTTTGGTGTAGGATTATCCGCCAGCTATCCGGTACTGTTTGGTAGGGTTTTAGTGTTTTGTGTTACGTGTATGGTTATAGGACTCTCCCATATCCACCCGACCTCCTACCCTAGAGATTTAAGGTGTATAATCAAAGAAGCTACGTCGAAATGTAGTCAAAATTCCCTCGAAATGAAAGAGGACAAAAGAAGTAATAATGTCGTAACTTGAAAAGGAATATAAAATAAATATCTACGCAGAAATCATTTAATAATACAAGGGTAAAAATGTAATAATCCAGGAAAATGGTGAAACCTTATCCATTTCCGTCTTTATAAAAGCAGAACAAGAACGGGGCAAAAATGAAGCACCACAGCAAAAACAAAACCAGTTAAAAAGAGTTTCAATTTCTAAACTTTTTGATTCGATCAAAAGGATTCAAATCTGTAACAATGGCGACCATGTTTGAATTCGATGAATCTGATGTTTGGAGTTCATCAAACCATCATCATCAGCACCATATTTCATCTGATCATCATCAGAATCAATTCAAGAAACCGATTCGCAGTCAGAAATCATTGAAAAAAACTACCGATCATCATCGATTGAGTACGACTACAACTGGATCGTTGCCAGTGAATGTACCAGATTGGGCGAAGATATTGAGACAGGAGCAGAGGAGAGAACAAGTGTACGATGATGATGAATCTGATGAAGATGAAGATTGTGGTAATAAGAGAATACCTCCTCATGAGTTTTTAGCGAAACAGTTTGCGAGAACAAGAGTTTGTGCTGCTTCATTTTCTGTTCATGAAGGAATTGGAAGAACTCTTAAAGGTAGAGATTTGAGTAGAGTTAGAAATGCTATCTGGGAGAAAACTGGTTTTGAAGATTAAATCTATATCTAAACATCTCATATCTGATCAAGCTGATCGTATTATGGATCTAAAACCTAACTTATTATTATTATTATTAACTTAAAATTATCATGATTATCACAGAAAAAAATTGGAATTTTTGAAATCATTATTATTATTAGTTTAGTAGTATTAGAATGAAATTTTAAATTTTAATTATGCGCTGGTTTTTATTTTTATTTTGGGGTTTAATGTAATTTTCGGGGAGATATAGTAATTTTTAATGAAAAAAATTGGAATTATTAAGATTTTGTGTTTGTGTTTACTGTATAGTACTCTGTGCTGACGAACTTGGCTTTCTATCAAAATTCTGTGAATGTGGGGTTTGAAATGAAAATTTTGGTAGTAGAATAAAGTTGAAAGTTGGATAATCAAGTTCTTTTTTGACTTTGAGATTTTGAAAATGACTATTCAAAATCAACAATCCCTCGCCGGAATTTTAAAAAAACTTCAGCGCCGCCGGATTAGACTACAGTTTCGGAGTAGAGAACTGGAATTGCCGGGGAATATCCTCGTCAGTTCTGACATTTTGGAGGTTGTTTTGGTGAGATATTATTCAAAATTTTCAAAAAAATTACCATCAGTCATAAAAATATTTGCCTTGTCAATGACAGCAGACTGAAATACAGCTCCAGAAGCCATCCCATCTGATATCTGTCATCTTAAAAGTTATGATATGACAGTCAACAGAGTATTTTGGATTGCCTAATTTTGGGCCTAATACAACTTGTGTATGTGTAGATGTAGACTGTACTCTGTAGTTTGCATCATTACATGACCTCCGTGAATATCTTGATATTGGATTGATTGGTAATTGAAGAAATGAAAAGTTAATGACTCTTGAGTTCAGCTCACGCAACATAAGTTACGCGTAAACTCTTCTTTATTACTTTGTTTTTTCGGTGTTGTAATTTTCAGTTTATTTATGATTTGTTTAGATGTACAAAATTAAAATCTCGGTGTTCGGATGCTGTTGCCATGGCATGAGCCATGAGATACTATAGATAATTGTGTTCAATTGAGTTGAGGCTGGTAAGCCTTTGCAGAAATCCCAGGAGATGTGGACTTTGCACAGCATATCGTGCCAAGGCGTCCCTAGTCCGAACAAGTCCTTCCTTCAGGCAGGCCCGCAAAATCAACTCCCCATGTGGTTAAACAGCCTAATAGTGACATAAATCTTCCACCTAATAAAATTGAAGTGACCTAAAAAAAATTAGTGACCCAGTCTTTTCCAAACTCCAACATCAGAATTAATTACCTGGAGCTCTCATTCATTATACAGGGAAACAAAAACGCGGTATTCTGCAAAAGTCGTCAAAGTCACCGGCCACATTATTGGAGCATCGCATTGACAAAATAAAGCATTCGAGCCAATGAAAGTTCATGACTTTGGAAGTCTCTGGATTTCAACTGACGCAACAAAATTTTAAAACGCGTAATCTCTTTCTTATCGGCATGGATTTTACTCGCAATTTTAACTTTATTCATTATATCCATCGAACAATTATGAACCTTTCCAACTCATTGATCAAGTATCCAAAGGGTTGAGTGTCCCAATAATGGTATTTCAGGATGAAAGCCATTTGAGTGAAGTAGTATGGAAATTCCCAAATTCTTGCTTACCGGCATGGTTGACATTACAATCTCAAATTGCCAACTTGTAGTTTGGTCACATTTTGCGTTTGCACGTATCAACAGCAACGTAAGTTACCAATCACCATTGACCTAAATTTTGTAACATTGTTAATACATTGACGGAATCAAATAATTGAAAGCCAATAGAAGACATGCACCAGCTCGTTTTTTGGCACACGCAATAGAATCATAACAATTTCCATATTCTGTCATTCAAATCTATTTATCTACTTATTTTTTTACATCTGTCAGTCGTTCTCATGGATCAAGAGATTAGGATTGGTTCAAGAATGTGTTCCATCTTCCGCGAAACGGTCATGTGAAAACTTCCAGTCAAATATTCCGAGCTGCCAAACTTTACTCGCGGCGCGGTATATTTTACATGCGGTGCATATGATTGTTTTTCTGATGTAAACTTAATAAAAAATGGCCTTCCAGTGATTTTTCTGGTGGTCCAATTCTCTTGTACCCGAAATAAATAAATCTTAAACCGTGGAGTACCGGCAACTCAAATACGCTGCATTGCGCTGTTAATTCAATCTTAATCCTTCTACTTAACATATTAAGTAATCTAATTATTCGCCGTCGTCGCGTGTTTAATTAATCAACCAAATAAGCTGTTCCCCTGTTTGTAAACAACAATGGACTTTATCCAATATGGGGGTCATGACAGTTTAGCTTACACCAGAGCTTGCAACATATATAAGGGGTGTTTGAATTTATTAAGTCTGTTTAGCATTATATAATATAATGCATTATGCTTTGTTAATATGAAATTAGGGATCTTAAGATTTAGATTTCTCCTAAAAAGTGAGATTAGATTAGCACATGTCATGCATGTGGTTCAACACAAACTTGATTAGATTATGAAGTAGCTAGGAAAATGACTTGTCCATTAAAGAAAAGTACGCTTTGTTGGGAATAATTTCTTATAAATATAGGAAAAATTTTAACTTTTAGAGGTGAAATATAATTGTTATGGTTTGTTCGGACATTCCAGGTATAAGGTCAACATTCCTCGTTCATTGGTTACTTTCTTTTCCCATAATGAAATGGATAACAAATCCAAATCATGTTTAGTTCATAATGATGGTATTACCTATAGGATATCTAATACTAATTTATTCAAAAAACAAGTCTCGACGGGCTTATAAGTTGTGATAGAGCTCGTATACTCCTATGTAAATCTCTAATCACTCTTCAACGGGAAATCGTTTTAATTGTATGTGAAATATTTAGATTACCGAAACGAAGGATTGAAAAATAAGTCAATTAAAGTGCGGTTTGATACCAGAAACAAAATTTAGAAACAAATATATTTTGATTCATAAAAAAATGACTTTTTTACTTTTTAAAATCATTCCCAAACTTTACATCTAAATAGATGTTAGTCGTAAAAACTTGTGATTAATTTGGTGAAAGTTTATGTTGAAAGTAGGGTGGTGTGGGATAATCCTATTAAACGGTGAGTCACCAGATATACCTTACGTTGCAGTTAATTGGATATAATAGTGACAGGTTTAAAAAGTCATTAGCAATTATGGGCATATATTGTGACTTTCTACTTAACGATTTCAAAAAAGCCCCCCGGTCCGTCAGAGTGCTAAATGTCGACATCTTTATCTTTTCTTGAGATGTGAAAAAAAAATGAAACAGACAGGCACAGAATAATATCAAACCCAACAAAACCGACACTTCATTGGCTGATATAGATTTGTTGTTACTAATAATGCCTTGGATGCCCTCACGTCAATATATCTATTTATCTGCACAATGGGATCTTATTCATACACAGTCGGATATCCACTGGGTATTCTACTGTGCACGGATCAGACAAGGCGTCTCCTCCCCCAAAACTGCATCCTAGTTTCATACACTCGTGACGGTTCCCAAAGCGGTTCTACGGATATTCTTTTAGTTTTTTTCCGTTGGATGTAGCTTGATTTTTTCCTTCAAGAGAGTAGTATAGCTGCCTTCATGCCTTGTTGGGAGCGAGAAAATATGAGTCGAAGGCTTAGATATTCAAGAATGCTAACGTTTGAGATAGTTAAGCCCATCAAGCTACCTCGCTTTTTTTTTTTTTATTTTATCGGCAAACTTAATTAAAACAGACACACAAGCCGTGTGCAGTCAAATACAACTAAAGAAGAGCGAAGAGTTCCAAGGAAAAGCAAAAAAACAAGATAAAAGCTAAAGAAATAGAAATTCTAAATTTACAAAATCCTCAACAGGAGAAGAAGCAAGTTGCAAACCAAAGAAAGTTTCAAACGCTATTGAGAACTACTAGAACACAACAAACTTTATCAAGGAGGAATCTCGTCAACTTCCTCAAAGATTAAGCTGGCATGATATTCCTCGATGTCACTAAGTATTTCCTGGCAATCTTTCTTCGAAGGCGGAAAAGTAAACCCCAATATGGAACCCATGTCACTGAGACTAGAAGCTGAAATTTTGTTCGGATCGTCAAAGGATTTAGGCATAGATTTATTTTTTACGCTCAAAGAGCCATTAGGGAAGAAACCAGTTGCTTTAGATTTTAAACTTAATTTTCTATTCGAAACTAAAATCGGTTCGGACGAACATGGCTTCTTGATCATCTCTGAATCTTCCACTACTAACTCCGAAGTAGCAACCTCCTCTTCTTCAATCCCTTTAAATCTGTTATAAGTCTCAAAAACGGGGGGAATGGATGGATCAAATGAAAAGGTGCTAGCACCTTCCGTAACAGAATTTGCACAACTTGCGACCTCCTTATCCAACTTGAAACCTTCCTCAATCTCTTCAACTGATAAAGTTTCTTTGTTCTTTTTAGATCTTCATCTCTTCCTCTTAACAGTGTCTTTAGTAACTTTAGTAGCTTCAGTTTTATTAACTACAACCAGATCATCAACTTTTGATCAACAATCAAAGACCAAATGTCCCACAATTTTGCAATGGGAACAAAATATCGGGACTTTAGGAATCTCAACGAACTGCCAAAAACCTTTTTCACTATCAGCATCAGCATCACCATCTCCAACCCAAACTCGATCTGAAATCCTCTTCGCAAAATCAACTTCTACCAAAACACTGGTAAAAAAACCATAATCCATAGAGAGTAGTGTCATCTACTTGGATGGGTTTACCGAAAGACTTGCTTAAAGCCAACAAATGTTCCTATGTCCAGTAGTCTAAGCTTAGCCTAGCGAATCTGAGCCAAACCTTTGCTAGAGAGGTTCCATGATTAACCGAGTTGAACTTCGGCTCCCAATCTCTAACCTGCAAATATTGGTCTGCCACCTTCCATGAAGCCCCTGACCAAATCAAAATCTTATCTTTTTCATTTTCTAGCTTAATAACAAAGAAGCCTCTTCATATTGGAATGAGCTTAATGAAAAAGAGGAGGTCAAACAACTACACCTAATATTTCGTTAAGCAATATGTATGGACAAACTCCAATATAATTCCATGAGAATCAACTAGGCAATCAAACTCAATCAAGAAAAATATATCCAAGAGTTATATCTTTGTTTCACAATGTAATTAGCAAATCAAACATATAGGAATCCGCGAGCCTGATTATTATCAGAAACTATTTGAACGGTACCAAAGACCAATGTTAAAGTGTCAATCAATTTCAATCAACAACCAAAGGTTGGATTTACCAATTGATTGAACTACGCACAACCTGTGATATTTCAATTATATAAACAAATATAATGCGGAAAAGAAATAACACATACACCGGAAGTTTTGTTAACGAGGAAACCGTAAATGCGGAAAAACCCCGGGACCTAGTCCAGATTTGAACACCACAATGTATTAAGCCATTACAGACACTAGCCTACTACAAATTAACTTCGGCTGGATTGTAGTTGAACCCCAATTGATCTCACACTGATACAAGGTACAGTGGCGCTCCTTATGTCTCTGATCCCAGCAGGATACTACACACTTGATTCCCTTAGCTGATCTCACCCACAACTAAGAGTTGCTACGACCCAAAGTCGAAGAATTTAATAAACAAATTTGTCTCCCACAGAAAAGTCTATTCTGATAGATAAATTTGTCTCCCACAGAAATACCTACAAAGTTTTTATTTCGTCTTTTGATAAATCAAGGTGAACAAGAACCAATTGATAATCCGGTATTATATTCCCGAATAACATCCTAGAAATATCAATCACCTCAGAATAACTTAACTATATGGTAGTAGAATAAGTTATTGTGGAATCACAAAGAATGAGACAAAGATCTTTGTGATTACTTTTTATATCTTACCTATCGGACATAAATCTCAAGAAAATCTTAGATAAGATAGTACTCAATACTATAGAACAAGTAAGATCAGAACACGCAACTACAGATAAAAGAGTTGGGTCTGGCTTCAAAATCCCAATGAAGTCTTTAAGTCGTTAACCTATAATGGTTTAAGGAAAACCCTAAGTTAAAGGGGAATCGACTCGAGTCGCAATCACACAGAAGGTGTGGGGATTAGTTTTCCCAGTTACTAGAGTTCTCCCTTACATAGTCTTCAAATCAGGGTTTGATAACTTTGTGACAAAGAAATCAATATTCACCGTTAGATGAAAAACCTGATTTAAGATTCAAACTAAGTTTCCACCGTTAGATGGTATTAGCTTGTCACACACAAATGAAATATGGCTTCATTTAGATATGGGTAACCGTACCTAAACGTGTATATTGAGTTGGCTCAATAACAGTTAACCGAAGTTAACCATATGAACACTTTTGTGTTAACCATGTTCATCTTAACACTTCTAGATCAAGTAATACTCAAATGAATCTAATTGTGTTACTCATAGAGTTGTTAAATTGTTTATATTCTCATGGAAGTATATAATACACAATTGAAGAAAAATCGGATTGATTCAAAAGAATCAGTTCATGAACATTTAGCCACGGTTTGCAAAAATTGCATTCCTTAATATATTAATGTATTTTTTCATGAGTATGAAATCATACTTAACCGATTTTAAAACTTAACCACATAAGTTTGCAAGCGGGTACGCAAACTTAAGTTCCGGACTTTGGTCACGTCCGCCAGTTCGCAAACGGGTACGCATACTATCATTCCAGACCGAACTCAGGTGAATAAGTTTGGAAACGGGTACGTAAACTTAGTTCCAGGAGTTAAAACCGTTCGCATACGGGTATGCATACTGTGCTATATCCAGACAATGATCAATTGTTCAAAACTCACATTTCAATCATTGAAAAATTCTTAGAAGATGAAAATAGTTGTCTCACACAAACTATTAGCTTATAAGCAATTTTAAAGTGATAGAATGATCAATACGAAACATTCCGAGTCTACATCAAATGACTGTCTCACACAAATCATGTAAGATGTTACCAGGCGATTCTCACATGATCATCTTTTGACTTTCGTCAAGAATAATGATGAACGTAGTTAAAGCAAAAAACTTTCCAACACATATTTCGAGAAAGATATAAGCGAGTTAAACTCATCTCGAAATATCAAATGTGTATAATGTAAAGTATATATAGCTATACGACTTAGTCTCAATAGGACATATAATAGAATAGACTTCTTAGTGATATACGAGTTCAAGTCTCCACAAACCTTTTGTTGATGAAGTTCCTCCAAGCTCCCCTTAGTAAATCTTCTTCTTCAATCTATGAACGTCGTGTAGTCTAAATCTCAACTACACATTCTATCATAATCCAAGACATATCTATAAGTAGACTAGAAATCAAGACTTATAGTTTTGACAACTAAACTTGACAAACAAGCTTGAGATATCAACGCTTGCGAGTTCGACCGAGTAGCGCTCTAACAATCTCCCCCTTTGTCAATTTCAGTGAATAAACTACTAATACATATGGATTACAAAATAAATAAACTTTGTAGCTTCTCATCCAAATGCTTGATTTCCTTGGTTCTTCAACATTCCTTGAATTCTTCGTCACTCCAAGTACTCCAGTGATTTCGAACGTGTTCAACTCAACATCATAGTTGTTGAAGATCCGTAGCCATAACAATAAGAAAATAGATGTTCTCAATTATTGTTATACAATGTCATAATATTATTACACAACATCAAAGTTCAATTGTATCACAACTTTGACAATAATACTACGATGATATGTATCACTCTCCCTTAGTCAATACTTCATCTCACAATGAAAACCACTCCCCCTTACATAATGATCCGTAAACCATATGTATGTAGTGTGAACTACAAAATAATTCTCCCCCTTTTTGTCAATATAAATTGGCAAAGGTACGAAAACTAGCGGGATCATAATGAAATTCCCAAAGAGATTATTCATGACTAAAAGAGAACATATCAACTTTGTTTCGATGATTTCACATTGTCGAAGCTTAGTGTATTCATCAAGGAGTTTATAAAGATACAAGATAACTCCTACAATATTCTACAGCCGCACTCCCTACAAAGATTTGGCAATTAAGCACAAGTACATTTAAGAACTCTCCCCCATTGATAGGTGTCTAAAACACCTAATTTTATATCGGGTATTTATGCTTTCTTTGCGAGGTTTCTTGTAAATTATGTCTCTTATGTGTGAATTTGAGTTATTAGGTGCTTTGGAGTCGTTTGGAGAAAAAGAAGGAGAAACTACTCAATTAGAGCGAAAATGACAAAGTCGTCATTTCATGGGCAAATACTATTCGGAGTCGAGCCGAACTTAAGGGGCAACTATTTTGAAGGAGCACTATAGACAAGCCATCCAAGGTTAAAGGGGGCTCCTAGCTGGGTGGATCTTCTACAATTGGGTGCATAAATCCTCCCAATCATTCCTACAACCCTAACTTCAAGAGATTTGTCTCTCATTTTAATCCATCTCATTTTTCATTACACTGCCCTGAAATAGATGGAAGGAAATCAAGAAACTCAGATATTGAGATGAAGAAACTCAGAGAAGTTCATAGCTCATGAAAGGGAAAATTGTTGTGATCGATTATTGATGCCATATTCTTGAGAGATTCAGATGTGATGAAAGAATGGGTTCACTGGAAATTGATGGTGGAATCAGTATGGGTTTGCTGAAAAAGGTGGTAAATCAGGGTTTTGATCTAAGAGGAAATCAGTGATAAGATTGAAATGGGTTTCTGCTACTGACATGTATGAGTAAGATGGAGAAGAAATTAGGGGAAGATTTGTGTTGAATGGTTCAGAAATAGGGTTCTAGTGATGTTGTAGATGTTGATTAGAGGTGGTGATGGCCAAAGAATTGTTGCAGCGGACTGATGGTAGGGATATTGAAATTGGCTGGTGCCAGTTGAGTGATAATGGAGTGCAGTTGTTGTTGGTGACTGCAATTGAAGTTGGGGAAATCTGTAATGAGAAGAATAGCTAAGATGATAGGTTTAACTGGCATTTGGAGTTTCAGTAGGATAAGAAAAGTCTTGGATTCAAGGGTTTCTGCTAAACAGATTGCAAGGAGCTGGGATAGTGCAGGGTCAAGAATCTGGTGTGCAATGGCTGTGGCAGAACTACAGGTTACAATATAGTTGCATAAGCAACTGCAAAATGATGGCTAGGCAGAGTGATTCAAGTAACAAGGAAATGGTGGAGATTGAGTAGTGAATGTATGGAGCTCAAGGAGGTTGCAGGTGCACAAGAATGGAATTGAAGGTGGTACTATGTATGAGGTGCCGGTGATAGCAGAGACCTGTGTGCAGTTGTAGTTTGAATGGTTAGGATGGTAGTTCAACTGAGGTGCCGCAGAAAAGGAGCAGTGGGAGATGATATTGCAGTTGGGGGATCTCAAGAATTGAGAATGCAGCTACACAGAATTGCAGGCACAGAAGCAGCAGCTCAGTCTCAGCTAGGTGTATGCTAGGAGTTAACATTGCAGGTAGGTGAAGCATTGGTGGCATTTGAGCATTGCAGAGTAGTTGAATTGGAAAAGTTGAATTTATTAAATACAAGTGATGGGCAGTGATTGAATCCAGGCCATTGCAGTCGATAAGGATGGGGCTGTGAATAATTGGTATGACAGGGACTGAAATGGAGTTGTTGCGCAACTCAGATTTGAAACCAAGGAAGGAGGTGCAAGGGCAGTTAGGAGATGGATTTGCATCTGATGAACTGAGGTTGTAGGAATTGTTTGGAGCTATGAAAGAACTGAATTGCAGTGGTTGCAGTTCAGATGGTGCATTGGCAGTCAAGAGGTTACAGCTGCAGATTGATGGGTTTGAGGTTGTGAATACTGCAATGGATATATGGATGAAGCTATTTTGAATTGGATTAGAGAGAAAACTGAATTGCAGGGAGTTGATCATGAGATGGAGTTATTGTTGCAGTTGATGAGCAAATAATGGTTGATGTTGTGATTGATTGGGTTTGTGGTGTTGAATACCAGCTCGCGGTTAGGAAGGAATGGAGTGTATGTGCAGCAAGGGATCTGAATTGTAGAAAATGATATTGTCAAGTATGGATTGATTTGGTGTACAAGTGTGGTTATGGAGGTGCAGAATGAAATGTCAGCTTCCCAACTGACAATTGAGCAGAAAATAGGCTGTCAGTTGTCTATAACTGACAAGCCCAAGTATTAATGAGATATTGGGCTTATGGGTTGTTCTGAGGCAGAAGCAAGTTTATGGGCTGGATTTCATCTATCATGTTAGCTGTTGCACAGTTTTTTTACACGGCCAGAATTCCCCTCTGGTGAGTTGACTCACCTGACCCGGTTGGATTGACTCAGTGATCCAGAGATGACGGCGCCGTTAAGAAGACCGTCAAAGATAACATAGATTTGAGAAGACCGTCAGTTTGACTCAACTAGCCGGTGACAGTTTTCAGGTCACCTGAGATACTTTTCCGGTGCCGGATTCTGGCCAATTTCCGGCCAAAAACCCAATTTTCCGGTGAGCATTTTTGGGACATATTTTCTACACGGGTTTCTCTCTCTCGTGGGCCGGGTGGATTTCCAACTAATGGACTTTGAAGTCAAAACCTAATTTTGGAAAAAGAAAAAGCTATAGAAAGAAAAGTTCTACTAACTTTTGGATACAACGTATTATTCTATTCTTGGAGCTTTTGCAGAGAACTACTTCTAGGGTTTGCTTTCTTTTATGTTCATCTTATTTCTTTGAATATTATGATGATGAACTCCATGAATATGAGTAGCTAAATACAATAATTGGTTATGGGATAAAAGTTGATTTCTTCAAGCATGTTATTTGATTCTATGATTTAGTTTTGTCTCAATTTTATCGTTTATGATTCATCGTTTATATTATCATATGATTTGAATGCTAGTTTGGTTGAGTCCGGAATCAATTGGGTTTGTTTTCATCTCTATATCTATATTAAGGTTTTCAATATGTTAAAGTTGTTATCTTTGATTTCTAGTAGCATCTTGTGGTTAATACTTGTAGTGATACATCTTTTTAATCGCATATGAATCATAACCTTTGTTAAAACGAATTAGTGCTTTTACACGTTTGTTTGCATCAAGTAGTCTTATTTCATAGAACTTATTGCTCTTAGGGAGTTAAATCTAATTGTGCTTTTACACTTTAGGTTGCTTTTTAAGTATATTTCACAATATCATCTTTTAATGTTGTTTGTGATAAAATCAGGAAATAAATGGGATACTCTTGCGATCAAGATATCCTAGGACTTTTGATAATTGAGAGATTAAATACCAATTCTAATCATAGATGAAAAATACATGTTTATGAATGATACTATCCCTTAACCAATATCTTCTCCTTATTGATTATTCCAACTATTTACTTTGCTTTATTTAGTATTATTACTTTGATAAAAACAAAAACACACCTTGGGTTATTTGGTTACATAAGAATCTGAAAATTGCATAACAACAATCGCCTCTCTGTGGATACGAACTATTTCTTATCGAATACTATATTTATAATTAGTAAAGTGAGGAAGTGAATTATTTTTGACGCATACGACACGCATCACCCATAAAGTATCATTCCTGAAAGAACAACAAGAGCGACCTTACTTTTACGAGAAAAGAAGGATTTCTTTGGACATTAACAAATTGCATGAATCATGAATTTGTATCCAGTCAACTCAATTAAATTAACCACAAAGGAACCTTAATGATTAATTTAATCGGAAATGCTCAACATAAGAAAACTTATGGAGCCATATAGTACTTTCACATAGAAATGGATCAGGGAAGATCAATACTGCGGAATTTTCAAAATTTCATTATATCTTTTATCAATATTTGCATAATGACATAATAGACTTAAATTTTGACATATATGGGACAATCATAGTTCACGGACGTAAACACACATATCCCATAACATTATTTGCAATATATGAAACTAATAAAGATTAATACTGCAAATCATCTTCCAAATAACTTAGAATTTAAATAAATAAATCTAAAACATTGCAATATGAAAATCGTTGGCAATAGCTATGTGTAATCACAATAATTGCTATTCCAAACCCTAGTTATCCTTCTTAAAACACAAGAATAAATTCTCATAAGAAGTTTCCTAAACAAAATAAAAATAAAGTTTCTTTGATAACTTCATACATTTGAAAGACTCCATCATAAAAAGTATCATTGATCATGGAGATTCCATGTTCATGGGTTAGAACATTTAATTTTCGATCAACAATACGGGCAAGCTTCCTAGC
Organism: Papaver bracteatum; assembly: GCA_023529315.1. Taxonomy (NCBI): domain Eukaryota; kingdom Viridiplantae; phylum Streptophyta; class Magnoliopsida; order Ranunculales; family Papaveraceae; genus Papaver; species Papaver bracteatum. The sequence continues at coordinate 577,662 of JAJJWX010000125.1, forward strand.
TTTGAAGCAGTCCATGATGAGTTTCTTCTAATTCTGTATCAATACCTTTTGATTTTCAAGGATTTTGGACTGACTATCAATGAGTTGATTTATTTGCAGTTAAAGGTTTGCAAATTCGACCTTTGAGTCATTCTAAAAAATAAATAAATCATTGACAGATTCACCAATCCAGGAGTTGTATTATTTCATTGCAATCATCATTATCGAAACAAGTTCTTAAACCGAATCGCATCCTTTAATTTCTTCTTCCATCTCAAGATTCTCCACTTCCTGAGGTCTTGAAGAGTTCTCCATTTATTAGGTATGCAAAACAATATAATATATATATATGTTTACTAAAAAAAGAAGGACATCCTTGTTATGGAAACCATATAAACTCCCAACCAGAAGACACGGACATTCGTGGACCAGTTGTAGAAAGTTAATGGTTCAATAAAAAAACAAAATAAGAAAAACACTTTGTTTTCCAATTTTGTAAATGAAGAAAACAATATTAAAACAAGATCAATCGATAATATACAACGAACTTGAGCATCCCGCAAATATCATCCTTGCAACTCTCAAGTTAGATACAAGGATGAAAATACCTAGGCTTAGGTAGCAGAGTGGGAAGTTATCCCACCACTAAAATTGAGGGAGGAGTTGTTTTTAGAGCTTTGCTCGGTCGAACTCACAAGCGTTGCTATCTCAAGCTTGTTTGTCAAGTTTAGTTTCCAAAACCATAAGTCTTAATTTCTAGTCTACTTATAGCTAAGTCTCGGATTAGGATAGTAAATGTAGTAGAGCCTTAGACTCCACGGCGTTCATCGAATGAAGATGAAGAACCACTCAAGGGAACTTGTGGAACTTCATCAACATACAGTTATGTGGATACTTAAACTTATCTATCACTCAAAATTCTATCTTTTTTATCTCTGTTTATGGGTGAAAACTATTTCTGTCGATTTTGGTAATTTGGGGTGTGTGGATGAGAACTGAGTCTAAACCTTAAATAAATACACTGCACGGGAGTGCTTGTAGATTCGAGAAATCAATATGTGCAAATCCGGCCTAAACCAAGAAATGGTCGTTCCAGACTTGATTCGGTCACAAAGTGAAGGAGATGGGGTTGATCTTAGGGAGGGAAGCGAAGAAGGTGCTGAGATTGTGAAGGTGTTGGATATGTATGACTTGTATCAGAAAGATGAACTGGCTTGCAGGATGTAAGCTATCATTTCCGGTGTTTGAATATGATTGTATCAACACTTGCCTCTGTTGTCTTGTCTTGCTTTATTCCTGTTTGGAAAATAGGGAGGAGAACCTATTTATACAAATCTTTAAGCCTAACCCTCGTATCTCGTGGATAGTGGAGAAAGTGAAGTGATGGAGTAGTGGAGTTGTGTGTTAGTGTCACACGACCAGTCTTGCCCACTTATCCTATCATCATTAACCGTCCATGACTTCCTGACATGTTCTTATGATGGCGCGTTGTGCGCTGCACGCTGTAAATCGCCAGACCAATACCCTAGTATGTATCCCCCAGTTTGTGACATGAGTGATGTATGCGTGTCGTAACCACAACAAATTAATTAATACTTTACTACCTAATTAATAAGTAATATAGGGTAGTCAAGGTCGATCCCACGAGGAGCACGAGATTCTAGTTGTAAAATTGTCACACAAAGGGGGGTATTGATTAAGAATTTGAGAAAGTAAATAAAATAAACAAATCAATTAAAAGGAAATCAATAAGAGAGAATAGATCAAGGAATCATTCTTCGCTGAAAAACAATCATTAAAGTTATGTTCTTTTCCACTTTTTATTAGTCACAGATTATCACCAACCGTAGGATAGCAAGTTCGCTTAGCTAACCCCAAAATTCCTTATTTCACTGAGTAACAGGTTCGCTTAGTTATCAGATTATATTCTAAAGAACCACCTTGAGGTTCACTTACAAGATGTAATTCCCCGAACGCATTAAGATTTATGAACTTAGGTTTAGTACTAGTAGTTATACTCGGTTCGCTTGGTCCACTTTCTAGCGTTGTTTTGACACACAATTGCTCCACGGAATCCCTCCGCAAGGTCTCGTGTTTTCTACTTGTGTAAAGAGTCAAGAAACGATTACTTATCCCCTAACTTTCACTAGCTTTAGATTAATTAACAAATCAATTTAGTATGCATCCTAAACGACATATCAATCAAGCATAAACATTCTTATTAGCAAAAACAAACGATAATCATGTGAAAATTCAAAGTAGATTTAAAACAAAACTCAAAACATGTTAAGAACTAGGAATTCATCCTCAATCAATAAAATTAGATACTCATATTAAAGAGTTCACACAAAGAGAAAAGTATTGTGTGTGTAAAAGTGTGCAAAAGAGATGCAAAAGATGTGTGGAAGTGTAGAAGTGTATCTCAATGTGTATACAAAAGTAGAGAACTTCTCTATTTATAGGCTTCAATGTTCTCCATATCTTCCAAGGAATAGAATCCCTTTCCTTTTGTAGCTCAATTTCCAAATCCAAGCCTTTCTCAAATCTTCCATCTCCTCTTTCCAAATCCAAGCCAAATTCTTCATTTAATTCCAAGTCCAAGTCTTCACATCCCATGAGAGAAATCCATACAAAATTCTGCAACTTTGGCTCGCCGGAAAACTGGGGTTTTGGCCGGAAATAGGCCGGAATCCGTCGACGTCGGCCACCTGAAAATTCTCCACCGGTAAAGGTATATTCTTTTGGTCAACCGTTAGGACTAACGGTCAAATCATTCAAACAGTTAGTCAAATGTCAAAGGTCAAAAGTCAAATCAACCATCGAATCAGCAGTCTAACTCGGTCTTACTGAGCTTACTAGTCTGAGTCGGCTGCTTGGATCGGCTTATCGGCCGGTACTGGAACGGTCATCGCCGGCACCGAGTTCACTCGCCAGAGTAGAAAATCCGGCAGAGTCTCGGCTGTTTTCTGGGATTTTCCCAGGCCAGATTCAGGCCGATCTTTTGGTCTTTAGTTCCTGCAACACCCTAACATCCATCTAAGACAATTCAATTATACAAACAACCATCCTCTGCAACATCTGTTGCTTCTCCCACATTGAGATCAATCTGCATCAGAGACCATCTTTGAAAATTACTTCCTTTAATCTTCATCACAACGCAATAACATCTAACCCATTTCTCAATTTGCTGTTACAGACCCCCAACAACAACAACCATTCTCTTCAATTCCTTCATTCAACCAAAATCACTTCAACCCAATTTATCCCTGAAACGGTAAATCCATATTTCCAATTTCTTCTATCGACTCAGTAGAACAACCACCAACAGCTGCAAATTGCAACCTCATCAGAGTTGCGTTAATTCAATTGAGCAGAACCCATCTTCGATCTGTAATTCCAAACAAACCCTAATCTTCCATGAGATCGTATCAATTCACGGCCATCTCTTGATTGAACAAAATCCAGCAATCTCAGCAGTGAATCAGCACCAACAAACCCATTTGCTCCTCTTTCGATTCAACAGTAACGACTTCGATCTCTCAAGAATTTTAGTAGAACTCGGATGCAAAAAAGGGAAGAACGAGAGAAAGAAAATGGGAATTGATAAATTTCTCTCGACCTAATTTTGTTGAAGGTGAGACGGCTATTTGCACCCCAGGGCTAGGGAACAACCCACTCATTAGATAAGGGCCACCCTGTCTGGGTGTATTTAACAGATGGTCATCTTGATAAGGGCTAGCCTATTGGCCTCCCCTTAACCTGTGCTGGCTGCGTTTTATAATTCTCCCAAAAAGAGTTGCCCCTTAACCTTGAGTGGGCTCCAGATAGTGCTTGCCCTATGAAATGACAATTATGCCCTTTTTGCTCAATTTTGGTAATTTCTTCTTCTTTTCCTCCGTGCGACTCCAGAGTACCTAATAACTCAAAAACACACGTAAAATACATAATTTACAAGAAAAATAGCAAAGAAAGCATAAACTCTATAGATAGTAAATATGGTGTATTCTACACATATCAAATTCCCCCACACTTAGACTTTGCTAGTCCTCGAGCAAATCAAACTAAAACTTTCAACTTCAAAGCGTTCCAGCATCCCAAGCATCCTAAGAGTTATGAAGAGATAGAGTTTATGCATGCTAGTAATGAGAAGTTAGAAATACTAAAGAACATATTCTCATCCTTAAATGTTGAGTGAGAAATAACCACACCATAATGAGAGAACACATGTTTGAGAAACGATCAATAAGCATTTCGCCTCGACTTCTGCCTCACCAAAATAGGATTTTATGATAATTGAACTCAAAAAGACGGCTTTTTTATGGGTCTCACATGTGCGCAAGTAGGAATGAAGAGAGAATTCCTGCAACACGTTGAATGGTGGGAAGGATAACTTCCGAAATTTTGAAAAACCCACATCTTTTAACATTTTGAAAAACCATTTTTCTAACGATCTCTAAGAAAGGAAATCAACCACTTATATCGAGGATGAGATTACTTACTTACCTTCACATCCGATTGCCAATTATGATAACACCACTCTCACGGAATCCAAAGAAACGTCTTCCGCTCCTTGTCTTCATCTTCTTGGTCTTCGGCTTCAACTATTGATGATAAACTTTCGAACTTCATAAATCCTTGACAATTTGTAACCTTTCTTCCTTAAAATCCATGTCGCTTGAAACTTCCTTATAGATTTTCCTTCCCCACGGCTTATTCAAAACAAAACAATAATAGATATTTCTCTTGTCTCATATTTTTTTTTTTAGACAAGAGAAACACAATACAAATCAAAAGTGAAAAATAAAATAAACCATGGCCGTGGAAAAGTACTTTACCGCTTGATTCTTCACAACTTGTATCGTCTTGAAATCATAAACTTTAATAATTCTCACCTTTTACTTTCTTCGCTCTTGAAAATAAGTCTTAATACTTGGATATGGAATTACCTCATTGCATTTTAAGTCTTCAACATGTATGTAAAAATCTGCTCATTGTATGTTGCTTTACTTGGATATACAAAATTTGCTCTTTTTCTTGTTCCATTGTTGCTTGCAAACCTTGAACCTTTTCAACTTTCCTTGTAGATTTTGATGTCGCTCCCTTGTTGTTGATGTGGTGTTTCTATGGACCCGTTGTTGTCGAGTGAGAGAATGGTGCTAACTGCAAATCGAACTACAATAAGGAGGCTTTCATCATAGACGTCACCCTCATGATTGACAAAAATTAGCACTCAAGAGATCAAAATAGTGCTGAAATTGGTGTGAAATTGGGTAGCTCACCATTCTACCCGGAATTAACGTACGGTGACACACACTCAAAAGAATATCATTTGTAAAGGAATAATTTCTGGTCAGTGCCTCTCATGATATGAAAATGGGTAGTCTCCACTAATGATTGATCAGCAACTCTAATAACGCACTTCTCCCTGCACCAAATTTGCATCACCGGCATGATTAAATCCATTATTTAACACTCTAACAAGCAAGAAATTGAACATAGTTCCCTAACATTTCCAAGTTCAATTATGTCGGTCAGAATTCTCTATGTAATCATACCTAGAAGTATGCTAGTGACTCTAAAATCTCTAAAAGTTGAAAGTTTTATGCAAAAAAAATATTCTCTTTTCTCTTTTCTCTTTTCTCTTTTTATGCAAAAATATATGCTTAGCCACTCCCCCACACTTAAACCTTACATTGTCCTCAATGTAATTGAATCGTCCAAGTAAAGTCAAGGTGGGAAATCTTAATATGATATGGAACAAGAAAAATAAATAAACGAAATTCAAAGAAAATAAAAACAAAAGGATAAGAGATACAAAACCGGTGGGTTGCATCCCACTTAGCGCTTGTTTTAAAGTCGACGGCCCGACAGGGCTCTTGTAAGATTCACTCCCCATATACTAATAATCGGAAAATTTGGGGATCCTCCCATAGTACTTGTTTTGCAAACAATAACTTCATACAAATATTAGCACAAGAAAATAATAGTAAAGTTATATCTCGATAGAAATTTCCCCCACACTCGGAAGTGTATAAAGAACATAGAATTTGGGAACTTCCATGATTTCCTCTTGGCAAACCTGCATAGTGTTAGCATCAAGTGTTTCCAATGGTGGATATCGAGAAACAAAATCATTCAAAAATACTTTCTAAGCACATACATTCAAACCAATAAGAGGTAAAAGAGAAGAATCAATATGCAAAGGGTTAGACAAACCTTGCACAATTTCTTGTATTACAAAATCTTCTTCATTCTTAAAAAATTCAAGTGAATTACTTACCTCTTGCATATCGTGGTCCTCTATCAAACTTTGCAACCATTCTTCGTCATTTTCTACCTTAACTAAAGTCTTGGCATCATCATAATCATTAGCAAGTTCAATTGGGTCTTCCACAAATTCAATCAATTCGGTTTCATTATCGAGCATCATCTCTTCAACATTCTCATCATCGGAATCGGGCCATTCACTAAAGTGATTTTCGTCGGTAAAAATTGTAAGATCTTCTTGCGAGGGTGTTACACCGTTTACAACAATAGGCAAGTCACACCCAATCTCCTCCTTTTGAATAGGTGAAGGATCGTTATTATGATCCGGAGTTGGAATAACTTCCTCATGGTTGCAACTTTCATACACTTCCGCGGACTCATATCTTTCCCTAAGGAATTTTTTCCAAGAACTAAATGCATCTTCCTCAAGCTCTACCTTTTGAATAGGTGATTGATCATTATTAAGATCAAGGATCGAGTAATCTACACTAGCGTCATCAAAAGTTTCCAAAGGTTGGTCCTTTTCAACACAATCATCTTCATTATCGGAATCACCATAATAAGAATATTCATCGGTTTCATAACCTTTATCCCGACGTCGTTTAAGTTCCATATGAATGGTCCTAATAATTTCTGCGACAAGCTCTTCCGAGTCTCCATCATCTTCCAATTTGTATAACTTTTGTGCAAGTTTACGGACATTAACACGCTTACCACCGTGTATAGAGTTTCTAGATTGTATATCCTTAAAAAGTGAAGGAAAAACACGATGAAGAGGAGTATATTCCCAACTCTCCGTCTGCACATTACTAGAAAACAATGTATTAGAAGCATAATTATCCGTCCATCCTTGTGATTATCTACTTACATACCCGTCATAAGGTTGTTGATATGCATGAGAATATCCATAAGGCTCCGAAGGATATTGATCATAGCCAAAAGATTGGTTTTGATTGTATCCTAAGGATGGTTGGAAGTTGCCATGATGTTGAGGTTGAAAATCGTATTGATTGTTGAAATATGCTTGCTCTTGTCCACCATACATGGAAAACCGGTACCTGAAAAACAATTCTCAAAAACTAAGTTAGATACGATAAAGAATCCAAAAAAGCAAGAATAAAGCAAAAAGTAAAAAGAAAACAACTAAAATCATCCGATGCTCCCCGGCAACGGCGCCAAAATTTGTATGCGTGTCGTAACCACAACAAATTAATTAATACTTTACTACCTAATTAATAAGTAATATAGGGTAGTCAAGGTCGATCCCACGAGGAGCACGGGATTCTAGTTGTAAAATTGTCACATAAAGGGGGGTATTGATTAAGAATTTGAGAAAGTAAATAAAATAAACAAAGCAATTAAAAGGAAATCAATAAGAGAGAATAGATCAAGGAATCCTTCTTCGCTGCAAAACAATGATTAAAGTTATGTTCTTTTCCACTTTTTATTAGTCACAGATTATCACCAACCGTAGGATAGCAGGTTCGCTTAGCTAACCCCAAAATTCCTTATTTCACTGAGTAACAGGTTCACTTAGTTATCAGATTCTATTCTAAAGAACCACCTTGAGGTTCGCTTACAAGATGTAATTCCCCGAACGCATTAAGATTTATGAACTTAGGTTTAGTACTAGTAGTTAGACTCGGTTCGCTTGGTCCACTTTCTAGCGTTGTTTTCACACACAATTGCTCCACGGAATCCCTCCGCAAGGTCTCGTGTTTTCTACTTGTGTAAAGAGTCAAGAAACGATTACTTATCCCCTAACTTTCACTAGCTTTAGATTAATTAACAAATCAATTTAGTATGCATCCTAAACGGCATATCAATCAAGCATAAACATTCTTATTAGCAAAAACAAACGATAATCATGTGAAAATTCAAAGTAGATTTAAAACAAAACTCAAAACATGTTAAGAACTAGGAATTCATCCTCAATCAATAAAATTAGCTACTCATATTAAAGAGTTCACACAAAGAGAAAAGTATTGTGTGTGTAAAAGTGTGCAAAAGAGATGCAAAAGATGTGTGGAAGTGTAGAAGTGTATCTCAATGTGTATACAAAAGTAGAGAACTTCTCTATTTATAGGCGTCAATGTTCTCCATATCTTCCAAGGAATAGAATCCCTTTCCTTTTGTAGCTCAATTTCCAAATCCAAGCCTTTCTCAAATCTTCCATCTCCTCTTTCCAAATCCAAGCCAAATTCTTCATTCAATTCCAAGTCCAAGTCTTCACATCCCATGAGAGAAATCCATACAAAATTCTGCAACTTTGGATCCCCGGAAAACTGGGTTTTTGGCCGGAAATAGGCCGGAATCCGTCGCCGCCGGCCACTTGAAAAGTCTCCACCGGTAAAGGTATATTCTGTTGGTCAACCGTTAGGACTAACGGTCAAATCAGTCAAATGTCAAAGGTCAAAAGTCAAATCAGCCATCGGATCAGTAGTCTAACTCGGTCTTACTAAGCTTACTAGTCTGAGTCGGCTGCTTGGATCGGCTCATCGGCCTGTACTAGAACGGTCATCGCCGGCACCAAGTTTACTCGCCAGAGTAGAAAATCCTCCAGAGTCTCGGCTGTTTTCTGGGATTTTCCCAGGCCAAATTCAGGCCGATCTTTTGGTCTTCAGTTCCTGCAACACCCTAACATTCATCTAAGACAATTCAATTATACAAACAACCATCCTCTGCAACATCTGTTGCTTCTCCTACATTGAGCTCAATCTGCATCAGAGACCACCTTTGAAAATTACTTCCTTTAATCTTCATCACAACGCAATAACATCTAACCCATTTCTCAATTTGCTGTTACAGACCCCCAACAACAACAACCATTATCTTCAATTCCTTCATTCAACCAAAATCACTTCAACCCAATTTATCCCTGAAACGGTAAATCCATATTTCCAATTTCTTCTATCGACTTAGTAGAACAACCACCAACAGCTGCAAATTGCAACCTCATCAGAGTTGCGTTAATTCAATTGAGCAGAACCCATCTTCGATCTGTAATTCCAAACAAACCCTAATCCTCCATGAGATCGTCTCAATTCACGGCCATCTCTTGATTGAACAAAATCCAGCAATCTCAGCAGTGAATCAGCACCAACAAACCCATTTTCTCCTCTCTCGATTCAACAGTAACGACTTCGATCTCTCAAGAATTTTAGATGAACTCGGCTGCAAAAAAGGGAAGAACGAGAGAAAGAAAATGGGAATTGATAAATTTCTCTCGACCTAATTTTGTTGAAGGTGGGACGGATATTTGCACCCCAGGGCTAGGGAACAACCCACTCATTAGATAAGGGCCACCCTGTCTGGGTGTATTTAACAGATGGTCATCTTGATAAGGGCTAGCCTATTGGCCTCCCCTTAACCTGTGTTGGCTTCCTTTTATAATTCTCCCAAAAAGAGTTGCCCCTTAACCTTGACTGGGATCCAGATAGTGCTTGCCCTATGAAATGATAATTATGCCCTTTTTGCTCAATTTTGGTAAATTCTTCTTCTTTTCCTCCGTGCGACTCTAGAGTACCTAATAACTCAAAAACACACGTAAAATACATAATTTACAAGAAAAATAGCAAAGAAAGCATAAACTCTATAGATAGTAAATATGGTGTATTCTACACCTATCAATTGATATCTCGAGTGTGTGGATCGTGGGACCCACAGAAAGTAGCATAAATTGCTAGATTAAATAAATAAGTTATTTAGGAATTCGATACTTGTGAAGTATCGTGTGTATTCTATGCAGGTACTGCATCGAGTATATTCAGCATGTATGAAGCATCGATGTTTGAACGTCTCAAAATAGCCTCATGTCTAGCCTACTTTATGTGATGGTTTGGAGGTTGCGCAAGAAAGTCCTCCCTTGGCCGACCACATAGTGTGGTAGAGTGACGGGTGGTTATTACCATGATGCCTCACTGATCAATTAACTCCTGACCAGGGCTGTATAACCAAGCCGGTGAAGTTGGACGGACGAGATGATCTTTGAGACACTCATCTGCGATCGTTAGTGGAATTAGGGTTTTAGAAGAGGTGTGCAAGCACCACTTTTCATCTTGCTCGAATCCAAGCTTGGGAAACGATTTTGGCACGGCCGATCGGGCATGCTTGTAGACGGCATGCCGGTATACATTCCCATACCTCATTGTCCCATGAAAGTGTGATCTGGACCGCTCAATTTGTCCAGCAAAGAGGAGCAGTCAGGATTGATTTACGACAGAAGTTTGGTGCCGCAAATGTCGCGTGTCATGCCTTCTTCAGTCACGCGTTTCGGGACAACCAAGCTTGGTCGGTCCCGGCCGATTGGTTTGGTGTGTAGGTGACAGGATGGTGTACATGCCTATATCTTACTTTCCCATAGGAACGTGATCTAAGACACTCAATTCGTCCGGCGAAGTTGAGTGGTCGAGATCATTTTGCGATTGGGAAGCGTGACCACGCTAGTTTGGGCGTGCAAATTGGAACGACTAGGCATGGTATGCCTTGGTCGATCGGGTGTGGAGATAGATGGATCCACGGTGATCATCTTTATGCTCACTAGACCTGCTTAGTCGACTCCTAAACCCTCCATTCGATCAGGATAAAATGCCAGTTTGCGATCAATCAAACCCTAATTAGGGTTTTGTCGGACGTGCGGCAAGCCCACTTTGGGCGCACGATTTGGAACGACCAGCCATGGTTGGTCTTGACCGATCAGTCATGTGTGTAGGCGGGCTTACAGTGAGCGTGTTGACATTCTTTGGGCCCTTTGAATCTACATCTACACCCTCCATCTATGCCTGCGAAGATGGATGGTTGAGGCTGTTTTGCAACACATGTAATGTGCCGCAAACCCTAATTTAGGGTTTTTCGTCCATACTGTTTTGGCTTGGACGGTTTGGAAAGCTATGCCACCCTTTTGGGGAGGCCGACCATGTGGGGGCCGCGTTGGGTCGGTAGTAAATATTCCAATACCTGCTTGGGGTCATGGATTCAATCTAAGCCATACAATTATGGTGGTGAAGTTGGATGGTCGTGATCGTTTCTGAGACTGATATGGACAGTCCAGATTCAAATATGCTCAATCGAGCTAGTATAACACACCGAGAGATGTATGCTCAATCGGGCTAGTATAACACACCGAGAGTTGCATCATGTACGGGTATTTCGTACATGCTTCATTATTAATGCTTGGAGGTTCTTGTTGCTCTGCTGAGAACAACACTCAGTCGTCATGCCGCACTGATAATGAGTACAGGAAATACAAGGCTGGTCATGCATTAATTAATAATGCTGTAAATTCACATGGTATATGGGATTGTTTCCACATGCTCTAACCTGGATGAATTTCGTGTATTTAATTCACAGAATACTGGGATTGTTGCCACATGCTCCATTCTAGATGAATTAGTAAAGTGAAGAAGTATTCATCACTTATTAATGGCTTTATCTTTTGCAATATGTTAGCGCATAATTTTGGCTTTTACAATTTTAGCCTCAAATAAAAATCCACCATCAACATTAAGTCCCCTGCCTAGCACATAATGGTTACGTTATTATGGGGTAGGCATAAGATGGTGACAAGTTTGTCCCGGAACTGGTCAGTCCTGATTAGGATTATGAAGGAAGCAGGACTTGATCTGGCGAGTCGCTTCGGTTTCCTCCGTACATATCTGGACAGAGCTTGGCCCATTTCTTGGACTAGGTGCACTCCCCTTAGTTACATGGCAACTTTCCTCAGATATATCCGATAAGCATCATTGATCGCTATCCTGAATCTGTATCCTTTATAGGTGGCAAGTAAAGACTCCTCTTCTCCTGGGATTCTGTTGACTTGCTATATTATAAAGAAAAATTCTAAGGGTTCTTCTCATCACATAGTCGTTCCTTCTATATCTCAGGTATTGCTCCGTACTTATCTGATCTTCTGATTGACTGATGATGATACATACATTTTGTGTGCTCATAACTTTTTATTCTTTGAAGGTTATCATGGAAGCGGTGGGCGATGATCATTCTGTAACTTCTCCATAAAAAAGTTTCGAAGTTGACAAACCCGAAACTAATGTGCACAAAGAGGTAATGGCTAAAATTGACCACCCACTTCGCGAAGTCGGTCGTGCTATACAGGGGATGTCCATTCATCACATGTGTATTTCCAGGGGACGCATCTGTGCCTTTTCATCTACGATTGACATGGAAGAGCGGTGGAGGCGTGAGGAAGCGTTGCGAGCACCAGTAAGCGCAAAGGCAGAGAGATTTGAAGCGCGGTTAAAGAGGCAGAGGATGGAACATAAACAGCCTCCGGATGAAGATAGGCGTGATTATCCAATCCAAGATGGTGTGATAATCCTTGACTTTGACACAAACGGACCTAAGTGTTTGAAAGCAGTCAGCGCAACCCCTAATGTTGTTGTGGCCCTTGAGGAAGACTTGGAAGTTTCTCCTGTCGATAATGTTAGGACGGAGAGTGTTGCTACGAAAACATCTGAAGCGGAAGCTGAGGCATATCCGAAGGGAGAAGCAGTAGCAGGTGATGGCGTCGAAGAAGGACCTAGCAGTGGTGTAGACGCGGTCGATCTTCTTGACGACTAAAGCTCTTTGCTCTTTTTTTTCTCTTTTCAAGTGTATTCCCGTAATTCTTGAAAATCTTTCTTGTACTCAGTGACGGCTGATTTCAAGATCTTTTTCTTATGTTTGCTTACTTTGAATAAAGGTTTATGTCATAACCCTTCGTTAAGATTGCATCTGTATGTGCTCCTGACGTGAGATCTCCTTGGTCTTACTGGGGTAAATGGCTCAAATCATCTTCCTTTTGTGCATACATTCTATTTCCTTCTTACCGTGAGATGTTTGCTTAGGGTTTCCTTCCTTTCTCTAGTGGGTTGATTTAGGATGACTCAAGACTTTGTGTTTTTAGGGGTAAAGAGGTTCTCAGATGGAAATAATTCTTCAATTAAATTGAAAATTGAAAATGGAAATCCTAACTATGAATGCAAGTATTGCAATCATTTTCTGGAGGAATTACAAGTATGACGTGAAATTGTAAAAGGAAACACGCTAGAGGAAGTAGCACAGCGTTTTAAAGTGTGGAGGACGCTGGAAAATGTTAGCACAACGTCTTAAGTACGGTAGGGCTTGAGCCATCACGAGTGAATTGTTACGCCTTCTAGCTTGTCAGCATTGATGAGCTTACAGTATCCGCCTAGGATGACATATGCACCAGGTATGGTTCATCCTCCTTTTCTGTGGGTGAGTCAGGTGGGGTAGCCACTTTCACCGAAATGCTTCCAACCTTGCATGCGGTTGTCTTCATCACCAGATCTCCAATTCTAAACGGGTTTGGACGTGTAGATATCTGGACAGCTTATAGGATCTTGATAAACTGTTTGAAGGGGACATCCTCCCATTCAAATCTCTTATCCAGGGTTGGTTTGTTGGTTGGAGCCTATCCCTGGGACTTATCAGAGTGAGGAGCAGTTGATTGTAAAAAAGGTTGCGTGATGAGACTTACTTGAGCTCGGAACCTTTTAATATATGCTGACGGGCTCTCTCCAGGAAGTTGTGTCACGTTGGAAAGTTGCAGGTGGTGCGGCAATAGGAAGTCATCAGGTCCAGACGGCATGTTGGAGATCCTTTAGGGTGTGGGAGCCGATAGATAACAGAGTCCTAGTGTTGCCTTGTCGTCGTGTATCCATGAGCGCCCTAGGATCATTTCATAGCTCAGATGTTCTCTGACTATGTAGAACTTTGCTTGTGCCGAGGCATCACCCAATCTTATTTCAAGATTGATGTATCCATATGCATCTATGAGTTCTCCTTATGGAGTCTTAATCACAGTTGGGTTGCGAGTAGCCTCCTATTTTGAAATCTTTGCTTCTTTTAAGGTATGGAGGGTGATGATGTTGAATTTATAGGCCGTATCGATCAATGTGTTATCGAACTCAAATCCCTCAAACGAGCAACGGTTAAGAGTCCCCAGTTTTCTTTGCTTTCATCTTCCAGCAATGACTGAGGTTTCGAGGCCGCTTCCTCTTCCAGATACAAGCGCCTGCCTGAGAAAACGCGGTTGAGGGCTGCAAATATGTCCTGACATTGTGCTTTGGAGAAGTACAAGATCTCACATAAATGTTCCATCATAGATTGTACAGTCTTGCGAACGGAATCCCTAGAAATCATGCAGTTCCTGACAGGAAGAGGATCTCTACGAACACCTTCGTTTCCAAGATGAGGTTCTCCCGTTTATATATTTTCTCTGAAGATTTGTTTCAGCCTGTTGCAGTCTTTGTTTGGATGGTGAACGAACCTATGGTAGCGACAGTACTTGGTATCTGCCATATCTTTCTCAGTTGGTGGACGTCTGATAGGAGGAAGCTTGATGGCATCGTCTTGAATCCATGCTTCCAAGAGTTCTATTACTTCATTCATGGGGAAAGGAAAGCCTGCATCTTCGGTATCTTGTGCAGGAGCTTTGTCCGTTCCCTTCCGAGACGAAGACGTGTGCGCCGGGGATGCCCTCTTGGTTTATTTTTCAGTTGTTGAAGCTTTCCTTTTTTCTCCTCCGCCCACCACACTCACAGAAGGACCAGTGTTGTATTGTTTGTTCGTGAGACACCTGCTTCCTCGACTTTCACGTGAATCTTCACTTCGAACAACTCTGGTTATCTCTAGCAATGCTGGTGCATGTAGCGCCCCCTAAGCTAGCAGCTGACTAATCCAAGAAATTAACTAAAAACAGAGGCACTAAGAATCCAAATTAAACACTTAAACTTTCAATTAAAAAATCTTTTACAAAACCTTAACTCAAAAACTAGCCCCACTCTGAAATACATATACAAGAACTCCTCTCAAATGATACATATCAATAGTGATTTGATTTACAAATGGAATACAACCACATAATAAATAAAGCGGAAGCTAACCAACTAACGTAAATAATTCTTCGAATCTTTCATCGTCACATGCACAACTTGATCTGACTCTGAAACTGAAAGTGGGAATGGGTGAGCACATCATCCCTAAAAGGGGTGCTCAGTAGAAATAACAACCAGATTTCAAGTAAACATTAATATGATTCGAAGACAATGCAGGTTTAATCGAAAGTCGGTAATACAATAAAAGACAATAAAATATAACGTATAAACTTCTTCAAAGACATTCATAAATAGCAGTAAACATCCATGTATGAGATGTGTGTTGCCGCACAAAAGGGAAGAATAATATTGTGGGGCATCACCCTAGCCATAATAATATTGCGGTGTATCGCCATAGCCATTGAATACTGAATATATATAAAGGAAGAATAATATTGCGGTGTATCTCCCTAGCCATAATAATATTGCGGTGTATCTCCCTAGCCATAGAATACTGATATTGTGCCGGCACACATCTCATATCACACCAAGCACACAAAGATATGCATGAATTTCACAACACAAAGATTGATTTGTAAAACAATAATGAATACAAGAGAGTTAGTTATCGATTCCCACCTCTTTTGATGACAAGCCTCACATACCTTGAGATCCATAATCCACTGGTTCATTCTTTATATCGATCGTTGTTAATAAAGATTAAATGTTAATCACACAAGCACTCTAAAGATTATCCAAAAGGCTCATACAAGGCTCATAATATAATTCCATACAATTGTCTAGTTATAAACTAAGTGAACTATCTAATGGTTCTAAATCCATTTATGGTTCTACATCGTATTATTCTATATCTTTAGTTTATCTAAAAGTTTACTAGTCCAATTAGATTGGTTATATAGTCCATTAAATTTGTCTTAAGAATATTTACAACTTTGTAGAAGGAATCAAAGGTTAATTCGAACCATAAGGATCCAAAATATCAATATAAGAAATTAAAGTCTATTCGGATCAACTAACGGTAAACGTCAGTCAAAGGTCAAGTCCAAGGTCAGGGTAAGTCAACTGATCCAAGGTCAGATCAACGAGTCAAGCCACTGAGTCGAATTGGGTCAAGTCTGGTTAAAGGGTCAACTCAGTCAGAAGACTGATTCAGATAGATAAACTGACTCAGGCGAGTCAGACTAGAATACCAACTAGCCATACTAAAACACAAGGCATGAGCCATTAGCTCATGCCACCAACTAAAGCACATACACAAATACAAACATAATTTCTACAACATTCTAACTATACACAGTTCTCTAAGTTACAAACTAACTTCCATCTCCAAAGTCTTGTTTTCATCTATCAATACACTCTGCTCTAAGTATAATCCCAACATAAAACAATCTTCATGTCTTCAAATATGTCATATGTAGCTCAACAACATTCATCACGATAACTTCACCATCTTTCAGTTAATTTCGTTCTATATCAGATTCACAACTTCATTATCGGTTCCCTGTCAATCAACACAAACATCACCATCAATTCAGTTCTTCATTGCATCACAGTTCTCCTTTTCAGCATTAACAACAACAACAACTAAACCTCTATTGCTTCTCAACCTACAATTCCAACACTAGCTCCACTTATATACCGTATTTTGCATTCGTATCCAAATCAGTTCCATGGACATTTCATCTTCACCGCCAATTCAATTCAATTCAATCATTTAACAGGACATGCACCACCACTTGTATCTCGGATTCCAGCTGCAACACTTCATTCTCTGAGATATACTAGTTCCACGTCATTATCACTTTCATTTTCATTCTGCAGTTGCACCTCAACTAACACTACCAGGTACCTCTCCAAGGATTCTTCCCTGTCTAACATACATCTAGTCCCAAAACAACTAAACTCTAAACTTCATAAGCATCATCGGTTCAATAGCAGACCACCCACATCACTTGCAATTCCAGTGTCTAACTTATCTATATTCCCGGTATTTCAACACAACACCACTAGACTTCATCTGCAACTATCATAGTTCACCACCAATCCTGTTCAATAGCACCACAACCATTACCATAACAAACTGCAACTTCACTCGTAATTACTTCATCCACCTGAGATACAACTCATAATTCACAAACTCCATGTAACCTCAACACAACCAACATCATCATTAGCAGTTCAACTTCACATCCTCTCTATTACAAAATTATAATTCCTTAAAATCTGTAATTAAGCTTTACAGCTAATCATACCCAAAACACCAATTCTTCTTCTTTCCAGTATCATTTAATTGATCCCAATTATAAACTCAAACCCTAATTGGTATGAACCCTAATCTTCATCTCCAATTCCATGAAACCCTAATCAACTGATTTGGGGAAGAACAAGGGAAAACCCTAATTGGGCCAACCGAGCAAAGCGAGGGAGGATCCTATATATGGTGACTTTTTATCAATATGAAGCGTGACATTTTTTTCCAATTTGATAAAAAAGATTAGATTTGGTCTAACCAAAAAGGACGCAGATGTAATTTTTTTAGAACAAAATCGAATTAGGGATCCTAGGGTCGAATCCTGGCCACCTCCAAAAATTTCAATATGTTTTTTTTTCTCCCCTTTTTTCTTCTTCTTTCTTTCTTTCTTTCTTTCTTTCTTCTCCTTCTTCTTTTCTTCCTCCTTCCTCATCTCGATTTCTTTGTTTCAGGACAATCGATCTTGAGTTCTTTTCTTTCAATCAATTGGGAAAATTCATCAAAGCACCAAGCCGACTCCTTCCTCCTTGATGCAGCTAAGTAGAACTTTACTTTTGCCAATATGTTTACCTATAATTTCTCAACTTTTATTATCGAAAAATCATTGAAGAAGAGGAGTTACAGCTGACTGCTTGGTTGATTAACATAGAGTAAATTTGGTTTCTCTGTTTGACTGTGGTGATGAATGATGCAGATTGATTCGAGCTTTGTAATGAATTAGGATTCAATCTAGGTTTATGTGAAATTGATTGCAGTGCAGGGAAGGAGATGTAATGCCGTAGTCGTCGAACTAGCCATAAATCTGGTGGTTGTTCACCATGGGTCAAGAGCCCTAGCTGAAAGGTTGCATCTTAACCTGAAATTTCAACTGAAATTGGGTTGTTGATTGCTGTTTGTATCCATCCTTCATCAGTTTTGCAGGTTGCGTATCAGATGTTTGATAGAAAGTCTGAAACGAGAACTCAGTTGAAACTTAGCTGCTACCACTGATTATTGGGGATTAATGGTAGTATTTTCTGAAAGTTTAGGAAATGAAGTGGTTGCTGACCGAGAAGACTTCCCATAACACTTCTCCCTATGTCCAGCGCTTGCTTGTAGATTTGTTCAAGTTCATGGAGCCGTACTTGAGAAATACTGAGCTTGGAGAACCTGTAAGCTTATTTTTCTTGAGTCATGTAGTAAGTTACTGCTTATCTTTTCAGTTTGTGTACGCTCTTGTTAAATTTTACCACTGCGGATCACATGTGTAACATTATCTTGAGATTAGGACATTAACTCTTTTGCTGGGCAGCCTGGAACATGCATCTCTTGCCTGGACATTAACTAAATTGTGAACCACTAGACTAGGATATTGAGCATTGAATTCATTATAAATTGGCAATTTTACTTTTGATAATTCAGATTTTAATTGGCTTGTGAAGCCATTAGGTGTCTTGTTGAGTTTCAATGTAATCTGGAGCACTATTCTTAGTCTTAGAGATTGCTTATATGTGTTATATGTTGCTTGAGTTTTAGGATCGTGAAGGGGCAAATATTGAGCATGAGAAGAAGCTATCGACGTTGCAATCTTTGGAATATAGGGGAGGTGGAGAAGCTAAATTGGACAAGACAGAAGGCATCTGTAAAGAAGTTGCAGTCAATGATTTTGCTAGCATCACAGTTGTGTCCGCTACTTCATCTGTTAGCGTCCAAGTTAGGGACACTGAGCTCACTCCTCAACTGGGTAACTCAATTCTCCTTGTTCAATTTTTGCTTTAATCTACATGCTGCCAGTGTCTGGTAGTTGTTTGCATCTGAATTGTTAAGTGTTTGTGGCCTACCAAACCTTGAAATTAAATAAATCTCATGCTTAAGAATTTCATTTGTCACAATATGCATGACTTTTTTGCCAGATTATACTCTCCTATGTGTCCTAATATGATTATTCTTGTTTGGTTATCATTTTTGTATATGTTAACCTACCTTTGTAGTTAGCAAAATGTGATGTAATCAACAATGGATGTTTGATTTGTGTTCGATAGTCACAAAACTCACATCAGAGATTTCGAACTGTTCTTCAGCTTGTTCATTAACCATGTGCTAAGCAATAAGAAATTGCTTATTTATGCCATAAAATTATGAAATGCAGGTTAATGTACATGTGGAGGTTAATTAATCAATATCATGAACTCTAGAATAACATTGTCCAACAAGTACACGACCTCATAAACAGAGCAGACAAAGTAGAGTCAACCAGTGAGCTGCACCGACAAGCAACCCGTCGTCTTGAACCGTCTCCTCTTGGCACTCTAGCTTTTGCCGCCTCATAAAATACCAACGTGATTACATTCAGTCCCTTCACAGTTGGATAAAGTTTAGCCTTCAGCCCATCAAGGACATCACCACCACCGAATCTACCACAAACTCTTCAAATCTTTTTGCATTCCTCGACGAGTGGAAATAAACCCTAGATCGACTCCCTGACTTGCTTCAATTTTTTCGGTCGGCCGTCTCACCGTGGTAGTGGTCATCTAGTTTACTTTAAAATCAAATTAAACTTCACACAACCATTCCTACACTAATTAACATCAAACCCATCTCAAAATAATCATTTAAACAATCAAATTCAAACAGAATAAACTTCAAATCAAAAGAACCCTAATTTACCTTTTCATCACTCAGAATCGTAAGTTGAATATCAAATCTTCTCCTTCATTCTCAATACACGAAACCCACCATCTAATGCCCGACCTCCTCACCAAATCATCATAAATTCAATCCTCTCCATAAATCCTTAATTCAAAACATTACTCTTCTTCTTCTATGGGTAAATCAACTTCTTGAATCATCACCTTCTTATTTGATTCATCATCCTAATAGACTTGATAATAAATACTCAAGAAATTAAACTCAATTCTTCGGAATTGAGATTCACAGAGAAAAAGAGAGATCTGAGAAGTACAGAGAAGAAGATAAGAGAAATGGTTCTCTTCGACACGTAAAGCGTGATAAAACCAAATGGTTTTACTATGGGGCCCTCGAAACGGTTAAGGGGAAGCCAAGGAGGTTTTAGATGTAAAATGGTTATTTTCGCCCCACGTACAATTCTGATGTTATCTTCTTCGTCCAGTATCCGAATGACACGTTCGAGTAGTCCATTCCGCGTAACTTTTCGAGATCTATCCAGCAGTACTAATTTCGAATCTAAATCGTTGTTAGATTAATTTCTATTAATTAACGTTCGTCACTAATTAATCGGGTCAATAACGGCTTAGTTCGTCTCTTGATTGGTCTAATAGAGTTGACGCGCTTGAGGGTCCTTACAGTGCAGTTGTGGCTGAACGTTTGGTAGCTTCATAGAGTTCGGAGAACGTTTGAAAGCCTAGATTCTCTAATAAAGCGCGGTATATGGGTATTATCCCATTAATGCACAACTCCACCAATTTTCGTTCGGGCCGTAATAATTCAGTGCTTGGGTTCCGAACCTCTTAATGAAGTCGTTGGGATGCTCGTTGTTCCGCTGAAGAATTCTTACCAGATATGAAAAGGTGATTTGTTCAGACACGAAGAAGTATTTTCTGTAAAAAGCACTGACCATCTCGCTCCAATTGGATATGTTGTTAGGCGCGATGTTGTTGTACCAAGTGTACGCCCTTCCCGTAAGTGACTTTGAGAATTCTTTTAGGCGGAGAACATGATTGTATTCATGCTCTCCCAAGGATTCCAAGAATCGAGAGACGTGTTCACGAGCATTACCAGTACCATCGTAGAGGGAGAACTGGGGAGAGGTGTAACCTCTTGGAAAAGGAATTTGTTGCACATCTTGAGGATGCTGGTGTACATCTGTTCGGTCTCCTTTGCCTCGGTTTTGGAGAAGTTGTTCCAGGTCCTCACGTGTGATGAAGTTGGACTGCTGGTCCCTTTCTCTTGGGCGTTCAGGAGCAACGCGAGTTTCTTCTTCCATGTGGGCCAGGATGGAAACGCTTCCCCCGGGTTGTCGTGAATCTTGTGGTAATCGTTCAGTTAAATTTTTGAGGAAAGTGAGTACCTCTTTCTAAGTTGCGGCCATATTTGTTTGAGTCTTAGCAAGAACTTCCTGCTTCTCCATCAAGTCTGCAATGGTAATGGGCGGTGGTCCTCCTCTCATCCCTCCGGCTCCTCGTCCTGATGAAAGAGTAAAATTTGTTGCTCTGGTGACCACCAGAGGCATTACACTTGAGGAAATGCCGGGATTCGCGGATGCTCTGGCTCGGGTGATGGGAGGCGTTACACCTAATGGAATATCTCCTGCTCCGCTAGCGTTGGTGATAGAAGTGACGGCTCCACGAGATGTATTGACCATGGTAGCTCCATTGGCATGTACATTGACAACGGGAGTGTTATCCACACTAGCTCCATCAGAATTGATTGCTGATCCAGACCTGAGTTCCACCATCTTGAAATGAATTGATGATTGAATTGGTTCTAAGATCTATCCTTTTTGAAATTGATAAAATTGAATCGGATTTCAAAGAAATTGACTTTACAACCGAGAGATTAACCTCCCGCTGTGGTCGCCAATTGTTTATGGGTGAAAACTATTTCTGCCGGTTTTGGTAATTTGGGGTGTGTGGATGAGAAATGAGTCTAAACCTTAAACAAATGCACTGCACGGGAGTGCTTGTATATTCGAGAAATCAATCTGTGCAAATCCGGCGTAAACCAAGAAATGGCCTTTCCAGACTTGTTTCGGCCACAAACTGAAGGAGATGGGGTTGATCTTAGGGAGGGAAGCGAAGAAGGTGTTGAGATTGTGAAGGTGTTGGCTATGTATGACTTGTATCAGAAAGCTGAACTGGCTTGCAGGATGTAAGATATCAGTTCCGGTGTTTGAATACGATTGTATCAACACTTGCCTCTGTTGTCTTGTCTTGCCTTGTTCCTGTTTGGAAAATAGGGAGGAGAACCTATTTATACAAGTCTTTAAGCCTAACCCTCGTATCTCGTGGGAAGTGGAGAAAGTGAAGTGATGGAGTAGTGGAGTCGTGTGTTAGTGTCATACGACCAGTTTTGCCCACTTCTTCCATCATCACTAACCGTCCATGACTTCCTGACACGTTCTTGTGATGGAGCGTTGTGCACTACACGCTGTAAACCGCCAGACCGATACCCCAGTATGTATCCCCCAGTTTGTGACATGTTTGATGTCTCGAGTGTGTGGATCGTGGGACCCACAGAAAGTTGCATGTAATGCTAGATTAAATAAATAAGTTATTTAGGAATTCGATACTTGTGAAGTATCGTGTGTATTCTATGCAGGTACTGCATCGAGTATATTCAGCATGTATGAAGCATCGTTGTTTGAGCGTCTCAAAATAGCCTCATGTCCATCCCACTTCATGTGATGGTTTGGGGGTTGCGCAAGCAAGTCCTCCCTTGGCCGACCACATAGTGTGGTAGAATGACAGGTGGTGATCACCATGATGCCTCACTGACCAATTAACTCCTGACCAGGGCTGTATAACCAAGCCGGTGAAGTTGGACGGATGAGATGATCTTTGAGACACTCATTTGTGATCGCTAGTGGAATTAGGGTTTTAGAAGAGGTGTGCAAGCATCACTTTTCAGCTTGGTCGAATCCAAGCTTGGGACACGAATTTGGCATGGCCGATTGGGCATGTGTGTAGACGTCATGCCGGTATACATGCCCATACCTCATTGTCCCATGAAAGTGTGATCTGGACCGCTCAATTTGTCCGGAAAAGAGGAGCGGTCAGGATTGATTTACGACAGAAGTTTGGTGCCGCAAATTCCGCGAGTCATGCCTTCTTCAGGTGCGCGTTTCGGGACAACCAATCTTGGTCGGTCCTGGACGATTGGTTTGGCATGTAGGTGGCAGGCTGGTGTACATGCCTATACCTTACTTTCCCATAGAAACGTGATTTAAGGAACTCAATTTGTTCGGCGAAGTTGAGTGGTTGATATCAGTTTGCGATAGGGAATTGAGACCACGCTAGTTTGGGCATGCAAATTGGAACAACCAGGCATGGTATTCCTTGGCCCATCGGGTGTGGAGATATATGGGTCCACGGTGATCATGTTGATGCTCATTGGACCCGCTCAGTCGACTCCTAAACCCTCCATTCGATTAGGAAAAAATAGACATTTGTGATCAATGCAAACCCTAATTAGGGTTTTGCCGGCCATACGGCATGCCCACTTTGGGCGCACGATCTGGAACGACCGGCCATGTTTGGTCCTGACCGATCGGTCATGTGTGTAGACGGGCTTACAATGAGCGTGTTGACATGCTCTGGTCCCTTTGAATCTACATATACACCCTCCATCTATGCCTACGAAGATGGATGGTTGAGGCTGTTTTGCGACACATGTAATGTGCCGCAAAAATTTTGGGTTTTTCGTCCATACTGCTTTGGCTTGGACGGTTTGGCAAGCTATGCCACCCTTTTGGGGAGGTCGACCATGCGGGGGTTGTGTTGGCTCGGTAGTGAATATTCCAATACCTGCTTGGGGTCATGGATTCAATCTAAGCCATCCAATCATGCTGGTGAAGTTGGATGGTCGTGATCGTTTCTGAGACTGATATGGACAGTCCATATTCAAATATGCTCATTCGGGCTAGTATAACACACCGAGAGTTGAATCATGTATGGGTATTTTGTACATGCTTCATTATTAATGCTTGGAGGTTCGTGTTGCTCTGCTGAGAACAACACTCAGTCGTCATGCCGCACCGATAATGAGTACAGGAAATACAAGGCTGGTCATGCATTAATTAATAATGATGTAAATTCACATGGTATATGGGATTGTTGCCACATGCTCCAACCTGGATGAATTTTGTGTATTTAATTCACAGAATACTGGAATTGTTTCCACATGCTCCATTCTAGGTGAATTAGTAAAGTGAAGAAGTGTTCATCACTTATTAATGGATTTATCTTTTGCAAGATGTTAGCGCATAATTTTGGCTTTTACAATTTTAGCCTTAAATGAAAATCCAACATCAACAATCTCATATTTTGAGACAAAAGTCATATTGTTATATAGACTTCAATTATACACATTTGCTATTTCGAGTCAAGTTTAACTCACTTATCTATGCCTCAAAATATGTGTTGGTAGGCTTTCTCTTTGGCCAAGTTCATCTTTACTAGTGACGAAAGTCATATTGGTTATTTCAATAACTTGAGAATCGCTTTGATGAAAATATTTTGTAAATAACAACTATTATAACATCCTCTAAGAAAGTTTCAATGATTGAAATGAGAGGTTATAACAAGTAACCATGTTTGGATATAAACATAGTGTGTTCTCACATTTGTGTAAAAGTCCAAAATCGGGAACCTAAAGTATGCGTACCCGTACGTGTACCGACAATGTTGGAAACTCGGGAAATACTGGCGGAAAGTTCATGTCCATAAATTTCTGCTGAAGTTTAGAAGTGTGATTTAGTATGCTCACAAGTATGTGTACTGGCGTAACCAAACTCGGTCTGACCACTTAGGTATGTGTGCCTGTTTGCATACTTACGTAGGTTACATTCTAAAATCGGTTTGTTCATGAACTAAAGTATTTATATAATAAGGAATGCAATCTTTGCAAACCGTGGATATAATGTTCATGAATTGATTTGAGTGAATCAAAATCGATTTTGCTTCAATTATGTCTTGTATACTACTATGAGATCTAAGCAATTGAACAACTCTCTAACTAGTTCATTTGAGTCACTTGAACTAGTTATGGTGAAGATTAATAAGGTAGATATGAAAGTGCTCATATCGCTAACCATTGGTTAAATGAAGGTGCATTTGATTTGAAGGTGCAAGTTTTGGTACGGTTACCCAAACCTAAATGAAGGTGCATTTTATTTGTATGACAAGCTAAGTTCGATCTAACGGTTGAAAGATATTAGCTTGTATATAATCAGGTTTTCATCTAACGGTGAATATTGAATGCTTTGTTACCAAGGTAACTTAGATTGCAAACCCTGATTTGGAGACTATATAAAGGAGAACTCTAGCAACCTAATCCCCACACCTCTTGTGTGATACTAGTTGTATAAGATAGAGTCGATTCTCCTTTAACCTTAGGTTTTTCACGAAACCATGTAGGTTAACGACTTAAAGACTTCATTGGGATTGTGAAGCCATACCCAACTATTTTCTCAGTAATTGCGTGGTTTGATCTTGTTGTTTCTATCGTATTGAGTACAATCGTAATATTGGCTTGAGATTTATATCTCCGATATGCAAGATAGAAAAGTAGTCACAAACACCTTTGTCTCATCGATTCCACAATATATTGTTTCGTTAATCGATTAAGATTATTATGAAGTGATTGATAATTCTAGGATTTTCTTCAGGAATATAAGTCTGGGTTATCAATTGGTTCATGTTCACCTTGATTTATCAAAATATGGAACAAAACTCGTAGGTTTATCTGTGGAAGACAGATTTATCTATTCGATATACTTTTCTGTGTGAGACAGATTTGTTTATCAAGTCTTCGAATTTGGGTCGTAGCAACTTTTGGTTGTGGGTGAGATCATCTAAGGGAATCAAGTGTGTAGTATCCTGCAGGGATCAGATATATAAGGAATACAACTGTACCTTGAATCAATGTGAGATTGATTAGGGTTTAACTACACTCCAGACCGAAGTTAGATTTGTAGTAGGCTAGTGTCTGTAGCGGCTTAATACAGTGTGGTGTTCAAATATGGACTAGGTCCCGGGTTTTTTATGCATTTACGGTTCCTCGTTAACAAAACTTCTGGTGTCTGTGTTATTTCTTTTCCGCATTATATTTTGTTATATAATTGAAATATCACAGGTTGTGCGTTGACTGATCATTAAAGTTTGTCCCCATGGGAAATTTATTTGGGAAACTTTCCCTTGGCATCTGTAACGCACGCCAGAATTCCTTAAAGATTGTTTAGATATTATTATGGACTAAAACTTCGGGTTCTCGTGATAATCTCGTTCCATCTAAGACTTTGGAAAACTTAGATGATAAGAAACAATATAGAGGAAAAATTAAAAGTTCTTCTAAGAACGAAAGCTTGAAAAAATGTGGTCAACACTCAAATATATAAAATCTCACTAGGTTAACTCTTAATCTATTTGAGGAATACTATGGTGATGGATCGATTAACAAAGATCTATTTAGAGCATTTGAAAATGTTTTTAAAGTCTTAGAAAAACTTCATTCGATTAAGAGTATGAATCGTTCGGATAAAGGGTTTGTACCTGTTCATGATGTACGAACTAGACTTACTACCAACTCATGTGAAATTGATAAAAAGATGTCTGATGAGTTCGATGTAGGTTCTAATTGTCAGAAAAGGTATTTTCTTAGTCATAAGAAAATAATTTCAATGAATGCTATTAACCCTAAGTATCATCATTACTATGATTATACTACTGGTTCATTGCACAAATATCAAGCGGAAAAGTTACATGAGAATCTCTCTGCACAGTTCGCCTCTTGGTAACAAGCTTAGCTCTACCCCATTTGTATATAACTTGAGATGAGGCAAGTAACGGTTGATTTTTTGTGTTTGTGTTAATTTTTCTTTTTCTTCTCTTTCCTCATTCTCAAGGGAAATTAAGGTGTTGAAGTTTTTCCTACTATCCTTTACTGCATGGTACTGTTCCTTTCAGTGTGCAAACCTTGGATTAAGAAATCCTACTCTTTTGTGGGTTACGGTTTAGAAACGGGTCCAAGCCCACCCGCTGGTATATAAAGGTAGTGGTACGCGTACCTTTCTTCTACCTCCCTTCTTGTCCACGTACGTGAACTATTCTAGGGTTCATGATTTTTCTCCATTAAATCACCTTTGGAGATCAAAAAGAAAAAGGGTTTTCAAGGAACATATCAAGTAAGTCAATTCTTCCTCTAATCTCTTAATTTCTAGATCAATAGGAGTTTTCAAAAAAACTTTGGTTCTTCATCTTCTTCTAGCATGAACTTACCATTAGATCAAAGTTCCATTAGAATTAGATTTGTCAATGATTCTTGTGAGAAAGTTTTTGAAAGAATTTCATCCAATGGGTTTATTCTAGAAAATAATTTGGATTTTACTAGTGGGCATAAATAGGATTTGATTTGTTTTGAAAAATTTAATCTTGGAAACATCTTTGATGGTCTTGCTAAAGGTTTTGACTCTCTTACAGTAATCTTCTATGCCAACATCTATGATGTTAATTGTGATGACATTAAATTCAAGACCATGATAAATAGACAAATGATTAATGTAAATAGAGAGTTGATTTCAAGTATTACTAAAATTCCTTTAGGGAGTTTTCGCCTACCAAGACCTAGTCATGAAAGACCTTCTTATGAAAACATTTATATTGGTCTATGTGGTAAGAGTGTTGCGGAGTTGGTCTATTTCCTTGAGATGGAAACTCAAAGTCTCGACATTTGTGGATTTATCATGTATCAAATGTTATCGATGATGTCTTCCAAAAAGAAGTTAGGCTATCCTTCCTTGATTGAGCAATTTTTTAGCACCTTCTCTATGGATCCGATTGGGAACTCCATTGGAACTCCCAAGCTTGTTCTTCCTGGTACTTTCAAATGTATGCAGGAGAATGCTTGCAAGAGACAAAGATATGACACCCTTGATGGCTTATGTGATTCGTCCTCCGTGAATCTTCTTCACCAAATTATCAAATGTGTTTGTAAGATTAATGCCAAGGTAAGGTGTGTGCAAGAAAAATTACTTGTGATTGCTACTAAGTTTCCAGAAATCAAGGATGACAAGGATAAGATTCAAGCCACTCTTATGGTCTCTGATGATGAAGGCGATGATTAGTTTTTCGTGTCTTTTGGTTAAGAGATTGTCGATTTGTTTTTGTCTAGGAAACTTCTTATGAGAATTTATTCTTGTGTTTTAATAAGGATAACCATGGTTGGGAATAGCCATTATTGTGAGTACGCATAGCTATTTCCAACGATTTTCATCTTGCAATGTTTTTAGATTTATTTGTTTAAAGTTTAAAGTTTATTTGGAAGATGATTTTGCAGTATTAATCTTTATGGTTTTATATATTGCAACTTGTTATGGGATATGTGTGTTTACGTCCGTGAACTATGATTGTCCCATACGTGGTCAAAAGTTAAGTATTTCATATGTCAATACGTGGTCAAGCAATTGGCATCCCTTGTATCAAACTTCCAACAAGTTATTTTTCATCGCATCAGAAATGGTTTAACAATCCATATCTAGGCTAAGTGTATCCACAATTTCCAAAATGTGATCATGCACCATGCTACCTTATCCAGAAAGTTGTAGATATCATTGATATACTCACAAAGCCACCATACTAAATATTTCAGAAGCAAAAATCAATTACAGAAATCCGAAGCAGAATAAAAAGTTAACATTTT
Organism: Papaver bracteatum; assembly: GCA_023529315.1. Taxonomy (NCBI): domain Eukaryota; kingdom Viridiplantae; phylum Streptophyta; class Magnoliopsida; order Ranunculales; family Papaveraceae; genus Papaver; species Papaver bracteatum. The sequence continues at coordinate 606,387 of JAJJWX010000125.1, forward strand.
TTTTTTACTTTTAGAATCTGTTCTAAAATTGTCTCGCCAAACTAATCCTTGATGAAAAGTAATTTCTCAAAATATATCTAAACACCGTATTAATGCTTCCCAAAACGTTTATACAAAATTTCATCCACTTTGTTTGGTTGGATGCAGCATGATATATTCTTTTCCAAGAGAGGAGCAGTTTTCTTGACTTATTGAAAAGTGAAAACTATTGCAAACCCCTTACTATATAGGTCGGGCAAGTAAAACCCCACAAAATGGATCCTTCATGATCTACTCCATACTTTTAGAAAAATGATATTACTAGGCCCAAAATATCAATTTCTCTTCGGATCTGGCCCAAAATTTTATATTATGTATTTTGACTAACCCTTAACCCGTGCCGTAACGGCATGGCCCATGATGTTGGTTCATTTTTAATATATTGTATAATTTGTGTCCCGAATGCTTATCAACTCCTTATATGATTTAATATGTGTTTGTCATAAAAATAGTTGGGATTTTCTTTTCTTTTCTTTTTTTTTCCTTTAATATTTTACCGCTGGAGATTTGCTCAAACGAAAGAAATATAATCTTAACTTCCAGACACTTTTTTATTTGGGTTCATTGCTTATAATGAGATAATGCTCTATATGAACATGGAAGTTTAAATAATTTTTTGTAAATATATCGCCAGTAGCGATCATCTCTGTGAAATCAACTAATCAATGTAGTCCATAAAAGTCTCCACATGCTCCTATCTTGGTCCAGCTAACTCATCTAGCATGGTCATGTTGTCGTTCCTCCAAATAGGCAGTGAATAGTATTTTTTTACATCGAACGAATGATACAAACTATCCAATGTGACATGATTTTCCTATAATTTTTCAACATCCATTTGATGTCAATGTTTAAAATGTGTACCAATTACCTTTTCGAAGGGATTGTATATATGTGAACCTCTGCCATTAAATCTTCAACAAAGTATTGTGCCCAGCAATTCATCTTAACGAAGGCTTTGGCAACTTCAAAAGTCTTGGACATTTTGTCACTTCCGTATGTTCCTACCTTCACTTGGAATACAATCTGGCGACACATTACCTCATAAAGAACTTTGAACACATATTGTACTCCGTGATCCTATTTTAAATTAATAGGTTGTCAATAGATCCTTTACCAAAAGTTGACATATTCTACGTTGAATATTTATAAAAAAAAAATTATGGTATTGTGTGGATCGTTGCTTTCTAAGATTGTAATTTTCAAAATTTTCCTCGTCAAGTCCCACGGCTTTCTAAGTTTATATATCTTGTTTGTTTTTAGCATTTTAATTAGCCATATTATGTTTGTTAATAACTTTAAACTTGATGTCATATTCTACTGTGAACTTTATGTGATTTCAGAATCGAAAAAGTTATACCTCTTTCATTCGTATCAAGTAATCCATTGTATATCCCAACAATTCTTCTACAACAATTCCTTTCATTTGTCATTTCCGGACCATCAGTAGCCATTGTCAAGCGCAATCTGTCTAATTTTTTTGATATCATGTATTTGCAATATTCATTTTTCTTAAATAAATAGATTGTGGAAAGACTAAAAAAAAAGAACATAAATATTACATCGGGTCTAAGTTTACTATATCCAAAATACTCCGGACACTGCTTCTGGTGCCTTATTTCCTCAAATTCCTCGTTGCATTCTAGACACTACATGAAACACCAATCATTTGCGAAGTGAGCTATTTGCGCAAGTGTGGTCAATGTAAATGTATCCCTTGCCTGTAATAATAATAACAACACGTTAATTTTTTTCAAGGCATCCAGTTGTAAATGGTATGAATCTAATAGATTTGAATTATACCTCAATCTTAGATATCACCTTCTTCTCACATAACATAGCCATTGAGGAAGGACAAATCTTGATCACTTTTTACATAGGCAGAGTTAGCCAAACTATGTTTTGCAATTGTCTTACGTGAAAATTATTATTAATCCATATTTTAGTCAGCTCCTATCGAAGCCGATCTAATTAGTCTTATAGAAAGTTAATCTTAAATTTTTGACCTTATCTCTTGACCACATTATTGAAGTAATCTCGGTCATGCTCTGCTTTGTGTGATCTACCCATATGTGTCTACTCTACCTTCTAACCCAGTGAATGAAACCTATACATATTGATCCATAATTTGATATTGTTGATTTGTCATCAACAAGTCGCATGATTTGAGAATGTAAAATATAAAAAATATTCTATAAACATCGGAGGCGAAATTTAGATTTATGATATAGAGTTTTTTTATGATGGTTTTGATGAACAAACATAATTTTCAAACAAATATTTTAGAATGCAAATACATTTTCCCGGTCAATAAGGTTTTCTATCGGGAATTGAGTGAAAGTTGTTGTCTTTGTAGGTAGTTGTCGCGAAACAACTCGAAATTGATGGTCTTTTAGGAAAAAGAATGTAATAGTACTTGAGAGAGCGATAATGTTATCTTACGTGGGTACACCAATTGCCTTTATATAATATATACGGGTGATCGAACAGTCATGATCATATTTTCTTATAGTTCCGGTATCATCCTTGAAATATTTGGTTTTTGTCCTTATCAATCGTGCTAAAAACAACCAATTACATCTTTCACAATACAATATTGCATGTTTTGTGGAGATTATCTTTTTACTTGGTCAATAAAACTCACTAAAAAGCAAAAAATATTATTATACACTACCATTACCAACACCCACCATCATAAAAACCATCCACCGCCACTATTTCTTCCACCAATATATAGTAATGTTACCGCCTCCACCATTCACAAACACCGGCTACCGCTTATACTAATCCTACTTCCACTACCACCATTAAAATTAATGTAGTTTTTAGTAAAATTATTTATTAATAAAATTATGTATTTATGTTAGATTATTAAAGGGACATTTATAATAGAAATTTAATTAATCATTATGAACAATCAATGAGACACTAATTAATAAAACGTTTAAAAATGGTTAAGTTGAACAAACCCCAGTGGTAAATTTATCTTTGCCAAGGACAAATCCTGACCACTCTTTACATAAAAAAATCGATAATAAATAATTTCATATGTTCTGATCTTGATTCGTGTCGTTCGTTTAGTTTTTACAAACATCGCAATGGATTGCACCAATTTTTTAAAATGGACATGTGTTTTATCGAGTTTATTTTAACATTAGAATGATCAACCACGTTTTATAGTTTATAATATAACGTTACACATTTTGTGGCGTTACGAAATTAGCATAATATGTTTTTGTTCACCAATACCTGCCACCACCATAAAACCATATGAATCCACTTTTTTTATCCACCACCACCTAGTGGCGGAGCCAAGGGTTGACTAACCTGCCTCTGACCCATTATATTTTTCATATTTACATAATTTTTTTAGTTTATAATATGTAAAAATTAGTTTCGATATAATTTCATTGTTGGCTTGAGGATACAACTCGAAAAAGGAGAGACATAGTATGGGAGGATGTCAAGGCGGAAAATGCTAGAAAGGATGTGAAGTGAAGAATAAAAATATCTATCGGGTTTCCCTTTACTTTTGCAACAATAAGAAGGGTAAACTTGATATTAATACATATTATATTTGATATTCATATGTCGGAAAATTCATAACTAAATAAGAATTATGCCGTAATGGCACGGGTTAAGACCTAGCACCGATCATGCCCATTTTGGAAATGATTCTTGCCGAGAAGATAAAGAATATAAAATATTTTCTTGGTAATCCATAGATGCCTCTATTCTTTATCTATGAAGAATAATCCTTGAGAAAATGTTGAATGAGTAAATTGTTTCTTTATTCTTATCTTGCCTCTACCTCATGTGACAATCTCTGTATGAGAAGAATTATATTCTGCGAAATAATCTTAATTCCTGCGAAATTCTGGGTGAATCTACCAACTTATGAATGAGTCTGCGTGATTATGAATAACTCTGCTAATTTCTGAATATTTATGCGAATTTTTGAACCTTTCTGCGAATTTATGAATAGTGACGCGAATAGTTCTGCGAATAATGACGCAAATAGTTCCGCGAATAGTGTCACAAATAGTGTCTCAAATAGTGATGTGAATAGTGATGCGAATAATGACTCAAAACATGAATAGTCATGCGAAATTTCGCGGTATTACTCTGTAAAATTTTGTAAAATACTTGTGCGAATATAATATTTATGTAATGATTATGTTATGAAATGTGTATGCGATGCTTATGCCATGAAATGCTTATGCAATGCTTTTATGATGCGAGTATGATGCTTGTATGATGAGAATGCTTATCTATTGTAATGTATAGCTAATGTTTGTGTTACTTAGCTCATTTTGTCGCAGTAAAATTGATGTAGCTTTAAATTGCCTCCTTTCTCCATTTCTTTGACTTTTTCTCTAGTGTGAGCATTTCTCTTTATTCTCGCAAGTTTATTCTCTTGTGCCTCATTTTTCTGTCTCATTATATCTCATTGTTATTTTCTCCATTGTTTATTCCTGCACTATTAGTCTCACATAATATAATATAATTAAAATATCAAAGTGCGTAATCTCAATTTCATTACAGTATATAATCATTTTTACAAGCTTATTTGCTTACATATGATCATCTTCGCAAATTTATTTACGTTCTCTCTGTTGGTCTTATTATGCCTTCCTAGTTAAAGGTATTATTTTGCCATTTGTATGCGACAAGATCGCAGGACATTCTTACATTTTCATGTAATAATACATTGATCTTGTCTTATCATTTATTTTGATCTCTGCGACAATATGATAAGTCTAAGCCATCTTGTGAGATTAATCTTCCTCCTTGCTATTTAAGACTTATGACATTGTTGTCTTTACGATGAAATCGCAGGACGTCTTTGCGATTTATATCCTCTTAACATTGATCTCATCTCCTCTTATCATTGATATCATCTTAACATTAGTATTATCGCAAAAACCCATTGATCTCATCTTAACATTTCTCTTAAGGCTTTTTGGCCTGTTACGCGATAATATGACGGGCCTAAATATTCTTGCGAATATAAAGTCCCATGACATTGCCGTCTGTGGCCTAAATATTCTTGCGAATATAAAGTCCCATGACATTGCCGTCTTTTTTGATACACAGCTCCCTAATGGAGGGTATCGCCCTTATCTCTCCCCCTGGTTTCCCCTTCAAGGAGACGTACTTCTGCCATACAATACTAGCTCCTCCCATCCGGTTCTAGAAACAACCAGTTGTTTTCGTACCCTATTATCCTTTATGCCTATATGTCATATAGTTACGAGACTACACCCTAGAGGGGTTTTCTTCGGGCCGAACACATCGTAAGCCAAGACTTGCCATGGATGGCCAGGGTAGGTTCATTCGTCCCGGGCACCCACAGCTCAACCGTGTACCTCGGCGCCTTGATCATACTTTGCATTCCTTAGGAGAAACTCTCGGGCGCCCAACCAGGGTATAACCTTATATAGTTGGGAATCCAAGTTATCTCTCCCGGATGGATTTTCTATAATCCCAAATCTCCATGACTAGGTTCCAGCAGCAGTATAGCCTTTCCCATAGTCATGCAAAGAGATACCCCCCTTATGACGCACTTTAAGGACATTTCCTCTTACGGAATAGAATCCCGAACTAGGGTGTACGTCATAAAGGTTCGTCCCATTCTTATGTGTTTTTAGGCGATTTGCGCCCGTCTTATGCATTTTCATTTCTCTCTTGCGAAATTTTATTCGCGTTTCTTTATTCTTTCATTTATTCTTTCATTCATTCTTTCAATTATGTTTGCATTCTCATAATATCATATCATCTGAAATAAATATTCAAGAAAAATTCTAACATATTGTAATTCTGAAATTTTTGTAATTGTAAAATCTTTGTAATTTTGCGATTGTATCGCACTTTGTAAATCAAATCAAAATATTTGAAATCTTAGAAATCTTTGCGATAATTTCGCTCTTTGTTGTCTTTGAAATCTTTGAATTTTTTTGAAATCTTTAACTTTCTGTAATAATTCGCAGAAATTTTTATGATCTTTTGAAATCAAAATCTTTGAAACGTTTTGAAATCTTAATAATTTTAGAAATTTTGCGATTATATCGCTTTTTGGAAATTAAATAAAAAATCTTTTGTTTGTTGTAAGTATAATATTCTAAGAAAAGGTACTTAGCTCTTATGTGAATTGTCTGCACATCTCGCAGCAAAAATAATTGGGAAGAGTGAGACTTGAACCCTTGATCTACTTTCTGCATTTTCTCACGCCATACCAACTGTGCTAACCTTCTCTTGCAAAATAATGAAAGATCTTACGAAGTAATCAAAGTCTAACTGTTCTAGAGACAATTCTCAAAAATAAACATGCGTGAGATGAGAATTGATCCTGCAACCTATTGCTTGCATTCATGCCTCTCGACCAACGGTGCTAGCTCTCTTGCTTGCAAAACTTATCTGCGAAATAATCAAAGGCTAACTTGCGAAATAACAAAAATAAACTTGCGTGAAGTAAGAATTGATCCCGCGACCTATTGCTTGCGATATATCACGCTGAACCATCTGTGCTAACCCTTCTCTGCGAAATTTCTCTGCAAGATTATCATTAACTATCTTATGCGTGAAATACACTTGCGAAATTATCAAGCATTACGTGAAAAAATATGTATGTGTTGGGACTTGAACTTGCGACCATAAACTCATTAACTTCGCAGATTACCAACTGTGATGCCTCTTGTTTGCGAGATAATGAAACAATGCTGCGAAATTATCTATTTTTTCACCCTTTGTAAAAAGAAGAAAATTATGGTCGCAGGAAAATTCGAACCTGTGACCACAAACTCACATATTGTTCTCTAGACCAACTGTTCAAGAATCTCTCTGCGACATTTAACGCAGAACTTTTTTACTTATTCTTTTATTCTCCGCTGAAAATGAGAAGAAAATGAAAAATATGTATTTCTGCGAGATTTGAACCCTTGACTTCTTTGTTATTCTCGCAGACTTGAACCATCTGTGCAAACTTATGCTTGTGATAAAAATGCAGCGTCTACCTCTTATCTTCTCTTCGTCCTCCCTTAATTTTTTTCACAATTTGTCTCTTGTTTATTCTCCTGAACATGAAATCTTCCACTGAAACCTTGGTTTTCTTTCTCAAATTCACCACAACAACTAATTTTTTCTCTTAGTCTTCACATGTCTTTGAATTGTTGATAATGCTTACTCCCTTAAAATGTAATTTCTTCCATGAAATTTCCATTTTTAACCCTAATTTTTTTTTAGATCTATGAACAGTAACTAATCTTTCTTGTAATTTTCTTGAATCAACAAATTCATCCTTTTTACATAATTTTGCATCTTCGTCTTTTTCTTTTATGCTCTTTCACTGTGTTGTCGGTGTTTGTTTGAAGACACAACTTCTCCATTATCGAATTTCCTCTCAAAAAATTTAAATCTCACAAATTCTAACTCTTCCTGTAGCCAATTTCTTTGAATCTTCCTCAATTAATCAAATAGCAGGTAGTGTTTCTAGCGCCAAAATGTAATTGCAGGAAAACCTACAACACACCCCTTATCATATCTTGATGAAAATTTCTAGATCTAAATATAAAAATGATGATAAAAATACTAAAATTATAAATGGACACCAAGATTTTTTACGTGGTTCGATCAATGTGATCTACATCCACGGTTCTTCACTATAATAATTTGTAACTACATCAATTTACATTTACAATCTCCATTAATGGAGTTCTTGGAAGAATTCTAGATCTAGTTTGGGGAAGAAGATGATAAAGAAAATACATTTTCTCTCTCTAAAAATCTCTCTCTGCCAAATATCTTTCTCTCTCTTCCGAAAAATTATCTCTCCCTTTCTCTCTCCTGCTCTCTTCTTTATATAGGTAATTACATAGTGGATGAAAGCTCATGACAGCTCATTTACAGCTAAGCTTTCCCTTAATTTCGGATCCGAGTTCTGCGGTAATATCTTTCGCAAGCTTTCTTCATTTCTCTCAAGTTTATGTTACATTTCCCTCAAGTCTCTCCATGTCTCGCAGGATTCTTCCTTCTTGCTACATTTCTTGCGAACTATCACCTTATTCTTGCGAGTAATGATAAAATCTTCACATATTTCGTCATTTCTTATAATTATTTGCGACACTTGCCATGTGTGGCAGAAATCCTTGCAAGAGCGTTGTTTTTGCGAGATTCTGCTCCTACAATTGGCAAAGATCAAGTCCTTAAAAATGGTATTTAAGTCGACCACGGGTTACATGTCGAGGGTGAAAGAGTATGCTTGACGGATTGAACATATTCCAGAGTCTCATGAGTGATAAAAAATGCCAGAGTCTAGGATTGAACATATTCCGTACCCGAGGACGGCTCCAAATTAAGTTGGAATAGAGGTAATGGTTTGTCATTTGCTAACACTGAGACATTTTCAGCATAATTGGCTTCGTAGTTGGTGAAAAATCTTTATAGTTAAGCATGCTCGGTATTGAGTAATCTTGGGATGGGTGACCTCTTAAGAAGCTGTTGCTAGATGAACGCAGCGGTTACCATTGAAAACTCAATACTATCAGATGAACGCAGTGGCTTAGTAAGGACATTATCGGTAGAGGGTAGGCCATTATATTCTACGACATTATGCCTCCAAATGTGAGGTTATTTGTTGCATAAAAATAATAAAATCATGATTAGTTAGTAAGTCAAATCATTAAGTAATTAACCTAATAACAATAAACTCTGCTATCCATCATCATTGAATGTAGTTGCAGGAAATCCTACAACTACACCCTCATAGAATTTGTAAAACTTTAAGAAGTTCTTGATGAAAAATGACAATCTTGATTAATATTTTCAATTGATTACAAAGAAATATGTTAATGGAGATTAGAATAGTTACAACTTTTCTCTGTTCTCTCTCCTAAGACTTATTCTAACACTCACCAAAAGAACCTCTTTCATTTTACATTTGAACTACTATATATAGTGAAATATGTATAGCTATATATAGATTTCGAAGCATCGTAACCTTTGATCGTGAATTTATTCTATATTCGCAAACCCTTCATACTTCTCCCGTGTTTCTTCTATTATCGCATTATCTTGCAACACTTCTCTCTTGTATTTGTTACTGTGTTCGTAACCTTATATCTTGCGATATTCTGTCCCTACATCGAATAAAAATAACGTTAAACCATTTATCAAGAAATACGTGAGGCGATGCGAAATTACTCACTGGGCATCAATACTTGCCACCGTCATTATGGTCCACTTATATAATTGTTAGCCAATTTAACTAAGTTTGATGCTGCTTTTTTTCATTCAAAAAAGGTATTTTGAAAAACATTTTGATAGAAATATTTTTTCATCTTAGTGTTTATTAAAGATTTCATAAAGTGGATACTTCCAAAATTTATCAATTTGTAAAGTGGGGAGAAGGAGCTTTTAAAAGGAACCCCCAATTGGGGCATATGCCTTTTAATTGGGGGATATTACTAGAGGAAAAAATAGGGATCCAAATATCCTAGCTGGGTTACCCCTTATATAATTAAATTATTAATTCCTAATTTAACCCTCCCTAATTAGGATTAATTATTACTAATTAGGATTAGTAAAATATTAATGACTTGGGGGATATAATTAGTGTATTTATGTTTATTTGATTTTGAGTAGATTTTTTTTTTTTTTTGAAATTAGAAGATGATTGTGATGAGAGTAAATATTTTCAGCATACAAGCAACCCCAACACACAGGTAATGCTTCAAAGAGGTCGAATTTTTTTTTTTTTTTTTTTGAAACCGCCATTTTTTTCTCTGCAAAAGCTTAGTACCGGCGTGGTCTTCAACCCAAATATGTATGCCGGTACCACAAGAAAAACATACATGAGTTTTTTTTAACTCAAATACCGGCTTGCTATTTATATTACGGAATACGCCGGCAATTATGGACTACACCATCATATGGCGGTGTTCCTTCGTTATCCCCTGTTATTGAGCAAGATAAATTACAAGGGTTTGGTTTGCAAGCAGATTTTGTGGACAATGATGCAAATGGTTTCGGGATTGGGGATGACAAAAATCTTAACTTCAACTCATTGACATCCGTAAGTTCGTAATTTTATTTGCATTCCATCACTGGCCTGCTAAGAAAGTTATATGTGTATCCATTCCATCTGACATTCTTAATGTTTGTCTAATATTATAGGCACAAGAGGAGTTACATGGATTGCCTTCCTTCGTTCCTAATAATCAAATTCCAGTGGCAAGAACGCATTCTCAGATGCAGGTGCTTGATATGCTTTTGTTCAGTTCTTTACCCCCGCTTCTCAACATATTTATAGAGAAATTACCTGGCGTCAGCATAGGTTGACAGACCACCAGAGAAGGAGATGGAAGAAATTGGACTCCCACAAACAAGAAATGAACCCGACGAGGCTACAAAAACCAATGATAACAGACCACCGGAGAAGGTGACAAAGAAGACAAATTGTTTTCCACTATCCGGGGGGGTCGTTACGATTTTTTTCTGCTAGTAGTGAGCTTCAGAATGTTGATTTTTTTCTGGTTTTGCACAGGTACCGGCATGGTAATCTAGTTTTCGAGCATCTTAGGACAATGTACCTGTTCCGCATAGTATTTTGCTTAAATTTCTATGCCGGACCGGGATGAAAAGTATCCAGAAAGTTAAAAAGAAAAATTTACTTGACTACCGGCATGGTCTTCATATTCTCGAGCATGCCGGTACCTGTGCCGTCACAGTATGTTGCTTGAATTTCTATGCCGTTTTGGGATGAAAAGTATCCAGAAAGTAAAAAAGAAAAATTTACTTGATTACCGGCATGGTCTTCATATTCTCGAGCATGCCGGTACATGTGCCGGCACAGTATGTTGCTTAAATTTCTATGCCGGTTTGGGATGAAAAGTATCCAGAAAGTAAAAAAAAATATTTACTTGACTACCGGCATGGTCTTCATATTATCGAGCATGCCGGTACCATTTTCCGGCATGGTCTTCATCAATACCGGCATGGTCTTCATCACTTCCGACTTTTCTGGTTTTTTTCACTTGACTACCGGCATTGATAGGGAGTTCTCGAGCATGCTGGCACTATTTTCCGGCATGGCCTTCATCAATTCCGGCATGGTCTTCATCACTTTCAGCATGATCTTCATCACTTCCGAATTAAGAAAAAAAAATTGTTTCTAGATTTTGATAGGGAGTGGGGAGAGTTTAGAATTTGAAAGGGAATGGGGTATATTTGGGAGTGGGGAGAGTTTAAAATTTGAAAGAGATTAAGAAGAGGTAAAGATGGAAATTGAGGGATATGATTTTGTTTTTTGTTTTTTGATTTTAAGTTATTAAATTTTTATTTTTAGGGAAGAGTGTTTTAGTATTTTCGCCTCCAAAAGTCACCCCTTATCAGCCACCTTTGGTTGGGGAAGTAATTCATATCCCCCAATTAAAAGTCATATCCCCCAATTGGGGGTTCTTTAAAAGCTTCAAAAGCAAAAGCTATAGTTCACCCTAGCTTCATATTTTATTTTCCAATTCTATTCCATTTTGTTTATAACTGACAACAATTATCCTTGAATCTATATATGATCACCAATTTTTATTTTTTATATTTTATATTCTTTAAAGATAATTATTTTTTATTTTCAAACTACATTTTATGTTAAATCGTATCACTAAAATATACTTTTATTTTCAACGATAAATATTAAGAGATTATGGATTTTTTTAAAGTGGTTTAGAAAAATAATACTTTTTAGTAATAATACTAATTAGTAAATTTAATATTACATGTGTACGTACTCTAATAGTAGAAAATTTACTTACTTTACGCACTATAAAATAGAATAGACAATTTTCAGAAATATGTCTGCTTTTGTCATTTTCTCACTAACTATAGTTGAACATGATATTTTCAGAGATATGTCTGTTTTTTAAAATAGTTTTAGCTTTAGTTTATAATTTACAATTGTTTAATTGTTTTTTTTTTTTACAAAGCTCGGCACAGTAACTTACATCGGCAACCAATTTTTTTTTTACATAGCTCCGCACAATAACGTACATCGGAAAAGCACTTTTGCAAAGATCGCAGCAATACCAAACTAATTCTAAGTATTAGCTAATAAAAATATACTTTTATTATCATCATTAGTAGAATAATTTATATATTATCTTTTTTAGTTTGACATTTAATTAATATACTATTTATTATGAAGAATTATGGAACCTTAATGACATGATAACTTTTGTCCATTAGATGCATTTCTAATCTCAATCACAACCATCACCTATGACAAACGATTACCTCCCTAGAATTATCTCTTGTGAGGAAAAATTTGAACCGCCACTTACATAAGCAAAGTTATCCAAACTGTGCTTTATATTCTTGATGATAATAATAAGAAAGTGAAGTAACAAAGTATTAGTATTGATTTTGCTTAATGGGATTGCATAAACAAAACATAAAGTGTTCCATTATATGAGTTACGGGAAGATCCATGTCTCTTGTACTTGTTCCTTAGATTAGTGGTTATTTATGTGTTTATAGGGCCTAACCCGTGCCGTAACTAATATCTACTGATATTATTAGATTAGTGATTCATTCGACCTTCGCCACCGCTTCCACAACCTACTATCGCAACTAATATCTATGGATATTTTTTCTGTTTTTATCAAAATTATTTATTAATAGAAGAAATACAAATTTATTAATTTAACTAAGAGAAATTTTATAATAGAATAAATTAATAGATTATTTATTATGAGCAATTAGTGAACAAACATTATTATGAGGAATTAATAAATCATTTAATATCAATTAGTGTGGAACACTAATTAGTTAGGTATTTATTATATTAATCATTTACTATATTTATTATATTAGATTTCCATTAATGGGTCATTAAATGTTAGTTTTATGGGACAAATTACAACCATAGATTTATCAATTGGGATATGAAATCTTGGCCATCACTTACACGTGCGAGATGAGGGTGTGGTCAAGAGAACTACAGCCGTAGATTTATCTTTGTCCAGACAAATCCTGACCACCACTAATAAATGCCAACTTGTCCAAACCCTGTTTTATACTAATGATAGTATACTTTGTCCATATATATATATATTTATTTATTTATGGTTTAGTCCACCAAAGTTTACATGTTTCATTAAAAAAAAGCCTCCTTAATGTCAATTTTTGACTCCACCACTGCCACCATCACTGCCACCCATCCCATGTAGGTTGTTGGACGCAATTCTAATTTTCAGCCACAAAATGCCATGTATGAGGTTTAGATTGAACAAAATTTTGTCAATTGATTAGTTTCATTAATTTTTTTCCATTTATATATTATTTTTTGTACTGCAATCAATTTTATTTTAACATTAAAAAATCATGATTTATACGATATAGTACCAAATATAACAGGGGTACCATTTAGGTGATCCAACTACGATCATGAAAATATTGTCTTGTATGATATCATCCCTGAAATATATGGTACCTTCATTTATCAAAAGTGTTAAAAACAACCAACCACATCTTCCACACTACGATGTTATCGATGTTGTAACGACACCATAAAATTAATATTGTCCATTACTCACCAGCATTCACCGTCACTACTTCTTCCACCACAAACCAGGGGCAGAGCCAGGATTTTGAAGAGATAGGGAGAAAAAATTCTTGGCAAGTTGGATACATGTGAAAAATGGACTTTGTATCCCTTTTTACGATAAAAGAACAAAAATAAATATAATTGTGCTTGGCTCCGCCCTTAACCACCACTAATCTTTCGGCTTCCACCTCTCCTACTACTCATTGTCGCATAAAATGTCTATTGATATTATTTATCAAAATTACTTATTAATAAAAATAAATATTATAATTAATTAAGAAAACATTTATAATTAAAAAATGATTAGTCATTTATTATGAGCAATTAGTGAAACACTAATTAATAAAACACTTTATAATAAATAGATTATTTATTATGTGTAATTTGTGAAACACTAATTAATAAAGTAATTATGGTATTTAAGTTGAACAAACCTCCATTGTTGATTTATTTTTTCTATCAATTCCAACCAAGGTGGAACACTGGTTAGAGGCCACTCTTATGACACAATAGGTCATGAGTTCGAACCTCCCCATTATAATTTTTAAAATTCTATATCTTGACTTGAGTATTCATTTTTCATTCATAATTTTGGAATTAATGCCACACATGTGAGTTATAGGGGTGGTCAAGAGAACCACAACCACTGATTTATCTTTGCCAAGGACAAATCCTCACCACCACTAACACAGGCAAACTTAGCCTAGCTTTGTTTTGTATTCTTGATGTTGACAAAACTACCATTTTCTATATATACAAGAGGAATATCAGAAGATATTTTCATTTATCTATTCTCTTTCTCTCTCTTCTCCATTTTCTTTCTCTCTCGTTCCGGTGAAATTATTTCTAGATTTTGAATATCATAAGATTAATATTGAATCGCAACAATTTCATCAACAAATCTAACAAAACAGATAAGTTTTCCTCTTAAACTTTGTTTCTCTTTTGATTGAGTTGATAATTTTGTTTTTGAAAAATCAATTTACGGTTTCAAAAATCTATAAACTTTAATTCTAATCAAATTTATTATTTGATTTGTAATAAGCGTCTGGATTTGTAATCAACTCATTTTTTATCTTTGATTTGAGATTAAAAAAATCAAAAAATAAATATCACCAATAATTTTAAGGGTTCATGATTGATATTTGAGCGATCTCTCGATCTTCTATTCTGATTGAAAATCCAACTTCAGATTAGTAATCATAGCATCTTAATCTCTATTACCCCTCAAATCTTTTTGAGCTTGATATACTTTTAGATTTTTAACTAATTAGGATCTCCAATATATTTTTATAATGATTTTCATAATTCGATCGAAGAGATTAGTAATGGTGTTGACGGAAATCATAAAACAGATTTATAACATCTCTGATACGCAGGTCTATGGCTAACACTAGATTTGAATCTTCATGTTTTAGCTTTTCAGAATTAGTTGTTAAGGTTCACTACAATTGTTTAAACTATGTAGTTTGAATGTATCATATTGAAATTGTATAAACTTTATGATTTGAGTTTACTGTTCTTTTGTTCAGAATTTGATTAATATTTCAATGTGATTGATTTTGTAATTTTGATGATTATGCACAACATGTGTAACTTTCGTCTACATATTCAAATTACATGTGTAACTTGTGTCTACATATCCGAATTGCATGTGTAACTCTCAGTTACACTAGTCATATACATGTGTAACTCTTTTTTACACTAGTCAAGTGCATGTAAAACTGGTTATACATTGTTGTGTGTATTGTTCTTTTTAATCTCATAAAATCTTATTGTTTTTCTTACTCTCAGGTTTCCAATAACTCAATAAAGTTGACTGCTTATTTTTGTGGTATTTTTGTAGGCTGGTCTCCCTGGAATTGGAGTTGGCGCTGAAATGTTGAAATGAGGAGTAGGAGGTGGAATTCATAATTAAGTAATTGCGGAATTTCAGAATGGAACTGAGGATCAATCGAAGAATATTGTTGACACATTAATGGTACTGAAATTGCACCCATAGATGTTGTTGGTGAGTGAATTATTGATAATGTTGTGAATATACTATTACATTGGATATTTCTATGGATTAGAAGTATTTAAATGTAGTTGGGTATGTTTTTTGTACAAAGGTTGTGGTCAGTCCTCCATTCATGTTCCTTACCTTGGATAAAAGTTCATTGAATCATGATGAGATTCAAGTGGCTACATGCTGGGTGAAGAAAGGAGGTGCTTTCACTGGTGAAGTTAAGTATGCATGTGTTCAGCCTTTGTGCATTTGATTGATTACTTTGCAAATATGATCATCATCTCATATTTGATTGAATTTATCTATCCATTCATCCATCCATCCATCATTACTAGACATATGCATGTGTAACTCCTAGTTACACTAGTCATATGCATCAGTTACACAAGTCAGATGCATGTGTATATCCTAATTACACATGTTATATGCATGTGTAACTCTCAATTTCACAAGTCAGCTAGTGTAAGCTTACATGATGGTATGTTTGCTCGGTTGTCAGCCGGTCAAATATAATTTCACTTTCTTACTTAACTAAAATATATGAAGTATGCGATAAGAAAGAGTTCGTATCCACAGAGAGGCTTTTGTTGTTACGCAAATTTTCAGTTTCTTAGTAACCAAAGGGGGGGTTTTGATTTTCAAAGCAATAAAAATAATTTGAAAGCAATAAAGAATTAAAATAATCAATAAGGAGAATATATTGGTCACGGGATAGTTTCATTCACAAACTCGAATTCTCAACAATGACTAGAATTGAAATTTTAATCTCTCATTTACTAAAAGTACTAGGATACCTTGATCGCAAGAGTATCCCGCTAATTCCCTGATTTCATCACAACCACATTAAAAGATGCATATATGAATTCTTCCTAGAAAGCAACCTAAAGTGTAAAAGCACAATCAGATTTAACTCCCCAAAAGCAATAAGTTCTATGGAATAAGACTAATCAAGGCAATCAAAATGTGTAAAAGCACTAAATCGATTTAACCCAAGTTATGATTCATATGTGACTAGTAGGATATATCACTACAAGCACTACCCACATTTATGCTACTTAGAATCAGGGATAAACAACGTTTTCGTATTGAAAACCCTAATATAGCTCTAGATATGAAAGCAAATCGGATTGATTCCGGACTCAACCAAATAAATAATCAAATCATATAACAAAATAAACCATGAATCAAAAACAGTAAAAGTATTGAGACAAAACTAATTCATTGATTCAAATCTTATTTGTGAAATCCACTTATTATCCCATAACCAATAAAAGGTATTTAGTTACTCATAGTTTTTGAGTTCATCATAATCATAATAATCAATTATAAAATGAAAAAGATGAAAAATAAATAAAAGCAAACCCTAGTAGAATCGCTTTCCTCCAAAACTCCAGTAGAAAAGATGTAAAAATCCCCCAAAAGAATAGAAACTCTTTCTTTTTATAGCTTTTCAACTTCCCAAATTAGGTCTTCAAATCCCAAGGTCCAAAGATAAGAAGCCCACCAAGCTCATGTGTGTGAAATACACATGTGAAAATTATGTCCCAAAAAAAAAACTCGCTGGAAAACGGTGTTTCCGGCCGGAAGTTGGCCTGAATCCGGCACCGGAACAAATCTCAGGTGACCGGCAAAGTCCACCCGGTCACATGCGTACGAGTCATCTCAGGTCAAGTCACTGAGTCAGTGTCAGCTGGTCTGAGTTTCCAAACCATAGTCTTGCACATGCCAGAGTTGTGCATTGCACAAGCATCATGCATCATTCCAGCCATGATGGCCCTGTATCTCATTCCAAACACCCAATTCAGCTGCAACACTCCACTACTGCCACTCCAAACATCTCCACAAGATCTTATTCTTATAATTCTATGAATCAACCACATATCCACTACTCTAGCCTTGGATCATAGCACATCAGCACAACCACCAATCAATTATGTCCATCACCACACTGACTTGAACACAATCACAAACTCATTGCAGGAATAGCTCCAAATACCTGCTTAATTCAATTGTCATTTTCATTCACCTGCAATTTCTCTTATTCTTCAAAACCCATGGCACAGGTAACTTCTCACACCTACATCAGCAACAAACATTGCCTCAAGCCAAAACCACAATAACCCATTAGCTTCACCTGAGTTCATCCAACCACCTGAACTGCAACTGCCTCTTAGATTCAGCCGACATATCACTAATAACAGTTGCTCAAGACCAATTATCACAGCCATTAGCATCACCATATCCTCATACCACCTGGTTGTAGCTGCACGTAACCCAATCTATATCTTTGTTCCTGCAATTCCAGCTGAACTCAACCCATATTATCACAACATCAGACCAACATCATCAATTCCAACTCTTAGCTGCAGTCCCAGATCCACCTGAGCCACTGCAACTCCTAATCATACATCTAATTCAATCCTTTAATATTCTTCTGCAATTCAAGAACAACACCAGAATCAAAACCACCTCCAGCTGCACTTCAGTCACATCTTCTCAGCTACATACCAAAACACCACTGCCCTGCACCAGTCACTGCCAATGTGACCTTTCCAGTTTAAACTAACTTGGTTCATACCACTAGAGACTGCTTAACAACATCTGGGTCTTCTTAAAAGCAAATTCTCCATTCCTTCCATCTGCAATCCAATTCCTTTTTCCATTCTTCATCAGTTCAAACCACCAGTGCCTCCATACTTCTGTAGATTCATTGGAATCTCAGTTAGCACTGCAATGCAATCATCTCCAACTGCAACTGCCATATACTCAAAACCAACAGCACCAGCTCAGTCAAAATATAACATTCACATTTAACAACATTTCAACAACACCCTTTCCTCCTGAGCTATCTAATCTCTGCTCTTCAAACTGACTGACTGCCATCACCAACTGCTGCTTGAATTATATCACCTGCAACTCAGCCATCATGCATACATCAACTCCATTATCTTCCCTGCAACATAGATGCATCAATTTCACCATTAGCACTGCCATCTTGAGGTAGAAGCAACCACCAGTACCACAAGCTCAGTTCCATTCTCTCTGTAACAGTAGCAACAGCAGCAGCTTCAAGTTCTGGTCATTACCATTGCAGCAATTCCTACACTGCAACCACTTCCAATCAGTCTCAGTATCACCACAAAGTAGCAGCTAACACTCCCATTTCAGGTCTTCTTTGTTGTCACAAAAATACCATCAACTTTTCTTATCTCAACAGCAGCTTCATACCCTGATTAACTCCATTCTGAGCAGCACAGGTTCAAGTCTCACTTTGATGATTCTGTTCATCTAGTCATGGCCAAATACAACCCTAACCTGTACATATCGAGCAACCCCCTTCCTTCATTCTGTGTTCTTCTCTCTATAATCCAACACAACTTTTAATCTTCAATCTCTCAAATTCAAACAACCCAGGCTCTAGAATCTTCTCAAATCTGAAACTAACAGCAAAACATCTCTTCTAGACTTCATCAGACTCTCAATTACTCCTTCAATCTCAAATCTGAGATTACCCATCTTCTAATTTCTCGATCCAAAACCCTTGAAAATCACCCATATGAACTACAACATCAATATGAATTTATCAGCCAAATTCAACCTAATTCCAACCCAAATCACCATCTAGCTCAATCGTTCTCCGTCTTCATCCTGATTCAAACCAACGCCTCCCTTTTCTGTCTGAGTTCAAAGCACAGAGCCGAAATGATTTGAGAGAAAATGATTTCTCTGAAATTTAGGTCTTCTGTCAGAAATAGAATTAGATAAAGCCACCCCAAGTGACAAGATAAGGGGTACTCAAATACTTTGGCTTGTCGGTTCTAGACGATTGACAACCCACTCGCTTTTTGCTCAACTGTCAGTTATGGAAAACTAATTGTTCATCTTCACTTCCTCCTTGCGCACGTCAGCCCGCTCCAAATATATCTCCCATGTGAATTGGCATCTTTGCCTTTTACGCTCCAAATGGACGATTTCTTCATCTTTTGCTCATATGACTCCATTGCACCTAGTAAACTCAAAAGCAATCATAAGAGATGCAATTCCCAAGGATAATATCAAAGAAAGCATAAATACTAGGTATAAAATTAGGTGTTTTACAACACCTATCAATGTCTTTATATGATTCTTGGTTCATTTATGGTCAATGTATGATGGAAAATATTGAATGGTGCTGGCAAAAATTTTGATTTCTTTATTTGTTTTTGAATTAATTTTTGTAGTGGATTGACTACCTCAAACTACACAAAGCTTGTAACCTTTTATGGATTGTTTAGACTATGATATCTTAATATCTAGATTCTCAGTGGCGCTGGTGGTGTAGGTGCAGGATTTGGAGGAGGATTTGAAACCGGTGGTGGTATCAGAGTGGGAGTTAGGATGTGTCGAGTGTTGAATCTAATTTGTTGAGTATGTAACTTTGTATATCATTTAGTAACGTATATGGGAATTTAGGTGAGGATATAACTTCTTTTGACTGAGCATGTATGAGCATGTGCGACTTTAGGTTACACATGTCGTATGCATGTGTAATTCCCAGTTACACATGCAGTTTATATGTGTACCAGCTGATTACACATGTTTTTTTAATGATTGTTTAGACTATGATATCTCAATATGTATATGAAAGAAATTTTTAAATAATTATAACTTTTTCTGGATCAATTGATGTCTATGCAGATCTCGATGTGGTTTCTGCGCACTGACATGACACTAGCTTACTATTAGAAGCAAGAATATTTAGCGGTTTATGCCTGTATATAATGGATGTTGGCTACTGTCAAGGTGAGCATTGTTGATATTTAGCGGTTTATGCCTTTAACATATCAGTGATGTTGTTTGACTGAAGTTGTTTCAAAATTTCAGTAGTGGAGACCTGGGATTTAGAAATTAAAGAATGAAAGTGAGGCTACTGGATCTATTAATTTTCGACAGACAGGTTGGTTGTGGAGATGGGTGCCTGCATTGGATGCTTAATATTAAATGTGTTCATGGGACCACACTTTCCGACGATCTATGTTCAAATCAGCAAGTAAGAGCAGCATCTGCTACCTTTTCTCATGTATATTTGTATTTTATGTAACAAGCTATATACATATGCTTGTCTGCAGTTCCAAAACATAGGTAATATGTATGTGTAAATATGAGTTACACAAGTCAGATACATGTGTAACTTTTGAGTACACATGAGAAATACATTTATAACTCACAGTTAGACTAGATAGATCTTTGTTATTTGCTCTACCATTGTTCTATCATTTTCTTTCTTTCTTTTTGTTCATCCAACCTAATCCTATTGATGTTTATTTAGTTATAGATATGCAAGCATTTTGGATTCAAGAAAGACAAGAAGGAAAGAAAGCATTTATATTGTATGATGTTGTGGCATATTTCTAGGATTTTATTTTACATGTCTAGTGTTTTAACACTGTTGTTGTGTTCAATAAAAGCTGATTACTATAGTTGATAAATAGAGATTGTAAATGAATATTACGTATTTTTTGTATGTTTCTTTCTAATGTGTAACTTCTGGATCTGGATACACATGTCATATAAATGTGTAACTTCTGGATACACATGTGATATTCATGTGCAAGTGCAACTTTACCATATGCATTTGTAACTTATCATTATACATGTCATATGGATGTGGAACTTCGGCGTACACATGTGTAACTACTGAGTACACATCTATATACAAGTGTAAATTTACATTACACATGACATATGGATGTGTAGCTTTTGGATACACATGTCATATGCATGTGTAAATTTTGTGTACACATTTATATGTTGGCGGTGGTGGTTGGTGGTGGCGTTGGTGGTGGGAGGTGGTGGTTGTTGGCGGTGGTGGTTGGTGACGGTGGTGGTTGATGGCGGTGGTGGTCGGTGGTGGTCGGCGGTGGTGGTAGTCCGAGGTGGTGGGAACATCACCATACTATATTTTAATATTTTTGGGCTTAAATTTAAATTTTATTTAATTATGGGCTTGATAATATGTATAAGGGTATCAATGTCTTTTAATATTTCGGGACCTAGATTTAAATTTCTTTTAATTAAGAGCTTGATATTATGGGTGACCCATGAATTCCCCCTTTAGGGGTGAGCATGGGCCGGTATGGACCGGTTTTTACCTCATCCGCATTCAATCCAGTTCACTACGGATTTCAAATTTGGCATCCGCATCCAATCCAACATCCAATGGATGCACGGATGGACGGATTGGATGCGGATAATCCAATGGATTTGTGTTAGTTAAAATTTATAATGAAAAAATAAAACCTATATAGATGACTTCTTATGGAACCTACACATTTTATATATGTATATAAATATAAAAGTGTCATGAACAACACTCTAAGAAAATACCTTAAAAATTCCAAAACTATCTATATATTTTTTAGAAACTATATAAATGCCCTTAATCTAACGGATATGGATGTCCAACGGATTTTCAAGGTTGCATCCGGGCCCAATCCGTAATCCGTTGGATAACAAAAATCTCATCCGCGTCCAACCCATTAACGAACGGTCCGGGCATCCATCCGCAAAAATACGGTTGGTTCCGGTTAAATCCGCGGATTACGGACAAAATGCTCACCCCCGTTGAAAAACATAAAATATGGGCAAAAGTGTAGATATCCAAAAACTAAGCCCATCAAGAAATCTTATTAACCTCATTAAGAAATAGCGATAGTTGTTAATATCCAATCCTCTTGGTCATAAAACTTGGATCATCGAGTTTGACTCTTCGCCTCTCAACGTCTTCCATACATGAATTGACCGAATGCAACAGGCTTTAGCTAAAAAAGGGTTGCCGCTGCCAGCATACCACGTCCTTCAATCTCCCAGTCTTCTTTGAACAAGATAGGAAGATGTCAACTAAAACAAGAGGATTAATCCTCAGCAATTTCAGCCTCTTTTGAATTCGATATTTACGTTGAAATTTCTTGATCCTATATTGGTGTCAATTGTCATATACAGTATTATAAAATAGGAACATCTTTATGTCTGGCCAACTTGCTCATCTCATGAATACAGTTGACTTCATAATTCCTTTTCCTCGATGTCATTTACTCAAGAAGAATTGACTTCATGAATACAGCCAGTCACAAAACCTGTGTATTGAATATATAAGAAGCAAAGCAGTTAACATTCAAGCAACATCATAGTTAGCCCTTTGGTACAAGGTGCAGACGGATGCCACCATATGCTCTGTTCGAGAATCGAAACACAACCACACAAAACAGACAGTGTTCTATTCTAGTATACCAATTCGTCCAGTGTGTAAAGCACAAAAATGACTTTTACTCTCGGCCAGTGGCCTTGCAATCTTTTGCCGTTTCCCTTGCCAAAAAAAAATCCGTACCTAGAGGCCCATCTAGTTGGAAACTAAAGACCAACTTAACAATATCGGGCTTTATAAATAAAGCCCTATTTGGAGACTAGAGAGAATCTAGAGGAGACGAGTAAAAGCTGCGGGTTGAACGCTTTATTATGTAGGGTCACATTGAAACTTCCAGAATATTGCCACGTATCCACCACTAACGGTCATAGTAATTACGATGTTGGTGGGACCAAATAACCACTACAGATGAAATCTTGACTGTTCATCATATAAGAATTTTGCGAAGAAAAAGTCATTTCTGGGTGCATAAAATCTGTAAAACAAAACGCATTATTTTAGTAAAAAATTTATGATTATTATTACTCCATTAAGTTTACAAAAGTACAATTTCCTTTTGATTAATAAATTTTGGTAATCAGAAAATCTATTAAAAACCAGATCCACCACGTACAGTCGTCATCCATGCAATTGAAGACAATATTAAGTTGAGTCTTAGAGTTGACCCACCAATAAAGGACCAATTAGATTAAGCAAAATAAAAAAAGAATACGTTTCTTGTGATATTTGGCATGCAGCAAATTTATAAGGGTTGTTACATAGCTTCTTTGTGGCATCCTTAGCTTGGAAGGTTGAACTGAAGTTTGTTTTTGAGAATCAAGTGCTATGTTTACCAAAGCTGGCAAATGCAATACTTTCATTGCATATTTCCATAAGATAATTTCAGAATTGCTTCCAAAAATGAAATTTTGGGACCGAGATTAAAACCCAAGAAAACGAGAAACACCCGATGATACTATACAACACAGACACTATACAAATAAGCTATTTGATGATACCATGTATCGACTCATCCAACAAAACATTCACATATATTTTTACTTTTGTTTATAAAGAATTTACACATAAAAACAATAGAAGTAAACCCTTTGGTAGTGTGGTCAATCCTGGAGTATAAAAACTACACTCTGCATTCACATTCTTACAATGCGAAATTAAAATTACAAAACGAAAATGAAAACAAGTCAAACTAAGTAGCAATTATGTGGTTTTTTTTTTAAATCCACTAATTGGATCCCCCGTTGTTGACTTTAAAGTTCCTCTTTCTTGTTTTTCGTCATTCAAAACCAGAATCGATTGAAACTTCCTATTCAATACCAGCACTGCTCTCATCTAATAGCACGTACTCAAATCATACAGATAAGTATAACCAATAGCTACTTTGTGTTCCTATAACATTACACTCGTAATAGAACTGGATACTCTAGATTCACTGAAAAATCTATAATGACATGACAATTCAATTGATTATGAAATTATGACTAGTGAAAACTGGAGACAAAATAATTTTTTCAACCAACTTTAAACAACGTCCCAAAATTTGTTTAATAAAAAAATTTAGAATCCATAAGGCTAAGCTCGGCTATAACTTAATTGTAGCAAAGCGAAATAAGAGATAATGCACCTCACTATGGGAGACTCCCGTCCCTTATCCTATAAAGACGGAAACTGGGCTTTCGTCCATTTTTTTAAATCAGGTTGATATATAATTTTTTTGTTATGGGTTAAAGATATTTAAGAGAGAAAAACAAAGAAATATAGTAAAGAAAAAGAGAATTTTTTTGTTTTTTTTTTGTTTTTAGTCTTTGAGTATAGTCGCCCCACTGTAGTTGCTCTAACGAGAAACATAGGAGTAAAATAGGTTAAATAGTGAAAACTAGATAGGAAACTCAATATCCGTCTAAAATATCACGAAAATTTAGTTTCGGAAAAAAAAAAATCAAAAAACTTATAATTTCACTTCAATATTCATCTTTCGATCTCAAAATCTTTCGGAAAAAAAAATCATATTCTCAAAGTCTTTCGGGAAAAAATAAATGGCTACCAGAGTTTGTGGTCCTAAGTTTTCTCAAGAAGAATATTTATCAATTTTCACAGCTAATGTTTTTCAAACAAGATATAATATCCACAATATTATGAATTTTTCGTAAACGACTTTTTAACAACAAGTTTTTGTAATGTTCGTTGCAGAAACGAGGAATCCGAGAAACCGTGATGCTCATGGATTGTGTGATCGTTTTCAACCAATTTATCATGTTGTCAACCAATTTCTTGGTATGCTAATGCAGATTAACCGAAATAGACATAACGGTGAAGCTAAAGCTGAAGTGATCCAAAGAACTGCAACGATATGGCTTAATACAAAATAGAAGTCTAATTTAAGGTCCAAATATTTTCATTAATAAATATTACTACCACTTATTTTACAAGATATAAACTTAGACAATAATAAGAACTTAAATATTGACATCAATAAAAATCTAGTACAATCTTTGGCCTCCTGGTTTTCTTCATTTGGCTAT
Organism: Papaver bracteatum; assembly: GCA_023529315.1. Lineage (NCBI taxonomy): Eukaryota > Viridiplantae > Streptophyta > Magnoliopsida > Ranunculales > Papaveraceae > Papaver > Papaver bracteatum. The sequence continues at coordinate 631,730 of JAJJWX010000125.1, forward strand.
CTTTCATTCAATGCGCTCTTGAACTGTTTCGCCTTTGTTCTCGAAACTTTGGTTGTTAACTTTCAAACTGGAACTTTTCTTTGCCTTTTAGCAGGACATTTTCCTGGATTAACGTCTAAAACTTGCACAACTCTTTCCTTTTTTACCACTTTTAACTCCTTCTTTTTTCTTAAATTACCACGTATCTTATTTACTGCAACCTCCAATTTGGCTTTGTAAGAAAAAGAAATAGCCTTATGAAACATTTCAAGAGGAAGATTTATAGTGGAAAAAATTCAAAAGAAGATTGAATTTTAGTGTGAGTTGAATGTTTGAATGTGTTGATTATTTATATGGGGAAGAAATTAGCCATTGTGAAGCGTCCCATATTAACCGTTTCGTGAAAAAAAATCCCCATTGCGCAAAAGTCAGTTTGTCTATCCACCTGGCCAAGCAAATTAACAGATTTGATGTTGCCCATTGAAGTTGCCCTTATGGGAATATGTATGCTGTGGATATCACTATCTCAAAGAGTGGAAAAACCACAACAAAAATCAAATTTAAAAAAAAAAATTGGAAAAAATAATACTTACTCTCGCTCACTCGCGCACACACTCACTTACTCTCAGAGTCCAATACACACCACTAACCCCCACTAAAGAGAAAAAAATTAAAAACAAAAACAACCCTTTTCTTTTCACTTTTTCTACTCTTCTTCCTCCTTCCTCCCTCCTCTCCTCCTCCTCCTCCTAAGATCTTTCCCCAACCTCTCTTTCTCTTCTGACCAAAAACCCTAACCAAAAAAAACCCCTTTGATCTTTCAAAACCCCTCAATCATTCCTGCATTTGAGATCCTTGGGAGGGGTCTTCAAACCCCAGGATCAGATTTAGTTTAGTTTAGTTTAGGTCAGTGGGTTCAAAATTGAATGTGGGTTTGGTTCTGAGAAGAGGAGGAAGAGATGTATAAGAACCAGCTGCAAGAGCTGGCACAAAGAAGTTGTTTTAATCTACCATCATATTCATGTATAAGAGAAGGTCCTGATCATGCACCTAGATTTAAAGCTACTGTTAACTTTAATAATGAGATCTTTGAAAGCCCTAATTTTTGTACTACCCTAAGACAAGCTGAACATTCTGCTGCTGAAGTTGCACTTAATTCTCTTTCTCATAGAGGTCCTTCTCATTCTTTAGCTGCAAGGATCTTGGTGAGTTCCTGCTCTTCTTTTCTTAATTAGGGTTTCGCTTTTCAGTTCTAATAGTCTTAGTAAGTTCAAATGATTGAGTTATTACTTTCCTTTTTAGCTTTCATACTTGGGTATTGACACTGTTGACATTTATGGAAAGAATTTTTCAGTTTTTTTTTTTTTGGAAACCCGTTTTTTTAGTGAGTATCATATATGAATGCTCTCAGTGTTGCCGTGGTAGTATCCGGGAATGGATGATTGTTTGTTGTTTGAGTAATCAGTTTGGTTCAAGAAGATTTGTGATTTCCCCACTTCAAATGAGTTTATATTTGGAAATAGAAATGAAAATTTACAGGAGGTTTTCTCAGTACTACCCTTGTTAGTGCACTATCTATTTATGTTGATCAATCTAGTGCAATTTGTGAATAACGGAGGGACGAAGTTCGAGACACACCCCATATAATGATTATGTTTGTGTTTATTCTTCTACCGTTGGCTTAATGAACAATGCCATATAGGCAGATTACTCAATTGAGAGCCATGTTATTTTAGGATTGAGTTTTGTGACAAGTTTATATCTTTGATACTAATAATCTTGTTGTTGTTAAATGTGTAGGATGAGACAGGTGTTTACAAAAACTTATTACAAGAAATAGCACAAAGAGTTGGTGCTCCTCTACCAACATATACACCCTTCAGGTCTGGGCTTGGACACTTACCTGTATTTACGTGCAATGTGGAGCTTGCTGGAATTATATTTACAGGTGAACCAGCAAAAAACAAGAAGCAAGCGGAGAAGAATGCCGCCATGGCAGCGTGGTCGGCTTTAAAACAATGTAAGTTCTTACAAATATCAATATATTGCACTATAGCTGATAGAATTTCAATGCCAATCTGGGAGGTGGTTCTTAAACTAGTATCATTCCATGTCCTGTGTTATATAAACTATCAGCAGTTATTGACAGACATTCATGCACCATCCTTGGGGGTAATTTTGTTGAATTAGACTTTGCTTCTTTGCCTCGTCGTCATATTTGTGTTTTTCACCCTCAAAAGCATCTGCCATGTCTAAATTTTGCCGTGTGGACTCTTATATTGCATTGTTGGCCTGCAAACACAGTTGACCCCAGGTCCCTGTTCTTCTATTGGCTAATTTTATATATAACATTGCTATGCTGTTACGATTTACTGAGATTTTTTGAAGGTTTTGACAATGATAACTTTAGTGAGCTGATGGGTTAGTCGTTTTCTTGTTTTAGTCCCCCTTTATGAAAGTTCCAATTTACTGATATGAAACTTATGCATCCTGGACAGTGGCACAACAAGCCGCAAGCTCATCATCAGAAGCAGAGACCAACGATGAGCAAGAACAGATCACCATAGCCCGAGCATTACTGAATTACCGCTTGAAAGAAAAACTAGCAATGGCAGACTCTCTTAATGGTCAATCACCCTTCCCTAGAAAATTTCCGATGCAAAATTTGAGACCTTCTACTGCACAGCCTCCTCTCACCACCTCAAGAATACTACCCTTGATCCGTCCCAAATCAGCTCCACGAAATAGACCAGTGCACGCTGTGCCTACTGATCCCCAAACAGCAAGGTGCCAACCAACTGAAAGTCGTGGGGTCCGACCACAAATGTTTCCTGCAGCAGGTGCTGCACCTTATATTCCTATGCGCCATTTCAGGCCATCATATCATGGAATGGCTCCACCAGTGACAATGAGAACATCAATTCCATGTTTCTCTGCTCCAATTCCTCAAGCTCACCGCCATCCTCCACTGATGGGCCCTCCACCTGTTTGTGTCAGACAGACCGTGCCTGTATTTGCTGCTCCACCTGTCCGGAGAGAGGAACCACCAATTTTCACGGTCCCTCCCCCACAATTGAAAATGCTGCCTGCTCAAATAGAGGAACCATCAATTTTTGCAGTTGTTCACCACAAGCCAAGACCAATTGTTTCAATAGAGGAATCAACAGTTTCACCACTTCCGTCCCAACCAGCGAAGTTACAAGACCAGGTTGAAGACCCACCAGCGAAGTCTCAATCCCCAATCCAGGAAAAACCATCCAGTACACAAGCACAAGTTGAGGTTCCAACAACGTCTTTAGTTCCTACGCCACCAGCAAAGTCTCAAGCCCCAGTCCAGGAAAAACCATCCAGTACACAAGCACAGCTTGAGGTCCCAACGTCTTTAGTTCCTACGCCACTGCCATCAAACTCAGCGGTTAATGTAGAAGAGAGTCCAAAGAGTAGAACGGATGACCTGCAAGAATCTGCAACAGTACAGGACTTGAAGCACCTTAAAATCTGATTTCACTGTGGAAGCTCCTTTTTCGGTCCTGTCGTGAACTTTTTGTTTAGGTTACATTATAGCAGGTTTAGCTGCAACTGCTCTACTGAACTCTTAGATTGTATGTCATCAGTAAAGTATTATAAGTATTATTCTTGGAATCCATTTCTGTGGTTTGAGCCGTGAGCTTTCATGGCTGATGTACGTCCATTTTAGGTCGTTTTTGTTTGTTTGTTTGTTTTATTGGAACATTCCTGGAAGGTGGTTCCTGCACCCTCCCCCATATCATTGCCAACGGTTGTACTAGAAATCCATACTCACTGGTGTATGATGTATGGCATCTCAGTCTGTGAGCCGGTAACAAAAACTGAAGTTTGTTTAAAGACGACAAGACCTTTATTTACAAGCTTGAGAAACAGTTAAAATCTATGTACCAAGGCCAGTTTTTATTCGAATAAATAGAAAGGTTTAAAAGTTATAAGCAAAATACATTTAACAGGAGTTTAAAAGTTATATAAGCAAAATATATTTAACAGGAGATCGGAGAACTCTGATGCACCAGAGTACATCAACCAACCACCATCCAGAAGCACCTTTGCTTAGCCTAATATGCTCGCCTTGAAAAATCTGAAAGAAAAGGACCATTTTGAAGCTTGAAAACGGTTCACAGCCACCTACAAACTATCTAGCAAGGTCTCTTTTTGTCTGAAGAAACAATAAAGGTAATACAATTTCACCACTGGCATAGTTTAACCAGAACAAAAGTCATAAGCAAAATACATTCGACTGGAGGTCAGATAGAATCCTAATTAGTCAAACTAGTTACATTCTAAGCAATGTGGTATGACAAAGTACATCCACCATGCAGAAACACCTAGATTTTGCTCTACAAGATTTTATACAAAATCTACACTGAAAAGGCTCCTAGGACTCAATTTGCTTGCTGATGAAGACCCGCTGCATTGTTAAAAGTATAGAAGGGGCTCACCAGAAACTAATATAAGTAAGAGAAACTATTTGGGTTGATAGGATTCACAATGAAGACTAATCACAGATTCCTTGTTGCAGTTGGTCAAACCACCCATCCAGCTTCCATAGCACGTAAAACTGAAGCAGTGTCCATCCTGAAACTTCTGAAGCTTTTCCCAGGGCGAGATTCAAGTTCACTTGTTTGAGTTTCAGGTGATACAGGTGGTTTAGCAGTCAGGGTCATCTCGGGTATTGCTGTTGGAGGACTAACTGTAGGGTTCAGCTTTGCCTTCCAAACACAGGTTGTTCCTGCAAAATTTAACAGAAATTTTATCAAAAAAAGTGTTTATTATCCTGTTTATATATAGCTAGTTAATCCCTATTTTTGGGTAAAACTTGTAAACTCAGGTCCACAATAATAAGAAACACTTGAGGGAAAAGGGGTAAAGATAAACCTTTAGGGGATGAATCCGATTTTTTATTTTTTTGAGGTCGATGCTTGGATATCCATGATTTCAGAGGCCTGCTTGGAGACAAATAAATGATGAAAATCAGCTAATAAAAAAGCCTTACAGAAAGATGTCCATCTAACTCAAAAAGGCTACATACTTACCCTAAGAATGGTCCAACCATGTACAACTTCATGCCATTGGTCCCACGAGATATTACATCATTATATGTTGGCTGAAGGTCGTCAATTCGGTGCCACGAAATTTCCTGCATATCAAGAATAAGTACAACAAGGGATTTAAAAGTGTATCAAGTTTTCTTAGTCATAAACAGGATTGGTAAGATAGTGCATCTATTTTCATTTCACACGTACTTTCGTCTTGTGTAATGTTTGTCTCTAGAAGAATCACATTTTCTAAACAAAGAATTTCTGATTACATAAAAGTTCAACATGTTAGACTTTTTTATGGTTTAGCAACTAATCATGTTTAGTTTGATAAAACAGGATTAGTCTAATCTTAATCAAGTGTGTGTTTAATGTTTAGATCATGTACTAAAGGCAAGACTTTACTGTTTTGTGGGGATTGTACATAAGGCTATAGTACATCAAGTTAATCCATTAAGTGGCATGCAAGTTTTTTATTTGAAGTTAAGGGATGTGTCTCCACCTCATGATGGCTGAGTAGGTGACACATGTCTATGCAGTTGGAGGTGGACTCCCTTCTAGCCTTATTTAAAGTAATTTCTGCCATTAGAAGTTTAAGGACATAGAAGTGGATGAAAAACCTTCCTCTTAAGGATTTTATCTAAGGTGCCAACTGTTGTTGATTTCTATACTTATCAGGGAAAAGTCAGGTATATCTTTACCCTATAATCTCCTATTTTATGCACTTGAAGAATATCTCATACTAAGCATACAACTAGTTTTAGCTTCAAGTAGTTATATCTGAACATGATAAAGTTAAGCATAAAGCATGTTCTTTCTATTCAATGATCATGTAGTTGTTTCAAGATGTAGCACATGTAATCCTAAGCATAAAATTTTCTATATATATCAGCATATATTGTGACTTGTATGATTGTCCAAAGCATTCTTAGTAATATGGTATATGCAAGCATGTTTAAAGGCTGATATTCCAACAAATAATACATACACTGATCTCTTTCTTGGTCTGTGGCGCGAAAACAGTATCATCCTTAGCGCCAACGACTATGAAGAGGCGCACCCTTTGTTCCCCAACTGTCACTTCAATAAAATCATCCACCTTCAAAAGTTTTGAGGTATTGAAACCTGTCTCCTCCAACACCTGTAATCAAGAGAAGGTGCATATCCATCACATAATATATTAATATATGTTCATCAACTACAACAATCAGCCTAAAATGATATGAAGCCTATTTGATAACTATGAAATAGCTAGCTGTATGCAATTTTAGGGAATAAAAGTAGAAAACAAAATCTATAAACATGTATTTTTTCAAAGACAACTGCACGACCATCTCAGCAGATCAAAACAAACTGGGAATGATCCTCTACAGACACATAATCTACATCACAGATCGGTAACTGTTAATCACATCTAATCATGTGGTTATGATTCATCGACCAGATCTTTGTTCCTGTCTCCTTCAAACTTTAAGATACGGAGAATACGAGCTTATAAGAAAAAGATCCCGTTGAAGTAACATTGATTTTAAATTGCATGGAGCATGCAAAGGGAGTCTTCCAGAAATTAGCCTAATTTCACAAATATGTTAACCATTGGATGATGCAAAAAAAATAATATATATATATATATATATAATAGGATAATTACTTCTCGGGCAGCACAAGTGTGGTCTTCCTCATCTTTGTTCCTTTTCCCGCGAGGAAAACTCCAGCTTGCTCCAGACTTCCATCCTTTCACCAGTAAACACTGCAAATGCAACATAAATATGAGAAAGGAAATACATGGGAAGAAATATCATATAACATGTATAAGTTATTGGCAACTACAGTTGGAAGATGATAACCAACTTCAAAGGTTTCCATCATAGAGTGCGGCTGTAAAATCATGTCTTCTCAAAGTTCTTAAAACAGGTCACTTGAAAACGTTTTAAACATAAGACCAAACGCTTTTTCCGAGCAACATATCAGAAATCCAACTATTTTTAAACTTGTATTTCTGCTGAGACTTGAGGACTTGAGAGCATGCATCTATAATTCATTACATACAGGTGCTTTTACCTAACCAAAGTTAGAATTACTATATGGGTACACAAATAACCAAATACATGTCTAAAACTAAAACCTCGTAAAATTGTCAATATTAACTTCATTAACTAACAACACATAGTAACAATGGACGCACTTCCTGTAGAAGAAGTAGTTTCCTGCAGTTTCAAACATACCCGTTCATAAGCTTCATCCAAAATGATAGCTCCACTTACTGGAACCCTGACCTTGTATTTGTTGAAGTCGTTGTAAATATCATCTACATGTGCAGTATAAGGTCTGAGAGCATCACAGCTACGAAACACTATAACAAGTCAAGGTAGAACTTAACATAACATTAATAACTTCAAGACTATTCAAATACCACAAAATTACAATACAATGCAAAAGGATACTCAGAGATGTAAATTCCCTAAGAGAAAGTGACTTCAACCCCGAATCTTGTTCCACAGCATTGTCCTCGTAAAACCAATGCGCTTGTTCCACTAGAAACAACATCCTCTCAAATGACTCAAGATCTTCACTTGGAACATTCAAAACAAATCGACTGCACAAAATAAAAAAACAATTCACTTATACAAATCAACCACCACTTTAATCAACAAAAGCGTACCACTATAATTTCAACTAGTTAAAAATCCATCTCTAACACTTGAATCAGCATAACATGCCACCAACAATTCATAACAAGTAACAAAAATGCAATGATCTCATTGCCAAGACTAGGAATAAAACAAATACAAAATTCCCTTACACCAACACAAAAAACTCCATACAACTAAATGCACCACACGAGTGCCTATTTCTTTAGTTCTTGTTCCAAAGTAATAATGTAGAAAGCCTAACTTCAATTTCACTTGATAAAACAAACAAATAAACTTGATCTTGTACATAAACCTAACTTTAAATCAACAGATCAGGAAACATACAACACCAACAGCAACAAAACTGAAAAAAATTCTAAGACATAAACCAAGAAATGAAGTAAAATCAAGAACCTGCAAAGATCGTCGAGGAGTTCTTGAGAAGGGTAACCTTTCTTAGGAGTACTAGAAGATCGAAGTATACCAGCCATTGATACTATCACCTACTACTGTATAATGAATAATAGCCTAATAATTTTCGTTTACAATTTGAAACCCTAATTTTTAAAATTCCATAGAAAAGAAGATATACACAGAGAGAAAGAGTAGCTGAAGAGAAAAGAGTCAAATCGTTTCTACAGAAGTAGAAGAAACGAGAAAGTGTTTTGTGTATTTTTCTACTCCTGGATGTCGGGTTCAAGTGTAAACCTACTCCTAATGATCTTTCGGTTTGTGCGAATCCTAAAACAAAAGCCCATTAGCAAACGAGGACCCTTAGCCCTCCAACAAGGCAACAACGACGGTTCAGGGTTGTACAGGGGTTCTGGGGTGAGCAATGGAGGGTGGATGCGGATTTGGTACCACCCGTGTTCAATCCCATTCGAACGACCGGTTTCAAAAACATATCCGTATCCAATCCATTACCCGACGGGTGAAAAGATAAACCGAATGAGTGTGGATGGATTTGAGAATTTTAATGAAATAACATTATTAGAGATCTTCGGGTTTCATGAAAAACTGAATATTGACAGACCGGGGCCGAACCTGATAGGCAAGCAAGCAAAGCCCCACCTGTAGGCAATAAAAGCCCAAGGGAAACAAAAAGCCTTGTAATAATGGGGAGTTTTCATTAAGAAAAACAACATATGGACTGAATTATTAGTTACGTGAATTCGAAGGGTTTAAAATAAAATATCTAAATACTTTAACTTTAAGAATAAACGTTTTTAGTTTCTTTTTATCTCTTTCTTTCGTCTTCACCTCTACTGCTGCCTTTTTCTTCCCAGTTCCCACATAGTCTCCTAATACCCACCCTGCAGTAGAGTTTTTATTTTATTTTTCTTACAAAACCCATAACAACAATCAAATCTATTGATGCCTTAATTGAATGTTTCTATAAAAGATATTGATTTTTTTTCCGAACTAATTTATGTTTTCATTGTGAACTAACCTCTTGACTATTGATGGGTTTCTTTAATTCGTATTAATTATGATGTTGTGAATGTTTAATTTGATTAAATGATGTTTAATTTGATTAAATGATGTTTAATTTTTATAATTTGTGTATGAAAACAAGTGATTTTGGGTAGAATTTTTGAAGCTCTTGGGTACATTCATATGGATAAATAAGTGTTGACCTTGATTGATGTCAAGGTGTGATTGTGTGTGTTCATTCAATATTTATTGATGTTGTTGCTAATTTGTTGCAGGTATGCCTCCATTAAAGAGAAAACAATCATCAGGATCTCAAAATAGAAAGAAGTATAAGAATACAGATGAGTTACAACAATCCCTTGTTGGTTCTCTTGACATATATGTTACTAGGCTACTAAACCTACATTGGCAGAAGATGTGAATGTGATGGAAGTGAATGTGAATGTTGATATTGCAGGCATTAGGGAGAATGACAATTTAGATGTTGATCTAACAAAAACAATACAAATATTCATGGAAACTTAAATGAGGTAAATGATGATATACAGAAACGATGCAAATGTTGCGCAGGGTAAAGACATTATAACAAAATTTGTAAGTTTTTATTTTAATTATTTATATCAGAAACAATTGATGATCTTCTTTTCTTTTTTGCAAATTGGTTTCATTAAGAAAAGCTAACTTTGGGTGTTAGGAACCCGTGGTACAAAAGAAGTAGAGCTATCCATTACCTGGGAAGATTTCTGAATAATAGATTTATCTACTTGTAAGGCCTTGATAATACAAAAAGGTGGGGAGTTCTCCCAGTTTAGGAAATGAGAAAAATGCTTTGCCTCTTTAGCTTGGACATCTGTGATCGAGAAATTGGAAAGAAACCTAAAAAGTCAAAACAACATCTAATTTCATATTTTAGTTCCTCCATTATGGCTTGATTCTGCCAAGTGATTGGAGTAGAGTCTCATCCAAGTAGCCAAAAAGATTCATGCAATCACATTCAATGCTGAAATTGGTGAGTTTCAGCTCTTTCGCCCAATGAGTTGCTTGTAGTAAGCCTAATACTTCTGATTCTTCTAGGGATGAGGCTGAGATACATCATGTTCTTCCTTATTCGAAGTCCCATTTTTTCAGAGCTATCCTGTGTCTGGATGTTCACTTGCTTATCTAAGTGCCAGAAGATTAAATTTCTTTGAATTTCAAGAGCTAATTTTATAATAGTTTTTTGTTTTCTTTTTCGAAGACCTAGTTATATCTCTTTTTCCAGATAAACCAAAATTTTGTCAGAATTCTCTCTAAAGGGATGACTACATCGAGATTTTCTAACCAAGTTATGCAAATATCTCAACAAGTGACAGAAGTGTCGAAGTTCACTTGAACTGGGTTGGGACTAGTTTTCCAAACAGATTTTGCGAAAATGCATTGGGAAAGAAGATGCTCAATAGTTTAGTCATAATTGGAGCCAAAGGGACACTTGGGTGAAACCTCTCTCATGAATATAACTAGTTTGGCATTGGTGGAGATAGCATTTTGTAAACATTTCCAAATAAAAAATTTAATTCTCTGTGGTAGGTTTAGTTTCCAAAGTTTTTCCCCAAAAAAGAATCAGACATATTTAGGTTATTGGCATGTTCTATATGTTCATTAAGTTTCCTATACAGAGATTTCTCGGAGAATTCTCCAGAAGGGGTGAGAAGACATCTTAACTTGTCTGATTTATTGTTATAATGCACATGTTGGGTGAGTCTGATCCTACATATTCTTTCTGCAGTGTGTGAAAGAAAAGAAGAGATAATTAAAGTTGAGTTCCACTTTTTGGTGATTGGGTCTATGAAATTCATCACAAGTGTTAGATGTGTGTTGTTGATGTTCCTAAATTGAGTAAGATCATATCCTAGTTCTAGTATCCAATTATCCTCCGAAATGTTTATAGATGATTCATCCCCTACCTCCCATATATCGTATTTTTCTACCATTTTGAGACCTTTTACTTAGACATTTCCATAGCCAAGAACTAGAGGCAGAAGCTTTAGTTCTAAAAGCTGAGCTTCTTTTAAGGTATTTTGGTTTGAGTTTAGATGCCCAGAGTGAGCTTGGGTCAGTGAGAAGTCTCCAGTATAGCTTAGTTGTTAGATCTAGGATAGTAACCTCTAGAGTTAGTTTCATTACCCCACCAAAAATCCCTTTGAATAACATCTATCTTGTTAGTTATTTTCGTGGGTAGTATGAAGCAACCCATTTGATAGTTTTCCATACCAGCCAAAACTGATTTGTTCAGAACCATTTTGATGGGTTGATTTATAACCTTCCCCTTCCATCCTTGAGATTTATGTTCCATTTTTTCAACTATGTTTAAGATTTTTTTTTATTTTTTATTTTGACTTGTTAATGAATAGAGGAGCACCTAAATAAGACTCTTTAAGATATATTTTCTTGATTTTCAGAAGTTTAGATAACATTCTTTGATGTTTTGGATGAACTTTCTTGCTAAAGAAAACACCCGATTTTTCAAATTTAATCACGTATATTGAGGCCTTATTAATGTTTCAATTATTTGCATGATATTCTGGCATTCTTACAAATTAGCTCTGATGAAGAGGAGGCAATCGTCAGCAAAGAAAAGGTGTGAAATGAGACTATTTTTGGGTGTTATTTTAACCCCATGAATGTGTTTCTCATTTTATTTAGATATGAGAAGGTTCAGAGAAAATCTTCATGCAAATAATGAAAAGGTAGGAGATAAATGATCTACCTGTCTAAGGCATCTAGTTGGCTGGAAAAATTCTCCTGGGTGACCATTTAGTAGTATAGCTATAGAAGAAGAGGAGATGCATTGTTTTATTAAGTTGCAAAAAGGAGAACTAAAATCAAAGGTCTGTAAAGCCTTAAGTAGAAAGTCTCAATTTACTATGTCGAAAGCCTTAGACATTTCTATTTGCATTCCTAGTCCACCAGTTCTAGCTTCTTTTTTTTAAAAGGAGTTATTTCATGTGTTATTACTATATTGTCTAAAATATGTCTCTTGGATAGAAAGGTAGCTTGAAAAGGGGAGATGAAATTTTCTAGTAGAGGTTTCATTCTATTTGCTAGTAATTTGGCGATAATTTTATAAACAATGTTGCATAGACCTATTGGTCTGAATTGGATTGGGTCTTTAGGATGTCTAGCTTTTGGGATTAAAAGGAGAAAAAATTTGTTGAAGTCCGGGTGAAGGATGCTTGTTCTGAAGAATTTTTGTATGGTTTGAATAACTTGTTCTCCTACTGTGTCCCAATTCTATTTGAAGAAACCAGCCGGAAAGCCATCCGGACCTGAAGCCTTGTTTGGTTTCATATTTTTTAATACTCTTAATATTTCTTCTCTAGTGGGGATCATTAACAACTTATCATTCTCATCTTCAGAGACAGAGATAGGGATGTTATTGAAAATATTATTATTGGTGTTGTCAGCTGACATGTTTTTATAAAAGAGATTCTTGAAATAATCTGTTAGTGTGTGGTGTATTTCTTGTATGTCAAAGGTAACAATATTGTTGTTATTTCTTAGGCATTCAATTGTGTTCCATTTTCTTCTTTTGAGAGTAATAGTATGGAAGTATTCGATGTTTCTTTCTCCTAGATTGACTAGATTATATCTAGATTGCTGTTTGGATATAGCTTCTTGTGTGGCATATAGTTTTTCTAAGCAGGATAATTTATCTTAGATCAAAGCTTATTTTTTGTGAGTAAGATTTGTTGAGTTAAGATTTTCAATTTATCTGAGAAATTTTTTATTTGTTTGGAAGGAAGACCAAATATGTTTTTTTTTTTCAATCCAACAATTGGATTCCTAATTGAGCTAGATTATTTGCTAATGTACTTTCAGGATTATCCCTAATGATATGATTCGAGGATTTTTGTATAATTTGTACGCAAGAGGCTTCCTTTTTCCAAGTGTTATAAAATTTAAAATGTCCATTCTAGTTTTTCAAATTTGTTATTCTAAGTCAGGGAAATTGGGAAGTGGTCTGAACCCACTGCAACTAAGTGAGTCAAAGAATCTTGTGGAAATTATAAATTCCACTCAGAATTTGAGACAATTCTATCTAGTCTTTCTTGAATGTTAGCCGAACCTTTCCTATGATTATTCATGTTAGAGCATTGCTCGGTCGAACTCGCAAGAGTTTCTATCTCAAGCTTATTTGTCAAGTTTAGTTGTCAAAACTATAAGTCTTGATTTCTAGTTTACTTATAGCTAAGTCTCGGATTAGGACAGTAAGTGTAGTTGAGCCTCAGACTCCATGACGTTCATCGAATGAAGATGAAGAACTACTCAAGGGAACTTGTGGAACTTCATCAACAAAGAGGTATGTGGAGAATTGAACTTATCTATCACTAAAAAGTCTATTTATTATATCTCCTATTTTGAGACAAAAGTCGTATTGCTATATGGACTTCATTTATACACATGTGCTATTTCGAGCCGAGTTTAACTCACTTATCTATGCCTTGAAATATGTTTTGGTAAGCTTTCACTTAGGCCAAGTTCATCTTTACTCATGACGAAAGTCATGTTGATTATTTCAATAACTTGAAAATCGCTTTGATGAAAAATAGTTTGTGAATAACAACTATATAACATCCTCCAAGAAAGTTTCAATGATTGAAATGAGAGTTTAGAACATGTAACCATCTTTGGATATAAACATAGTGTGTTCTCACATTTGTATAAAAGTCCAAAACCGGGAACCTGAAGTATGCGTGCCCGTACGCATACCGGCAGAAAGTTCACGTCCGTGAATTTCTGCTGGAGTTTAAAAGTGAAAAACAAACTCAATCCGGTTACTTAAGTATGCATACCCGTTTGTACTTAGGTAGGTTACTTTCTAAAATTGGTTTGTTCATGAACTAAAACATTTATATAATATAAGGAATGCAATCTTTGCAAACCGTGGCTATAATGTTCATGAATTGATTCGAGTGAATCAAAGTCAATTTTTCTTCAATTGTGTCTTGTATACTTCTATGAGATCTAAGCAATTGAAAAACTCTCTAACTAGTTCATTTAAGTCACTTGAACTAGTTATGGTGAAGATGAATAAGGTTGATATGAAAGTGCTCATATGGCTAACCATTGGTTAACTATTTTTGAACCAACTAAGTGTATATGTTTAGGTACGATCACCCAAACCTAAATGAAAGTGCATTTCATTTGTGTATAACAAGTTAAGTTCGATCTAACGGTTGAAAGATATTAGCTTGAATCTAATTAGGTTTTCATCTAACGGTGAATATTAAATGCTTTGTTACCAAGGTAACTTAGATTGCAAACCCTGATTTGTAGACTATATAAAGGAGAACTCTGGCAACTGGGAAAACTAATCCCCACACCTCATATGTGATACTAGTTGCATAAACTAGAATCAATTCTCCTTTAACCTTAGGTTTTTCACGAAACCTTGTAGGTTAACGACTTAAAGTCTTCATTGGGATTGTGAAGGCAAACCCAAATATTTTCTATGTAGTTGCGTGATCTGATATTTTTATTTCTATCGTATTGAGTACAATCGTAAGATTGGCTTGAGATTGATATCTCCGATAAGTAAGATAAAAAAGTAGTCACAAACATCTTCGTCTTATTGTTTGTGATTCTGCAATATATTATTTCGTTAATCGATTAAGATTATTGGGAGGTGATTGATAATTCTAGTTGTTCTTCGGGAATTATAAGTCCGGGTTATCGATTGGTTTCTGTTCACCTTGATTTGTCAAAAGACAGAACAAAAATTGTAGGTTTATCTGTGGGAGACAAATTTATCTATTTAATAGACTTTTCTGTATGAGACAGATTTTTTTATCAAGTCTTCAACTTTGGGTCGTTGCAACTCTTGGTTATGGGTGAGATTAGCTAAGGGAATCAAGTGCGTAGTATCCTGCTGGGATCATAGATGTAGGGAACGCAACTATATCTTGAATCAGTGTGAGATTGATTAGGATTCAACTACAGTCCAGACCGAAGTTGGTTTGTAATAGGCTAGTGTCTATGCGGCTTAATACAGTGTGGTGTTCAAATCTAGACTAGGTCCCGGGGTTTTTCTGCATTTGCGGTTTCCTCGTTAACAAAACTTCTTGTGTCTGTATTATTTCTTTTCCGCATTATATTTTGTTATATAATTGAAATATCACATGTTGTGCATTGAATCGATCAATTATAAAATCCAACCTTTGGTTGTTGATTGAAATTAATTGATCCTTGAACATTGGTTTTTGGTACCGTTCAAGTTATTTCTCTTGTATTCAATCAAGCTTGCAAATTCCTATTTGTTTGAGTGTGGATTGGATCGAGAAATTGAGATATAACTCTTTGATATACTTTTATTAAGATTGAGTCTGACTGTCTAGTTGATTCTCTTAAAAGTATATTGGAGTTAGTCCATACAGATTGCTAAGCGAAATATTAGGTGTGGTTGTTATACCCCGCTTTCTCAATTCCAAGTAAAGTCATAACCTGAAAATCCCATAACTATAAGGCCTGCAGAATCTAAAATGTTTTTATAGTAAATACTATCATTCACATTAAAAGGCAGAGACCCCCAATGTGACTCCCTAATTCTTAAACCTGCTTGGCTTATAGGATTACAACCAAATTGAAGTATCAATTCCATATTGACAATTTTAATAATCATAAGTACATCAAGTGAACTAAAACCAAACTTAAACCCAACACTCTGATATTTATAAACGAATAAACTCTCAAATGATATTAATATATTTGTATGTGGATTTATAATAAATAAAGAATACACAGATACATAAAAGTAACATAATTCGATAACGATTTAATCTACGTAACGGATATCTTCACGTGCACTATTTCTTCTGGTTATTGAAACTTAAGTGGGAACATCATCCCAAAAGGGTCCTCAATGGAAACATATAACTCTAAGGTAATCACAAACATGCTTCGCAGTTCTAAAAGAAAATAAATTAAAAGAAACAAGAAGAAACTAAACATTCAGCAATTCATGCATCAAGAAGCAAGTGTTATCCTAACCTCGCTAAACTCATTGGAGAAGACTGTAGGATCAGAATATCTCCACAACAATATTCTTACGAAATTATTAACAACATTTATGTGAGTTCCTCAACAACACACTGCGAGTGTCGCAGAATAATTCAAAGAATGACCTAATAGACAACGACATCATAAAACACGAGAAAGATGTGAAGATTTTGTAGTTGGAGAGAATGCTCGCGAGAACAAGGCGGGATCTCGCGATAACAAGGAAGGAAATGAAGATTTTGTGGTTGTATAGAAATCTCGCGAGAAGCATAGCAGAGCCTGCAAGAAGCATAGCAGAGATCCTAAAATATGGGAAATATGAGTTGAATGTGAGCTGTCAACCACCATGAAGATACCTATATAAAGAGAAGAGCAGGAGAGAGAAATGAAGGACACAATTTTAGGAGAGAGAGAGATTTGGCAGAGAGATTTTAGGAGAGAAAATGTATTTTTCTTTTTCATCTTCTTCCTAAAAACTAGATTTAGAACTCCATTAATGGAGATTATCAAAATGTAAATTCAAACAATCATAGGGAAGAATCATTGATGTAGATCAAATTTATCGAACCATGTAAAAACTTGTGTGTCTATTTATAATTTTTGGTATTTTAATCATCATTATAATATCAAATGAGTTTAGATCAAGAAATTATTATCAAGATATTACAAGGGGTGTGTTGTGGGATTTCCTGCAACTACATTTTGGCGCTAGATCAACTACAAAGGAAAAAGACAGCACAGTGGATAAAGGAAGAAGACTAATGATTTATTCGCAAAGTACTTCATCAACAATCGCAAAGAAATCAAATGAAGTTACACCAACAAATAATTCTACAGGACAAAATCTCTTCTCTTTTCTAATTTTATATTCAAAAAAAAAAAAAAAACGTATGAAAAAATGTAGGCCATGCGAATTTCAAATTTTTTAAATTATGCGAGTTTCTCGAATTTCAGAGTATCAAAAAAATTCGTACTTTTTAGGTTATGCGATTTTTAAAATAAAATAAAATTGATGATTATCCTTGTTTTCAATTTTATGAAGTTGATATAAAACTTGCATTACTCGTGGTGATTGCTCGCAGGGAATGAACTCTCACAAGAAAGAAATATAAAATTGCATGGCTAGAAAATAAAATAGAAAGGGACAAAGAGAAAGCTTATACAAAGGACAACTAAAAAGAATATGTCATGTGAATCTCGCCACTGTTTCACAAGTTGAAGACAGTACAGTTGGTCAAACCGGAAGCGTACAAGTTTAAGGTCGCGGGATCGATTCTTCCTAACTGCGATATTTTCGCAGATTTTTGATGAAATACCAAGGACAAATAAAAGAACAAGTAATAAGTGGTATGCGAAGATATCGCAAAGAAATATTAGAACAGATGGTTTAAAACTTTAAGGTTCAAAGAACAAACAAGAGGCCACGGGTTCGAATTCGCAGAGATTCATATTTTTTCTTCTCATTTTCATCGGCGAGTAAAAGAATAAGGAAAAAAGTTATGCGTTAATTTCACAGAGAGGTTCTTGAACAGATGGTCCATAGAACAATATGGGAGATTGTAGTCACGGGTTCGAATTTTCCTGCGAGCGTAATTTTTCTTTTTATAGAGGGTGAAAAAATAGATAATCTCTCAGCATTGTTTCATTATTTCGCAAGCAAGAGGCAGCACAATTGGTGATCTGCGAAGTTAATGAGTTCATGGTCGTGAGTTCAAGCCCCAACACATGCATATTTTTTCGCGAAATCCTTGATAATTTCGCAGGTATATTTCACACAGAAGAGAGTTCATGATAATTTCGCAGAGAAATCTCGCAAGCAAGAAAACTAGCACAGTTGGTTGAGAGGCTTGAACGCAAGCAGCAGGTCATGGGATCAATTCTTGCTTCTCGCAAGTTTATTTTTGTTATGTGAAATTCGCAAGTCAGCCTTTGATTATTTCGCAGATAAATTTCGCAATAAAGAGAACTAGCACAGTTGGTTGGGAGGCATGAATGTAAGCAGTAGATCGCGGGATCAATTCTTGCTTCTCGCAAGTTTATTTTTGATATGCAAAATTTCTACATAATTGTCTCTCGAACAGTTAAACTTTGATTACTTCGCAAGATCTTTGATTAATTCGCAAGAGAGGGCTAGCACAGTTGGTTTGTTGTGAGAAAATGCAAGAGGCAGGTCAAGGGTTCAAGTCTCATCTCTCACTCTTCTTTTTGCTGCGAGACGTTCATACAACTCACATAAAATCTAAGTACCCTTTCCTATAACATTTTACTTACCGCAAATAAAAGATTTTTGATTTATTTTACAAAAAATGATACCATTGCAAGAGTTCAAAGATTTCTCATTTTCAAAAAACTGAGAAAATTTGATTTATATATTTCTCTAGAATATTTCTTTTATAGAAAAATATTTTGATTTAACAACGCGATACAATCGCAAGATTTCAAAGAAGATTTCTAAGATTTCAAAAGATTTTAAAGAATATCTAATTCAAATATGATGTTATGAGAATGAAAGAAATGAAACAATTGACAGAAATGCAAGAATAAAGAAACGCGAATAAAATTTCGCAGAGACATAAGAATGGGACAAACCTTTATGGCGTACACCCTAGTTCGCGGATACAATTTCGCAAGAGGCAAATGTAAGACCTAAAGTGCGTCATATTAGGGGGTATATGTTTGCATGGCTCATGGATAAGGTTATATTGTTGCTGGAACCTGAGTCATGGAGAGCTGGGGTTCATACCTTTGAGATACCTATCCAGGAGAGGTACCTTGGATTTCCAACTATATAAGGTTATACCCTGGTTGGACGATAGAGGGTCACTTCTAAGGGGTGTAGAGTATGACCAAGGCGCCGAGGTACACAGTTGATCCAAGAGTGCCCGGGACGGACGAACCTACCCTGGCCATTTTTGGCAAGTCTTGGCTATGATGCACTCGTCCCGAAGAAAACCCCACTTGTGGTGCATTCTTGTAACTATAAGCCATATAGGCATAAAGGACAAGAGGCTGCGAAAACAACTGGTTGTTGGTAAATCCGGATGGGAGGATCTAGTCTTGTATGGCCGATGTGCCCTCCTTGAAGGGGCAACCATGGGGAAGATAAGGGCGGCACCCTCCATTAAGGAGCTTATAAGTGTCTAAAGACGGCAATGTCATGGGGTTTTATGATCGCAAGAACATTTAGGCATGTCATATTGTCGCATGACAAAAATTATACAGAGGCAACAAGCCATGAGAAAAAGTTAAGATGAGATCAATGGGTTTTTATATGAAAGTGTAAAGACGTCCTGCGATTTCATCGCAAGACGGCAATGTCATAAGGCTTTGTTCTCGCAAGGGAGCTTAGTCTTGTCATATTGTCGCAGAGAAATTGACAAAACAAAGATAAGGCAAGATCAATAGGTTTTTGCATATAAATGTGAGAACGTCCTGCGATTTTGTCACAAAAAGAAAAATTGGCAAAATAAGACCTTTGACTAGGAAGGCAAAATAAGACCAATAGAATAATCTCAAACATTAACTATTATGATTTGTGCTTATGAATGCGGGAAAGATTTGTTCATTGCAAGAGAGATAGCAAGTACTATTTAGAATCTATCAGAAATATTATTCAGAATCTCCCAGAAGTATTGTTCAGAATTTCTCAGAAGTATTATTCAGCGTCACTATTTCAGAAGTATTATTCAGCGTCACTATTTCAGGAGTACCATTTCATAATCTCGCAGCACTATTTGAGGAGTATTATTTCATAATTTCGCAGTACTATTCATAAGCTCGCAGTACTATTCACGTCACTATTTCAGAATCTCGCAGAAACATTCAGAATCCTGCAGACTCATTCGGAAACTTACAAACTCATTTAGCATCTCGCAGACTCTTCCATAATTTCGCAGGAGATGTGATTATTTCGCAGAATGTGCTAATTTTCTAAAAAAGATTATCGCATGAGGCAGAGGCAAGATAAGAATAAAGAAACAATCTTCTCATTCAACATTTTTTCAAGGATTCTACCTTCATAGATAAAGAACAGAGGCAACTATGGATTACCAAGCAAACATTTTATGTTCTTTATCTTCTCGGCAAGAATCATTTCCAAAATGAACAAGAATTTTCACCAAAAATGAAATAATAATTTCACATGAATAGAGGCAATACTTATGACTTTTATTCAAGAAAGGATACTTCTTATATTTTGAGGATTGAGTACTTCTTATATTTCTTCAAGGATACTTGATACTTCACATACTTCAAGAGTTGATACTTCTTATTTAATTCGCAAAGATCCGAAACTTCATAAAAGAATAGAGGCAAGTACGTACTTTTCAAGTCCAGTATTCTTTCGCTCGTTCCTTCATCAACAAAGATCAAAGACTACTACATCAATTGATTTTTCCTTAAAGATCGTTCTTCAAGCAATATTCAAGGAAAAAGAGGCAAGATGTAGGATCAAAATATCGCCACAACAATATTCTTACGAAATTATTAACAACATTTCTGTGAGTTCCTCAACAACACACTGCGAGTGTCGCAGAATAATTCAAAGAATGACGTAATAGACAACGACAGCATAAAACACGAGAAAGATGTGAAGATTTTGTAGTTGGAGAGAATGCTCTCGAGAACAAGGCGGGATCTCGCGAGAACAAGGAAGGAAATGAAGATTTTGTGGTTGTAGAGAAATCTCGCGAGAAGCATAGCAGAGATCCTAAAATATGGGAAATATGAGTTGAATGTGAGTTGTCAACCACCATGAAGATACCCATATAAAGAGAAGAGCAGGAGAGAGAAATGAAGGACACAATTTTAGGAGAGAGAAAGGGAGGACACAATTTTAGGAGAGAGAGAGATATTTGGCAGAGAGATTTTAGGAGTGAAAATGTATTTTTATTTGTCATCTTCTTCCCCAAAACTAGATTTAGAACCCAATTAATGGAGATTATCAATGTAAATCAAAATGTAAATTCAAACAATCATAGTGAAGAATCATGGATGTAGATCAAATTAATCGAACCATGTAAAAACCTGTGTGTCTATTTACAATTTTTGGTATTTTAATCATCATTATAATATCAAATGAGTTTAGATCAAGAAATTATTATCAAGATATTACAAGGGGTGTGTTGTGGGATTTCCTGCAACTACAAAGACGACGCGAGAACAACCCTAATCACTAATAATAACATCATCCACACGAAGTTCTCCAGCCAAATCATGATTCATAAAATTACTATCAAGATCAGAAAGTTAGACAATCAGGTACAATATGTACACAAGTGATTTCCCCAAAATAAAATAGTATATATAATATCAAAACGGATGACTTACCGCCCTACTAGATACTATTGCCAACGAATGATTTACCATCCTACTATATTAATAAGCAATAATATTCAAACGGATCACTTACCGCCCTACTAAATGAAATAGATATAATAATATCAAAATGATGACTTACCGCCCTACTAATACTATTGTCGACGGATGACTTACCACGCTACTTAACTTAGCTAAGAGTTGTGGGGAAACACATACACTCTTCGCGGGGAAATCATACAATGCATATTACACACACACAATTACATTCAAATCAAACATCATATGTGATTACAATATCATGCTAGCTAGGAAAAGAAACTCAATGATTACAAGAAGGTTACAAGAGTTCCCACCTGATTTGATGACAATCCACGCCTACCTTGTGTTTCTCAATCCACTAGTTCATTATTTGAATCAATCGTTGTTAATATATACTAACGGTTAATCACACAAGAACTCTAAGAATCTAGCCAAAGTGCTCATACAAGGCTCATAACGTAATATCATACAATTCTCTAGTTATATAGGCTAGTGAATTATCTAATAGTTCTACGTCCATTTATGGTTTTACATATTTTTCATTCTCTATCTTTAACATAATTAAGAGTTTACTAACCCAATTGGGTTGGTTCTATAGTCCTCTGGAATAAGTCTTAAAAGATATACAACTTTGTAAAAGGAACGAAAGGCTAAATCGGACCATAAGGAGTCCAATACAACAAAATAGGAAAACTAACCATAAGCCCATAACTCTAATGCACAAACATGATGCAACACAACTCTACAACTATCTTTCATCTCCCTTTCTAACAATCATTCAACTGTAACATCATTATCTTCAGTTCTTCTCAACAAAGTCATACATTACAACTTAAATGTACCACCATACTAACTCTAACCTCATCTGCAAAATTATATTTCAACACACATCCATACTTCAGCTAAAACCACCCCAATTACAACTTATTTCACCTACATCTATCACAGTTCACCACCAATTCAGTTTCAACAACATCAACTCCAACACTTCATTCATACTCTTCTCATATGTAAATCAGCCTCAACTATACCTGCAGATATAGTTTTAGGAGATCACCACCAATTCCTCAACTCCAGATGTAACTACTACAACTTCTCTAAAGCAGTATCTGCACATCAACCAAAACTCCAAACCCATATGCAATTAAGCTTACCTCTGCATTAAAATTACACCACCAGCAACAATACTACAAGATTTGTCCTGAGAGTCTCATCTCATACCCACCATTTTCAAGTTTATAATTTCATACCACCACAACAACCTATTCAGGATACTAATTTCATTCTACTTGCAACTGCTTTACTAATTGTAATTGCAATCTAATCAATCTCCAGACTCCCTGCAGCATCACTATCACCGACCAACATATAACAAAACCTCTTCATTGATTCTTTCTCACAGATTCCTAACATTCGTCTAAAATACTACCAAAAACTCAACTCCACCAACATCATCATTATCACACTTCAAAACCTAGTATTAAACTCTATAATCCCTTTCCCCTATTTTGTCACCACCATTTCCTTCTCCCTGAAGTCTTACACAAACCTAGCCTATAATTCACAGTTTCATTTCTGCTTCATGAACACCAATAACTAGTTTATGATCTTCACATGCAACTTGAACTACATCAGACAATCCATTGAACTCCTTTGTTCTTTCCCCAATTTCAGAAATCTTCTTCAAATCCTTAATTTTTATTTCCTCATTTCAGAACCTTAAATCAATAACTCAACCTCAATCGCCTTTTTTTTTCTTCAAAACATCTTCTTCATTTGTAGATTCCCAACTCAGAAACCCTAATCCTCGTCTTTTTTTTTTTGACACGATCAGCTTGGGAATTGAACCCGTAACCTATAAGTTGGGAGCCCAACCCCTGGCCAACTGGGCTAATGCCAGTTGATTCCCTAATCCTTATCATCAATTCATCTAAACCCTAACCTGAATCTCAAAATCCTAAAAAAACCAAAATTAAACATTATACAACCCTTTCTACCTTAATTAATAATAAACCCATGAAATATTTTACCAAAACAAACTCAATTTCATAAAGAAATAATAACAAATTAAGAATCCCTAATAAAATTCATTGTTTACCTTTTCTGCTGGGTTTGGTTCCACCAGATCAACCTATACTACCACCATCATCTAACCCTCGATCTTTCTCTGCTCCCCTTGATCCCAAAACACCCTTTTTACCTCTCAAATCACTCACAGAACGAGAACACAGAAGAAGAATAAGGGAAGAGAAGAGAAGAAAGAAGAAGATAAGAGAAAGTGAATTCTCTTCGATCTGGTTTTGTGATAAAACCAAAGGAAAATGATAAGACACCCGGCCAGAATGATATGGGCAGCCCAGGTCGGTTTACTTATAAAAGACTATTTTGCCCTTCCCAAATTATTGATGATTTTTTCTTCGTCCGGTATCCGAATGACGCGTTCGAGTAGTCCAATTCGCATAACTATTTGAGATCTATCGAGCGGTACTAGTTTCTTATCTAGACTGTTGTTAGATTAATTTCTAAAAATTAATGTTCATATTTAAATAGTCGAGTCATTAGTGGCTAAAGCGTCTCTTGACTGGTCTAATAGCGTTGACGTGCTTACGGTTCCTTACACCCAGATTTCTCTTTCTGGTCAAAAATGATATTCATATCCCCAGCAGGACCCAATGTAGCTTATTTTGTGAAACATGATTTTCAATTGATCCTAGAAAATCCCAAGCAATGTTTTTATTGGCTGGGTATGGGCTGCCATAAAAAGAGGTTACGAGCCATTTTTTTGTTTCTAAATTAATTTGAACAAGAATGTTGTTCATGTTTAAAATCCCATCAATCCAGGTTATGGCTAAACCTCCAACTATTCCTTTGGGGTCAACAATGTATACATTGGGATAGGACGATAGTAAGGATCTAACCAAGGATTTTTGTGACTTGGTTTCTGATAAAAGGATTTCAGGTTTTTCCTATGTAATTAGATGTTTTATATGGTTTTGCGTAAAAGGGTTACCACACCCTTGTACATTCTGCTATTATTTTCATAATTATGTGACCTAATAGTTCGCAAGGATTATGAAAAGAGTATAAAAAAACAATCTAAATGGTAATGTTATTTATAATGAATGTGGTTATGATCTATCTATGGTGTATGAAGTAGCATCAATAGAATAAAATTGGATGATGTAAATAAAATTGGACAAATAATTATAATCAAAAAATAGTAGAAATTCAGATGGAGGAGTACATGTAAATCGTCATGTTGCATCGATGGGGAATTCAGTGAGAAAGGTATAGGGAGATATGATTCAGTTGCTTTATATTGTTCCTTGAGGTTGGACCTGTACTGATTAATGTAGATCAATTCTCCATTATCCGTAGAAAAGGCACAAAGTTTTTCCGAAGAATAAGAAGATGGAAATTTAGGTGTGTAGATTTTAAAAGCAAATTTAGGTTGAAAACATGGAGAGGCATTGATTGAAGTTTTTTCATGAAAATTAGGGAAAATCGATGGTGAATGAAATGCAGATGAAGTTGGTGAAATAGAATTTGAGGATTCTAAGAAATCCCTTGAACTTTAAATAAAGAGAAAGATAATCTTCTTTTCATAATAAGTGATGATAAAATAGCACCCTCCTGGACCGGGTTAGGGATATCTTGTAAAAGATCAATTCTCTGAGACGATTTAGATATCTCAATAACTCTACGAGTTTCCAAGTTAATAGATCGGGCCCACTATGATTCCGAAGATCCAAGAGGAATAAAATCTTCAGGGAGGTTAAATGGAAAAGTACGTTTCCCAAGAATAGAATCTGTTACTTGAGGAATGTCTTCATCTATGTAAACATGACCAAGTAGTAATTCATAGCTGGGCTAAAGAGAGGCCACTTAGATGTTTTTATAATGCACTACTGTTTCTCATAGGTGTTTACGAAGAAGAAGGGTAATGGAAGAAAAGAGCAAGGGAGAGAGAACAGAAGAGTAAAATGAGAGGGTGATACTACATGATTATACATCTAGTACAAAACTTAAAAGACAGAGTAAATCCTTGAATTAAATAGACATGAGAATAATTTTGAATTTCAAACCAATCCTAAGTCGACAACAATCGTCCTATGAACATCCAATCTTTTGGCTATATAGGGTTCTAGAAAGTTGATTTGATAATCAAAGTCGGGGAAAACGAGGTTTTGATACTACTATGTTTGATAATATTATGTTTCGGGCTTTGCAACATGTCTGTCTCAGTCCCAACATCTAATCCGCGAAGGGTGGGAAAGACCATACAAGGGTCAAATGAAGATGGGAGGAAAAGATTATTCAACTCAAAAAGATTAGAGAAAAATGATATTGAAAAAGCGGAGGTCTAACAACCACAACCAATATTTCGTTCGGCAATCTGTATGGAAAAAACTCCAATATAATTGCAAGAGAATCAACTAGACAGTTAGAATCAATCAAGGAAAGATATCCAAGAGTTATATCTCTTTCTCAAATCATCATCAAATCAACAGGAATGAATATGTGAACTGATTGGTATGAGAATAACTTGAACGGTACCAAAAATCAATGTTCAAGTGTCAATCAATTTCTATCAACAACCAAAGGTTGGATTTACCAATTTATTGAACTACGCACAACCTGTGATATTTCAATTATATAAACAAATATAATGCAGAAAAGAAATAATACAGACACCAAAAGTTTTGTTAATGAGGAAACCGCAAATGCAAAAAAAAACCCGGGACCTAGTCTAGATTTGAACACCACACTGTATTAAGCTATTACAAACACAAGCCTACTACAAGTTAACTTCGAACTGGAATGTAGTTGATCCATAACCAAGTCTCACACCGATTAAGGTACAATCACATTCCTTACATATCTTAATCCTAGCAGGACTCTACGCACTTGATTCCCTTAGCTAATATCACCCACAACTAAGAGTTGCTACGACCCAAATTTGAAGATTTTATAAACAAATCTGTCTTACACAGATAACCCTATTCTAATAAATAAATCTATATCCCACAGATATACCTATGAAGTTTTATTCCTTCTTTTGATAAATCAAGGTGAACAGGAACCAACTGATAATCCGGTCTTATATTCCCTAAGAACAGCCTAGAAATATCAATCACCTCACAATAACGTACCTATATGGTAGTATAAGAAGTTATTGTGGAATCACAAATAATGAGATGAGGAGCTTTGTGATTACTTTTTATATCTTAACTATCAGAGATAAATCTCGAGCAAATCTTAGAGAAGATAATACTCAATACGATAGAAAAAGTAAGATCAGAACACGCAATTACAGAGAAAATAGTTAGGTCTGGCTTCAGAATCCCAATGAAGTCTTTAAGTCGTTAACTTATAATGGTTTTAGGAAAAACCTAGGTTAAAGGAGAATCAACTCTAGTCGCAACTAGTATCACATAGAAGTGTGGGGGTTAGGTTTTCCAATTGCTAGAGTTCTCCCTTATATATTCTTCAAATCAGGGTTTAATAGCTTAGAAATAAAGCAATCAATATTCACCGTTAGATGAAAACCTGATCTAAGGTTCAAGCTAAGTTCGCTTAAAACCAAAGAAATATCTCTCCACTGTTAGATGGTCTTAGCTTGTTATACACAAATGAAATATACCCTTATTTAGATATGGGTAATCGTACCTAAACGTGTATATTGAGTTGGCTCAACAATAGTTAACTAAAGTTAGCCATGTGAACACTTTTGTATTAACCATATTCATCTAACACTTCTAGATCAAATGATAATCAAATGAATCTAATTGTTTTACTCATATAGTTGTTCAATTGTTTATATTTACATAATGCTTATACAAAAATCAATTCATGAATATTAAGCCACGGGTTTGCAAAGATTGCATTCCTTAATTTATGAATATATTTTTTCATGAGTATGAAAACATACTTAACCGATTTTAGAACTTAACCAACTAAGTTTGCAAACGGGTACACAAACTTAGTTCTGGACTGTAGTCTTGTCCGACAGTTCACAAACCGATATGCATACTTTCGTCCCGGACCTAACTTAGGTAGAACCGTTCGCATACTGGTATGAATACTTGGTTCCCAGACTTTAACAGTTAAAACCATTCGCATACTAGTATGCAAACTTGGTTTCCGGACCTGAATCATATTACAACATTTTTGCATACTATGTTATATCCATACAATGGTTAATTGTTCTAAACTCCCATTTCAATCATTAAAACATCCTTAGAAGACGACAATAACTGTCTGTTAGAGCATAAATCGGTTGAACCCACCAAGCGTTGGTATGTCAAGTTTGGTTGTCATATTTTAGTGTGTCAAAACTCATCTAGGAGTCGCTTGATTATGTACTAGAGACAACTTCATTTAGGTTAGAATATAAAGTCTAGGAATGTTGAGACATACAAGTATTACTCGAAGAACTGAAGAACGTAAAGAAGTAACGAGCTACAAGGACGACATCATCCTTCCTCTTGAGGTTAGTAATATTGACTTGAATTGTTTCATTCCTAACGTATCTTTCAAGTCGTGCTATATTGAAAACATAACTGCGAAACTGTGTATATGCTTTTAATGACCAGCAATTAAATGCATATCCCTAAAGAATAAAAATTAGTAATGTGAATTTACTAATTGGAGATTTTATATCGAGAGATTTCGGAAAATATTGGACAAGCATTTACTGGAATTATGAAAACCAAATTTCGCCATTCATTGCATATCTTGAGAATATTTTTGGTTTTGGAAATTCCTTGGTGTCCAAACATCCTTGGTCTATAAATACCTAAGTTTGCATTTCTAGCAAACTATCCTAAGAGCCACGCAAACTTTCTCTTTTTGTTGTTTTTGGTGGAGCCGTCTATCCGGAAAGGAAAGTACCCTAATTAGGCGAAATCTCTTATGACCGCTCATTTAAAGACTTTTATGGGATCAAGAAGATCTATGAGTACCGCTGGTGGGAAACTAGATAATTGTAGTGTTATTAGTTTTCGATTGATTTGATTGACTAACGGTTGTTGAAATTTTGATTATTTTTTTTTATGCCAAAAGATAATTTATTAAGAAACTGAGCCTGTTACATGCATTTTATCTTCATATAATGCTTTAACAATGAAGTTTGGTGGGTATCGTATCCACACCTTACTAAGTTTAAAAATTCGAGAATGTTTTGCCAGCCTATCTGCTGGTTTATTTAAGTTGCGACTAATGAAAATTCAACTCCATGTTGGATGTTTGATTAAAATATTAATAATATCTAAGATAATAGATTGTGATTCCCATCTGACGAGTTGATGTTCTCCATTGGCTGCCTTCACCACGTTACTACCATCTAGCTCAAACCTTACGTGATGTAAGTTGAGTTCATCCGCCCATCTTATGGCATACAACAACCCTATTGTCTCTGCCTGTTCTGCGTCTAGTTGTCCACGCTCATGGATGCAGCATCCTCGCTCGAAAGCCCATGTAAAATCACGAAGTATTAGTCCAGTTCCACTATGAGAAACATAATCAGTTTTCTTAAAAGAAGCATCATTGCATATAGAGAAAAAAGGTGATAAAGGTGGTAGCCAGGAAGTTAATTGAGTAATAAGTAAATTGTTGTTGCTTTGTATGCATTTTCCCTTCATCATATCTTTTCATGTCATATTGTTGAGGTGCTGAACTGTTCTTATAACTTCTACTGGGTTAGGTTTTTCTCATCGAAGATAACTCTACATCTTTCCTTCCAGATTTCCCAGCAAGTATTCGCCATCTTCACTATCCAGTCACTATCTAAGTTGGTGAATTCATTAGAAAACCAACTTATTATCCACTGTGCTATAGTTTGGGTTGCATCTGCCATGCTTCTCCTTGCACCTGGTATCGAAGTCCAAACATCTTGAGCAAAGGCACATTCCCATATGATATGCATGGTTGATTCAATGCCATTCTTGCAAATACTGCAGTTGTCTCCACTATAATGCATAACCCTTCCCATGCGTTCACTTGATGGAATAATGTCTTGAATACATTTCCATTGAAAGGTATTTATCCTTGGTAATGTATTTAAACTACACAGTTGCTTCCAAAAAATTGCTAGCTCCGCATCTTGTATAACAGTTGTATTTGTTTTGATCTCCACTAGTTTCTGGTATGCAGACTTGACTGTAAATTGCCAACTGCGAGTTAATATCCAAATTAACTTATCCTTAGTGTGAATAGGAATTCTCATATTTTGGATCTTGAGAACATCTACAGATGAGAAGAGTTGTTGCAGAATGAGTACTTTCCAAGTATTTGTGTCTTTGTCGATGAGATCACTTACATTGATGAAACAAATCGCCAAATCGAATTCTGCTATTGTTGTTGGTGGTGTTTGATTTCCAATGATCCAATTATCCTTCCAAGTCAGGATTTTTTTACCGTTTCCCAATAGCCAAAACTATATTTGTGTACAAAAGCAGCTTCCCTTTGAATACTCTGCCAAGTCCAGGTTGTATTCTTCTTCTTTTTGGAATGTAAGATTGATGTATCTGGGAAGTTTTTCTCTTTTAATGCCTTAGCCGAAAGATGATCTGAATTGTGGTACAGTCTTCAGACTGATTTTGCCAATAAGGATTTGTTAAAACATTCCAAGTCTCGAAATCATAATCCCCCAAGTGGTGTTAACTTTATCCCAAGATATGAAGTAGAGACCTTTCTTATCTTGCTTCTTCCACCAGAATTTCTGTTGAACAACTTCCATTTCTTTGATTATTTTCTTTGGGATTCTGAAAACTTCCATTTGGTGATACGGCAAAGCGTTAAGGGCGTGATTTACTATAAATGATCTGCCCGACTGTGTGAGAAACTTTCCATTCCATCTCAAAAGCCGTGTCTTCATTCCTTCTACCAGTGAAGAAAAAGATGTTGTTTTTCTTCTGTTGAGAAATAAGGGGATACCCAAATACTTTTCCTCTAGTGACATTTTCTTCATTTTTGAAACTTTGATTGTACCTAGTTTGTTTATTCTTGAGAATCTTCTATTCTGATATAAAATTCACTCAAATTAGATCGAAGTATCAACGAGATATTTAGACCTATTTGTAGATCTAAATACATCTTGTAATATTCTATTATTAACAGACTTCATTCTATACATGATTGATCACAAGAAATTCAAGCGGTGTTGTGCAGGTTTAATTGAAGATTAAAGAAGATTTGAAGACGAAGAAGATTTCTTATTGGTTTCTCATATCTTTGTGTTGCACAAAACTTGATTGGATGGGATCCAACTAGAATCGAATTTATTCAATTGATTAGTTGCGCGAGATTGGCATTCACAATATATCTCTTTGAGTTTTATTTGGATTGAGTGTGAATCTAAACTTGGCTACTTTTGTAGTTATTGGATAGATTGATCTAACCAGGCAAAGAAGTTTATTAGATTAAACAAAAGATCATTTGCATATGACTTGAGATATCTTATCTTAAAGAATCAATAGAGTTTTTACCAAACAGATTTGTTGTTCTTTTACTGTTTGGAATACGATCCAAAGAAAATGTTCCAGTGCGTGCACTCATCAAAATCGGAAGCGCATGGATAGAAACTAAGTGAACTAGGGTAGTTACTTGGTCTCAACTATATGAAGTTGGTTTATATTTTGTATAGCGGCTTAATTCTAAGAGTATTCAATTTTGGACTTGGTCCCAGGGTTTTTCTGCATTTGCAGTTTTCTTCGTTAACAAAATCTTGTTGTGTGATTTACTTTTCTATTTCTACAATTATATTTGTTTATATAATTTGAAGTAAATTACACAAATGTTAACTCTGCATTACTTGATAGTGATCCTATAGAGTTTGGTTAAGTCCTAACCTATTGTCAAGTAATCACACTTTGGTTGTCATATTGTCTCGATCTCGTATCCATAGACAATCACACAAAGTGTGAATACCAATTTATAGTATTGTCTCGATCGACTTTGTCCATACATAATCACTTTCGGTAAGAGGACTTATAGGTGGATAAATTAAATATTGTGATGTATTTGGGTACCCTCGTCTTTTCAATTGGTATCAGAGCAGGCAAACACGAAAAGATCTAACAATTTATGTTTGGTGCGATCCATCCTATAAAAAATGAAATCGAATTCACATGAATCGATTTCAGTTAACGTGCCGCCAAGATTTCATGGGACAAACTATCTATGGTGGAAATATGTTATGAGATCTTTTCTTCAATCACGAGACTTTAATACTTGGCTATTAGTCGTTGATAGTTATAATCGCCCGAAAGTAGAAGATTTGGAAACTGAGTTTAAATGCTTAGTGGATTATACAAGCGAAGAAAAGGCTTTTGCAAAGCAGAATTCATATGGTTTGAATGATATTATACATGCTGTAAGCCGTGATTTACAACATCATGTATCAACATGCTAAACTTCAAATGAGGCTTGGGATAATCTTCATATCGTATTCTAAGGTAACACATCTGAAAATAAAGCTAGACTTCAAACTCTCATTTCTGATTGGGAAAACCTTCGAATGGATGACAACGACACTTTTGAAGAGTTTCATATTAAACTCTCTGAGATAGTTAATGCTTATTTCTCTCTTGGAAAGACTATTTCCGAAAAAGATATAGTAGGCAAAATTCTTAGATCATTGCCATCTAGATACGAATCGAAAAAGTATGCAATCATAAAAGAAAATAATCTTTCAACACTTTCACGAAGCACAATCGTTAGAAAGTTAAAGATTTTTTATCATGAATCACAATCTATTCAAGCTAAAGGAATTTATTTTAAAGATGAAAATTTTCCAAAAGCTCATGTGGAGAAAAATAAATTGATGGATGATTCTGAAGAACTGATTGCAGAAGATTCTGATGATGAGATTGAAAAGTGATTATCATTAATAACTAGACAGTTTCGAGATCTCTTAAAGAAGAGAAATAAGAGATTTATAAAAGATTTATAAAAGATGCTCATCGATCTTCTCAACCCCATGATCGAGTTCCTGCCAAGAACAAAAATGATCAAGAAGAAGATGATGAATATCAGCTTCAATGATTTAAGTGTAAAGGTTTTGGTCATATGGCTAAAGACTTTCATAATCTTAGGAAGTACACTGGAAGCAAGGCACGAGCTGTAACTCTAGACGAGACCTCTGATTCATATGATTCTGAAAAAGAGGAAACAACTAATATTACACTATTTGATTCCCTCTTCCTCCATTAGTGATCCAACCATTTTAAAAATGGACATATCTTATGATGTTGAAAAATCATCTAGTGGTAAAGGAAAAAATAAGACAAATTGTGAAACTGTCTCAAGAACAAGGATTGCTAAAAGGCGCATATGCAACTCCAACTAATCTCAAGAAACTTCGTTAATTTGAGGTAACAAGAGAATATTTTGTCATACGATACTAGATCAAGAACACACTGGTCGTTCTAAATCCCATGATGAGAGAAAATCTCATATTAATACCACCTAATCGGTATTAGAATTACATCCTCACCTTGTGTGTCAAATATGTGTGTGAGGAAGCAAAAATCAAGGCACTTATGTGTAGATTATGGGAATATTATCCAGTAATTGAAAATATATTTAAGGTATTCGTATTTATAGGGATATTATATTTTCGGAAGTATAAAAATATCTTTCTCATTCTCTGGTAATTCCTTGTCTGAACTATGAGTCAGGATCCGATGTCTTCTCTTGCAAAGGTGCTTGATCTGAAAGATCTCTTTAAGAATAAGTCTGCACCTTCTCTAGATGCTAAGAAACCTAAGAGGAAAATCAAAAAGAGAGATTGGCTTAGCAAGGAGGAAAGAGAGAATATGCTGAAGAAAGATCAGTGTATTGAGTTATTGACACACTTTTGTGTTCAATCAAAAACCAAATTACATGTACTTGCAGAATCCTTCACAAAAACATCTCAACTACAAGAAATTCTGGTCAAGCAACAAGGTTATCTTCTTGAAGAAATTTACAAGTTGAATACTGAAAACAATAATCTTCCTTCCTCTAGTACTTATATGAATGATTAAGTTGCTCATAAAATAAGAATAGATTCTTATTTGAAGAAAATATACATCAATTATTGATTTATTTCGATTATTATATAAGGTATATTTTTGACTAAAACTATCATTATTTATGAATAAAATTATTATTTTATAATTTTTCTTGTGATAGTTTTCGATTACATAGCATGTACATGAATATCTATACTTTTTCTATGTGTTTTCGGTTTATGGGATGTATGATTTTGGTTTCATTAAACTTAATATTCGATCTCATATGATGTAACCCTTATGGTTTGTGTGGCTTTTTAATTTAGCGGGATTAAGTTCTAGCCCATGTTTGTAGGATTTATTAAAGGATCATAAGTTGTTCTAATTGAAAATCATATGTGAAAAGTCACAATATGTTGAATCAATTTGCATTTACATGAGTTGTGTTTAGCATAACATATGTGTTTCGGGTTTTCAACTTTTGTTGTTGGCACGCATTAGTTAAAACCTTTTCAACCTTTATCTGGTAAAGGTTGCCTTTGTTGTTGTTGTTGTTTTTTTCTTGCAAGAGGATGACAACATACTGGGGGAGAGTTCTTATTTGAAATTGCGCTTAATGATATGTTTTTCTGGGGAGAAGAGGATGCGGAATCCGAGGTAACGAATTTGTTAGTTAATCGTTTTTCTGTTTAAGAAAAGTCTGTTTTTATTGCATATAGTTTGGTTTTGCTTAACAAAATTTCGGTACAATTGATATATTCCATTATGATGTATATGGATGTATGTGTGTGTGATTCAATTGTTTCAAGTTAAGAAAAATTGTGTCAATTTATTTGGCTTATTTTTTGGTATCTTCTTTATTTTGGGTATCAAGTGTTTTTGCCTAACAAAATTTCGGTGCAATTATTGTGCTATAATGTATTTGTTTGTTTTAATTGCTTCCGGTTAAGAAAATAATTGTGCAAGTCAATTTATTTTGGTTTGTATGTATTTTTTATGGCTTAACAAAATACGAGATCATTTGTTTAGTCCAATTTGATTCCGGATAAGAGAACTAAGTTAATTCTGATCTTAGTTAGACTTATCAAATTGTAGGATTCGGTTATTCAAGTCTAATCAAATGCCTTGACAAGAAAAACTAGTTAAATAACCTAGTGCTTGTCTTGTCTAAAGGGAAAGGTCTAAGTTATTTTCTGAATAATTAGAACATGATGAGAGAAATAAAGTTAATTCTGATCTTTATTTTGGTTTTATCGAAATAAGCGATTGTATGTTTACAATCGGTTTAACAAGGGAATTAAGTTTCTTAGTCAAATTGTTAAACGGTTAGGGAAAATTGCTTCGGGAAATTGTTTCCTTGATAACATATTAAAACTAAATTACTTGTAGTTTCGGTTTTAATATTGGTTATTTAAAGTGGTATGTGAAACCTTCGTGCTTAACTCTTATAGGTTGTTTACAAGTCTTTTAGATTTGTAAGATTCTTTCGGTTTGACCTTTATTTGGTCAGACTTTTGTCATTTTGTGACAAAAGGGGGGAGAAATATATGGAGTAAACAAGTGATTTGCAATCACTAAGGAAAGGAAAATTATGCTTAAACATTATATCTAACAAAAGAGTAAAGCATTGAATAAGGGGGAGAAACATATCATATTGCTATTGTAGTTATCTTGACTACAAAAATGGAAATAACAAAGATGTTCAGATTGAATATCTACCTATCTTACCTTTAGGGGGAGTATAAGCTTTGTTATTCAAATGTCGACATCGGCATTTATTGATTGCAGGATATTGTGCTATTGAAACTTGGAATCAAGCGTTAGAGCATAGCTCAGTTGAACCCATCAAGCATTGGTATGTAAAGTTTGGTTAACATATTTTAGTATGTTAAAACTCATCTAAGAGTCGCTTGATTATGTACTAGAGACAACTTCATTTAGGTTAGACTAGAAGGTCTAAGAATGTTGAGACATACAAGTATTAATCGAAGACCCGAAGAACGTGAAGAAGTAACGAGCTACAACGGCGACATTATCCTTCCTCTTGAGGTTAGTAATATTGACTTGAAATGTTTCATTCCTAACGTATCTTTCAAGTCGTGCTATATTGAAAACATAACTACGAAGTTGTGTATTGGATATATTACTCTAGTAGTGAGACATGATCACATGATCATAGTATAAAGGACTAGACTATGAAGTATAGCGCTTATTTTTTGAACTTCGTAGATATGACATCGACATAATCTTATGAATGTTGTTATGATTATGTGAATGGGTAATGCTGAAGATTTCATCTTAGGAAACAATGTTTTACATTTGTTTAAAGGAAGTACATTCATGAACTTGAGGTTAGTAATATTGACTTGAACTGTTTCATTCCTAACGTATCTTTCAAGTCGTGCTATAGTGAAAACATAACCGTGAAGTTGTGTATATGCTTTTAATTACCATCAATAACATGAACATCTCTAGAGAATAAAATTAGTAATATACATTTACTAATTCGATATTTTCTATCGAGAGATCTCGAAAAATATTGGACAAGCATTTACTGGAATTATGAAAACCGAATCTTGCCATTCATTGCATATCTTGAGAATATTTTCGGTTTTGGAAATTTCCTTGTGTCCAAACTGCCTTGGTCTATAAATATCTAAGTTTGCATTTCTAGCAAACTATCCTAAGAGCCAGGAAAACTTCATCTTTTTGTTGTTTCTGGTGGAGCCATCTATTCGGAGAGGAAAGTACCCTAATTAGGCGAAATCTCTTACGACCGCTCGTTTAAATACTTTTGTGGGATCAATAAGCTCTACGAGTACCGTTGGTGGGAAACTAGATAATTGCAATGTTATTAGTTTTCGATTGATTTGATTGACTAACGTTTTTTGAAACTTTTATTGCACCTAGTTTGTTTATTCTTGAGAATATTCTCTTCTGATATAAGATTCACTCAAACTAGATCGAAGTATCGACGGGATCTTTAGAACTGTTTGTAGATCTAAAGACATCTTGTGATAATCTATTATTAACAAACTCCATTCTATGCGTGATTGATCATAAGAGATTCAAGTGGTGTTGTGCAGGTTCAATTGAAGATTAAAGAAGATTTGAAGACGAAGAAGATTTCTTATTGGTTTCCCATATCTTTGAGCTGCAGAAACCTTAATCGGCTGGGATCCAACTAGAATCGAATTTATTCGATTGATTAGTTGCGCGATATCGGAATTCACAATATATCTCTTTGAGTTTTATTTGGATTGAGTGCGAATCTAAACTTGGCTACTTTTGTAGTTATTGGATAGATTGATCTAACCAGGCAAAGAAGTTTATTAGCTTAAACAGAAGATCCTTTGCATATGACTTGAGATATCTTACCTTAAAAAATCAATAGAGTTGTTACCAAACAGATTTGTTGTTCCTTTACTATTTGGAATACGATCCAAAGGAATTGTTCCAGTGCGTGCACTCATCTAAGTCGGAAGTGCATGGATAGAAACTAAGTGAACTATGTAGTTACTTAGTCTCAACTATATGAAGTTGGTTTATATTTTGTATACCGGCTTAATTATAAGAGTATTCAATTATGGACTTGGTCCCGGGGTTTTTCTGCATTTGCAGTTTCCTCGTTAACAAAATCTCGCAGTGTGATTTAATTTTATTTTCCGCAATTATATTTGTTTAAATAATTTAAAGTAAATTTCACAAACGTTAAATTTGTACGTACTTGATAGTGATCCTATGGAGTTTGGTTAAGACCGAACCTATTATCAAGTATCATACTTCGTTGTTGTATTGTCTTGAACTTGTATCCATAGTCAATCACACAAGTTATCTTGTTGTCGTATTGTCACGATCTTGTATCCATATACGATCACATGAAGTGTGAACCGATTTGTAGTATTATCTCGACTTTGTCCATAGACAATCACTTTCTGTAAGAGGACTTATAGGTGGATAAATTAAAGATTGTGGTGTATTTGTGTACCCTCGTATTTTCAGAATCTAAGCATGAAATCTCATGCCACGATGATTTTCGATTGAGTGTACTTCCTCTCAGAGTATGCATGAATATGCAGTCTCTCAACTGAGACCACGGGATATTTCATTAAACTGGGTAGTTTCAGTATTTAATTCTGTATATAATCGAAATGATAGGATGGCTCCTAGATGTATTAATCACTAGTATAGAGCAAGAAGGTCTTCAGGATATCGTAATGTTCCATGACTTTACAGAATAAAACATTCAAAACGAGTATGACGCTTCAACTAGCTCATACCTTGATTTTTGAATAATTATAATGCTCCTAGACAGCTTGCCTACTAGTATAGAGCAATCAATTATTACTTCTAGTCCCAAAATTCATCAATTGAACTCCTAGAACATATTCCACGTTCTTTATAATATTTCGTTACTTCTATTCATGGCTTTTCCCAGCATAATTCCATGGGTTAGTAATAAATATTCAACGTATAGGCATCTGGGCCACCACCGAGTAAGCCCCGAGAAAATGGTGCGAGTGTACTTAACAATAATGCATAAACGAGCACCCAAATGCACGAATGAGGAAACCTATGCAAAATAGGGAAGAAAACAATAATAATAAAATAATAAAGAGGCGCTTACGGGATATGGCCCACCGGCCGGCTGGTCATGCCGCCGTGGGCGGTCCCAGGCCTCTTTGAAAAGACGAGGGTACCCAAATACACCACAATGTTTAAATTATCCACCTATAAGTCCTCTTACCGAAAGTGATTGTCTATGGACAAAGTCGAGACAATACGACAAATCGGTATTCACACTTTGTGTGATCGTCTATGGATACGAGATCGAGATAATACAACAATCAAAGTGTGATTACTTGATAATAGGTTCGGACTTAACCAAACTTTATAGGATCACTATAAATTAATACAAAGTTAACGTTTGTGTATTTTACTTTTAATTATAATAAACAATTATAATTGCGGAAATAGAAAGGTAAAAGACACATCAAGATTTTGTTAACGAGGAAACCGCAAATGCAGAAAAACCTTGGGACCAAGTCCAGAATTGAATACTCTCAAAATTAAGGCGCTATAAAAAATCTAAACCAACTTCGTATAGTTGAGACCAAGCAAATAAACTTAGTTTCTTCAGTATCCCTGCGCTTCCGACATTCAATAAGTGCACACACTGGAACAATTCCCTTGGATCATATTCCAAACAGTAAAGGAACAACAAATATGTTTGGTAACAATTGATCTCTTGATTCTTTCAGATGGAGATATCTCAAGTCATATGCAAAGGCTCTTCCATTTAAACTAATAAACTCCTTTGCCTAGTTAGATCAATCTATCCAACAACTACCGAAGTAGCAGAGTTTAAATTTGCAAACAATCAATATAGAATCCAACATGGAACTATAAAATGATGCTGATCTTATGCAACTAATCAATCGAATAAATCTGATTATAGTTGGATCTCAGCCGATCAAGGTTTGTGCTACACAAAGATATGAGAAACCAATAAGAAATTTTATTTCTTCAAATCTTCAATTAAACCATGCACAACACCACTTAAATCTCTTGTGATCAATCACGTACAAAACGGAGTATGTTAACAATGGATTATCACAAGATGTCTTTAGATCTACAAACAGTTCTAAAGATCCCGTCGACACTTCGATCTAGTTTGAGTGAATCTTATATCAGAAGAGAAGATTCTCAAGAATAAAAAAACTAGGTGCAATCAAAGTTCAACAACCATTAGTCAATCAAATCAATCAATAACTAATAAACTACAATTATCTATTTTCCCACCAACGGTACTCGTAGAGCTTCTTGATCCCACATAATTATTTAAATGAGCGGTGGTAAGAGATTTCACCTAATTAGGTTACTTTCCTTTCCGGATAGACGGCTCCACCAGAAACAACAAAAAGATAAAGTTTGCCTGGCTCTTAGGATAGTTTGCTAGAAATTCAAACTTAGGTATTTATAGACCAAGGATGTTTGGACAACAAGGAATTTCCAAAACCGAATATTCTCAAGATATGCAATAAATGCCCAAATTGGTTTTCATAATTTCTTGAAATGCTTTGTCCAATATTTTTCCGAAATATCTCAATAGAAAATCTCCAATTAGTAAATGCACATTACTAATTTTTATTTTTATAGAGATATGCATTTAATTGCTGGTAATTAAAGCATATAAAACTAACAACCTTAATTAAAAGATTCTTAATTTATTTCGGACCGAGATCTCATTGAGTAATTACGGTATATCTTTGAACAATAAAAGATAAGAGTTGATGTTCGTGTTCAAAGTATGTTGACATCTTTTGTAAATCCTATTTCATATTTACAATCTTGGAATCGATTATACCACACTTCCAAACAAGTTTAGAATTGGTTCATCCGTATTCCAAGACAACTATGTGATTGATTAAGTATCAAATCACAATCATGGGTTCAATCGGTTCTACCAATCACTGGATCAGTTCTACCTCAATATG
Organism: Papaver bracteatum; assembly: GCA_023529315.1. Taxonomy (NCBI): domain Eukaryota; kingdom Viridiplantae; phylum Streptophyta; class Magnoliopsida; order Ranunculales; family Papaveraceae; genus Papaver; species Papaver bracteatum. Next base: position 671,728 of record JAJJWX010000125.1, read on the forward strand.
GATTACTTGTGATCGAACACACAAGTTACCAAGACCAGTTACATCAGTTACCAGGATTGGTTACGTCAATTACCAGGACTGATTACCATATACTCATGGTATTGCTTGTGATCGGTCACACCAGTTACCATGATTGGTTACAACAATTACGAGGACCAATTACACCAATTACAAGGATCGATAACACAAGTATTTTGTGATCGGTCACACCAATTACAAATATCGATCATACCATCCCAGGTGATTACTTAGGATCGGTTACACTAATTGATAAAAACCAGTCATACCAAATCATAAGTCAGCCACTGTGATTAGTTATACCAAGATACATAACAAGTTATGATCAATTCTACTAACTTACACATATTGGTAATCTAAAGATATGCTACGAATAACAACAGCAATAAGCCTATGGATTTCCCTTTCGATTCATTAAACAAGTTCATGAATGTACTTCCTTTAAACAAATGTAAACATTGTTTCCTAGGATGAAATCTTCACCTTTACCCATACATATAATCACAATAACATTCATACGATTATGTCGATGTCATATATACGAAGTTCAAAAGATAAGCGTTATTCTTCATATCTTAATTCCTTCACACTATGATCATGTATCACTACTAGAGTATAATCATTCACAGCTTCGCAGTTATGTTTTCAATATTGCACGACTTATGAAATATTCAAGTCGATATTACTAACCTCAAGAGGAAGGATGATGTCATCGTTGTAGCTCGTTACTTCTTCACATTCTTCAGGTCTTCGATTAATACTGTATGTCTCATAATCCTAGACTTTCTAGTCTAACCTATACGAAGTTGTCTTTAGTACATAATCAAGCGACTCTTAGATGAGTTTTGATTCACTAAAATATGACAACCAAGACATACCAACGCTTGGTAGGTTCAACCGAGCTATGCTCTAACACTCTTCATTTTTTATTTTTTTCCTAATCTCATGAAAACTCTTTCGTTCGAGCAAACTTCCACATTCGAGCAAAACACTTAGTTTCTCCATATTTCCTCACACGATTAAAGTAATATAAAATAAGGAAGAGTGTCAGGGGACCGGGCCTACCGACTGGCCGGTTATCCCATAGTCGTAGTCGGTCCCATAACCTTTCTAATTCTTTATTTTATTATTATTTATTCTCTCATCTCATGAAACTCCCTCGTTTGAGCAACAAAACCCCAATTTTTCCATATTTCACAAATATTGCTCAAACTACCAAAAACCCAAAAAAGTCAAATGGTCACATGATCGACTAGGCTTCTCACGGTAAATATTAAAATATTATTATTTTAATATTATTAAAATATTGACCGCACGAGAAAAGTTCTACTTGCTCATTCAAGCAAAGTTTTAGTCAAGATCAAACTCTTTTGAAAATCCAAATACTGCTCGAACGCACATCAGAAAATATCAAAACCCTCAGAATTGAGCCACGAGCAATATCGTGATATGGGCATGCCACCTTGATCGACCAAGTTCGGCCCTTTGGCTTGCAAGGATCCGGTCCCACGCATCTTCATAATTCTAACCTTAATTGATCTTCTACAATTCAAATTAGGTTCAAACTCTTTCCAAACAACTTGGAATTTAATCAAACGACCATCAGTTGGTCCCACGATCAACAAGGGCGGGTTCCATACCCTTTTGGTCGGTCCCTAATCTCTACATAATTAGGTTTTATTACCTTATGCTCAGATGAGCACTATTTTAATAGATGATTAAACCATCATTTAATCATTCTTTCACCAATTGGTCTGCAAAGGACTTTGATGTTTGCTTATTCAAGCATCTGGGCGCTACATGGTCGGTCAACCATCCCATGTAGCCGGTCCCTCTCACTCATTGTTGTCTATCAATTAATCAACAATCTATTAAAATTAGGGTTTCAAACCAAATGCTCTGCAAAGCATAATTCTGAACAGGTTCAAACACCAATGTTTTTATGTTGATCCAACAATCAAATTTTTTGTTAATTATATTTGGTTTAGCTGCCAATATTTTAAATTAATATTTTATTTTGTTGTGCTACCAATAATCATTAAACGAGCAATATTTGCTCAGACTAGAAATATAGTTTCAACTATCAATATTTGATGATTCATCAAATGAACAGTATTTGCTCAGACTAGAAATATTGATTCAACTATCAATATTTGATAATTCATCAAATGAGCAATATTTGGTCAGACTAGAAATATTGATTTAACTATCAATATTTAATAATTCATCAAATGAGCACTATTTGCTCAAACTAGAAATATTGATTCATCTATCAATATTCAATAACTTACCAAACAAGAAAATATTTGCTCACACTATCAATATTTATTGATATCAACATTCTTTCGGGAACTATACATATGTCTCAACATACATGCTCAATCTATGAATCATAGAGCATTCGTCAATCATGCTCGACTCAGCAATACAAAGACTCATCGTCTAATTAAATACACGTCTGCCTTGCAGACTTCACAATCATGTCACATGAGAGGATATTAACTAGGGTTTTGGTCTGACGACCTATGACATGTGTGTTCACCCATGAAGCAGTTGAGGGAGTTAGAAAATTAGTGGGTGGAAAATCAACCAAGTCTCTGCACGACGTGGAACTGGTATAACCACGATTTCCCACTTCCCCACTCTTTCACTCGGGAAACCGTCACACTTACTGGAGATCAATGTATCTACATTATGGAAATCTAAATAAGTTTATGAATTCATCATTGAAATAGGAGACAAGTATATGAGAATTATCACAGGAATTCTCATCCGAACAATCACTCTCAAGAGAACATAATTCAAACTTATTGGAACTCAACAGTTCATCAATTTGCAGAAACCTACAACACATTCACAATCCTTTAATCATCATTGATCTCAGACACTTCTTAGCTTCCCTCCTACAGACTGATCCATCCTCTCTTGTAACCGAATTGACTCTGGAACGACCATTTTCTTGGTTTAGGCCAGAGTCTTACAGATTGATCTCTGCACTCCGATGCAGTGCATCTGTTTGCAAAAGGTCAAAGCTGTTAGAGCACTGCTCGGTCGAACTCACAAGCTTTGCTATCTTAAGCTTGTTTGTCAATGTTAGTGATCAAAACTATAAGTATTGATTTCAAGTCTACATATAGCGATGTCTCGGATTAGGATAGGTTGTGTAGTTGAGAATTAGACTTCACGGCGTTCATCATTTGAAGACGAAGAACTACTAAGGAGAGCTTGTGGAACTTCATCAACAAAAGGTACGTGGAGACTGAAACTCATCAATCACTTGGAAAGTCTATTACTACTCTATCTCCTATATTGAGACAAAAGTTGTATCGCTATATAGTATTCGATTATGAACATTTCAGATTTCGAGCTGAGTTTAACTCGCTTATGTATTTCTCGAAATATGTGTTGGTAAGCTTTCGCTTCGACCAAGTTCATCTTGTATTCTTGACGAAAGTTAAAAAATGATCATGTGAAAACCGCCGAGTAACAACTTACATGATTTGTGTGATACAATCATTTGGCGTAGACTTGGAATGTTTCGTAATGATTATTTCAATAACTTGAAAATTGCTTTGATGCTAATAGTTCGTGAAAACAATTATTGTCATCCTCTAAGAATGTTTCAATGATTGAAATAGAGTTTAGAACACTTAACCATTATTGGATTATGAACATAGTATGTGTTCTTGCATATATGTAATCCATGTCCAGGAACCATAGTATGCATACCCGTATGTGTTCCTGTTGGTTTGTGAAAGTCCGAGAATTTATGTTGAGTTTGGAGGTATGCGTACCCGTTCGCATACTGGCGAACCCAAACTTGGTCCGGCTACTTAAGTATGCGTACCCATTTGCATACTTGAGTGGTTAAAGTTCTAGAATCGGTTGTGACATGATCTAATATATTTATATATAATAAAGAATGCAATATTTTGCAAACCGTGGCTATAATGTTTATGAATTGATTCGAGTGAATCAAACCGATTTTGCTTCAATTGTGTTCTTGTATACTTCTATGAGAATATATTAATTGAACAACTCTATAACTAGTTTCATTTGAGTCATTTGAACTAGTTATGGTTAAGATGAATAAGGTTGATATGAAAGTGTTCATATAACTAACTATGATTAACTACTGTGGAGCCAACCTAGTGTACACGTTTAGGTACGGATACTCAAACCTAAATGAAGGTACATTTCATTTGTGTATAACAAGCTGAGTTCGATCTAACGGTTGAAAGATATTAGCTTGAGTCTAATCAGGTTTTCATCTAACAATGAATATTTAATGCTTTGTTACCAAGGTAACTTAGATTGCAAACCCTGATTTGAAAACTATATAAGGGAGAACTCTAGCAACTGGGAAACCTAATCCCCACACCTTTTGTGTGATACTAGTTGCAACTAGAATCGATTTTCCTTTAACCTTTGGTTTTTTCTAAAACCTTGTAGGTTAACGACTTGAAGACTTCATTGGGATTGTGAAGCCAGACCCAACTATTTTCTCTGTAGTTACTTGTTCTGATCTTATTTCTACTATCGTGATTGAGTATTATATTTTCTAAGATTTGCTTGAGATTTACTTCTATTAGTCTTATTTATTTCCTATTTAGGAAGATATTTCCCATGATTGTAGATAAGATCTTATTGAAAATAGTATAGAGGACAAAAAATTTGAAGCAGGGGAAGTAATAATATATCTCAAAATAAAAGAGTACGGCTACCGTGGCCATGCCGTAGATGATAAAATCAAGGTACAACTCATAATTGTAATGACAATGCATGATATACCGATCCATCCTCTCATATTTTTCTTCGTAATAACGCTCACCATACCCGTTAAATTGAACATCAAAGATGTGAAGTTTAGAGACCCGAATAGTCTTGTTCCGGTAGATATAACAGGTTCGCCTCTTTCGCTATAGTTAGTAGGAGCCAAACTGAAAAAACGGGGGTATAAAAATGACACCCAATAATCTTCGGCAATCTGTATGGACTAAACTCCAATATAATTACGAGAGCACCAACTTAAAAGTGAGACTCAATCAAGAAATATATCAAAGATCTTTATTTATTTCTCAATACAATTAGGAAATTGAACAGATAGAAATTCGCGACCCTAATTGATATGAGAAATAACTTGGACGATACCAAAGACCAATGCCCAAGTGTCAATCAAGTTATATCCAACAAACAAGGTCGGATTTATCAACTGTGATTGAACTAGCATAACCTGTGATATTTTAATTATATAAAAAAATAAAATGCGAAAAGAAATAACACGTACACCAAAAATTTTGTTAACGAGGAAACCGCAAATGCAGAAAAACCCCGGGACGTAGTACGGATTTGAACACCACGATGTATTAAGCCGCTACAGACACTAGCCTACTACAAGTTAACTTCGGACTGGAATGTAGTTGATCCCTAACCAAGTCTCACACATATTAAGGTACAGTCGCGTTCTTTACGCCTCTAGAACCACGCCGGATTCTGCACACATGATTGCATTAGATGATCTCACCCACACCGAAGAATTTCTACGACCCAAAGTCGGAGACTTATAAACAAATTTGTCTCCCACATATATGTCTATCCTTTATTTTTTTTGTTCCGTCTTTTGATACAAGATCAAGGTGAACAGGAACCAACTAATAATCCGGTCTTACACTCGCGAAGAGTATCCTAGAAATATTAGTCACCTCACAATAACCTAATTGATTAACATAAGAATTTATTGCGAAATCACAAGAGTCTGAGACAAATAATTGTTGTGATTAATTTTTATATCTTACCTATCTGAAAAGTGAAAAATACTAGAATCCCCCTACTATATGGGTTCAATATATAGAAACCCCACTAAATGGATCATTCACTATCAACTCCGTATTTTCATGTTTTGATATTTCTAGGCCCATAATTTTAGAATTCAGGGCCTGTAAATAAAAAAATTATTTCATAATACCAAATCATCCCTTTAGTATATATAGTTATAAAAGTGGGCGTAGATTTCATTTTGGTTTCATTTTCTTTTTCAGTTTCTCTCTCTAATTTTCTTTAGCTCTCTCTCTCTCTCGGATGAAGAACCAGTCCGAGAAACAATTCCTAATTGAAATTCTCAATGAAAAAATGATTTCAAAACCTAGATCTAAGATTTACAAACAAATATCCTGATTAACCAAACAAAAATTCTACATCAACATCACTTATTCTCTCTGGTTTATGCTCTGAAGAGTGTTAGGGTTTTAATTTTCAGATCGTCAACGTCGTAGTTTAACGGAAAAGAAGAAAACGAGTTTAGCTTCATCGATTTCAGATAACGATGCTTATAAATCTCCGTTGATGAATTCAATTGAATAGCTCAATCAAATAATCGATTGAAATAAATAGATTTGATCTACGTCGATTAAATATGGATTTTTCAGTTGATTCGAAGATATCTCAGGTATTTAAACAATTTTTGTTCAATGGATTTATAGATCTGAATGATTTGGTTCAAATTTATTTAAAAACTGATCATCAATCTACGAATTCTCAGTTGATTTTAATTTGTTGTTTCAAAGATACTCCTTGTTAGGTTTTCTGATTTGAAGTTGTTGGTGGTTCTTTTGATTTATGAGATAAAGAAGAATCATCACTATTTCGAAGGAATAACAATAGAATCAAGGTACGGTTTGTTTTTTAGTTGTTGTTGTTGTTATTGTTAGTAATTATTCTCGATTCGAATTTAGTTTCATTCTCGATTTCAATTTTGATCTAGTTTTATCCACAATCTAATTTCCTACGGGAACAATCTTGATCTGTTTTTGATCATTTAATATTTGTTTTGTTCATTTTGATTAGGTGATTTTCAGTTTGGTTGAAGAATAATTTAGGAGATGTATAGTTAGATTTAGGAGTCTGTGTTTTCTTATGAACTCAATTTATATTTAAGATCTTTCAAAGTGGTTTAATTAGTATTTGATTGAGAGTAATATTTATTTTTGTTTCAATTGATGTTTGTAGGTGGGAGGACTAGCAGTATCTAATCACATGACATGCTATTCTGGTCTTGGTGGTGCACTCAGTTTTATTATGTACAGTTTTTCCTAACCCTTCAACTGTTTATGAGCTAATAGTAATGGAGAATACATATTTTTTTATCTCATATGTTTAGTTAGTACTGGACGAAGACTTGTAATGCTTTCAATTTGATATAAATATATGTGAAAGTCATCGTGTTTTTGTTGCTAGAAGAAACTACTTTATGCATCGTTGATTTGCGCATAGTATGTTTATATCTGTTATTCCTATTCCTAATAACTGTTCAACAATTCTTTTCGAACGCGGGCTTAGAAATGTTATTTAAGCAATTGTGAAAAGATGCATCTGACTAATAAGGGTGATGGATATTTAGCTGGTCCATACTCTCTATATTTGTAGCTAAATTTGGTATTTAGCTGTATTCCCTGGAACAGCCTTTGCGGATCTATCTCTTCTGTTATTATATTTGAGGTGTTGCCTTGTTTGAGTACAAAATACATGTGTAATCAGTAGTTACACATGCATATTTCATATGTAAACATTAGTTACACATGCATATTAGCATGTGTAACTCACATTTACACATACAATCAGTACAATACTTCATCTCTATCTTTCCTCTATGCAACTTTTTATATAAAGTTTGACGTTAAACCTTAAAATGCTTAGTTGTTTTGCTTTGTATGTGGTCTTGCTGAGCTTGGGTTGAAATGTTGAAGGTGAGGAGGAGAAAGTTGTAGCTGAGTTTTGAGTTAATGATTGTATATGCTTCCTATTACTTCTAGATGAAATTGAAAACCAACAACTCTTGCCTGACTAGTTCGCATTTAACATTTGTACTTATTGATTGATACATTTGGATTGTTATCCATAATACGAAATTAACACCTATCTAATATCCAGGTGGGGTGAATTTGAATGTTATTGCAAGGCTCGTGGAAGTTGATACAATTGCTATGGAGATCATTCCAAACCTTAAGGTAAATGTCTTATTTACCTGAATTTCATGTTTCGCAATGTTCATGTCTATATTTTGTTGTGATCATTTACATCTGATATGCAATTTTAGTCAGATAATTCACAATAAAGTTTATCAAACTCTTTTTTTTGCATGATTGAAGTCTAAATTATCATATGAGTTTGGAATTATATACTTTCATGATTTATAACAATTACATCTTTGTAGTTTGTATTTAATAACCTCGAGTCAAATGTTATATCCATGTGTAACTTTTTATTAGATTTGTAACTAATAGATACACAAGCTAAATAGAGGTGTAATTATAAGTTACACAGGCTAATTTGATGTGTAACTTCTAGTTACACAAGCTAAGCATATGTGTAGCTATAAGTTACACATGCTAATTTGATGTGTAACTTCTAGTTACACAAGCTAAGAAGATGTGTATCTACTAGTTATACATGATGATTGTTTGCTAGAAAGTTGTGTATGCGGTCGTCATAGGTAATTTTTTGATTTCAGTTTATGTTACAGTTAATTTGAGGTCTTTAGATTCTTATATTTTAGATTTTTTGTATTGAATATGTGTGATGAGTTCAGAATTTGACCGGTTTGACATTGTTGAAGTGCAGATGCAGTTGGAGTCTTTGGTTTAGATGCATGTTTAGGACAGGGAAGTGAAATAGCATGTACTTATGGTTCTTAGTTTGCAGCTGGTTGGTTGTACTGAAAGTGTTAGCTGTAGGATAAATGTTATTGAAAGTGCGCATAGTGTTGTGTAAATTTCAATTACACTAGATAGATGCATATGTAACTCCCAGTTACACTAGACAGAGATGTGTGTGTAACTAAAAGTTACACATGCTAAGAAATTATTGTAAATAAATCTTAAAGTGTAATACATGTATTATTTTTTTTTGTTTACTTTTTTATGTCTATTTTTTTTTTATGTGTAACTTCTCATTACTCATGATTACACATGCCATATGGATATGTAACCTTTGGATACACATGTTATATGCAAAGGTTACACATCCATATGGCATGTGTAACCTCTGCTTACACATGTGTAACCCTTTCATGCCATACCCATGTGTAACTTCTGGATACACATGCTTGTTGCATGTGTAACTTCAGATTACACATCCATATATTATTGGTGGGAGGCGGTGGTGGACGCCGACGACGGAGGTGGTGGACGCCGACGACGGAGGTGGTGGTTTCCGGCGGTTGTAGTTTCTGTTGCTGATGGTGGTCACCGGCGGAGGTGGTTGGCGGTGGTGGTGGCGGTAGTCGGAGGCGCGTTGGTGGTCGCCAGCGGAGGTTTTTGTTGGGGGTGGTGGTTGGTGGTGGCGGCCGTCGGAGGTGGTGGTTAGTGGTGGCGGTCGTCAAAGGTGGTGGTTGGTGGCGGTGGTCGTCGGAGGTGGTGGTTGGTGGTGGTTGGTGGTGGTGGCGGCGGTGGTGGTCGTTAAAGATGGTTGTGACATCATGTTTGTTATATTTTAATATTTTGGGCTTAAATTTAAATTTTATTTTATTTGGGGCTTGAAAATATACAAAAGGGTATGGTTGTCTTTTAATAATTCGGGGCCTAGATTTAAACTTCTTTTAATTAAGGGACTCATATTATTGGGTTATCCATGGGTGGGGCCTTAGCCTAATTTTCCCATCTGAAAAAGCGGGGGTCTAACAACCTCACCCAATATTTCGATTGACAATTTGTATGGAAAACTCTAATATACTTTTAAAAGAATCAACTAGACAGTCAAACTCAATCTTAATAAAAAGTATATCAAAGAGTTAATATCTCTATCTCTCGATTTGATCTATACTCAAACAAATAGAAATTTGTGAGTCTTTATCAAATACAAGAGATATAAACTTGGATGGTACCAAAGACCAATATCCAAGGATCAATCAATTTCCAATCAACAACCGAAGGTTGGATTTCACAATTGATCATACAACGCACAACCTGTGATATTTCAATTATATAACAAAATATAATGCGAAATAGAAATAACACAGACACCAGTAGCTTTGTTAACGAGAAAACCGAAAATGTAGAAAAACCTCGGGACCTAGTCCAGGTTGAACACCATACTGTATTAAACAGCTACAGACACTAGCCTACTACAAACTAACTTCGGTCTGGAATGTAGTTGAACCCTAATTGAAAAATCGGGGGTCTAACAACCACACCCAATATTTCGATTAACAATCTGTATGGACAACTCCGAGTTACTTTCTAGAGAATCAACTAGACAGTCAGACTCAATCAATAGAAAATATCTCAAGGAGTTATTATCTCAACCTCTCAATTTAATTTACTCAAGCAAATACAATATGCGAGTCTTTATTAAAGAGAGATAACTTGGATGGTACCAAAGACCAATATCCAAGTGTCAATCAATTTAAATCAAAAACTAAGAAGGTCGGATAATCTAATTGATTGAACAACGTACAACCTGTATTATTTCAATTATATAACGAAATATAATGCGGAAAAGAAATAACACAGATACCAGAATTTTGTTAACGAGGAAACCGCAAATGTAGAAAAAACCCGGTACCTAGTCCAGATTAAACATACATTGTATTAAGCCGCTACATACACTAGCCTACTCCAAGCTAACTTCGGTCTGGACTGTAGTTGAACCCCAACCAATCTCACACTGATCCAAGGTAAAGTTATGCTCCTACACCTCTGATCCTAGCAGGATACTGCGCACTTGATTCCCTTAGCTGATCTCACCCATAACCAAAAGTTGCTAGGACCCAAAGTCGGAGACTTTAATAAACAAATTTGTCTCACACATAAAAGTCTACAAAGATAGATAAATTTGTCTCCCAAGAATAAACCTATGAGTTTTGTTCCGTATTTTTATAAGTCAAGGTGAACAGAAACTAATTGATAAAACCAGACTTATATTCCCGAAGAACAACTCAGTTTTATCAATCACCTCACAATAAATTTAATCGACGCAGCGAAGAAGATTATTGAGGAATCACAAATGATGAGACGAAGTGTTTGTGACTACTTTTATATCTTGCCTATCAGAGATAGAAATATCAAGCCAATTATTACAATTGTACTCGTACGATAGAAATAGAAAGATTAGATCACACAACTACGATAAAAGTAGTATCAGTCTGGCTTCATAATCCCAATGAAGTCTTTAAGTCATTAACCTGGTTTTAGAAGAAGAAAACCAAAGGTTAAAGGATAATAGACTCTAGATTAGCAAACTAGTATCACACAGAATGTGTGGGGATTAGGTTTCCCAGTTGCTAGAGTTCTCCCTTATATAGTCTCTCAAATCATGGTTTGCAATCAATGTTAGATTAGTAACAAAGCATTCAATATTCACTGTTAGATGAAAACCTGATTAGATACAAGCTAATATTTATCAACTGTTAGATCGAAAACATAGCTTGTTATACACACATGTAATGCACGTTTCTAGGCTTGTGTAACCGTACCCAAACTTGTACATTAGATGGTTCAACACGTGTTAACCAAATGGCTAGTCATATGATAACTTTCATATCAACCATATTTTTCTTCACCATAACTAGTCCAAATGACTCAAATGAACTATTTAGAGAGTTGTTCAATTGCTTAGATCTTTATGTACTACACAAGACACAATTTAAGCAAAAATGATGTGATTCACTCGAATCGATTCATGAACTATAAAGCCACGGTTTGCAATAGCATTCCTTAGTTTATTAAGATAAGTTCACAAACATCGTTTATAGACATAACCTACTCAAGTTCGAGGACTGAGTTCGCGGACTTAAGTTCCCGGATGGAGTTCACAAACTCCAGCAGAAATTCTTGGTCGAGAACTTTCGCTAGTTCGCGGAATGAAGCTCACGCACTTCTCCGGTTTCACTTGATCAACAAAGTTCGCAAACTTAGGTTCAAGTAATAAGGACTTATACGTATATGTGTTACCACAACAATGCTTATATCCTCCAATGGATATATTGTCTAAACTCTCATTTCAATCATTGAAACATTCTCCGAGGGCGTTATATAGTTTTTATTCACAAATTATTTTTCGTCTGAGCAATTTCCAAAATGATTGAAACATAACATGACTTTGGTCACTAGGTAAAGATGAACTTGATTAAAGCGAAAGCTTTACCAACACATATTTAGAGAAATAAAGAAGCGAGATATACTCAGCTCGAAATATCCACATGTGTATAATCTTAGTCTATATAGTAATGCGACTTTTATCTTAAGATAGGAGATAGAGTAGATAGGATTTTGAGTGATTGATAAGTTCAAATCTCCACATACCTTTTAGTCGATGAAGATCTATTGGTTCCTTGAGTAGTCCTTCGTCTTGTATGATGATTGCCATGGAGTTCTTGAGCTAAACTACACTTTCTATCCTAGTCCGAGACCTTAGCTATAGTAGACTAGATGTCAAAGACTTTATAGTTTTGATCACTAATATTGACAAACATGCTTGAGATAGAAACGCATGCGAGTTCGACCGAGGAATGATCTAACAATCTCCCCCTTTGTCAATTTTAGTGGCAAAACTATTAATACTTATGGAATACAAAAAATATATAAATAAACTTTGTATCTCCTATTCCACATGTCGTCTAATCTTCAACAATACTCTAAATCTTCGTCACTTCCAAGTAATCCAATGATCCAAAAGGTTGTAAGTTTAGCATCATTGTTGTTGAAAATCCATAACTATAACAATGAGAAAACAAGAATTCTCAATCATTGTTATACAGTGTCATAGTATCATTAAACAACGTCAAAGTCCAATTGCATTACACCTTTAACAACAATACTATGGTGATACTTCACTCCCCCTTAGTCAATACTCCATATCACATGGAAACCACTCCCCCTTACATAATGATCCGAAAACCATATGTATTTGTAGTATGAACTACATATTAATTCTCCCCCCTTTTGTCAATAAAATTGGCAAAGGTACAAGAACGGGATCCTAATGAAATTTCCGTAAGAGACATTTTATGACCAAAGGTAAATGTATATCATCTTGTTTAGATGCAATCATAAAGCCGAAGCTAAATGCATTCATCAAGGAGTTAATAAAGATACAAGATTACCCCTCTAATATTCCACAACTACACTCCCCACAAAGATTTGGCAATTAAGCACAAGTTCAAAAGAACTCTCCCCCATAAAATGCCATTCCCAATGGAACAACAAGAGCGACCTTAATTTCAAAAGAAAAGAAGGATTTCTTTGAACTCAACAAATATCATACAAGTATGAATTTGGAATCCAAAAAGAAATATTCAATCAAATTAACCGTAAGCGAACCGTAATTAACTTGACTAAATATGCTCAACACAAGTAAACTTATGGAGACTTAAAAAATCAATTAGATTAATCGCAAGAGAACCCATAATTAATCTAATCGAAGTACACAACTAAACTAATCAAAAAATTAATCAATTTAATTGGCCATGTTCAACACAAAGTACCTTACGGAACAACAACTAAGCTAATCACAAAAGCAATCAACTTTTGTTGTTTTAGTGCTCAACATAAGACACTTCATGGAACAACACAGTATTTACACAAAAATTGTGGATCGGATAATTGACATTATACCATGGAATAAGCAAGGATTCATTATATGTTTCCATCACTATTGGCACAATGACACACAATAGACATAATCCTTGAATCACAAAAGTTTTAACCTATCTTACATCAATAATTGACAATATAAGCTTAACTTTTGTGTTTGTCAAAAGTCTATTCATTCTTTTATCAATACTTGCATGTCAATTCACGAACGACTTTAGTTTTTGACAAAATATGGGACAATCAAGTTCACGGACGTAAACACACACATCCCATAACAATATTTCAATATATAAAATCAAAAAGATTAATACTGCAAACATCATATTCCAAACAATTTTAGAATTTAAGCCAATAAATCTAAAAACAAGAAGATGAAAACATTGGACATAGCTATGTGTAATCACACTAATGGTTATTCCAAAATACTAGTTATTATTCTAAATAAAACAAGAACAATAGAAGATTTCATCAGAAGACTTACTAGTTGTCGTAGATCTTTCTCAGAGCATCTACTGAGAATTCCTTCTCATTATTGAAAAACCCATTGATTATGGGATCGTTCCATTCCTCAAAATCTTCAGAAATATCAGTTAACTCACTGAGTTCTCTTCTCAAATCACGCAGGGTGTTCTTGGATAGAGACAACATTTGTTCATAGTGAGTTATCTTTTCCAAAGAGAAAATGATTTGAGATTTTAAACCATTTCTCTTGTTGATGAACTATTTCATTATGCCACTAAAATTAGCATCAAAAGGACAAATAGAAAAGAGGAAGTTAGAGGAAGAACCTTCTTCATTAATTGTAGTCTTCACTTTCTTCATCCTTGAGGAAGAAATCCCTTTACACATGTAGTTACAGGAATTCCTACACTACACCCCATACAAGAATTCACCATTATCAACACATAATTGAAGATTAAGAACAACACTTTTATTGATTAATTCTCAAAAATGTTACAAGAAATTAAAGGAATCAAGAATACAACCGCTCACAAGAACTTTCTCTCTCCCCAAGACTTTCTCAACACTCTAAAAATTGATGTCTCTTTTTATCAATCTATTGGTTCTCTTTATATAGGGTAAGCACATAGTGGATGACAACTAATTTATCCTTTAATTTCGGATCTGGCTTGCGATGCTCTCATGATAATTGTAATGCTATCTCTCGCAGACGTTATATCCTTCGCGGAATCGTCATGCTCTTTTCGTGTTTTTGCTATCGTCATCCATTACGTCATTCTTTGAATTATTCTGCGACGCTCGCAGAGTGTTGTTGAGAAGCTCGCAGAAACGTTGTTATAAATCTCGCAGGAATATCATTGTAGCGATATTCTAATCCTACAACACAGATACACATTAGCTGCTTCAACTGCATCCCTGCTTGTGTTGCTTCTGGTTACAAGCGCCATAAAGATGTATCTTTTCAAGGAAAGAGGAAGTCTACCAATGATTTAAATAGACTTATGAACATCAAAAACCCTAGAAGAAAAAGTCTTTAATGATCCATTATCTATATTGTTAGGAGAATATTTTCTTAACAGAAATAGATACAAAACTTGAACCACACAAAAACACAAAGCCTCACTTTCTCAAGTTAAAGATGAGGATGCGAACGCCCCTGAAGTTAGATAGGGACGTTATGAGCTAAACACTCTCCTTGTTTATCACATAGTGATTTTTCAAGGTTTGTTGTGTAAGCAATTTTCTTACCTCTTCTGATTCTGGAAGCATTGTTTTTAGGAAAGCCGTGTAGATTATCCAGATTCATCTTTTATATGTTCTTCTATAGTTTGGAAATTCTTTCAATGTTCCTCTTGAATCTCCAACACGTACTTTGAACATGCCTTGCATTTCCACAAAACAAACAGACCAAGGATTTTTTGTTTTGTTGAGGAATATTTTTCTTAACACAACTGCCAACTTTTATTTTTCTCTGATCAATAAAAGCAACATGATTGACAATGTTTGCACACTTGCTTTTGTTTCCTAAACCACTAGTGTTTCCAAAGGACTTCTGACCAAATAATATTGATGAAATTTTTTCAGAGCTTCCAGACAATCTTTGTAGATCATCCTTAAGAGTTTTAATCTCTTTCTCCTTTAGATTAATGGTTATGGTGAGTTTATCATTAAGACAATCTATCTCAAGATTTTTTACCTGGATTAATGATTTTAGTTTCTTCAATAAAGCTTTTAATTGAAGATTTTCTTGAAGAATTTCTTTATCCAAGAAATTGAAAACCCATATGTCGGTCTCATATTCTGAATTAGAACTTAAGTATGTAGATGTTTCTGCTTTAACCGCTGAGAGTTCATCGCATCTATCAAACGTATTCAACCCGTTGACACTTAAAGGTTTTTCTTTCACAGAATCATTAGCAGTAAGGGCATACAGAGGACGTTTATCACGTCTATTGCTCATATTTACAAATTCTTTGATCTTTTCTGTAATCAATGGTTTTTTAAACCAGACCTCATCCGTACAATATTCATCACCCCATGAGATAGGATGTTCACTTATGTTTGATACACCATTGAATACAACAGTTTGAATAGAATTTTAATCAGGAATTCTTATCTTTCCGAAGGATGAATTTTCAGAAAGAGCATTGAGGTTATTTCCTCCATCGATGGTACATTTATTAGAAACATGTTCGTTGGCTTCAAAAGTAGTTTCTAAGATATCCCAAGCATCTTTAGAATTAGTGCAAGAAGACACATAGTGCTGAAGGTCTGGGGAAATGACATGTCTGATAGTATCTAAGCCTTCAGAATTTTGCTTTGCAACAAGAGTTTCTTCTGGATTATAACTATCAAGATCCTTGAGGGTAGATACATCGCCTTCTGTATTAACCAAAGGATTATAGCCATTAATAACATGTACCCATATTTGAAAATCACGAGCTTGGAGATACGTGCTCATAGCAATTTTCCACCACGGGTAGTTTGAACCATTGAAGACTGGTGGTACGTTTATTAAGATAACACCTATGTCCATAGAGTCAGATCGCTACAAACACATACTTGTAAGGTCTTGAACGTGTTTGCCTGCTCTGATACCAATTGAAAAAAAGCGGGGGTCTAACAACCACACCCAATATTTCGATTAGCAATCTGTATGGACAACTCCGAGTTACTTTCTAGATAATCAACTAGACAATCAGACTCAATCAATAAATAATATCTCAAGGAGTTATTATCTCTATCTCTCAATTTGATTTACTCAAGCAAATACAATCTGTCAAAGAGAGATAACTTAGATGGTACCAAAGACCAATATCCAAGTGTCAATCAATTTAAATCAACAACCAAGAAGGTCGGATATTCTAATTAATTGAACAACACACAACCTGTATTATTTTAATTATATAACGAAATATAATGCGGAAAAGAAATAACACAGACACCAGAATTTTGTTAACGAGGAAACCGCAAATGCAGAAAAACCCCGGGACCTAGTCCAGATTAAACATATATTGTATTAAGCCGCTACAGACACTAGCCTACTCCAAGATAACTTCGGTCTTGACTGTAGTTGAACCCCAACCAATCTCACATTGATCCAAGGTACAATTATGCTCCTACGCCTCTGATCCCAATAGGATACTACACACTTGATTCCCTTAGATGATCTCACCCACAACCAAGAGTTGCTACGACCCAAAGTCGAAGACTTTAATAAAAAAAATTGTCTCACATAGAAAAGTCTACAAAGATAGATAAATTCGTCTCCCACTAATAAATCTATGAGTTTTGTTCCGTCTTTTGATAAATCAAGGTGAACATGAACCAATTGATAAAACCAGACTTATATTACCGAAGAACATCTCAGTTTTATCAACCACCTCACAATAAAATTAATCGACGCATCGAAGAAAATTATTGAGGAATCACAAATGATGAGACGAAGTGTTTGTGACTACTTTTATATCTTGCCTATCGGAGATAGAAATCTCAAGCCAATTATTACAATTGTACTCGTACGATAGAAACAACAAGATGAGATCACAAAACTACGATAAAAGTAGTATCGGTCTGGCTTCACAATCCCAATGAAGTCTTTAAGTCGTTAACCTGGCTTTAAAAGAAGAAAACCAAAGGTTAAAGGAGAATCGAATTTAGCTTAGCAAAATAGTATCACACAGTATGTGTGGGGATAAGGTTTCCCATTTGCTAGAGTTCTCCCTTATATAGTATCTCAAATCAGGGTTTGCAATCAATATTAGATTAGTAACAAAGCATTCAATATTCACCGTTAGATGAAAACCTAATTAGATACAAGCTAATATTTATCAACCGTTAGATCGAAAACATAACTTGTTATACACACATGTAATGCATGTTTCTAGGCTTGTGTAACCGTACCCAAACTTGTACATTAGTTGGTTCAATACTAGTTAACCAAATGGTTAGCCGTATGATAACTTTCATATCAACCATATTCTTCTTCACCATAACTAATCCAAATGACTCAAATGAACTAGTTAGAGAGTTGTTCAATTGCTTAGATCTTTATGTACTACACATGACACAATTGAAGAAAAAATGATGTGATTCACTCGAATCGATTCATGAACTATAAAGCCACGGTTTGTAATAACATTCCTTAGTTTATTAAGATAAGTTCACAAACATCGTTTTTAGACATAACCTACTCAAGTTCGCGGACTGGGTCCGCGAACTTAAGTTCCCAGATGGAGTTCCCAAACTCCAGCAGAAATTTTTGGTCGAGAATTTCCGCCAGTTCGCGGACTTCTCCGGTTTCACTTGATCAACAAAGTTCGCAAACTTCGGTTAAAGCAATAAGGACTTATACATATATGTGGTACCAAAACAATTCTTATATCCTCTAATGGTTATATTGTCTAAACTCTCATTTCAATCATTGAAACATTCTCAGAGGGCATTATATGGTTGTTATTCACAAACTATTTTTCGTTAGAGCAATTTCCAAAATGATTGAAACATAACATAACTTTAGTCACTAGGTAAAGATGAATTTGTTTAAATAGAAAGCTTTGCCAACACATATTTCGAGAAATAGATAAGCGAGATATACTCAGTTTGAAATATCCACACGTGTATAATCTTAGTCTATATAGTACTACGACTTTTGTCTCAAGATAGGAGATAGAGTAGATAGACTTTTGAGTGATAGATAAGTTCAAGTCTCCACATACCTTTTAGTCGATGAAGATCCAATGGTTCCTTGAGTAGTCCTTCGTCTTGTATCAACTATACCTTCTATCCTAGTCCGAGACCTTAGCTATAGTATACTAGAAATCAAAGACTTTATAGTTTTGATCACTAATATTGACAAACATGCTTGAGATAGCAACGCATGCGAGTTCGACCGAGCAATGCTCTAACACTAATCAATATCACACTGATTGAAGGTATAGTTGCACTCCTTACGTCTCTGATCCCAGCAGGATACTATGAAATTGATTCCCTTAACTGATCTCACACACAAACAAGAGTTGCTATGACACAAAGTCGAATAATTTAATAAACAAATTTGTATCACACAGAAAAGTCTACGATAATAGATAAATATGTCTGCCACAGATAAACCTACGAGTTTTGTTCATTCTTTTGATAAAACCAAGGTGAATAGGAACTAATTGATAACCCTGACTTAGATTCCCGAAGAACAACCTAGAATTACCAATCACCTCACAATAATCCAAATCGTATGGTAGCAAAACTAGATATTGCGGAATCACAAACGATGAGACTAAGATATTTGTGATTTTTTTTTATCTTGCCCTATCTGAGATATAATCTCAAGACAATTATTCAATTAAACTCTTATGATAGAAAATGGCAAAATAAGATCGCTCAACTACAAGAGAAGTAGTTTCGTTTGGCTTCATAATCCCAATGAAGTCTTTAAGTCGTTAATCGACAAGGTCTCGAGAAGAAACCTACGGTTAAAGGAGAATCGACTCTAGCAAAACCAACTAGTATCACACAAGTGGTGTTGGGATTAGTTTTTCCAGTTGCTAGATTTCTCCTTTATATAGTTTTCAAATCAGGGTTTGCAATCTAAGTTACCTTGGTAACAAAGCATTCAATATTCATCGTTAGATTATGCACGCACTTGGTTTAGAAAACAATCTAAGTGGAGCCATCCTTGGTTGTACACATGTGAGAGAGTTCGAGAAATTTGTGGACTTTCGGATCAACCAAATGACGGATGAGCACCTCAAAATGAAACTTTTTCCTTTTTCTTTGATAATGATGCTCTTACGAAAGAGTTCTTCGAACACACATTTGGATTTATACATTGTCCCCACAGTGTAACTACGGGTGGCGAGTTTGTATTGACTATAGGAAATTGAACACGGTAACTAAGAAAGACCATTTGCCTTTCGTTGATCAAATGCTAGAAAAGTTGTCGGGACATAGGTACTATTGTTTCTTAGATGGCTATTCTTAGCTACAACCAAATTCACATAGCACTCAAGATCAAAGATAAGACCACATTTACTTGTCCGTATTGGAACATTTGTTTATCGTCGTATGCCTTTTGGTTGTGTAATGCACTCGCTACTTTTCAAAGATGTATGATGAGCATATTTTCAGACATGATAGATGAGTTTTCTTGAAATCTTCATGGATGATTTTTTCTGTTTTTTGGCTCTTCTTTTGATGAATGTTTGCATCTTCACTCGTGTGCTTATTCGGTGTAAAGAAAAGAATTTGATCTTGAATTGGGAAAAATGTCATTTCATGGTTGACTCAGGCATTGTTCTAGGGCATATCATCTCGGAAAAAGGCATAGAAGTAGATAAAGCCAAGGTTGATATCATTCAACCTCGCTGTGAGGGAGGTTAGATCATTTTAGGCCATCTTTGGTTTTCTACCGTAGATTCATTAAAGATTTCAAAGTAAGATCAATCTACCGAGTAAAAGATGTTACATTTGTGTTTGATAATACTTTGTGCATGCTTGGGAGGAGCTCAAAACTCTTCTTCAGCCCCTATCAGACCTCCAGTTGAAATTGCCATTTGAAATCATGTGTGACGCATCGATTTTTTGTTGAGCTGTCTTAGGTCAGCGAGTCGTACCAAACACCCCTATGTGATCTACTATGCTAGTCATGAATGAGGCTCAAATGAACTATTCAACTTAACCGAAAAAGCTGCTAGCTGTTGTGTTCGCATTAGATAAGTTTAGATCTTGTTGATAGGATCTAAAATCATCATTTATCTTGACCATGACATTAAGATATCTTTTATCTAAAAGATGCCAAGGCTCGTCTAATTCGATGGATACTCTTGTTACAAGAGTTCCACCTCGAAATTCGAGATAAAAAAGGTCAGAGAAAGTTGTTGTCATCACTTATCTAGATAGAATCTTTCCCGGATGAACAAGCAGTGCTAGTTTTAGGAAATGCCATGGTTTGCCGACATCGTGAACTACCTTGTTTCTAATTAGGATGCCACTTCATTGGTCTAAACAAGACGGTCTAAATTCTTGGCCGAAGTGAAACATTTCTTGGGATGGAACAAAGGGATGTCATCTTTTTGTCATGATCAAGCATGGGGAGGCCACTTTTGCAAAGAAAACATGAATTTTGTATTTCTGTGACGGTGCTTTAAATGGGAGGTATATCAAACGAAACATGATGCCCCTACAACCCATTTTGATTGTTGAGCTATTTGATGTATGGGGTATTGACTTATGGGACCATTTCCTAACTCTGAAGGAAAGTTGTACATTCTTGTTGCTTTGACTATGTTTCTAAGTGGTAGAAGCAATGCAACCAAAACTAATGACCACAGGTGGTACTTTTCGTTCTTAAAGGAAAACATTTTTTCTCGATTTTAGAGCTATAATCAGTGACGGTGGTTCACATTTACTGCAATAGGCCTTTTGAGTCTTTAGTTCGCAAGTATGGCATAACTCACAAAGTCGCAACCCCATATCATCCCGGACCGGTTAGGTTTCAAATAGGGAGATTAAGCACATTCTAGAAAAGACGGTTAATTGAGTCTAGAAAAGATTGGTCTTTAAGATTGAATGATGCTTTATGGGCCTATAGAACATCCCACAAGACCCCCATTGGTATGTCCCCTTACACTTGTGTACGGTAAAGCTTGTCATCTCCCAGCAGAGTTAGAACACGTGCATATTAATGTAAAGAAAGCTCAACTTTGATCTAGATAAAGTGGCACCCAAAAGGAAGCTTCAACTCAATGAGTTGGAAGAGTTAAGAAATGATGCATATGATAATGCAAAAATATACAAACAAAGAATGAGCAGGTGTTCCATGACAAACGCATTTCGCAAGTCATTGAAACAAAATTGGTTTGATTCACTCAAATTAGTTCATGGACAATATAGCCACGGTTTTCAAAGATTGCATTCCTTAAAATTTATTGTTTTAAGTTCATGAACTTCCAATTTGAGAGATATAACCAGCTTGGGTACGCGTACGGGTACATGTACTATAGCTACCGGATTTGAGTTTAAAAACTCAGCAAAAATGTTCGGTTCGAAAACTTCCGTGGGTACAAATATGGGTATGTATACCTAAGGTGACTGGTTTAATAGTTTGCAAACTTACAAACTTAGCATAATTTTTTCGGTTCGAAAACTTCCAGTGAGAAAACATGTTTTGTTGAGTAAATAATTTCGAATCCGAAAACTCATAGCTTGTTCATGTTAGTTTATCAAATTTAAGTTTTGTTGTAATGTTCTTCATGCTAGGGTTTAGTACCTAACCTGTCTCCTTCACCAATACCGCATGCACACATATGCACGCACTTGGTTTTCTACTATAAGGACAAGAATAATATTACAAGTTGAATGTACATGGATTTATACACTAATGTGCGAACACACTATATTTTCTTATATCCATAGTTGGTTACATAATCTCAACTCTATATTTCAATCATTGAAACATTATTCTATAATGTTATAACAATCGTTATTCACGACTATCGTCATCAAAGATATTTTCAAGATTGAAACGTCCTCATGACTTTCGTCACGGGTAAAGATGAAATTGGTTAAAGCGAAACCTTACCAACACATATTTCGAGAAAAAGATAGGCGAGTAAACTCGGATCGAAATATCAAATGTGTATGTATGAAAACTATCATACTTATACGACTTTTGTCTCAAGAGTAGGTGATAGAGTAGAATTTTGAGTGATAGATAAGTTCAAGTATCCACATAACTTTTGGTCGGATGAAGTTCCACTGGTTCCTTGAGTAGTTCTTCATCTTTGTAAGATAATCTCCATGGAGTATAGAGCTCAACTACACTTGACTATCCTAGACCGAGACTTAGTCATAAGTAAACTATAAATCAAGATATATAGTTTTGATCACTAATATTGACAAACATGCTTGAGATAGAAATGAATGCGAGTTCGATCGAGCAATGCTCTAACACTATCGGAGATAAATCTCGAGTAAATATAAGAGAAGATAAAACTCAATACGATAGAACAAGTAAGATCAGAATACACAATTACAGAGAAAATAGTTGGATCTGTCTTCACGAATCCCAAATGAAGTCTTCAAGTCGTTAACCTAATAATGATTTTGGAAAACCTAGGTTAAAGGAGAATCAACTCTAGTTTGGAACTAGGACACACAAAAGTGTCGGGATTAGGATTTCCGGTTGATAGAGTTCTCCCTTATATATTCTTTCAGATCAGGGTTGCTTACAATCAAAGCTAAGATAGCTTAGTAAGAAAGCATTCAATATTCACCGTTAGCTGAACTCCTGATTTAAGATTCAAGTTAAGTTTGCTTAGAAATTAAGCAATTCATCTCCATCGTTAGATGGTCTTAGTTTGTTACACACAAATGAAATATACTTATATTAATTTAGATATGGGTAACCGTACCTAAACGTGTATATTGGGTTGGCTCAATAACAGTTAACCGAAGTTAGCCATATGAACAATTTTGTCTTAACCACATTCATCTAACACTTCTAGATGAAATATGATGATCAATCAATCATGATAGATAATTAAATGAATCTAATTGTATTTCAAATAGAGTTGTTCAATTGTTCACTATCTCATAGATATATGAAAAAATTGAAACAACATCGGTTTGATTTGTGATCGTACAAAGTACTAATATAATAATCAATTCATAAACATTAATCCACAGTTTGCAAAATTGAATTGCATTCCTTGAATCATAAATGTTTTAGTTCATGAGTACGAGAATCATACATTACCGATTTTAGAACTTAGTCGTTGTTTTCGAAAACTGGGTACGCGAACAGTAGCTCCGGACCTTGGCCTAAACAAGACGTTCGCAAACCCGGTTCGCGAACAACCGTTCCGGACCCAACTTAGGTAAACCCGTTCTCATACTAAGTACACAAACAAGAGTTCCAGACCTTCTCAGGTAAATCAGTTCGCATACTAGGTACGTAAACAAGAGTTCCGGACCTGAATCATCACAATACAGTTCGCATACTGGATATGCATACCGTGTTGTATCCAGACATGGGTAATCGTTCTAAACTCTTATTTCAATCACTGAAACATCCTTAAAAGTTTATAATGGTAATCTTACACATACCATTATCTTCAAGTAATTTTCAAGTGATCGAATGATCAATACGAAACTTCCCAAGCTAACACCAAATGGCTGTCTCATACAAATCATATAAGATGTTCAAGGTAATTTTCACATAATCATCTTTTGACTTAATATTTAGTTTCCAACAAATAAATAGTTTCCAACAAATAAATTATTTCCAACTAAACTCGTCAAGAATACGATGAACATAGATGAAGCAAAAAGCTTCCAATGCATATTTCGGGAAATAGAAAAGAGAGATAAACTCGGCTCGAAATATCAAATTTTGTATAATGTAAGAGTCTATATAGCATATACGACTTAGTCTCATTAGAAGATATAATAAAATATAATTCTGAGTGATAGATAAGTTTTAGTCTCTACATACCTTTTGTTGATAAAGTTCCTCCAAGTTCCTCAGTAGATCTTATTCTTCAATTGGTGAACATCGTGAAGCCTAAAGCTCAACTACACATTCTATCCTAATCCGAGGCATATCTATTAGTAGACTAGAAATCAAGTATATAGTTTTGATCAACTAAACTTGACAAACAAGGTTGAGATAGCAACGCTTGCGAGTTCGTCCGAGCAATGCTCTAACACAAAAAACCCGCGAAAACCGTAAGCAAACCTAAACTCAATGATTATATTTTAAAACAAAATTCTTTGTCTGGTCATGAAGTTTTTTTTGTCCTTTCTAGACCCAAATTCTGAAAAAGTAAAGAAACTTTTTTTATGAGAACAAAAACTAGATCGTCTTATTCTTTTTAAAAAATATATATATATATATATATTAAACACAAATAAAATTTATTTATTTTTTTGCTAGAAAAGAAAGTAATTTATAAAAATGGATCAAATTATAGAGTTTTGAATAATGAAGTGAGGTTGGTCAAACTGTCATTCACCTGATACTCTATTATGCATACAATGCTTGGATGCTTTATCATCCAGCGAAGTGAAACTTCTATGAATGTTTTGGGATTCAAAAAATTGAAAAGACTCTATTACTACTGAGCAGTCATCCAAAATATAGTTGTTGTACCAATTGGTTTGGCCTTGTTTATTTAAAAGATAAGAAATAACATTCTCCGAATCATCGAGAATGCCAATGTTGTCCATTTTTTTTCCTTTGGCCCAATTAATCGCTTCCCAGATCGCTAAACTTTTAGCTTCCTCAGCATTTTTGGTTATTGCTATATGAATTTTGAATCCCCTGTAGGTGCCTGTTATATCAGTAGCCACTATTCTAATCCTTGCACTGTTTGTATTTGTATCATAAGAAGCATCACAAAAGATTAACATCCAGTCCTCAGGTAAATTTCCAGTCCTAGGGTGTATTGATGCATTTTGGATTATAATACCATCTTGCATACTCGAGGGAGCACTAGTATCCTTTTGCATGTCGTTAGTTAGCCTAATAGCATACTTGTCATTGGTTGTTCATGCTTAGGTTTTGAAAAACATGCATACATCTATCCCTTCATATACACCAAGAAGTAGTGATAATAACACATTTCTGGTCCACGGATAGTGTACTATCCAGAAGGTCTTTTACCCAGTCTTTTGTATTGACTGCAGTATTTTGATATTGTTGAATGAGAGTACCCCATGGAACTGAGTTCCACACAGAGTCAACAAAATCACGATGCAGAATAATATGCTCAGATGTTTTAGTTGCATTATATTGGCACATGATGCAGATAAGGTTATGAGAAGCATTCTATCTACCAACTCTATCTTTAGAGGGAATGATATTTTCGTAGCATTTTCATAAAAACAGTTGAATTTTAGGAATAACAGGAAATCTCCAAATAGTGTTATAAATTTGATCATTTACTAACGTACTAGTACTAATATTTGTTGTCCTAGATATGATATGATAACATAACTTTACCGAAAAAGTGCCAGATTTAGTATGAGGCCAAATAAGTCTATCAGATCTTGAAACTGGGATTCTAGTATTAAGGATCTTATTACAATTATCAGTGGTGAAAAAAGCCTCAACCAAATCACGGTTCCACTAACCATATAATCAGAATTAGGGTAGTTACTACACATTGGCTCAGACATATCATGGATCCAATTATCTCTAAAAGCATGATATTTAAACCATTTCTAACTTCCCACATTGAGTATTTCTTAAGAATCTCAATACCAACGCAAATGCTAGTCCAGACCCAAGAGAAATACTTGAGTTTAACATACTGTAAAGGATAACAGTTCTTGAAATGTTTACACTTCAAGATTCTGACCCAAAGAGCATCAGGGGCATGAATCAATCTCTAGGCAGTCTTGGTTAACAAAGAAATATTTAAGTGCTTAAGGTTTCTAAAACCTAGGCCTCCACTAAATTTAAACATGCAAACATTGGTCCATTGTTCAGGTTATATGCCCCATGTACTATTCTTTTGCCACCAGAAATCACGTTGTTTAGCTTCTATTTTATGAATTAAGTTGCCAGGCAAGCGAAATGAGTTCATGTGATAAATGGGGGAAGACTTTAAAACATTCTGGACCATGACTGATCTACCAGATTGGTTAAGATGTTTTCCCTTTCAATTAGGGACATACCTATCTAAATTCTCAGTTAAGTGTGTGAATGCCAGAGTTTTCGATCTACTAATGAACAAAGGTATCCCTAAGTACTTATCATTCAGGGAAATTTTCTTAACATTAAGAGTTCGAATCAATGAAACACAAATATCAGGGTAAACATTTTTTCTGAAAAAAACAATCAGATTTTTAAAAATTAATGACTTGACCAGATATGCTACCAAAATCTTGAAGTGAAATAAGTTTGTTTGCTTCTTGATGACTAGCCTTGGTGAAAATTAGGCAGTCATCAACAAAAAAAAAGGTGAGATACAGAAGGAGCATATTTGGTAACTCGAAAACCATGGATCAAGTGATTTTCTTCAGCCTGAATAAGGTATCTAGAAAAGGCCTCCATGCAAATGATAAAGAGATAAGGAGAGAGTGGATCTCCTTGTCTCAACCCCTAATTGCTTTATAAGTTTTACATTGTGAACCATTCAATAATATAGAGATAGAGGTGGTATTAATTCATTGAGAGATTAAATCACACCATTGGTTTGAAAAACCAAATTTCTTCAAAACATTAATAAGAAAGGGTCACTCTATTCTATCAAAGGCCTTAGACATATCCAGTTTAAGGCCCATGATACCACTCTTATCCTTTTTAGAGTTACTCTTCATGGAATGAACTAACTCATGAGCAATAATAACATTATCTTGTATGTTCCTTCCAGGAACCTGAGCTACTTGACAGGGTGATATTATTTTACTTAAGAGTGGCTCCATTTTGTTGACTATTATTATAGAAATGATTTCGTAACTGGTGTTACAGAGACTGATTGACCTAAAGTCATCGGTGAAGAAGGGTTATTCACCTTTGGTATAAGAGTAAAAAAAGTGTGTTTCATTTCTTTTAGAAAGAAGATGGCTGGAATCAAAGAAAGATCTAATCATATTCCAAATATCCAGTTCAAGCATATCTATGTTCTGTTTATAAAACCCCGGAGGAAACCCATCAGGTCCCGGGCCAGTCCATGGTTTCATCTGTTTAATTGTATCTCTAACTTCTTGAAGGGTCACTGGACTCAATAATTTGTCATTGTTCTCTCCAGTAATACAAGAGTCGATGCAATTAAGAAACATAATATCTTGATATGGGCTAGAAGTGGAGATGATGGGCATGAAGTGAGAGACTAATAAGTCTTCAAGTTGAGCCATGTCATCTATCCATTGACCATTGTTATTTTTTAGGGCAGAAATATGGTCGTACAAGTTCCTTTGGTTAATAGAAGTATAATAAAAAACCAGTGTTTTTATCAAAGCTCTTCATATACTCTTCCATAGTTTTCTGAGCATAGAAATATTCCTATACCTTTTGCTAGTGCTCAAGGTCTTTTTCAACTTGTCTAGCAGACTCAATGTTTTGAGTAGTAGGAGATTGACTACTCAAAAATTGCAGTTGATTGCTCAAATCTTTAACCTTTTGGTCAATATTTCCAAAGTGATTTACAACCATGAGACTGTAAGTACGAAAAGACAATATTCGGTCGGCATGTTTTGATTCAGCCGAGCATGCCGGCTAAACTTGGTCAGTGTGCTCTATTTTAGTGGAGCATGCCGACTTTTCATGTATTGAATTCTGAAAGTGCCTAGTCGGCGTGCTTTTTTTAATCGAGCATGCCGACTTTTCATAGACTAAATTCCGAAAATTTGAATTCCTGCGATCATTTGACTAATTAAACCGACCAAGCCTTATTTGATTCCATCTGGAGAAGTGTTTGACTAAAGTGATTCATTTTCGTTACAAAATTCTCAAAAATCAAAATTTTTCTAACAAGATTCATAAGTTAAATCACAAATTGTTTTGTTAGATTTAATTTTTTTCTAATAAGATTCATAAGTTTGAATTAGTCACTTAGGGATAATTTATCCTATTTTTTTTATATGGTACTAGTAAGGCCACATGTGCGATGCACATGCTTGAATTGGATTCTTTTAACAACACCCAATTTGATAATAATGGAAAAAATAAAATAATATCCTTGTTTGTACTCATTACGTAGATAATTTAAAGAGCTTTCCAAATATGTTAATTTTCCAAAAATCCGATGTGTATTTTTAATGATATCTAAGTTTTAATTTTTTTGATCTATTTTTAAAACAATGGCATTCCTATAAATATACAAATATTAACTAAAAACTTAGTTAATGGGGGTATTATTGTCATGTGAAAAGGCTTCACCAAAAAAGGCTTCACCAAACAATTACCTCTTTTCTTTATATTAGTATAAGATAAGATAAGATATACCCCTAATCTGGTTATACCTTAATCTGGTGAGATATTTCACACATGTTTTTTTGCGAAAAGAAAAGAAAAAATAAATAGAATCTCACGTATCTCTTATCTTTTCCCCGCCTATTTAATCAATATTGCTAATAGGGGTACCAAATTGTTTGGGAGAATACCAAAATATATATATGACAAAATAGCCATTGCCTTTGGGTTGGTAGTTGGTACACCCCAAACAAATTGACACCCCATTAGCAGCCTTGTATTTAATTGACGGGCCGGCACACCAAATCAACAACATAGTTATAGAAGGAAAAAAAATGAATGTTCTATGAAAAAGTGAAACTTCAAAATTCAAATTCAAAATTTGTTGCCGAGGAAATTATCCCGCTCTCACGAAATAAAGAGAGAAAAGCGAATTTTCCCACCTCCACGAAAAAGAGAGCCCAAATTTTGTAACCTTTCTTCTTCTCCTCGTCTTAAATTTGGTACCTTGAAATCAGACGCTGAAGTTCTCCTCAAATAAACTCAGGACAATTCAACAAAATCTTTCAATCACCTTGAACAAATTATCTTTCGTTTCAATTAGTTGAACAAAAACTGTAAAAGAATGAATTAGAAAAGAGTTCTTGAATTAATGAAAGATTTTCAGATGATAGATTACAAACTGTCTCAGACAGTATTTGTATGAGAGAGACAGAGACAGCTGTAACAGCTGTATTACCAATCAAGTCAAGTCAGAACAACATGACCTTGACTTGATACACAACAGTTTTAACACACCCCTGCAAACTGATACAGGCAGACTGTGAAGTTTGAAAAACTAAAAAACAGCAAAGTACAAAAGCTAAAAGAAAACTCTCTTCAAAAGCTAAGTAACTGGAGCATCCAAGAGTAAATGAAGCAATCTGGAGTGAGCTGGAAAGCATAGACCCTTTGTGAATATATCAGCTATCTGCTCTTCACTTGAAACATGAGAAACCACAAGAAATCCAGAATCCACCAGCTCCCTGACAGTATGATATTCAATCTCTATATGTTTTGTCCTGGCATGAAAAAACAGGATTTGCAGATAAGGCAATAGCACTGGTATTATCACAGTTCAGCTGTACTGGTAATTGCAGAGGTACATGTAAATCATTCAATACATAAGAAATCCATTTCAGCTCAGCAGTAGCAATAGAGATAGCTTTATATTCTCGCCTTTCAGAGAGGACTTGGAGACCGTAGGTTGCTTTTTAAAAGACCAAGATATAAGAGATGAACCTAAGAACACAAAGATATCCACTGGTAGATCTTCTAGTGTCGGGACACCCACCCAATCGAATCGTGTAAGCTTTCAGTGAAGTTATATCACCAGAATGAATAGTAAGACCTTGACCAATACTTCCCTTTAAGTACCTGAGAATTCTCTTGACAAGAAGAAGGTGGCAGTCTGTTGGGGCATGCATAAATTGACTGACATAGTTAACACCAAAGCATATGTCAGGTCTAGTATGAGTGAGATACTGTAATCCTCCTACAATGGTTCTATACTCGAGGGGATTCTCCAATAAGGTACCATCATGAATAGAAGCTCTATGTGTTTTAGCTACTGGAGTATCACAGGGTTTGCATTCTAGCATGTTGGCTTTTTCTAAAAGTTCCAAAGTATACTTCTTTTGTGTTAAGACTAAAAAATCTGAATGTCTCACAGCTTCAATACCCAGAAAAAAATTCAGATTTCCCAAATCTTTCATAGCAAACTCAATCTTTAGAGAAACAATAAGTTTGTCCATTAAGGACTCAGAGCTGCCAGTTAAAATTATGTCATCCACATAAAGAAGTAAAACCAAAATATCTGCCCCAGAATGAAGAACAAACATTGAGTGATCATTCACAGACTTGACAAAACCAGCAGACATCAAGAAAGTGCTAAACTTGGCAAACCATTGTCTTGGCGCTTGTTTTAAGCCATATAGACTTTTCTTTAGATGACATACATAATTTGGAAAATGTCGATCTACAAATCCTGGTGGTTGTTGCATATAGACATTTTCATGTAACTCACCATGAAGAAAGGCATTTGACACATCTAATTGTTTGATGTGCCAATTGTAAGTGACGATTGACTAATGTAAGAACAATCCTGATAGTAGTGGATTTAACTACAGGACTAAATGTCTCTGTATAATCTATACCATCTAGCTGATCATATCCTTTTGCAACAAGCCTCGATTTAAATCTATCCACAGTGCCATCTGCCTTTAGTTTAACTTGATAAACCCATTTACAGCCTAGAATGTTCATATCAGATGTAGGCTTTACCAATTCCCATGTTCCATTATTATCCAAAGCAGTTTTCTCTTCTTGCATAGAAACTAACCACTGTGGAATTTTAGCAGCTTCTTTGAAAGTTTTGGGCTCAGGGTGACTAGTAAGAAGAGAAGCAAAGGCAGAACAAATTGGATGCATAACAGAAACATGAGCAAGATGATCAGGGAATTGTTTTGGTTTTGAAATGCCATTGCTAGATCTAGTAACAATAGAAGTAGAAGGAGATGAAGGTAAAATTGAGGTGCATTCTTCAATAAAAGAAGAGGAGGAATCTGAAGATAGAAAGTAAAAATTGGACTCATCAAAAATAACATGACGAGAAATATGTGTTTTCCTAGAAATAGGATTGAAGCACTTATAGCCTTTATGGAGAAGACTATAACCAATGAACACACATTTTGCAGATTTAGGAGATAACTTATCTGCTCTAGAATGACCTAAGAAGGGATAGCAAACAGAACCAAAAACTCGTAAAAGAGAATAATTTGGAGCAGAATGAAACAAAACTTCAAAGGGACTTTTATAATTTAAGAGCTTAGTGGGAGTAATATTAATGAGATAAGACGCAGTAGAAAAAGCATCAAACCAAAATTCTTTAGGACAAGAAGATTTGAAAAGAAGTGAATTGCCCATTTCAGTGATATGACGATGTTTTCGTTCAGCAAGTCCATTTTGTTCAGGTGTCTTAGGACATGATATTCGAAGCTGAATTCCATGAGATACAAGAAAAGATTTAAAAGGACCTTTTACTAACTCATAGGCACCATCCGTTTGAAAAGAAATAATTTTGCTGGAGAATAGATTCTCAGTAAGGTTTTTGAAATGAGAAAAACATTGGATAGCCTCAGACTTTTGTTGCATTGGGTAAATCCAAGTAAATCGACTATAGTCATCAATGAACACAATGTAATACCTGTATCCAAGCAAAGAAGAAACAGGGGAAGGTCCCCACACATCACAGTGAATAAGTGAGAGTGGAGTGAGAGATTGAGAAGTGGATGAAGAAAAAGGTAATCGTTTACTTTTTGAAAGTTGACAAGATTCACATAAGGAAGTCAAGGGAGATGAATTTAAAACAATATGATTGGAATCATGCAAAAGTTTAACAATGTGATGAGATGGATGACCTAATCTATCATGCCACATAGTAGGAGAAGAAGATAGAGTAGATGTTAATGAGTAATGAGGAAAAGAAAATTTATGAAGATGTGAAATGGGATACAGATTATTGATCATAGAACCCTGAGCCAAAAGAGTATCATGTTTCATATCCCTAATTTCATATCCATATGGATAAAATTTGAAGTAACAATTGTTATCTCTAGTGAACCTAGCAACTGATAACAAATTATGTTTCATCATAGAAACATGCAGAACATTCTTCAACATAAAAGAAGCATGTGATGTATCTAAAGTTGAAGTCCCAGTTGAGGAGATTGTTAAACACTTACCATTGCCAACTAGAACTTTCTCCTTGCCAGCATAAGGAGACGCATGTTGCATTAAGGTGTGATCTCCAGTCATGTGTGTAGTAGCTCCAGAATCAGATAACCAAGTAGAGCCGAAGCACCGGAACAGAAGCACCAGAATTTGGAGAAGGATCACTCATGGTAGGATTGTGCATTGTCATACTCGAAAAAGCTTGATCCATAGTGGCTATATTTGCAGAAGGACTCATGTATTGAAAATCATCTTCTTCAGAAGCAAGATGAGCAGAATGATTGTTGTTTTGCTTCTTATCTGGAGCATACCTATAATAACACCTAGTTGCAAAATGACCATATTTTCTGCATATTTGACATTCAACTTTGGAAAAATCTATTTGAGTTCTTCGACCACCAAAAGTTGAAGCAAGACCCATGTTTGTAGGTCCAATTTAAAACCCCTTAATAACTACCTTGTGAATGTGAACTTGAAGAAGAACCATTCTGAAACTGACTATTGGCAAAACTACTTGAATTGAATTTTGGTTTATTTTTATTACCACCACCACCAAAGTTATTGCCATTTCGACTGTAAAAAGCTGAAGGATGTTGAGGATCAAAATTACTAGATATATCTTGCTCTTGATCAAGAAGCCACTGCTCATGATTCAATAGTCGAGGTTTAAGCTCAGCAAATGTGAAGGGTGTTTCTCTATTGTTAGCAGATATGACAAAATTGTCATATAGTCGACCCAAACCATTCAGAACATACATAGTAAGATCTGTTTCACTAACTCTTTCACCTATTGCCGCAAGAGAATCACTGATGTTTTAATAGTTTGTAGGTAAACAAGAATTGACAAATTTCCTTTTCTAATGCCACTCAACCTGACACTTAAGCATATTTCTACTTAGCAGAAAATTGATTTCTAAAGCTAGTTTCCAAGTAAATCCATATTTCCCTAGTCAAGAAAGACCAAGAATATCTTTGAGATGGTATCTGTAAATGTAGCTTTGAAACAACTCGCCACAAATCGATCAACCTTGCGCCAATATAACCATCTAGGATTGACAACAGCAGATCCATCAACAATTGTTTCTCGAGGTGGTTCATGAATTTCACCATCAACATAGCCAAACAAATCAATTGATATTAAAATAGTTTCAAATTGATCTCTCCAAATCAAGTAATTATCATGACCTAGTTTAGCAGAAACGAAATTAGTAATATTGGTGAAAGGTAAAGAGAATTGAAGAGGGGAATCTGTTTGAGTTGCAGCGGAATGATTGGATTGCGTTCCCCATGGATTTTGAGTGAAATTGTTGACATTATTGTGAACACTGTTGAGATTGTGTTGTGCCATACTTCGAGTATTTACCATTGAAGAAGAATGAAAACAAGAAAATGATGAAGTAAATCAAGAACTGATACTAAGATGAAAGATTGATGTTTAATTGATGTTAAAAATGATGTTGAATTGATGTTGAATCACAGATATTGAATCAAAGATAAATGTTGAGTGAATGTAATGATGTTTAATTGATTGTAGATGAACATTAAATTGGATCGATCTTTGGTATCTGATACCATGTAAAAGAATGAATTAGAAAAGAGTTCTTGAATTAATGAAAGATTTTCAGATGATAGATTACAAACTGTCTCAGACAGTATTTGTATGAGAGAGACAGAGACAGCTGTAACAGCTGTATTACCAATCAAGTCAAGTCAGAACAACATGACCTTGACTTGATACACAACAGTTTTAACAAAAACCCTATAATTTTTTGTTTCAATCAGTTGAGCAAAAACCTTGGATAGATCAAAGCTCTTTCAAGGTAATCTAGGGTTTCTTCTTATTCTTTTTCTTATCTTTGAATTACTTTTCTTTGATTCTTTGATGCAGCAATTTTAACATCGATGATGCATTTTCATTAAATTGAAAACTATGTTGCTTAGGATTTAATTCCTGGTTATGAACTTTAATTGTAGGTTTTGCTAGTTTATACAGCCTCTTTGCTTGGAACTTCTATCAGCAAAACCCCACTGTTGTAAGTGTGATTTTGGATTACGAGAATTGAGAATGATAACAAAATCTGAATCACCTCAATTTTTTGAATTTTCCTTTTCATTTTTTTTTAATTGATTTTGTTTCTGATGTAGTTTGGAGGTCTTCTAACGACTGGAATTTCCAGTTTCTCAGGGATGTAAGTACCAAACTCTTGCAATTTCTCTATTTTTGATGTGTTTGCTTCCAATAGAAGTGTCCCTGTAAGTTGTGATTGTGGTACTTTTTGAAGTGGTTCACTGTAGTTTTCTATGTTTAAGATTCCACAATATTAAGCTACTCATCATGTTTTTAAATTTAAATATGCACCATCACCAACTTGTTACATCCACATAGTAACCCTTGTAGCTTGCATTTATTTATCATCTCTCCAGATCTTGAGTTTTTACATTTAAGGAAACATCATTATGCCACTGCCAAAACCAGCACATACTAATCCTCACTAGTCACTGCCATCACCATCATCAAATCTTGACTTAACAATGTGCCCCATCATTGCAGTAATATGATTTAGTAGATTGACTAGTTTGATTGCCTTAGCTACCACCAAACTGTAGTCGTCACCTGGCTATCACCACCACAATGCAGCAAATTAATTTCGGCCATAACTTATTGGAATTATTGTTATAGAATACAACAATTGAGAACTTACTTTGTTTTTGTATGAATTGTAATAGAATGTTTTCCAACTAATAACTTCAATCTTCTGCTGTCGCCCAAGTAGCTAACCTTCAAGTAGAATAATAAGATTGTTATTTATAACCAAAGATAGCAATTGGTTAAGTTCCAGTTTGGGCATTTAGCATAACTGTTTCTTGCTCATGAGTACATGTTGTAAATTTTTGAAATCTTGGATCGCCATAACCTAGTCCACTACCAAATGGGTATCTAAATTTTTAATCTCCACATAGTTTTTTACCAGTTTTTGATGAGATTGGTGATGGAAAAAGGGATATGAAAATGAGGAGGATTGAGAGAATCAGAGAAATGGAAGAAGACCTTGTAATGGAATTTAGAAAGTTCATCTAATTCAATCTGAATCTCATTTGAAGTCCGAATCTGTATTTAAGTATGAAATGTTGTTTGAGTCTGATCATAATTCTCTCCAAATTTTCTTAAGCACTAATCAGCCGTTGATTAACCTCCATGAACATGTTTCGGATTTGCATGTGTATTAGAATATACCTGCTTTAAGCCTATGTTCAGAAGTTTAAATGAATAAGAATTTGTCCTCTACATTTCATTTGTTCTTATTTTTTTGTTGGATTTCTTGAAGATACATGGATAAATTGATGTTACTTGCTTGCAATTTTGAAGACTGGTGCAGTGAATTCTGTACCACGATCTGCATGAGTGAAGTCTGGAAATACCAAGGTCATTGGGTCTATGTGAGTATAATTTTTGCATCAGGGAGTTTATTTCATATCATGATTGGGTATTTATTTTGCATGAGTTTTTCTTGCGCATAGTCGCAAGTTTTTCGGCTTATCTGCAACTAGCGATTGTTTTGTTGGGCACCTTGATATTTGTCTTCCTTTGTGAAATCAAAATTAGGTGTAGAGAGAAGCTTCACATTTTCCCTACTGGATCTGCTGAACACCTTTGTTGTTAGGTGTCTATTGAACTGCTTAGCATAACGCTTATCATAGCCCTTAAATACTTTGTTGTTTCTTTTGAGTTGTATACATAAGGTTAGTTGGTTTGCAAGACATAGGAGGGGGTTGGGGTGGTTAGTATAGGTTGTAATGCTCTAGCCTTTCCCTTTGCTATGTCTACCAGCTTAACCCATTTTGATACTCTACCATGCATACCTTAATGCAATTGTTTGCTCTACTCTTTCTAAACATTCATCATAGGTTATTCCCTGGTTTTTGTTTGTGTGAACTAAATATGTGAATGCCTTTGTCAGAGAACTAAGGTGGGAAGAGAAGATGACGAAATCATGTGGAAGAAAGAGAAGGAGAGATGATAGTCATGTAGGAGGGGATGCTAAGAGTAGGATAGTCATATGGGGGGAACTGAGGAAGATTGGGAGCTGGATGAGATTGTGACAGAGGAGGAGATTGAGGCAAAGAAATTGGCTGAAAGTTTTAAGGGTTTATGTGAAGTTATCAAGGAAGTGCTCGGTGATAGGGTCACCGAAGTTATCGCTAACCCATATCCTGAATTCTTTGAGAAACAACATTTTATCTATCAATATTAAGCTTCAGGTACTAAAATCCCTTTTTCTATTTCTTTGATTCATTTACTTTGGTATACTTTTGACTAATTCTTAAGCTTGGACTTAATATACTTTGAGTGCTTCGATTGGCAGGTGGTGCTTTTGATCATGTATAAACCCCAAACAGTAGGCAGGCTTATAGAGATAGAGAATGACTGGAAACGCAATGGCTGAGTAGCTTCTGACTTTGCTACAATCAGTCTTCCGTATAATTTCTAACACTTCAAAGTAGTAACAGTTTTCGTTCTTTGTTTTCCTGAAAAGTGGACTAGCAATATAGCAAAAACTGCATCAGTGGGACCGAATTCA
Source organism: Papaver bracteatum (assembly GCA_023529315.1). NCBI lineage: Eukaryota > Viridiplantae > Streptophyta > Magnoliopsida > Ranunculales > Papaveraceae > Papaver > Papaver bracteatum. The sequence goes on from JAJJWX010000125.1 coordinate 709,062, forward strand.
CCACATAGCTTCAGTTACATGTTTTTGTATGTTGTTCCCTCTTGTTATCTTGATATATTTCTTTTAGAGCACTTTGTTTTGCTCCTATTTTTTTGACGCATTGAGATGTCTCAAAGAAAGTAACTTCAGAAGGTGCATAGAAGTATTTATCAGATAAAGGCCCAATGCATGTTGGGGGATCTAACAACAAACCAAAGGCTGAAATCCACAAGCCGTGATTTCTAGTAGAATAAAAAGAATCAATTGTCAGTAGTATATGTTTTTTTGATTCCGCAAGTTTTTTTTCTCTCCTAGTTTCACAGTTTGGTTCAGCTCATTTTCATTGTCCTCTTTCCAAAGTTTCCATACCCAACCTCCAAACTGATGAGGGTTCGAAACTATTCTGGCAAAGCAACCATTTAACCCAATATCCCATATGATTTTGAAATTCGCTTCCAATGGCGAATGCACTGGTGGGTATTTCATATACAATAAAGAAATCTAAAGCAGTATAGTTGTTTCACAATAAGGAGAAAATGTTAGGCCCATTAGTAGCTAGAAAAAGATAGCCATTTAAAATCATACTCCCTCCGTCCCAATTATATAGACGGAATATTTGATTTTTTAGTCCCACTAAATAGACGGAAGTCTAGTTTCAATGTGTTTTTTGACATATATAATCCTATTTATGTTGTATGGGAAATTGTATTGAGAATAAGACAAAGTATTAAAACAAGAAAAAACATGAAAATTTATAAAATCTATATAATTTCCGACTATATATTAGGTACGGAGGGAGGAGTACTAAATTGGTCGTTATTGTGCTGAGATCAAAAATATTTCCGTGTTCGTTCTGCCATGAAACCAATGAATCTGCATCGTAAGTTGATACACGGATACTTTTTTTTTTTTTTTTTTGCGTTTTCGTTAGCGTGGAGTTTGCGGTGGTAAGGCTTTGAATCTTGCGTCCTTCAAGAGTCTTGGGATCTTGGTGCTGCTGCCTCTTCGTGTTTTTGGGCTTGTTTTGCGTGTTACCATTTTTTTCCGAACGAATTGTCGCTTCTATATCCGAGCATATCTTGTGCATATCAATCTGACCCCCTTAATTAAAAATCTAAATCCCCCACAATTATAGATCAAAAATTGATATTTTAACAAGATCCACCACTAACTTATTCTTTATCTTATTCTATGATCAGCACTAATTCATTCTTTTTGTATAATTCTTTGTTGGCTTTTGCTTTTATACAATATAAAATGTCATAAAGGCTCCATTTGTATATGTCCCAAGATATTTAAAAAAATGGCGAAGTACACAAAAATGCTGTCTAATTAGAGCTTTAATTCAGCTTTATACCCATACATGAATCTTAAAAAAAATAATACATATATCTAAATACAATTTCTCTCTTTTTGTGAAAACAATTACAAACTTTTTAGATGACTGGTTGGTACCAAGAACAATTTTTTTTTTTTAAATTATTCAAATTTTTTTGTTAATAAAATAACATCATATCTTGGATGTGGTTATTTATTAATTTATTGTTTTGCCATTTTCTTATCCTGACCCATCTGAAAAAGTTAAAATTTGTTGGAACCATGCCTCAATTTAGACCCACCAGTGAAAATTTAATAATATTACCAAGTGTAAGACTTTCACGATGATGATCATGGATTTCTTTTCTTGTTCTTGGTTTTTATTTTCTTGCAAAACTGTGATTATTACAATGACATTAAATTTATATCTGAAAATGGAAAGAAATTCGTTGTTGGTTATAAATACCTATCTTGGGTGTGTTAAGGGTCATGAGAAGAGTGACATATTGTACTCTATGTTAGGACCCATTCTCTCATTATTACCCCATATCATGCTTTGTAACAATTCTGTGATGTCTAACATTCTCAAAGTCAAATGTCCAGAAAATGAAATGACATGGTACCTGAACAAGTGTGTAGGTATATTATTCGTTCAGCTATCAGTCAAATCATCACATGGCATAAGTTGTACAGTAGGAAAGGAACGAGTGAAACGCATATTACATACAGTAGTGAAGTCAGGAATGAAAATGTATAATGTATAAAAACATTCTAATTTCTACTATGTTGGGCACACGAATAAAATGACACATTCAGAGAGGCTTTTTTTTTGCAAGAAAAAACATTAAGTTGATAAGTGGATTCCGCAATGGGTCTTGAGTGAACTCGTATACTAGCACCTTAGCGACACGTCTTGGAGGAATGATCCGGCCGAGTTTTGGGGACATGAAGCAATTCCTCAGTCCCAGACTGTGTTAAGGCTGGGCAATTAACAACAGCAAGCCGCAGGTTTGATTGGCAATTCTCTAGAAAATACACTATACCAACAATATACTGGGGTCTATGGTTATCTCCATTGGTTCACATCACATCGACGTTCATTTGATAGCAAAAGCTTATCAGTTGGTTTTATCCAGAAATCACTTCTTGCTTTGCCTTTAATTATTGGATATCTCTTATATTTCCTAATCGATTTTCTTTTAAAGAAACAATTAATCTCCCTCTTGGAATAATTCATTCCCAAATCCCTGGAAGACATAGAAATCTAGTGTTCTAAAGACTGTCCTTTACTCATTAGGATTGGTGTGTCCGGAAAGAATTTTCAACTACATGATTTGCAACTATAAGGACTTAGGACCTCTCATAAACAGTTTTGAATTAATCCATTCGTCACACTATTAAGTGACCTATTTGATTTTAGATTTTGTCCCACTAATAAGTCACATATATCAATAAACAAGGAGATATTTCTAAAATTGATAAAAAAAATTTTTTTTTTTTAAACCATGAGTTATCTTCTCTCTCCTCTCCTTTCATCTTCTCTCTAAGAAAAAAAAACACATTTTCTCTGTTAACATCTTGCTCAGATCTGGTCCTTTTTGGACCAGATCTGAGCAAGATTTCTCCCTTTTTAAGTTTTTAGTAGGTAGATTTTGAATAAAACTAATTTTTCTATTAGTTTTTATGTCTTTCAACATTTTTCTTCGCTATTTGGAGCGAAAATTTTTCGCCATTTGGGGCGATTTTCTCTTCGCTTTGAGGGTGATTTATTCAAACCTTGATCGCGGGTTCGTGACTTGCTATTCTCGATACAAAAACATCGTTGTTTCAACACGGTATTGCTTTAAATCCAGTTTCAATCAAAGGGATTTGGGGCATCCAGGTATGTTTGGATCTACAAGATTATGGGCGAATTACTCCTTTCTTTTAGGAGCATCTCTTATTCAAGAAGATGAAAATCATATTAAATCATTGGAATCGATTCCTAATTATACCATCATTTTTCCCTATTATATATACAGAAATTGGATATCGTTGCGGTTTATGGCTCTTTCTCTTCGCGATATGCTTGTAATTGATATCTTTATTTGTATTAGGGTGTTTATTATCTTGTATTTTGATGTTTTTGTTATTCTTGTAAGCGATCATGTAATCACGATTTTGATATGAATAAATTGAAATTGTTGATTGTCAAAAAAAAAAAAAAAAAAGATATTTCTAAAATTATCTTTTTAGTTAATTATAAAAAATATAAGAAATATGCATAATTTGATAGGCATGTTTATATTCGTTACGTAGGTGTTTTAAAATGCTTTTCAATGGTATGAAGTTTGCGAATATCCGTGGATTAGTTTGAGAGATAAATCATTTCTAAATTTCACTAGTTATTATCTATGAGGGTATAATTGTACAAAATGCTTAAAAGTACTATTTTCCTTGATTGTCTTAAAAACTGTGCAAGCTTAAACTAGGTCACTTAATAGTGAGACGAAGTGAGTATAATTTATCTCTCGTTGTCATAGGACTAGCGATCATGCTACATTCACGGAAAAAAATTCAGATTGGTTGATTATTTAACTGATGGCCCCATTACCCTTCATGTTTAGAATCATGACCCTCGTTACATGACTCCCTAAATCAAATCAAGGGTAGAGATTAAAATGTGAAATATACACTCATTAGAGGAGTGTGAACAGATTTGGACTCGTCACTTAATAGTGGGATGGAGGGAGTATAATTTATCTCTCGTTGTCATAGGACTTAATTAACCTAGCGATCATGGTACATTCACGGAAAAAAATTCAGGGTAAGTACACATCTGGTGGAGCTCTTTCGAAACGTGGTTTTTAACTTAGACCGTGAATGTCATAAATCATTTGGTCCGTCCTTTTATTTCCGATAGGATTGTCATTAATATCATGTAAACATGAAGACCCTAACTAAATTAAGACTTGATTTTGATCCACTGATTTTCAATTTTAACTTGGTCTGAGGCTTACACACATGTACTCCAGCAATTAAGGTAGTCCAGAAAAACGGAATATCACATATCAAAATCATGAAAGCACATGGGGTGGCATTAAAAGAGAGTCATGCATGCCTTGATTTTGTTCAATCAGTAGGTACTGAGCCGAGACCACAAATTGACTAGTAAAATTTTGCTTCAGCAACACCCTTAACTACCCCAAAGCATATCAAATCAAATCATGGTTTATCCAAAACAAAAAAAAAACATCAATAAAGTCTTTTTAACAGCAATAATAATAGTAATGAAAACAACAAAGCATGAGATGAGCAATGATGTCAATAACAAGCCTTCTTGTAATCTCTTGTGTACTAAGTGTGCCAAACAAGCAAAGGTAGTAACAGCAGCAGTCCTCTCCTCCTCTGTTAGTTACAAAACAAAAAGCGTACATTTACACCACAAAAGAGAGAAATCTTCAGAGACATGCATGCGCATGGATTGAGGGCGCATTTCCTTCCTTCCTTGCTAGCTACTTTCACCAGGGGTCGTGGGTGGCATGGTGGGGTCTCGTCTCCACTGCAACGACACCATTCTGCAAAGCTAGCTTATCCCCACCACCCTCCTCCTCTCTCACTAGCTAGTGCATGGCTGTTGCGTAAATTTTTAGTAACGAGATATCTCGCATTATGGGACCGGCCTGGTGAAAGGGAGTTCTCAGTTCTCTGAAGAAGGTGATGAGGAGGGACCCAAAAGGGAGAGGTTAAGGAAGCATAAAAAAAATGATTCGTTTCCTTTCCTGTGAGAAAAGCAAAGGAAGGTGAAGCGAACAGTACTGGTAAATAGTAGCTGCTAGTAGAAGAAGAAAGAAAGAACATGACGAGAAAAAAACGAAGAAAAAAGATAAAGAAGAAACAAAGGAGACAAAGTGGAAGGATGTTGTTGATGATCCGATCGATCACTAAAAAGATAAAGCAAAAGAAAAGATTTTGACAAAATACCAAAAGAAAAAGAGAAAAGAGAAAGAACAAGCGCATGTATATATATATATATATACAGTGTACGCACATATATATGTATATATACACCCATTGACTTAGGGTCATAACTCATCATAAACCATTGATTGTGTGTGTGTATTAGTAAAAAATTAACTAGCTAGAAACCAGAAAGAAGAAGAAAAAGAGTAGTGTTCTTTCATGGGTCATGGTCATGGACATGCATGAGAGATCTAGCAGCTAGCTGGTGAGCTGAAAAAGGGTCATTATGTTGTTGTAGGTGGTGTGGTGGTTATTAGAAACAAACATGCTACTATTGCCAAAGTTGGCTAGCTAGGTTTTTTCCCCGACAAGACTATATATGGCGCATAACAATATTGCCTTTTCAGTGTTTTTGTTCTTTGGTGATGCATATGATCAAAGTCAATTTATGCACTTTTCTTCTTCCTTAATTCAAATTGTGATCATGTTTTGGAAATTTTTGCATATCGGAGATGAGTAAACCTAAAGTCAATCGTAAATTACAATGCATCATTATTGGATCTACAGTATACTATGGAATCTCTCTCTCTTTTTTTTTACCACTTCTAACAAAGTTTTGGAGGTTTCAGAAACAAGTTTCGTTGACTGTTTGTTGCAAAAACATGTAAGAAATAAAGTTCTACAGCACAAAGTAGCTGAACTCTGAAGCTAAGGTGCAAGTTTCTTATTGATGTATCTGATGTTCTCTGTGTTGAATGCGGGTTAGCCATGCATCATGCATGACATAATAATTTCATACAATAAAAGGCAAATATTTTTTTATTTTCGATCGGTAAAAAACTTGATATTGACGAATTTCGAACTCAGATAACTGGAATCATCACCCAATGACTTTACCACTGTATTACAATGACATCGGCTCAATAATATCAAGTGATATTGTCTTTAAAGACAATACTTCTTGTGCCAAGCTTGGAATTCAAACTAAAATGAAAAATATGTTTTACTTATTCCGAGAGTCTTTTTTTATGTCCTTATAACTTCTCAAAACTATTTTTACTTGCCTAAATGTAAGAAACTATTATGGTCTTCCAAAATCCCAGACAAAAAATTATGAAAAAACTAACAGCCCGTTTGGTTCAAGTTATTGGGAGTTTCAGAATTGGATTACAGGTTAATTCAATTCCAGGAATTGGATTACTAGGAATGAATTTACTAATTCTAATTATGGTCTTCCAAAATCCCAGACAAAAAATTATGAAAAAACTAAAGTTAATCACCTTGCGGAGAACTCATTTTCAGGCATTCCTCTTATGCAATGATATCCTGTTTCCTGTGACATAAAACACTATAAACATCATTACAAACGAATTTGCAGAAATGATGGAATTATATTTTTGGTATTATATCATACATAGTATTGGTATAATTATGGAATATACGACGTGAAAAATACACTGGAGTGATCATGATCATAAAAATACACAATATCACTTTTTATTTTTGTATTTATACTTAAAAAATTACTCACATAAAATAAACATCGTATCTCAATATTTAAATGTAAGCCAAAAACTTTGAAAAATACCTTTTTGATTTTTCAATTTTATCTGCCTTATCACTTGGGTTGGAAGTTTCATCCTTTCGGCTTCACAGCCATTTTTATAATTAAATTAAAAAATCAGTCACTAATAAAAATATTAGTACTAATTCCAATTTAATTTTGTTTTCATATTTTCCTTGGAACGTGTTTGGGGGGACTGGTAGTCTGATAATCCAATCTCAACAGAATGGGAAGCACGTGAGTTTTTTTACTTTTTTCGCATGCTCAAAAAGCAAATAAAATGAAAATCACTTTTAAATAAATTAAATAGTAAATAAATTGATTTTATGAAAAAAAACAGATTTATTTTTCAACCCAAATCCCTAAACGTCACGGATCGTTGCTAATTTGCGCCCTTTCGGTTGGCGCCGGTATTTCTTGTTCCGCTTTCTCGCGCTTTGCTTGCTTTTAAGCTGTTTTCCTTTTCTATCTTCTTCTGTGAGCTGTACTCCTACATTAACAACATTACAAGAATACCCTTTTTATGCTTTAATTACGATACTGCCATTGTTTCCTTTTTTTTGTTTTGTTTCTTTTTGAAGATGAGTTTGGACATGGAGGACGAAGGTGTCAATGTCTCGTCTACAAACATCACACCACCAGACACAACAACAGAATTAGTATGTGCCTGCATCTTAGTGGACCTCTTCTAGAGAGAGAAGGGGAATAGATGGCGATATTTTGTCTCCTTTTCACAATTGTTTGGACTTGATTTCCATAGTCATTTGTCATGTGTATGGTCCATGAAAACAATACATTGAATGTGCTTTCCTTCCTTTTTGCCAAGTAGGTTTGAGAGGAGTTTTGGGATGAATTGTCCACATTCCATAGCACCTGCAAGAGTAATTTCTTTTTACAGTACTAAACATCATATGTGAGAGTTATCAGAAAAAAACCAATAGGGACTAGCCTAGTTGGCTAAAGGTTGAATTTTCAAGTTATAGTTTATGGGTTCAATTCTAATAATAATCTGTTTACATAAAATAAAAAACATATAATCTACCTCTGGGATATAATTTTTTCTAGGTTTATCATGTTTTAGCTAATTTTCATCTTATGTTTTTGGTTTTAATTCTTGCTGACACGTTGATATCAGTACTTATTTTTACTGGCGATTCATACGAGATTTTTTATTTCAGCTCGATCACACGACGCAACAAAGTTCAATTTTTGACGCCTAGTAAATTAACAAAATTTACCTGCCTTATCACTTTTGCATATATCTTTGACGACAAAAATTTATTTAATTTGTAATCTATATTTGTCTACATTTGCAGACATGCCAAATTTTTTTCAAACTTGCAGCTAGATTAACAAAATAACGTTACCATTTATACTAAATTGAATCTCATTTGTCTCGCTCCATTAAATACTTTCACCAGTTCTCTTCTCTATCTTTTATCCACAATTTAATATTGACTCTGTGATTCACAAGGTATGTCAATATGAAATCTATATGCGATCCAAAAATTAGACGGATACACGAAATATAAATCCATTATTAGCATAGTAGTGTGTTCTCTATTGGCCATAAACAAGAAGAAAAGACATGCCAAAGCTAAGAATAAAAGCTAACGATTGCGAGAAACTGATTCATGTGGATAGAAGCTCAATCTTGAAAGTTATATATGAGAATCTAGTAACACCATTAAAAAGGAAAAAAAAAAAGTAACAAGGATTGAATATATTGGAGTTTCGGGTTAGAAATTAATAATTTGTTTATAAAAATAATTTACCAATTTTTTGTTTTATTTGTTCTCAGCAAAAACTACCTTTGTGACATAAACTTTTCGAGGTTTGTCATGTTTCGTTTAATTTTCCTCTTCCGCTTCTCGGTTTTAACTCTTGTTGACACGCCAATATCTGTATTTGTTTTATTAGCGATTCATACGAGATATTTTATTCCAGCTCGATTACACTTCACAACAAACTTCTATCTCTGACACTAAATAAATTAATGAAAAAAATTATTTAATGTGTATTCTCTACCTGGACGATATATGTATCTATTTTATTGGCGATTCATACGAGATTTTTTATTCCAGTTTTTTTTTTTTGTTTTTTTGCTAAGTTCAATAGTTTATTAAGCAAAAAAAACGTAATTACAAGAATTACAAGCAGGAGGCACAAGGACTCCCCACCCCCATAAACCAAAGTGTATTCCAACTCGATTACACTTCACAACAAAATTCTATCTCTGACGCCAAATAAATTAACGACAAAACTTATTAATGTGTATTCTCTAGCTGTCATCATTTGTAGATACTTCAAAAAAAAATCAAACTTACATCTAGATTAACAAAATATCGTTACTAGTATTAAGATTGGATCTCATTATTCTTGCTTCATTAAATACTTTCACTAATGTTATTCTCTCATTTTTATCTACGATTTAATACGGACTTTGTGGTTCTCATTAACAAGATTTGTCAATATGAAATCTATGTGACCGCAAATTAGATGGATACACAAAATATTCACTAAAAGAAATAGTTAGAAAGATATATTGAAATATATCGGAGTTTCTAAGTTATAAATTAAAATATGTTGATATAAAGTAAAAAGTGAATAAATAAATAATCTACCCATAGTTCTTGGTAAAACTACCTTTGTGACATATTTCCGAGGTATGTTATGTTTCAGATACTTTCTATTTCTCGGTTTTAACTCTTGCTGACACACTGATATCTATGTCCATTTTACTGGCGATTCATACGAGATTGTCTCTCCCAACTGGATAAAGAAAGCAACAATCAATCTTTGACGCCTAATAAAGCGACAAAGTCAGTTTGATTTTTATTCTCTACTTGTTGGCATTCGTGGATACGACAATTTTTTTTTTCCAAGCTGACAACTAGATTGGCAAAATAACGTTACTATATCTACTCAGATGAATTCTCATTTTTCTTGCTCCATTAAGCACTTTCATCACGTTTCTCTTCTCATTTTTATCCATAATTTAATATTGATTCTGATTCTGGTTCACGAGCTTCGTCAACAAAATACTTATGTGATCCGTAAATCACGATGGATACACCAACTTCAAATAGCTTTTATACGGATTTTGATATTAGATTATGAATATCACCTCGCAATGACTTTACCATTCTACTGTAGAAACATCTACTTCACTTAAAAAATGCAATCATAAAAAAATAATCCATTATGAGTACCTTATTTATAGTGATAAAAACTGAGTTCGCATACAAATCAGTTTCTTTGAACGTGTTGTATCAGAATCTAGTAACAACCCTAAACTAGGGGGAAATAGTAACAACGATATTGAAATATATTGGAGTATTTAAGCAAGCAAGAAATTAATAAATTTTTTAAATAAAACAAAAACTGAAATAATTTAATAAATAAAATGAAAATGAAAAAAATAAAAATAATCCACCGACATTCTGGTTTTCAGTTCTCCGCAAAACTACCTTTGTGACATAAATTTTCCGAGGTTTGTCATGTTTCAACTAATTTCCTTTTTTGTTTCTCGGCTTTAACTCTTACTGGCACGTTGATATCTGTATCTATTTCATTGGCGATTCATACGATATTTTCTCTCTCAGTTGGATAACAAGAGCAACAATCAATCTCTGACGTCTATTAAAGTAGCGAAAAAGCCAATTTAATACTTATTCTTTACTTGTCGACATTCGTAGATACGCCAAAAAAATTTACAGACAGACAGCTAGATTAGCAAAATAACGTTACTTCCACTCAGATGAATCTTCATTTTTCTCGCCCCATACTACTTCACCACGTTTATCCTCTCCTTTTTTATCCACAATTTAAGACTGACTCTGGTTGTCATTCAGATTCACGAGGTTCATCAATAAAAAAATTAAGTGTTCCTTAAATTAAGATGGATACACAAACTTCAAGCAACTCATCACTCTCGATTATTGTAGTCTTTAATATGATATATGAATATCATCACCCAACTGCTTTACCACCTCACTATTGAACCATGTACAATTAAATACAATTTCACTCAAAAATTTACAATCTTAAATAACAATAATGTTTACTAATACCCTAACTTCAAAAAACTCTTCATTGTCGAATATGGTAGTTTTTGGGCCGACCGAGCGAAGCGAGGAAGGACCTTTATATAGCCACTTTTTTGTAAAATGTAAGTGATCAATTGACACAAAAAGATTGAAAATGGTTAGGGCCGAAAAACCAAAAATGTCCCTCCCTTTTAGTCCAAATACTATAATTCCTTGTGTATCCTATCTTTTCAGGGGTATAATTGGACAACAAACTTTAATATAACATATCTAAAAATCTGCACCTTGGAATTTTACAAATTTTATCTCGTTGGAAAGCTAATAAAAAAACCTATCCAACGAGCACAAACAACAATATCAAATTTTGAGTTTTTACGAAAAATTCAGATGTATTTATTATTTTAGGCACAATTTTAGAAAATTAAGTGTATATCCATTATGCAAACCACCATAAAGGATACATAATAGTTTATGTAGCAAAATTTTGGTTTATTCATCAACTAATTTTCCGTTACAACTAATAAAACAATGTACTCCCCCCGTTTCAAGAAAAATGATACTTTCATTTTTAGGCACAATTCTCGAAAATTGAATGCATAGCCATTACGCAAACCACCACAAAGGATGCATAGCACATCATGCAACCATATTTTGGTTTATGGATCGACTAATTTTCCATTTAAGAAAAGGTGATAATTCACATCCCGTTTCAGGAAAAGTGATACTTTCACTCTGTTTCGGGAAAAGTGATACTTTCGCTCGGTTTCGGAAAAAAAATGATACTTTCGCTCTGTTTCAGAAAAAGTGATAATTTTTCTGAAACAGGGAGAAAATATCACTTTTTCAGAAACGGAGAGAAAATATCACTTTTTTCCGAAACGGGGCGAAAGTATCACTTTTTCGGAAATGGGGTGAAAGTATCACCTTTTTTTAAACGGGATGAAAATAGTCGCAGACAAACCCCATCTTCAGATTCTTCTTCGGTCGGCCCTCCCACCGTGGAAACGGTCGTACTAGTTAATAACATATTATGAATATCATCACCCAACTGCTTTACCATTTTATTGCTTAAACATCTACAAATAATTACATTTTGACTATAAAAGGGGAACTTTAAGCAACTGGGATTTTTGAATCCCGACACTACTTTTTGGTGTGTCTTAGTTGTATTTAGAGTCGTCATCTTCCTAACCCTTTTAGGGTTTAGCGACTTCAAAGTCTTCACAGGGATTCGTGAAGCCAGATCCATGTATCTTTCCTTGATAACTCTTATATCACGATCTTGTTCGATTGTTGATTTATCACTTGAACAAGATTGATAGAAATCATCAAAGTTCTCTTCATCTCAAACTTCGTTGATTCCACAGGTTTTATACTTATGAGGTGAATAATAATCTAGACTGCACTTCGAGTTGCATAAGTCCGGATTTTGAGGTTAGATAGACTTTGTCTATTGCTATCGATTTCCACACCTTTGATCAAGTTATTTTATTGTAAAAGGAAATCATATATAGGCTTAATTTGTAGAAGACATATTCGGTTTAAAGTCTTCAATTAAGTTGAAGAAACTCTTAGTTGGTGTGACGTCAGCTAAGGGAATCAATTTCACAGAGTCCTGCTAGGATTCAAGAGGCGTAAGGAGCGCGACTATACCTTAATCGGTGGGATACCTTTTAGGTCTCACCTATATTCCAGTCCGAAGTTAATTGGCAGTAGGCTAGTGTCTGTAGCGGCTTAATACAGTTTGGTGTCCAATATGGACTAGGTCCCGCGGTTTTTCTGCATTTGTGATTTCCTTGTTAACAAAACTTCAGGTGTCTGTGTTATTTCTTTTTCCCCATTATATTGTTTATCTTTATAATTGAAATATCAAGGTTATGCGTTGATCAATCATAGTAGATACATCCGACCTAGTTTGTTGGATACGGCTTGATTGATTCTTGGACATTGTTCTTTGGTACCGTCCAAGTTATCTCTTTGTGATTAGGTTCACGGATTAGTTTCTGTAAACATTCTAATCGCAAGAGAGGGAGATATAACTCTAGATAATATCCTTGATTGAGTTTAACTCTCGGAGTTGTATTGAGTTTGTCCATACAGATTCCCTAAGAAAAAAGTGGTGGTATATTTTGGTACCTCCGTATTTTCAATGAGAACCTGATTTATTGTGATAAAAGCTAAGTTCGCATACAAGTCAGTTTTTTTTTTTTATTGAAAGGACAAGTCAGCTTCTTTGTGTATATGTCATACGGGAATCTAGTAACACCCCTTAATAAGGGAAAAAAATAGTAACAAAGATATTGAAATATATTGGAGTTTTCAAGCAAGAAATTAATTATCTGTTTAAATAAAATAAAAAAGAAATATTTAATAAATGAAAATACTAAATATAATCCACCGACATTCTTCTGTTCTCGGCAAAACTACCTTTGTGACATAAATTTTCCGAGGTTTGTCATGTTTCAACTAATTTCCTTTTTTGTTTCTCGGCTTTAACTCTTACTGACACGTTGATATTTGTATCTCATTGGCGATTCGCACGAGATTTCTCTCCGAGTTGGATAACAATAGCAACAATCAATCTCTAACGTCTATTAAAGTAGTGAAAAAGACAATTTAATATTTATTCTCTACTTATCGACATTTGTAGATACGCCAATTTTTTTTACAGACCGACAGCTAGATTAGCAAAATAACGTTATTTCCATTCAGAAGAATCCTCATATGTCTCGCCCACACTACTTAACCACGTTTCTCCTCTCCTTTTTTATCCACAATATAAGACTGACTGGTTGTCATCCAGATTCACGAGGTTCACTAATAAAAAATTATATGCTCTGTAAATTATGATGGATACACAAACTTCAAACCGCTCATCACTGTCGATTACCGTAGTCTTTAATATCATCACCCAACTGATTTACCATTTTACTACTTAATAAACATCTACAATTAATTACAGTTTCACTCAAAAATTTACAATCTTAAATCTTAAATAACAATAATTTTAACAGATACACAAACTTCAAACTGCTCATCACTGTCGATTACTAATATCATATTATGAATATCGTAAAAAATATCGATTACTCTGGTTGTCATCCATATTCACGAGGTTCACCAATATAAAATTATATGCTTCGTAAATTAAGATGGATACACAAACTTCAAACCGCTCATCATTGTCGATTACCGTAGTCTTTAATATCAGATTATGATTATCATCACCCAACTGCTTTACCATCTTACTGCTTCATAAACATCTACAATTAATTACAGTTTCACTTAAAAATTTACAATTTTAAATAATAATAAGTTTTACTACTAATATACAAACTTCAAACTGCTCTCACTGTCAATTACTGTAGTCTTTAATATCATATTTTGAATATCGTAAAAAATATTGATTACTCTGGTTGTCATCCATATTCACGAGGTTCACCAATATAAAATTATATGCTTCGTAAATTAAGATGGATACACAAACTTCAAACCGCTCATCACTGTCGATTACCGTAGTCTTTAATATCATATTATGATTATCATCAACCAACTGCTTTACCATCTTACTGCTTCATAAATATCTACAATTAATTACAGTTTCACTTAAAAATTTACTAATATACAAACTTCAAAACAACTCATCATTGTCGATTATTGTAGTCTTTAATATCGTCACCCAGCTGCTTTACCATCTTATTGCTTAAACATCTATGATTAATTCCAGTTCCACTCAAAAATTTACGGTCTTAGATAACTATAATTTTTAGAAGAATTAATTGGGGGATATGGGAATTAATTATGGGATATGAATTACTTCCCCCAACCCATGGTGTGTGCTAAGGGGTGACTTTTGGTTATGAATATACTAAAATACCCTTCCCTCAAAATAAAAAAAAAAACTTAAAATCAAAAAACAAAATCATATCCCCCATTTCCATCTCCACTTCTTCCCTCAAAATAAAAATTAAAAACTTAAAATCAAAAATCTAAATCATATCCCTCATTTCCATCTCCACTTCTTATTAATCTTATTTAGGGGTAGTGTTTTGAAACCCAAATATTCTTCATTCCCTTTCAAATTCTAAACTCTCCCCACTCTATATCAAATTCTCTTCACCTCACTTTGGAAACGAATTTTTTTTTTTATTCGGAAGTGATGAAGATCATGTTGAAAGTGATGATGACCATGCCGGAATTGATGAAGACCATGCGTGCGGGTTCAAAGCATATGGTCTTTATCAATTCCGGCATGGTCTTCGTCACTTCCATTTTGAATTTTTCCTGGCTTTAAAAAGCTTGGTACCTAAGCATGGTCGGTTGATATGAAGACCATGCCGGTATTTTTTCCCAAGCATAGTTTTCATATTTATTTCCTATGCGAGAAAAACAATACAGGCATGGTATTCATATCAACCGACCATGCTGCACCAAGCTTTTTAAAGCCAGAAAATTCAAAATGGAAGTGAGGAATACCATAGGAATTGATGAAGACCATATCTTAACACTGAAGACGGCATGCCCGATAATTTCCTATCAATTAGGTAGTCAAGTGAAAAAAATATCAACATTCGGATACTTTTCATTACCCGTTCTAGGCATAGTATTTAAGCAAAATACTATCGAACAGCAAATCTGACGGCACGCTCGAAAAAACTATTACCATGCCGGTACCTGTTCAAAACCAGAAAAAAAATCAACATTCAGAAGATCAAAACCAGGAAAAATGAACATTTCCAACAATTGCCGGCATGAGTTTTTGGTTGAATACCATGCCGGCACCAAGCTTTTTCAGCTGCAACAATGGTGGATTCAAAGAAAAAAATTCAATTTTCAACCTCTTATTATCAGTAATTATCTCATCACAATCATCTTCCCATTTTCAAAAAAAGAAATTCCTCTCAAATATTTTTTTCCCTCCTTCTACTCTCACCCAAACACAAATAAAAATACACACTAATTTATCCCCCAAATACTTAACATTTTACTAATTATACTTAATCACTAATCCTAATTAGTGGGGGCTAAATTAGGAATTAAAAAAAAAATTACATAGGGGTCACCTAGAATTGCTATTGGGACACCTATTTTGTCCCGTAATCTATATCCCCCAATTAATTCTTCAATTTTTACTATGCTCTCACTTTCACTCTCATATTTACATGGCCGGTGATTGAAACGGAAGAATAAAAGCTATGGGCAATATGGTAAACACAGCCAACAGAATTCTCTGTCAGTAGTACCTGCCATTTTGAAAAAAGACAGAGGTCAAATAAGTAAAGTGGATTCTTTATATACAAACAGATAGTGGTGTTTCGATTTGCGGGTTAAATTGATTAGAAAAACAAAAAACAAAACCAGACTCTGTGTTTTCTTCTTCTTCTTCTTCTCTCTAACTTTCAAAAAGGCAAACAGTGTTTCAGTTTTATCTCTCTCTCTTCTCACTACTCATCACACACTGTTTTTCTGTTCTCCTCTGCTTCTGCTGGTGGTGCTGGTGAGAAATGGTTATTAGGGTTTCAGTTTCACTTCACATTAATCTCATCTTCAGTTTTTGTTTTTCTCACTAATGCTTAAAGAAACAGAGGCTCGGGAGGGCCATTTCTTTGGTGTAATTTAGGGTTCATTTCTCTATCATTTTTAGTAGTTGAAGGATTTTGGGAAGTGGGGTTGGTGTTAGATTTCTGAGTTTGAAGCTTGATTGTGATATTTTTTAAGAAAAGCATTTATTGAAGCAGTGTTTTTTTCTTTTTCTTCTTCTTATCTTTATTAGTTGAAGTTGATTGATTGATAGAGAAAGCAGAAGAATCATAATAAGATCTTGATTGCAAAATTGGGTTAGAAGAGAGCAGAATTGTCTGAAGAATTTCTTGTTTTGAAACTAAGATTTGGGTTTTGAAACTGAAAGCAGAAGATAAAGGAGCTTCTTTTTTTTGGTTTTGTCTTCTGCAACTTTATCTATAAACCCAAGGACAAACAAGATTTGATTGACAAAGAAAGAGATATTCCATCTGTATCCCATACCCAGATTCTCTGTTTTTGAACCCTTTAATCCTAAATTAAGAATCTTTTTCACAACTTTTGGATTTTTAGTTTGGTTAAAAATGGCGATGCTGGTGTCACAACAACAGCTACATAGAGAAAGTAGCAGTGGAAGTATAGGAAGTATGGGAGGTGGAGGTGGTGGTGGTAAACAGAATCATCATCATAATCATCATCTTGATTCTGGAAAATATGTTAGGTATACTACTGAACAAGTTGAAGCATTAGAAAGAGTTTATGCTGAATGTCCTAAACCTTCTTCTATGCGTCGTCAACAACTCATTCGTGATTGCCCCATTCTCTCTAACATTGAACCAAAACAGATCAAAGTCTGGTTCCAAAATCGAAGGTAAAATATTTCTTTCATCTTCTTCTTCCATCCATGCAAAAAAGATAATGGCTTTTTTATGAATCGGTATGAGTTTAGCCTTTGGAATCGGTCTGATTGGCGTTGATTTTGCAGGTGCCGAGAGAAGCAGAGGAAAGAAGCATCTAGACTACAGACAGTGAATAAGAAATTGACTGCAATGAATAAGTTGTTAATGGAGGAGAACGATCGGTTACAAAAACAAGTTTCTCAACTTGTTTATGAGAATAGTTACATGCGGCAGCAACTACAAAATGTAATAATTATTATTTCATTTTTTGTTTGTTTTTTTTTTTTTAAGAATTTTGACTTTGTTAGTTTGTGATTTCTTGTCTTGATTTTATGTACTGGTTTTGGATTGATGCAGGCAGCTGCTACAACAACTGATACTAGTTGTGAGTCTGTTGTAACCACTCCTCAGCATTCCTTAAGGGATGCCAATAACCCCGCTGGGTAATCCTCTCGAACGAAACAAATGAACGATTCTCTAGACAATTTCCATGGCGATTGTTATTGATGTATCGTTGTCTTTTTTATTTCTGGCAGACTCCTTTCAATTGCGGAGGAGACGTTGGCAGAATTCCTTTCAAAGGCTACAGGAACCGCTGTCAATTGGGTTCAGATGCCTGGGATGAAGGTATTTTCTTTCGATTCGTAAACCTTTGATACAGATTGATGTTGTTTATTACGTTTTCTAATTATTATTTCTATTGCATGTCTAGCCTGGTCCGGATTCGGTAGGAATCGTTGCAATTTCACAAAGTTGTAGTGGAGTGGCATCACGAGCCTGCGGTTTAGTAAGTTTAGAACCTACTAAGGTAAGCTTTGGTGAAACTTATTTGAATTGGGATTGAAATCGGAAAGATCACTCTTTAAGTGGTTTTCTCAAGGGACTACTAATTTATCAGGGTAAATTCCTTGACAGATTGCAGAGATTCTCAAAGATCGCCCATCGTGGTTTCGTGCTTGCCGAAGCCTTGAAGTGTTCACCATGTTTCCTGCTGGAAATGGAGGATTGATTGAATTGATATACATGCAGATGTATGCCCCAACCACTTTGGCTCCTGCACGAGACTTTTGGACATTGAGATACACGACTACTCTAGAAGACGGCAGTCTTGTGGTATGTTTTCTTCCTTGAACTCGAATTATTTGGGCATGTTTACTTCTCGAGTTTATTAGCACGGAGAAAGCAGAATCCCATCCTAATTTGTAGTGTTCTTTGTTTTTATTTGGCATCTTTAACTGAAGGTTTGCGAGAGATCACTCTCTGGAGCTGGTGCTGGCCCAAATGCATCTGCTTCTACCCAGTTCGTTAGAGGTGAGATGCTGCCAAGTGGTTTCCTGATTCGACCATGCGATGGTGGAGGGTCTATCATTCACATTGTTGACCACCTTGATCTCGAGGTATGATTTCCTCTTGCTAATTTTGCATGTTCAATGGTCCATATATGTAGCTGTACTAATTTCCTTTATTCTGCTTACTTAGGCATGGAGCGTACCTGAGGTGTTGCGACCACTTTATCAGTCATCGAAGGTCTTAGCTCAGAAGATGACTGTTTCAGTAAGTAATTTAATGCTGATTGATTTTTAAATACTTATACAGCGTATTATACTTCATTTCTCAACAACGTGATGATAATACTGTGAAACAAATCTTGTTGGTAATGATGCAATTTCATTTTCCAAGTGAAGAACTTGTTTTATTAAATCTTGTTCGATTTTGATGTGTGCCAAATATTGCTGAATTTTTTTGTAATGTTGTTCAACAAAGGACTGACTGTAACCTCTCCTGTATAGGCACTTCGTCATGTCAGGCAAATAGCTCAGGAGACTAGTGGTGAGGTGGTATACGGCTTGGGAAGGCAGCCGGCTGTCCTACGAAACTTTAGCCAAAGATTGAACAGGTGACTTATGTTTCTATACATATTTCAGTTCTAGCCCACTGACTTGTTGTTTGGCTGAGGTGAATTCACTGAATTGCATGTTAAGAAATTATAGTTATTAACTAATCTCCTTTATTTTTTATAGGGGATTCAACGATGCAGTCAATGGGTTCAACGATGATGGCTGGTCGTTGATGAGCAATGATGGCGCTGATGACGTAATAGTTACAGTTAACTCTGGCAAAAACTTGGGCACCATCTCTAACCCAGCTAATGCCCTTACATTATCTGGAGGTGTCCTTTGTGTGAAGGCATCCATGCTTCTACAAGTGAGTTTACCTATCATTGTATCTACTCTGGCAGCGTTCAAATGTAATTGTGCAATAATTATTTTATAAATGGATAAGGGCGTCGTATTCAATTTAAACTGACTCCCATTTTGTACCCCATCTACCTAATTTATTATGAATATGATCTGCTGGTTCAAGAACTAATAAGTTAATGTTTTTTACTTATCATTAGAATGTTCATCCTGCGTTGCTGGTGCGTTTCTTGAGGGAGCACCGCTCTGAGTGGGCAGATTACAACTTTGATGCCTATTCAGCTGCTTCACTGAAATCTGGCTCTTATGCGTATGGAGGATTGAGATCTACTAGATTCTCTGGCAGCCAAATCATCATGCCTCTTGGCCACACTGTGGAACGCGAAGAGGTTCTCTCTCTCACACATATTTTCACACTGGCGCAAAGAAGTGTGATCCTATAGTTATTTAGGAAATCTAAGCATCCTGAAACAGAATAGAATTATTTGATACCAAGTACTAACACTTCTTTGTGGTGCTGAACATCTTCAGTTGCTTGAGATTATTCGCCTGGAAGGCCATGCTCTTACCCAGGAAGAAGCTATGATGTCGCGGGATATCCATCTCCTACAGGTTGGTTTTGAATTTCTCCAAGGATTTTACCTTGGAATGTTGTTAACTTTTCCATACTTGACATCTCCTGATATCCTTGAAAATTTATGCTGCAGATTTGTAGTGGAGTGGATGAGAATGCAGTGGGAGCCTGCTCTGAGCTTGTTTTCGCCCCTATTGACGAAATGTTTCCAGATGATGCTCCACTTCTACCTTCTGGGTTTCGCATCATACCGTTGGATACAAGAACAGTTGCGTTCTTAATTTCTCATCCTACTCGTTATCTTTTCTTTTTTACTGTGTGGATCTTTTCACAACTAACACATACTAATGTGCAGGGTGAAACACAAGATACATTAACTGCACATCGTACGCTAGATCTTGCGTCCAGTCTTGAAGTCGGCCCATCCATGAACCGTGGAGCCGGAGATGCGTCTCCTGGTACTCACAACATGCGTTCGGTGTTGACCATCGCGTTCCAATTCCCTTTTGAGAGTCATCTCCAGGATAGTATTGCAGCCATGGCCCGACAATATGTACGAAATGTGATCTCCTCTGTGCAGAGGGTTGCCATGGCCATAGCTCCTTCTGGTCCAGGCCTCCAGGTGGGGCCAAAGGTATCCCCGGGCTCTCCTGAAGCTCTAACGCTAGCTCAATGGATCACCCAGAGCTATAGGCAAGTCACCAACCTTGAAATGCCATTGTTGATCTACCATCTTATTTGGATATTTTTCTAATATAGTTGTTTTTGACATCTATGTGCTTCAGCTAATAGAAACTGCGTTGTGTTTTTGCAGTTACCACTTGGGGGCAGATTTACTCAGGTCAAACGGCGAAGGAGGTGACTCTATATTGAAGCTTCTGTGGCACCACCAGGATGCTATATTGTGTTGCTCCGTGAAGGTATGGCTATGTTTTTTAAATGCTCAAATATAATTTAAAATCTGGCTTAATAGGGGGGAACAAATTTGCATAAAGATGTTTAGAATGAACACGAGTTTGTATCAGAACTGTCATCTTGCACAGAGATTTAGTAGGTGCATTTTCTGATTCTTTTTTGTCGGTCCTTTACAGCAATTGCCTGTCTTCACATTTGCGAACCAAGCGGGGTTGGACATGCTGGAGACCACACTGGTAGCTCTTCAGGACATAACACTTGATAAGATATTTGACGAGTCAGGACGGAAAGCTTTATGCTCCGACTTTGCTAAGTTAATGGAACAGGTAATATTAAATCTCTTAGGAGTTCCACATTTTTCAGTGTACGCCTGAATCGATAGTGTCTAACTTCTTTTATTCTTGTTCCCAGGGTTCTGCTTATTTACCAGCTGGATTATGCGTGTCAACCATGGGTCGTCATATATCGTACGAGCAAGTCATTGCTTGGAAAGTACTCGCCGAGGACAATTCTGTTCACTGCTTAGCCTTTGCATTCGTCAATTGGTCTTTTGTTTGAACACTTTGTTTATTTATGATTTCCCCCAAACCACTGTTAGCAGCACCACTAGATAATCAATCAAAAGAAAGCAAGAAAAGCAGGAAGTTTTTGTACTAGAAAATCTTCGCTGTTTGCATATATTTAATTTATTTTAATTTTAATGAAGTCATTAGTGTTTTAGCATAAATTATCTCTTCTTTCATTCAAATTTTAGAAATATAGCAAAAAAAAAATTACATCTTTGAAATAGAAAAAAAATGCTAAACCCCCCAAAATCCTAACATAAGTCTAACATGACCTTACAAACCTAGTCTGGCTTTATGCATTTGAAGGTGCACCACCAGGCATTAGATTTGGTATATACGAAGTTGTCATTGGCTGTGCGAATGCCTGTGGCATAAAATATGCAACTTGCCCTTGATGATTTCCATAATCCTCCTGGTTATTGTCTCCACTTGGTCGGACTACCATCATCGGATACTGCATTACCATCGGATACGCCCCATTCGATGCCTCACCGCCGTTTATCATCCCCATTGGAAGCATTGCAGAACCATTGTTAACAAGATTCTGGTTAAAGGGTTGAAGAACATATATCGGTTGCATCTGCATAAAAGTATTGCCTCCTGTAGGCATTGTAGCAGTAGCAGTAGCAGCCCCATGCTCAGAAACTCTCATAGTGATATCGCTAGGATGACGTTCTGCACCTTCAATGGACTGAATTTTCTCATCAATCGTTCCAATCTTGGACTCCACCGAGTCGATAAGTTGCTGTATTTGATCGGCACTTAACTTATCGAACCGATCATCCCATTCCAATCCATCAACATTATCTTCCATGCAACCAGATTCATTCAAATTATCATCTTGGATCGTCTTCTTTTCATTATCTCCAGATAATTGCTCGTGTCTTTTAATACGTTCTTGTTTCGGCAAACTGAGATATCTCCTAACGATTCGAATCACATCGCCTAAATCCTCAGGGCACATATCAGGCTGAACCGGACGATGATTACCACCACCACCACCGCGATTGGGTCCGTAGACGATCATACAAGCATCAACATCAACTAGTGTAGAGAATTCTTTGATTTTCTTTCGTAATCCTTTAACTCGCGTGAGATATGATTTAAGAGTATCCATCTTCTTCAGCGCCTCTCTTAAAACCAAGCAGAATAATGATTTTGTGAGAGCTGAAACAAAATTAGGGCTTATATTTATAGAGGCTTGTGATATGGGGAGAGGCGGTTTAAATAAGAGATTAGGGAACTTGCCGATCAAACTAAAAGGATATGACCGATAAGGGGAAACTTGCGGGAGGAGTTTCTATTCTTTGTTCGATTTCTATTCTGCTACTTTATAATCGGGGGATATCAATGGAGGATCTAAAAGTAGTAGGATATCTACTAGGGTTGCTATTTCTAATACCCCTCTTAAAACTGGAAATATCTTCTTAATACGGTATAATATACGGCAATGGAAATTTCCTAATAAAAATCTGAATAAGAGTATGTTTGGCGATCAGAAGGCAGAACCAATGCTACAGAAGTAATGATAGCGCGTTTGGATATCAGAAGCAGAAGTAGTGCTTTTAGAGAAGAAGCAGACGTTATTACTTCATAAAAAGTTGATTTTTTTAGTTGTATAAGCGATTTTGAAATTTTATACCTAAAATATATTTTTGTTTTTTGATTTCTAGAAGTCGAAAAGCTACTTCTAGATGTGTATCCTAACAGACTCCTATAACGCGTTTGGGTACCATAAGCAGTAGTAAAAAAAACAAAACTATTTTGCTTCACAAAAATCTGGCTTTTTTGTTTCAATAAGTCGTTCTAAAATTTTATACCCAAACTAGGCCTTGTTTATTGACTTCTAGAAGGAGAAAAAATGACTTTTTCTGAAGCAAAATGTTTTTGCTTTTACCCAAACACGTTTTTTTCTTTACAAAAAAAATAGTACTTTTTTTTTTTGCTTCCGGAAGTCCCGACAATATTTGCTTTCCAGAAGGGAAAAGCAATATTTGTCGTGATAACAATAAAGAAACTACATCCTTCTAAAATTTGGTGCCTATCTTACCTTTTGACTACATGAATTAACTAACCCGAAAAACTACTTCTCATTTTAAGAAATTACTTTTTAACTTAGTTAATTCGAAAATGAAGAAGTTAGCTTAGCAACATAATTTCAATATGATTTATGGAGACACAAAAAATCAGCTTTTCTTAATACAAACGTTTTTTTCTTCAGACTTTGGGATTGTTTTATCAGAAACACTAAACAAACAGTTTGGATAAACCACACCAAAACCGTACAGGCACGGGACCACCTATTTTCTCTAGAGGGACAGGGCCCGCCTTTACTGTATGTATGCGGTTTTGTGTGGTTTACTCACACGGTCCGTGTACAATCACCGTTGTTTTCTTGTGTTCTAAAATTAGGGCTGATTTTGAGCCATGTTGCATGAATAAGTCTTATGGAGTCCAAGATGCTGGCACCACTAACCAGCCTGTATCTTTATCAATCTCTATTTCTGTCACAACTCACAAGATTATTTTATTTTGGCTTGCCTCTCCAAATGCTCCAATTTAGTGAGTAATGAAGTTTGATTTTTACATATAATCTGAAATGCAGGTAGGGGTAGGGTACTCTTCCTATCCATACTAAATGCATCATAGGTCTTCCAATGGGTGTCATAGACGATGATGACATTACAGTATCCGAGTAATGTTAGAGTTGTACTTTTAAGTTGTGTAGTGTAGACAACACACAAACACATGTAGAGACAGTGGAGTTAATGATGTCTTTTCTGTTAGAACTACTTGGAAAGAACGAATGGAGGTTTCATCATGATGCAGACTCTGCGCCATGTACTGATACTCCTTTTGCCGCTCTTTTGTTTTTTTGTTTGTAAATTCAGCGTAAGACCCCCTGACTCAGTTTAGACTAGTACTGCACACTGAAATAATGTCATCTTTACATTAACAAAAAAAAAAAAAAAAAGTACTCCATATATGAAATGTACCAAATTGACCTCTAACTGTTTCATCCAAATCAAGGACTAATTACATGATCATTAGTCGTAGTGGTTAAGCTAAGACAGCCGCACACATGTATAATGTGGGTTGGATTAATTGATTGGAAATAATCTTTTGATTAATTAGTTGCTAAAATGATGAGGTTTACGTCGGTTATCTTTAATCATGCAACTCATGATCAATACTCAAGTTAACTAATCTTGATTAGTAGAATTTGATGCAGAAGCAGTTGTATTTAGCTCGTCGAGAAATCTTGTTATTGTCTGCACAAATAAATCGTCCATGCCAGGTTGAATCGATGTAGGTGCAGCAGTGGTGGACGCAGCAGATGCACTAACACTCCCTCGCTGCAATGTGCATTATAGAGAAAATCAACAAGTAAATACGGAAAAACAATTGAATGCATCTCTAGCTAGTTAACATATACTTGCATGTACTGCCTAAATAATGAAAAAAATGTATAATGATGGCATCCAAGTGCATAACTTACCGAAGAGGAAGAGACCCTACGACGCTTCGGCGGTCTTGTTCTAGCATTCATCATGTCGATCAGCTCATCAAACCGAAAAACAGATGATCCACAAACCTAATCAGCTTTTAATTAATACTAATTAACCAACTCATTATTATACAAAACAAATGCAACTTGCATCTATTTTTGCAATGTGGCTTATATAAAAGCTTACCTGTTTCACTATAGCTTCGTATTTCCGTAAGCATTGGTATTGCCTTTTATCATCTTCTTCCCTAGACATTTCCATAAAACTCTTTCCAACAACTCCTTTGTTTGTTCTTGAACTAGCCAAGTTCCTGGTGATGAATGGGTATGGTAAAGATGTACTACAGAAGAATTTGGATGTAAAGGGGTGGCTGCAAAAGATATATACGCATGCACGCGCATGAAAAGGTATCGTTGCCAAGGGGCTTTTTATAGGAGAAATGGTGGCGCAATCAACGCGTGTTAGCGCAGCTTGAATATTAGTGTGACCGCTACACAGGAAGAAGACCTTCCCAACCCAAAGTAAGAAAAGAAGAAAGACGGAAAAACGTTATTATTTCTTTTTACAACTACCACTTCCTTCTTTTGTCCCATGGACTAAAAATGAAAACCCCGTGATGGCATAACCGTAGCAACTTTGAATGTCAAAGCTTTCAGAGAATATAAATATAAATAGTCACAGGGATCTCCAGAGAGAAATAGAAAGAGAATTGGAACAATAACGGTAACTCAATTGGTGCAGAGAAATGTCAGCAAAGAATAACAGAAACAGAGAAATAAGACTACGTGTGATTCTCATTCCAGTACCTGTAACTGCTGCATTTGCGGATGGAATATGGATAGACCGGCCAAAAGGAAAGGAAGATGGATGAAACAACATGAGTTATTAGACGAACTTGGAGCACAGTTCAGCTTGGAAACTCCCAGATTTAATATTGAGCAGCTGTCAAGCTCGAAACTACTAAAGAAGCCACAATCTTATATCCAGCTTGAATGTGGCCGATATGTCACAAAATGTTTGTATACAGTTCACGGAAAATTTATACTTGCGTTTTAGTAATTATGCACAGCCAATTATCGATTTTTGAGAAACTGTATCCACAAATGGAAATATTCATCTATCATTACAAAAAAGAGAGACCTCAACAACAAATCCACAACTAGATTGTTTCTAGAAAATACTCGGCTTCTTTTTCTAGTGTTCTAATTTTCGTCATCATCTTGATGCCAATGACCAGAAGTTCAACATAAATGACGGGGTGACTACAAACCAGCTGAGGTAGGCCATGGCTGTTGCCAACTCAAACCTCGCACAGTGGTTCTGTGCACATAAACCAAGATCGTTACTGATAAGGACCGTAATACCTGCTGATGCAGAGGCTGCAGCAAATATTAACGTCGATGTGAGCTGCAACCAGAAACAAGTCCATTAGATAAAGACACGCAGTTGATGAACAAAACCAATGATGATAATGAGGGAACATGAACCAGAAACACCTGAACCACGAGAAAGTTATGTGTATTCATGATAACAACAAGCACAGACTTTCTTACCCCATCTCCAATGGCGAACAAACTGACAATCCTATAATTGCGCAAGCAGCGCTTCACAAGAATGGAGTATATATCAACTATTGCCAAGGATAAACTCCACAAGCTTTGTAATCCCGCTGCTGCAACAAGGTAGCTGGCATAGACAAAGCAACATATTATGAGATAGCAGACAGCAAAATGATCAAATTTTTGCGAGCTCACAAACAATAAGACACCAATTATGACTTAAATTAATTGAAAGCAGAAAGCATTAAGTGAGGAAATGTTAAATTCAAAGAGAAAATACACGACTGAATTGGACCAAGATGAGCTTATTACTATCCTACTGTTCACCTAGGCAACTTAATTCATAATTATGTCACACTCTTTTCATTCTGGTGAGTATGGAACCCACAATTCGTAAGATCTATTCATATAGGAGTAAAAGGCGTAATGTAACACATTCATTAAGTGTATGTGTAAAGTATATAGCTCGAGTATAATTTCTGAGATACTGCCCCAACTACAATGACTTATGGTTATTCTTATCTCCAGCCTATATGGGTCTTCAGTCCAATCCTTCATTACCCGACACTAGAGATGCGTTTCTCGAGCTCTGACTTAAGTGCTAACAGATGGCTGAACAAATAAATCATGTTTAGCAAAGAAAAAAAAATCAGATATGTAATGTCTTATCTTATAAACAAATATAGTTCTCCTTATACACCTTTTACAACCAGTATACAATTCAGATACAGAATGCATTCCACTAGTGAACAAGTTACCACCAACTCTTTAGCTTCGGGGGACATAAGCATAACACTTGTAATGCTGCTAATGGTTCACTTTCAGATGTGAACATTCTCACAGCTAAAGGTATGGG
Source organism: Papaver bracteatum (assembly GCA_023529315.1). NCBI lineage: Eukaryota > Viridiplantae > Streptophyta > Magnoliopsida > Ranunculales > Papaveraceae > Papaver > Papaver bracteatum. The sequence continues at coordinate 736,509 of JAJJWX010000125.1, forward strand.
CATTTTAATTTATACGCCGCAGGCATATATATTTTCAAAGTTCAACTGAGAAGATTCCACGGGAATAAATGATATTATAATAACTCTTAGTTGGAAACATTGAGTGTTAGTTATATTATGACTTACAAAACATGCTTCTGACTACATCAACAGCTCAATGCTCACCTAACAAATGCAAAAACTAAAATGAAAAATCCAATAATAACACAAATACTTTCCCAAGAAACACATATGCTAGATTAGCAAGTCATCCTCCATTCGGTCGAGTGACTTAAAGCAATTTATCAAGAGAAATTCTCAACCTAGACAGAATTAAATCAATTAATGTCATCTAATAGTATCTATAAAAGGAAATACTACATGGAGTGTCTCATCTGGATTGTTAGTTCATATATCATTTTGTATCATCATGAGAAACTCTCTTTGAACACCACTAGTTGAAAGGCAACCAAAAGAAGGAAAAAAAAAAAGATACACACCATCCTATTATAATTCATAACGCAGTGATTAGCACATTTAGCAGAACCTAAGTTTTCACCTTAGTCATATCTTATGAGATTCAGGATTTAGAACCTGTACAGCAATTCTCAACCTAAATTGGAGTTAAGAAATCATTTCAGCATCTCAATAAGTGTGATAACAATCTACTTGCTTGGTAACAATATCTCTCCATAACCAAATAGTACGCAAGTTGCAAAGTTTAGTTTCAATTTTACACAATAGCTTTACCAACAAGTGAATAAAATGCCCCAGTTTACTGATATATTAGACATACAACGATTATCAAATTCTAAATGAAACATAAAATGACTGATATAGTTACCAGAAGGCTGTGACTGAAATGAAATCACTTGTGGAAGCCATAATACAGACAGATACAACAGCAAAAGCGAACTGACATAGACGCAACGAAAGGCCGAGAAGAGTACCGGGCATCCCTTGTATATCTCTCATCCTTACTCTAGGCCCAGCATTTTCATCATCACCACCACCAACAACAACACCACCACCACCAGTATCTGGACGAATTTCTATTGGATGCACAGAAGGATGACTTACATTCATCTCTCTTTAATAACCACAATTATTCAATTCATTGGTCCACTGATTTGACTTCTCAATATACAGTTGTTGACCTAATAACTTCACAATTACTGAAACAAGAAGAAAAGTAAATATTCGAATTACATAAACCCTAATTTAGCAATTTGGGGATTTTAATCTTTCATCTATTTTAGAGCAAAAAGATAAAAGAGAAGAAGTTAAGGGCTAACCTTTTTAGTTTTTTCTACTGATTTTGGATTTCACCGGATTCACCGGTGATGGATGTAATAATCTGATCGGATTCTTACACCGGTTTTACATGCAAAAACTGTAATTCAGACCGAGTTCTGGGCTGAAATCCAGCCTTCTTTTTCTCGAGAGAGAGAGACTGAGAGAGGGCGAAGAGGAAAATTTGCTTCAAAGAATGTTTGGGGTTCGGTGATGTCCAGGGGATATGTGAGAATACGTGGATGTGGTCCATGTGGCGGAATACTTGACTAGTGTTGGTGAGTGAGATTGATTTTTGAAATTTTGGAAAGAAGAAAAGTAGTAAGGTCTATGGTGAGGTGGTCATCATCATTGTATGTTTCCCACGAGGTGCCTTAAAAGAATTTTGATGTTTTCGATCTTTGAAAATTAAAATGTAAGAGTAATTAATTCACGGTCCAATTACGGAATCGTCATACTTCCTGTAATTCGGTCACAAATCGATCATATTTTTGTAATTTATTTACAAAATGATCTTTTTTTCATCCAATTTAACACTTCTAATCTAACTAATATAAAGAAAAGAGCATTTTTTCGACCGTAATCATTTTTCTCCCGTTTCCAGTGAATTGACCACCTTACCCCTCCATTTTTTATTCCGCCCGCCTACCTTTTCGTTATTTCGAAACATTCCAAGGGTTAATACGGTCTTCCTTCTGATCTTCCTACTTTTCTTTCTCTCTATTCTCTGTTCTTTTCGAACATAAACCCAACCTCAACTCTTTCTTCTTCATTAATCGAACAACACGGAAAAGTCTCCATGGAAATCAAATTAATTCTCAGGATTTTAATTGAAATCTTTCAAACGAAACCCATTTCAATTCTTAAGATTTCAATTGGAATCTTGGTTTCACCTCTAACCTAAATTGCATCAACATCAACCCAATTCAATTCTTCGCCTATATTACATCAGTTTTCAGGATTTCAACTGAAATCCCTTAACTCAACCCCAATTCAATTCTTCTGTTTTACATTGAAATTTCGGTTTTGCTCAAATCTAACTTCACATCAACCTTTAATTTCACAATCAAAATCGTTCACTCTAAGCAAGGACATCCTAATCGGTTCCTCTAAACAATTGGTAAGGAATGCTGCACTACTTTGATCTTTTCGAACAAACAAAAAAAAAGCTTAGTTTATCACCTTTTCACTTTTTGTCAAAAATATTGCAGAAGATTTCTTTCATTGTTCTGCTACCATAGCATTTTTATGTTTTGATGGTTTTGTTTTGCATTATTGTTAAGTAAATAATGGTAGATTGGCAGTATGGGCTAAGAATACAACAGCAGGTTAATGAAATGATAACCTCCTAATCAACAAACTGTTCAATCCTTCTATGTATAATTATATTGCATAACTTAAACTTGAAATACCAAGTTAATCAAATAATATCTAACGTAATCAAAACTTGAAGCAATACCATTCAATCCTTCTGGGTATAATTATATTGCATAACTTAAACTTGAAATACCAAGTTAATCAAATAATATCTAACGTAATCAAAACTTGAAGCAATACCAAACGATAAAATGGAAGCATAAAATGTGTAACAAAAGCTTCTTAGTATTGTGATTATAGGTGTACTCAACCAGGGTTAGCTCTTAGCACTGGCTTCAGTGAAGGATAGAAGCTGCTCCGGCTCCAAAGACGGAAGAAAATGCTACGAAGCATGTGTTAGATGAACAGCTGCGAAGAAAATTTGTTGGAGAGACTATTGGTTGTCGATTTCCTAATTTCCTCCTCTAACTATTGGTAAGGAAATGTTACACTACTTCTTTTATATTGGTAGATACTGTGGATATTCTGTTGGCAGTTAGACAACAAGATCATATCAAAATGTAGATTGAAATCGGTAGCTTTTGTATGATAAGAAATTAAAAAATTATTCATGTCGATGGTAGCTTTTGTATGATAAGAAACTACATAATCATTTATGTTAGGTGGTGAAAGCCTTCATGCTGTTAGACTGCAGACTGATTGATACCCATTTTGATGTAAATATGGGATTTTTCTCTACTATTTTGGGCACTCATTTAGATGAGAATTAACTTAAAATTTGGCTTCCAATACACTTCTGATCAGTGACCCTCTAACTTTTACAATCTTTGCCATTTTGTCATCTATTGCGTATTGGCTCTAGATGCAACTCTGCCTATGCAGAGTGATAGATCAATCTCAGTGTTTGTCAGACTAAAGTGGTGTATAAAATTGAATAAGCTGTTATATCTTCGAGGCAATAAAAATTTCATTTATGAATAATCAAATAAATAACAATAATTTTCACTTCTCTTCTTTACCACTGCCAATGTTGTAACCTTGATCATTTATGATTGAAAAATTATTATATGAAAAAAAGTTGAATTCAGTTGTATTTATTTTTTGCAGATTAGTTTGAAATGAGTTTTGACATTTGGCGGTGATAGTTGACTTTGAAATTGACTGAGTGTTGACCTTCACCATTGACTACCACACGAAAACAACAAAGTTACGGAATGAGCGGAACGGCAGGCGCATCGCGCATGCGTGTTATACTAGTTTGAATAAAACATTGTTATCTTTTCCGAAAATACCCTTCCTAGTTAACTAATTGGTTGAAGTGGTGGTGATGAAGCGGTGGTGGTGGTGGTGGAAGCTTAAGAATCTCTGCTAAACCCCGGAGGGGGAGCGGTGAACCCTTTGGGTGAATGCGGTGTAACGATCTTGAATGCGATGTAACGAACCTGAATACGATTTTACGATCCTGAATGCGGTGTAACGATATGTAAGCGGCACCACCACTAGCTACAAATAACACCACCGTCAAAAAAATTTATAATAAAGGCACAAGTTAAATTGTGTATGGAGGGATAAATATGAAGGACACACATGTAATTTCATTAACATATTTAACTGTAAGAGCATTTCCTATGGCAATGGGCAAATACCAAAATTTGTTCAGCCAGGTGGATGGCCAAACTGGGTTTTCCACTATGGGAAACCGTAGGGCGTCATCACAGTAAACGCGCGTTTTAGGAGATGATGCGGGCGCTCAAGGGGATGACTCGGGCGCTCAAGGAGATAACGCGGGCGCTCAAGGAGATGTCGCGGGCACTCGAGCTGATGACGCCCACCATAATTCACTGTTGTATTAGGTAAATTAGAATTGTTTAAAGCATCATCATGATATGTTGTTGTTGCTGGAATGTCATCAGCATTCGATATGGGAGATGTGTTACGCAAATCCACGTGAGTGGAATGGGAAGTGTTAGGAAAAACAGGTGATCGCCCACCATAGCAGTTGGCGACTTCAAGGTTGACGCGGGAGCTCAGGAGGATGTCGCTGGCGCTTTGTCTGAAAACGCGCGACAGAGAGGAAAACTCGGGCGTCATATTTGTTGACGCCAGAGTTATGTGGGATAACGCGCGCTAATAACCTAGTCGCGCGTCTGGTAGAGTGTCTCGATGTTCAAATGAACAGATCTGTTCATTTGAACATCCATTTTCTTGGTTTGTTCATCCCATAGGAACTGCCCTAAGCCACCACTTAACTATCTTTTTAATGGAAGTGTGATCATTTTGTTAATAGTTTGTAACAGTAGCATGCTTTTGTGAATCGGGTCCTAATACTATGACTGTTTTGTACATTTTCCTTGATTCATTTTAGTGGTTGTCCAAATTCAACTTCCAAGTTAAGTTCTACGTCACCTTGAACGGGAAGTTAACGGGCTATTCGGTTACATAACCGGCTGTTGTTTTGTGTTTTGATTTCTGGAAGTAAAAAATTAGAAATTAATTTTTGTAAAGTAAAATGTTTTTGCTTCTGAATTCTGCTCCAGAGTTCTGTTTCTGGAAAAGCATTAATGCTTATATATTTGGTATCTAAACGCACTTTAAGGCTTTGTTTTATGGATATTTAAGATTCAATTTTCAGCGCCAAATTTGTGGCCTTAGAATCTACATTCAAGTTGACTTCCAAGCTTCTTTTTTTTTCATATTGCTTGAGTGCATTATGGATTCAAGTTTGAGAGCCCAATGGTTTGACATTGGAAAATTTACTTTTTCTGCCATCTTATTTGGCGCTTTAAACCACAATCATCATACATATTTTGTGTTAGATATTAAAATCTAATGGTTATTTTTTTGGTGCCAAACCATTTGGCACTTTTAATCTTAGCCATCGTATCTTCTTTAAATTTCAAAATCTAACGACTCTAATCTTTTAGCGCCGAATCATTGGGCGCTTCCTTGATTCAACTTTGAATCACCATAGTGATCGGACGTTGATTCAAGATAGGGCTGCACAAGACCCACCCACGATACCCATACCCGCCCGTACCCGCAAAACCCGTGGGTTTTTTGTCCATACTCGCCCGTTGTGGGTGCGGGGTTGGTTAAGGAAAAAAAAACGATGTTTGTGGGTGCGAGGTTGGTTTTAGCTCATACCCTCCCATACCCACCCGAAAAACCCGCTCAATATACACCGTTGATTAAAACTAATCCTAGCCGTCCGTTACTCAAACTCTAGTGGTAATATTAGACTCTTCTTCCTCAATCCTCTCTATTCGTAGCGCCTCCTCAATTCTTCTTCTTCTCCTCAGTTATTTTTCTTCCTCGGACCTCAGTTCTGTTGATATCTTAATTTTGTATGCATTTTATAACCTTTAATTTGTATGTGAGAAACTATAGATTTAATTCTCATTCAATTAACAGCATGAGATACCGAAAAACGGACATGAATGATGTCAAGTAAGTAAAATAGGTAAATGAATGTAGATTATAGAGAAACTTGAATATCTCATTTGTAATCGGCCACTGTTGGTCGGCAATCAAGTCATATCAGAATGCATATGTATATTTGGGTCCGTAGATTGGCATTCGTCTCAAAAAATACAGAGATGGAAGCTTAATTAGTTGTTCTCAGATATACTGGTATTTGTTCTTTATTTATGTTAACTACTAAATGAAAGCTTAATTAGTTGTCATTGCAAAATGAAAGCTTAATTGGTTTGATATGAGATAGTGGTATTTGTTCTTTATTTTTGTTAACTACTAAATGAATGATTATAGCGGGTTTAAACCCATACCCTCCCTACCCGCAGCGGGTGGGTAACAAAACCCGCCCACAGTCTGCGGGTGCGGGGTTGGTTATGAAAAAAATAAACCGCAGTCTGCGGGTGCGAGGTTGGTTTGAGCTTATACCCGCCCATATGCAGCCCTAATTCAAGATGACGTGTCGACCGTTGAAAGCTGAATTTTGGGTGTCCATAACACTAAGCCTTCAACTTTCAAGAAACGCACAATAGTTGGACACAAATAATAGAGTCGTTGGATTTTAATTTATAAAAATAAATTTGATGGTTTAGATATGATGTGACCAATGGTCGGATGTAAAAAGTAAAATTTACGGAAAATGGATCATTTGTCCAAATATTTTTAAAACACGGTTCAAATAGACGAGTAAAAATTAGTATGGGTGAAATGGACACCAAAAAAATAGCAAGGATGAAACTGGATTCATCCTGACTTAAACTTAAAAAATAGCAATGATGAAACTGGATGCATCGTGATGTAAATTAAAAATAAGAAAAAGTATTTGAAAATGGGTATGATGAAACTGTTTACATCCTGACTATTTTTACATTTTTGTCCATTTAAACAGAAATTGATGATTTTGGTCTTTTTAACCAATTTTGTGTAAAATTTATCAGCTACTGACCATTGGGTGAATCAAACTTGATTCAATTTCACGTTTAAGCAGGCTTGAACCGCAACTTAAATCAAGTGAAAAGGAAACTTTTGACCACACTTTTCCACTTTGAATCTTAAAGTTGGAGAACCATAGCACTTAGCCTAATTTAAACTACCATCTCAAACTCTCAACTACAGTAAATATTAGAACAGGTCGTTTGATTTAATAATGGAGTCACTGTAAATACTAATGACTTGTTTAGGGTCTTTAAGCTGAGTTTGATGGTTCTTCAAATCAAGATCCATGTCATGTTTGGTCAAAGGTCTGATTCAAATGGTTTTCAAGATTTGAAGAATAAAGCCTAAAATGGTTTTGCGCTATTATGTGGACTGGATTAGCGCAGAAAGTTTGGTCGTTGGATCTCCAACGGTGGGCCAACCACTTAAAACAATAAATGAATGTAATCCACGTTAAATTGTTTGGCTCATAAGTTTAAAAAAAAACTTATTTTGAGGCATATTGAATTTTTTTGAGGCATGCTAAATAATGTCAAAATAAGGTCACTAAATAAAAAAGTGTTATAATAACTGCAAAAAATCTGAGTTTTGAGTTAGAGTGGAGTGGTTTTTGAGAGAGGAAGAAGAAGTGAAAAAAAACTAGGGGTTTTGAGATTTGGGAGATTTTTGTGATTCAAATGGATGATCCGGGAGAATCTTCATCTCGTAGACATGATATAATACACATCAACTACAACAATGATCCGGATTTGGCCAACTTTTTGGATTATGAGAATGATTTTGCTCCGACTTTAACTCAACCTCAACCTAAAATTCAAGATGATGGTTTTTATGAGCCAAATCCAGAGGACGAATACATTGATGAAGAACCTTATGCTAATAATACACAGGTATGCTCTTATAAGACATCTAATCTCCTTTTTTTAGCTTCAATTCTCCAAAAAGTTGAATCTTTATAAATTTTTACGAAGTTCAATACTGGGTTCGGTTGTAATATAAGAGCCGACATTTTCCTGGGAAGACCAGTTTGGCTTGTTCGATCTCTTTAATTGGATAGCCGAACCTATTATTTTCCTATGTTTTTTTTTTCCAGTTACAGTGTAATGTTCGGCCCAAAATGTATCAGTCGAACATCGTGGTGTAACTAAAACTTTTACTCAAGTCCAAAGTTCGACTCTAATGTACATCCAATTTATAAGCCGAACATATGAAATCATAATGTTTGGCTCGTTTTCCAAATTTAAGTATTATCCGAACCTAACATTACTCTGAGCATTTCCTTAGTTCGGCTCTGGTTTAAGTTTTTTGAATTAGCCGAACCTTTAGTTAGAGTTATCTAAACGCGTTGTATTCTTGTAGATTGTGATTGTTGAACCTCAACCAATGCACGATCAACCTTCGGCTGTTAATACCATTCACGAAGATAATCGAGATCACTTCCAAAATGACTTGGTAGGTAACAAATTGAGTGATGTCTTACTTTATATGTTAAAAGTATATATCAAAAACGTTTACTAAGTATATATGTGACCTTGTATTCATGTAGAGATGGGGAAGTAAAGAGGAAGCAAAGACTTGGGCTTATGAACATGGATTGATAATATATTGCGTGCTAGTTATCGGGCAACAAAGCCGATGGAACCGTTTTGAAATGGTTTGTGAGAGAAGCGGCAAAGACGTTGATAAACATAAGAAAGGTTCTGTGTATGTTGGGAAGACGGGTAGAAAGAACAAGACCAAGACGAAGAAAAGAGAATGTCCTTTCAAGATCGTTTTTAACTACATAGAAGAGAACGAAGATGAAAAATATTGGACTATGAATAAGAAGATGGATTGTCGTCATAACCACCCATGTGCACTTGATCTTCATGGACATGCAAGAGTCGCAAGAATCAAAGACCATGAATACGTGAAAATAGGTAAGATGTATAAAGCACGTATGCCACCAATTAAAATCCTAAGCATGTTGAAGGCGGATGACCATGATAACAAATCTACTGTAAGGAATATCTACAACGCTAAAAGTACTTTGAGGAAAAAAGAATTGCAAGGTAGGGTAGTGATGCAACAATTGATGTGGTTGGCGGAGAATAACAACTACATGGTCCAAAAGGAATTGGATGAGTTCGGCCAAGTCACACATCTATTTCTTGCTCAACCGGATTGCGTTAAATTAGCTCAATGTTTTCCGAAAGTGCTTATCGATTGCACCTACAAGACAAATAAATATGGGATGTCGTTGTTGAACATAGTTGGGCATACCTCAACCAAGGCACTATTCACCGTGGTCTTTTGTTTTTTAAGAGACGAGTTGAAAGAAAGTTATGTTTGGGCATTAGAGCAATGTAAGTTAATGTTTCGGGAGGATGCTCTTCCTAAGGTGATTGTAACCGACCAAGAATCCGCTTTGATGTATGCCATTCATAAGGTATTTCCGGACGCCCATATTTTTCTTTATACTTTTCATATAAGGAACAACGTTAGGAAAAAATGTCAACCAATAATTCAACCGCTTAAGATGAAAGACTTGGAGGATATTAAGTCACTACCGGATGGAATACGATAAAAGAAAAAGGAGAAAATTATGAAGGATTATGATGAGAATGAAAGGTTGTGGGCTTGCTTCGCCAGTGAATGGGATTCTTTGACGTGGTCAATTACGGAAAATGATTATCGGGTAAAACGTGACAAACTTATTGCACATTGGGGCACCGAATATCCAAGTGTCGTTGCCTATTTGCTTACCGAATATTTGGATCCTCACAAAGAAAGGTTTGTGGCTTGTTATACAAACCAATACAAACATTTCAACAACCAAGCTACAAGTATAGGGTTGCACAACGGTCGGGCCGGTTCGGGTTTTGGCCCTGCCGACCAGCACACCGTACTAGTCGGTTATTTTAGTTGCAACCCCAATTAGGGTACAAATTAAGAATCGGGTCGGTTTTGAACCAACATATCTTGGCACGGGTTGGTTAGATTCGGTGATCGGGTCACCTAACTGAAGTAGAAAGATCGGGCAGACATTGATAGAACAATTTTAACAACATTCCTGCCACGATTATACACAACAATGAATGATTGTACACAATATTAGATCGCAATAATAATTTGGAAAAGTCAGAAACCCCAAATTTCACCAATTACTCAATTAAGATCTTTAATCAACAAAAATACAGAATTCAACAGTTAAGATACCAAAAATTCAAAATCAAACTAAACCCTAATGTTTGATTAGTTCCGATTATGAAGAAACCCTAGATCTAAATTTTGAGAAATTAAGAAAAACCAATCAATAAAACCTTACACTTTCTATTTAAATCAGTAACACTAATTTGGTCCGCTTTCAATTTTGAGAAGAAGATGAAAGTGTTTCGTATATGGAAGTAAATTTAAGAAAATGGATGGAAGGGGTTTGTGTTGGTTCGCCTCCCCTGCTAGAGTCCGAAGTGTGGAGAGGAAAAAAAGAGTTAAAATAAAAAAAGCTGAAGAAAAACTTGGGGCTCCACTCATTATATTATTCATTCCTAAGGTACGGATATTATTAACCGTCGATCTAATTGATCGGTCGGTCTTGATAGTGATCGGTCGGTATGCCTGTTAAACCGTGTATCATAGTAAATAGATCGGGTTTCTTTTACCTGTACCGTTCAGGATCATTGGATATTTCGGGTTCGAGGTTGGTTCCTTTTTTTTTGTCTCGGTTCGGTCAGGTTGATCGGTCTAGTCGGGCTCATGTGCAGCCCTAACAAGTATGGTAGAGTCCGCTCATCATCGATTGAAGAAGAACCTTTTTGGGCGAGTTGACTCGATTGTGACGGTGTTTGAGGCAATAGAAGAGTATTTCAAAATGGATATCGTAAGAATTAAATCGGAATTTGAATATTGTTCATTGTTCAAGCATAAAAATTATAAGGACGATCCTTGGATAAGGGGATTAACTTACCGGGTATCCCATTTGTGTATTGACAAAATTATGCTTGAAGTAAAGTTGATGAAAGCTTGGAACGCGAATGAACCTTATGAAGTATGTGTTTGTAAAATGAAAGAATCCATGGGACTTCTGTGTCGCCACCAAATAGCTCGATACGTGGATAGTATTATACCTTTTGAGCATATTGATATTTTTTGGAAGCAATTGAGTTTTGATCCTCTCTCCACGGATGATCCCGATGAAGAGATTTGGGATACTCCTTATGGGAAAAGATTGGCTGAGAAGTACTTGAGAACGGTCTTTTATCCTTTCTGTTAGAGCATTGCTTGTTCGAACTCACATGCGTTGCTATCTCAAGCATGTTTGTCAATGTTAGTGATCAAAACTATAAGTATTTATTTTTAGTCTATTATAGCTAAGGTCTCGGACTAGGATAGAAAGTGTACTATAGAAAATGTAGTTGAGCTCAAAAACTCCATGTCAATCATCATACAAGACGAAAGACTACTCAAGGAACTAGTGGATCTTCATCGACTAAAAGGTATGTGGAGACTTGAACTTATCTATCACTCAAAAGTATATCTACTATATCTCTTATCTTGAGACAAAAGTCGGATTACTATATAGACTAAGATTATACACATTTGGTATTTCGAGCCGAGTATATCTCACTTATCTATTTCTCGAAATATGTGTTGGTAAAGCTTTCTATTTAGCCAAGTTCATATTTACCTAGTGAAGAAAGTCATGTTAAGTTTCAATCAATTTGAAAATTTCTCTAAGGAAAAATGGTTTGTGAATAACAACTATATAACGTCCTCTGAGAATGTTTTAATGATTGAAATGAGAGTTTAGACAATATAACCAATGGAGTATATAAGCATTGTTGTGGAAACACATATGTGCATAAGTCCTTATTCCTTGAACCAAAGTTTGCGAACTTTGTTGATCAAGAGAACCGGAGTAGCACGTGAACTTCTGTTCGCGAACCCAGTCCGCAAACTGGCGAAGTTCTCGAACCCGAGAATTTCTGCTCGAGTTTGTGAACTCCATATGGGAACTTAAGTCCGCGAACTTGAGTAGGTTATGTCTAAAAACGATGTTTGTGAACTCATCTCTATAAACTAAGGAATGCTATTGCAAACCGTGGCTATATAGTTCATGAAATGATTCGAGAGAATCAAATCATTTTTGCTTCAATTGTGTCTTGTGTAGTACATAAATATCTAAGCAATTGAACAACTCTCTAACTAGTTCATATGAGTCATTTGAACTAGTTATGGTGAAGAAGAGTATGGTTGATATGAAAGTTATCATATGGCTAACCATTTGGTTAACTATTGTTGAACCAACTAATGCACAAGCTTGGGTACGGTTTTCACAAGCCTACAAACGTGTATTACATCTGTGTATAACAAGCTATATTTTCGATATAACGGTTGATAAATATTAGTTTAAATCTAATCAGGTTTTCATCTAATGGTGAATATTGAATGCTTTGTTACTAAGCTAACATTGATTGCAAACCCTGATTTGAAAGACTATATAAGGGAGAACTATAACAACTGGGAAACCTAATCCCCACACATTCTGTGTGATACTAGTTGTGCTAAGATAGAGCCGATTCTCCTTTAACCTTTGGTTTCTTCTTCTAAACCAGGTTAACGATTTAAAGACTTCATTGGGATTGTGAAGCCATACCGATACTACTTTTATCGTAGTTGTGGGATCTGATCTTGCTGTTTCTATCGTACGAGCATAATTATATTAATTGGCTTGAGATTTCTATCTCTGATAGGAAAGATATAAAAGTAATCACAAACATCTTCGTCTCATTGTTTGTGATTCCACAATATCTTTTTTCGTTGCGTCGATTAAGACTATTGTGAGGTGATTGATAAAACTGAGATGTTCTTCGGGAATATAAGTCTGGTTTTATTGATTGGTTCCTGTTCACCTTGATTTATCAAAAGACAGAACAAAACTCATAGGTTTATTCGTGGGAGACAAATTTATCTATTACCGTAGACTTTTCTGTGTGATATAGATTGGTTTATTAAAGTCTTCGATTTTGGGTCGTAGCAACTCTTAGTTGTGGGTGAGATCAACTAATGGAATCAAGTACGTAGTATCCTATTGGGATCATAGGCATAAGAGCATAATTGTACCTTGGATCAGTGTGAGATTGATTGGGGTTAAACTACAGTCCATACCGAAGTTAGCTTGGAGTAGGCTAGTGTCTGTAGCGGCTTAATACAGTGTATGTTTAATCTGGACTAGGTCCCGAGGTTTTTCTGCATTTGTGGTTTCCTCGTTAACAAAATTATGGTGTCTGTGTTATTTCATTTTCCGTATTATATTATTTATCTTTATAATTGAAATAATACAGGTTGTGCGTTGAAGTTCAATCAATTAGAATATCCAACCTTTGGTTGTTGATTTACATTGATTGACACTTGGATATTGGTCTTTGGTACCATCCAAGTTATTCCTTGTATTTGATTAAAGACTCACTGATTTCTATTAGCTTGAGTAAATCAAAACAAGAGAGAGATAATAACTCCTTGAGATATTTCTATCTAGATTGAGTCTGACTGTCTAGTTGATTCTCTAGAAATAAACTCAGAGTTTGTCCATACAGATTGCTAAGCGAAATATTGGGTATGGTTGTTAGAACCCCGCTTTTTTACTTTCACCGAGGAGGATCTTTTGGAACATGAAAAGGGTGAGTGGAAAGGTAGAAAAAATACCAAATTGACATGAAAAAGAGAGAGAGAAAAATAACAAGTTGTTGGCTAACAAAAGAGATCGGGATTTGAGTATCATGATGCAAAGTACAAAGCGGAAAAGATGGAAATTGATAAATTGATGAAGTTGGGAGAAGTTAACGTTTCAAGGAAACGTGGTCGTCAGAGTAAAGATAACGGCGAAACAAGTAACCAAAATGATACCCCAAGAGACGTTAAACTCAAAGGGAAGATGTTTCCTTCGCAAGAAAAGGGGAAACAAATCAAGACGAAGGAAAATAATACTATATATGCGGAGGGCAAAATGAAAGGACCTAAAAGGATAAGGATAGTAGGTACTTGCGCCCTACTAATATAATATATGACAATTACATGGAGGAACTATCCGAAATTATTTGTGACTACATTATAACCATGGATGACATCGAAGGGGATGGAAATTGCAGTTATCATTTCATGGCGGAACAACTAGGACCTTTCCAAGAGGCGAAGAATTTGGAGTGGCAAGGAGACGAAATCAAGTATATAAGGAATCGGTTGTTACAAGTATTGCGCTGAAATAAGAACTTCTACAAGGCAATGATGAGAGGGGGTCCAAGAGGAGACGAAGGGGTGATGTCGGAGTATATTGCATTCAAACGACGTATACATGGGGATTCCGTCATCACAAGCGACCATTGGATGCAAATGCCGATTTGTGGGTTTTTGATAGCGGAGACTTTTGATTGCTTGGTTCATTGTTTCGGTAGGGTTGGTAATAGTTTTACTTATGTGCCGCTAACAAAACCTTATCGTGAGGGTCTAAAAGATAGAAGACTCGTTCTTGCTTTTGTTCAAGGATGTCATTTTATCGGCCTCAAACTTAAGCCTGGTTGCCCATTACCTACTTTGAATTGTGAAGTCTTTTGGCCGGGATTCCAACATAATTACTCAATGGATTGATATGTAAACTACGCGACGGAAATGGACCTTTGGAAATCTATGTACATCTCGCTTATGAAAGATCAAGTAATTGTAATGACGGATGAAGAAACAAGTGAAGATGAAGAGGACGAGGTCAATGAATCATCGATAAGATTAGGAAGTCCATAAAACATAATATGAATTCTTTTTGGAATTGTCATAAAGGATCGGGTTTTTTTTTTTTTGTGAGAATGAGATAAGATTATAAATCACATACAATGCATCCTCAAATACACTATATGAATGAAATATTTTGTTTTTTTCTTATTTATGTGTTTGTTAATAAATGAAATACCAGTTTCCAAAGTTACAGAGTGATGTTCGGCTTAATATGATTACACCAAAAACAGCCGAACTTGACAAATTACAAAAAAGCTTCTGGAAATTATCAAATTCAGCTTAAAATAAAGAATACATTTAAAGCCGAACATAACATATCCTACAAGTTTGCTTGCAAGTTGTCAGGTTCGGTTGTTAAGATTATTTAAATTGAGAGCCGAACTTCATTGATATACAAAGTTTCATTTTGTTACAAGTAATAGGTTCGGCCTAAAATAAAGAGAAATCGAAAGAGACGAAATTCTCTATAATGTGAGTTCGGCTCAAAAAGGATTACTACTTTTGGGCCGAACTTGACACCGTGATCTACAAAACTCCATTAAGGTTAAGTCATAAGTTCGGCCAAAGGAAAAAGAGAAGTCGAATGAGACGAACTTATGTATAGTTTAAGTTCGGCTCTATAATGGAGTTATGATTTTGGGCCGAACCTATTGGGACTGTGTAAAAGTATCTTTGTTCGGCCCATTATTAAACTTCACGGGACAACCGAACCTATTATTGTTAATATAAAAAAACACAAAGCAAGTGGATGATAATCTAAGTTATAGTCTTAAAAGTTAAACCAGAAATACAATTCAGAGTGATATCTAACATTTAAACTGGAAATCCAAATTATAGTCTTAAAAGTTAAACTAAAATCTAAAACATCAAAGTGCAATAAAAAAACATATTCATGCACCACCACCTCGACTACCACCTCCACGACCTCTTTTACCACCTCCAGGATCACTTCCACGGCCTCCATGTTCATCATTGGTATCGGATGCATTACCACCTCCATTTGGGCCTCCTGGTTCTTGTCGGGTTCTCTTCATCAACTTTTTCTTTCCACTGACGTATTTAACTACGCGAATGACCTTTTGCAATTCGTTGCAGAAACCTTGTTGCTCAGCCACTGATGTCGTCTATTTGCAACTAACTTTCTTCTTCATTTTCCTCAACAACTTAGTTGCCGACGACAACTAATTTCATTTCAAACCAAAAATTAGAGAAGAATACACTTTCATATTTTATAATACTTTTAAAAGAGTAAATAAAGAAATCACTTACCATTATCGTCATTGCCTCGGATAAACTATGGATTTTGTTGTCATATACTTTCTTTGCCGCAGCTTCTTTTGCTTGTGCTTCCGCGATTTCAGCTTCAACAAGATATTGACTTTCTCTATTAATAATGAAGGGATGTGAAACTTGATTATACCAATCCATATACTCTTCTACAACTTCACAAGGATTTTGACGCAAAAATAACATATATTAAGTTTGATTTATTACCTTTGCGGCACAGACCCTAGCATCCCATGATGACTGGTAACCAAACAAGACAGATCTATCTCTTGGCTCACCCCAAGGTCTCCCATTCTTCTCGGGACGTAAAAACACCATAGTATCAATGATTTGTCTTGCACTTTCTTTTGGTGGATACTTCTTCTTTCCCTATTTCTTGTCCTTCTTAACTATTAATTATTATTATCAATAGCAGCACCACTAGAAGTTCCAAATTCAGTTCCTCCAGTAACAACATGTACACCTTCATTTCCTCCAGTAACAACAGGTACACCTTCATTTCCTCCATCAACTCCAACTTCAATTCCTCCAGTAACAA
Source organism: Papaver bracteatum (assembly GCA_023529315.1). NCBI lineage: Eukaryota > Viridiplantae > Streptophyta > Magnoliopsida > Ranunculales > Papaveraceae > Papaver > Papaver bracteatum. The sequence continues at coordinate 753,094 of JAJJWX010000125.1, forward strand.
CAACTCCAATTTCACTTCCTCCACCAACTCCAACTTCAGTTCCTCCAGTAATAGCAACTCAAACCTCACTTCCTCCACCAACTCCAACTTCATTTCCTCCACCTGTGGAAACTACAACTTGACTACCTAAAGCAGTTCCAGCTCCAACTTCATCTCCTCCACCTTCACTTTCTCCACTAGTCGCAACTCCACTTGCATTCCTTGCGTTTGCACCCAATGGTTTTGTGTGATGAGGTTGCAGAGTTGGGTCACTACGAGGTGTTACTTCTTGTGATCTTTTTTCTTCTTTTCTTTTGCTCTGTTCAAAGACAAACAAGTCCAAAAACCAAAAGTAGATAAGTAAAAACGGCTGGGAAATTTTGACATAACCAAGCCGTGACACCGAAAACGGCTGGGAAAAAAATGATAGTCCCAGACGCAAACACAATTACGGATGGGAAATTAAGTAATCGACCCATATGTGTAACAAATAACGTATAGGAAACATAATTTGCGGCTTGGTTACTCCTATTACGGATAGGAAAACCTATACATAAAAATACAGCTGGTTTAATATTCAGCAGAGTAACACATACGGCTAGGAAAAACCGAGCCGTAATATAAAATCGTCTAGGAAAAACTGAGACGTAATATAAAATCGTCTAGGAAACTAAATATTACGGTTAGGAAGCAATATTACGGATAAAAAGACCGAGACGTAAACACTACTACTAAAAAAAATTCAAACACATGAGAATATACGGTTAGGAATAACCTAGTCGTATACAACTTGTTGCGGATAGGATTTCTCAATCTCGTACTCATCGACAATTTTACGGCTGAGAGTTCTTATAAATCCCAACCGTAAAGCTAACAAACGGCTGAGAATTCTTAGATATCTCAACCGTAAGACATATACACTGCTGGGAAAACAATAGATCCCAACCGTGAGGCCTATTTACGGCTAGTAATACAAGAACTCCCAGCAGTAAGCATTTTCAGAAACTGTTTTTGCAAACCTAAAATTTTCGAAACCAACTGAATAATCAATAAAACGCTTAAATAAAGAGTGGGTTTTTCAATTCATACCTTATTGCTGTCATATCATGAGTCTCGGCAGCTGGTGCATCTCCTTTATTCACTTCTTCTTGATCTTCAGTTTCATCTTCATTTGATGAAGTTGGTTTCTCTGCTTCAGAAGGAGGTGGATTCGACGAAGATTGACCTAAATTTTTCTTAGGTGCCGCCTCCTTTATTCACTTCTTCTTGATCTTCAGTTTCATCTTCATTTGATGAAGTTGGTTTCTCTGCTTCAGAAGGAGGTGGATTCGACGAAGATTGACCTAGCTTTTTCTTAGGTTTCATGGTTTTATACAACGAATTTAATCGACGACAATTTTTTTTTTTAATCGACGATTAATAGTTGAAAAACGAAGAAGGGAAGAAGAAGAAAAAATAAAATAAGAGGGAAGTATGAGAAGAAGAAGAGGAAGAAATAAAGAAGAAGGGGAGGATGGGTTTCTTTTGTTTAATGATTTTCAGTTTTTTTTCTTTTAATGACTTTTACGTTTTTTTATTAGATTAGTTAGTTAATGAAAGGGTAGAAGGGTAATAAATGAAAATGATTGAGGGTATTTTTGAATTTTTATATAAATCGGGCGGAGCTAGGAATTACGAGATGAGGGTGCAAAAATTTGTTGGGTGCAAAAAAATATTTTTAAGGGGTGCAAAGAAACAAAAATAGGCTTGTATATGAAAAAAAAAATCTTATTGGGCTTGGAGCCAGTTGGTCAGGGGTGCAATTGCAACCCCATACAATGGGCTGGCTCCACCCCTACCTACAAGATTTTGGTTCCAATTAGTAATTTAAGCCCCAAAATCCTAGCTCCCTCTAGCCCCACTCTCCGTATTGTTTGAACCCACGGACCAAAAATGCAAGCGCAGCTTATCCCCTGATTTTCAAATCTGCGAGAGCTGGTAGGTATATCGTTATTCTTTCCAAAATGATGTCTCTTGTTTTTTTTTGTTTTTTTAGCTTTTTGGAACAGGTATATTTCTGATGAAAAGATATAGTTGATGGAAACTTGTTACGGTTAGGGGTCTCAAATGAAACATAGAGGCATCCAAGAAGAAAAAAAGGTGCACATGGATGGAAACCATTCATCAACTAACCATGTATGTCCCACCGCTATGTGTGTGTTCTTTCTTGGCCCCTTTGCCATTAGTGCCTGAACCAACTTTTCACGCCAGTTGCCATATTGATATAACATCCTGAACCAACTGTACAATGATTTCCCATAATTTCCACGTTTAATGATTTTACATTGTGATGGAAAATCCCTGAAAAATAAGTTTATGGTTGTAGGATTATATTTCTACATTTGGTCAGACGAAGCTATGGTATATGGGGTTCGTTCATGGCCACTCAAAACAAACCCCGAGTTCTACAAGTGTGATCCAGCCGCATCACTTCAATAATTTACATGAGCAATACCATAATTAGTACTCATAGCGTCCTACTTTTTTTGGATTAAGCTCGGATCTCGAGGTCGATTTGGTAAAAGAACAATAAGTATAGTATTAATAATAATCCATCCGCCCGTCGACGTCATGATCAATAGTATAGTATTGATGTTACATTTCTTTGACCACACAAATTTCCTTTCCTCATAGGCAAGTAATCCAAGAGCGCCACTCAAAGTTTCGAAAGTCCATCCTAAGGCGGACCCTCGAGGGTTGTCATCTCCATTTTTTTGAAAATCCATTTTAAAAACCTGGCATTTTTAGGGAAGACTGCAAAAAAATTAGAGGCGACACAAAAGACAAAATAAGTCGAAAATTTTTATATGTCCCTTCATAATCGGCAGTTTAGTTATTTTTTTTTTATCTATCGATTGCAAAATCTCATTTTGGGGCTACTCTATATTCGGGAGTTAAAAAACCTAAATTCACTACCGATTATGGTAGCATTTTAGCCAAAGGTCGACTTTAATCGGGAGTCAAGATAACTTTATTTACTACCGATTATAGGATAATCAAAATTCAAAAGATAGAGGACTTTATTTTGGGGATACTTTATATTCGGAAATATATAAACTAAATTGACTCCCGATTGTGGATTAACTTCCCGATTGTAAAGTTATCTACCGATTGTAAATGGTAGTTTGGCCATTAAAAATGGGATTTTAAAGTTATCTACCGATTGTGGATTAACCTCCCCACTGTGACCTTTTTTGTCTTTTTGTGTCGCCCCTAATTCTTTTGGGGTTGCCCCTAAAAATGCCAGGTTTAAAAACGCCGCTTAGATTTTCCACCAATTTTTTCATTTTTTTTTTTTTCTCTTTTAAATAATAAAGAGTATACATTAGATGCAAAAATTCTGAACGGACCGTGGTCCAAATCACACGAAAACCCTTCATCTCACAGAGAATGAGACACAATACACCCATAAAGGGCCTCCCAACTAGTTTCCAGAAGGGCAGATCCCACTTTCTCTGAGAGAGACGGTTTTGGTGTAGTCTGGAGCCACAGTCCATGTCACACTTGCAAATTAACCGGTCATAGTCCATATTGAATCACTGAATTAGATGGAGAAAGAACGTACAAAGTTCTATATCCGATATAGATATATATATCGAGATTTGAGCAAAAACAATGTCCCAAAACAATACAAAACGGAGCAAAAACAAGTAAACTCATATTGCCTAGGAGGATGCCATGCTAATATCAATGGCTTAGCTTCTAAACACATTAGTGGTTCTAAGACCGTGCTTTTGTTCGAAATTCACGAACTCCTCTTTTCATAATAAGTGACAACAACTGGAATTGTAAGCTCGTAGCCCATATTACTTTCCTAAGTTTGATAAAAGATTATAAGAACAAGTTTTAACTAAAGCAGTCATCACCAGAGATAATAAATTCATCTTGCTAGGAAACAATGTTTACATTTGTTTAAAGGAGTACATTCATGAACTTGTTTTATGAATCGAAAGGGAAATCGCTAGGCTTATTGGTATTGTTATTCATTGCATATATTTGGATTACCAATATGTGTGAGTTAGTAGAATCGATCATAACTTGTTATGCATCTTGGTATCACTAATCACAATGCCTGACATATGATTTGGTATGACTAGTTTTGATTAATTAGTGTAACCGATCTTAAGTAATCACCTGAAATGGTATGATCGATATTTGTAATTGGTGTGACTGATCCTAGTAATTGTTGTGACCGATCACAAAAGAGTTTTGTAATCGATCCTTGCAATTGGTGTAACTGGTCATAGTAATTAGTGTAACCGATCCTGGTAATTGGTATAACCGATCCTAGTGACTTGTGTAACCGATCACAAGCAATACCATGAGTATATGTTAACCGTTCTTGGTAATTGACGTAACAAATCTTGGTAACTGATGTAACCGGTCCTGGTAACTTGTGTGTCCGATCACAAGTTATCCATATTAAGGTATAACCGATCCTAGTGATTGGTAGAACCAATTGAACCCATGATTGTGATTTTATATTTGATCAATCACATAATTATCTTGGAATACAAATGTACCAATTCTAAACTTGTTTGGATGTGTGGTATAATCGATTCCAAGATTGTAAATATGAAAGATGATTTACAAAGAAAAGATGTCAACATACTTTGAACACGAACAATAACTCTTATCTTTTATTTTTCAAAGTTATTACTTAATTACTCAAGGAGATCCTGGTCCGAAATAAATTAAGAATCTTTTAATTAAGGTTGTCAGTTTTATATGCTTTAATTACCAGCAATTAAATATGTATATCTAGAGAATAAAAATTAGTAATGTGCATTTACTAATTGGAGATTTTCTATTGAGAGATTTCGGAAAATATTTGACAAAGCATTTCCAGGAATTATGAAAACCGATTTTGGCATTTATTGCATATCTTGAGAATACTTTTGGTTTTGGAAATTCCTTGATGTCCAAACATCATTGGTCTATAAATACCTAAGTTTGCATTTCTAGCAAACTATCCTAAGAGCCAGGCAAACTTCATGTTTTTGTTGTTTCTGGTGGAGCCGTCTATTCGAAGAGGAAAGTACCATAATTAGGCGAAATCTCTTACGACAGCTCGTTTAAATACTTTTGTGGGATCAAGAAGCTCTACGAGTACCGTTGGTGGGAAACTAGATAATTACAGTTTATTAGTTTTCAATTGACTTGATTGACTAACGGTTGTTGAACTTTGATTGTACCTAGTTTGTTTATTCTTGAGAATCTTCTCTTATGATGAAAGATTCACTCAAACTAGATTGAAGTGTCGATGTGATCTTTAGAACTATTTGTAGATCTAAAGACATCTTGTGATAATCCATTGTTAACAGACTCTGTTCTGTGCGTGATTGATCACAAGAGATTCAAGTAGTATTGTGCAGGTTTAATTGAAGATTAAAGACGAAGAAGATATCTTATTGGTTTCTCATATATTTGTGTAGCACAAACCTTGATCGTCTGGGATCCAACTAAAATCAGATTTATTCGATTGATTAGTTGCGTGAGATCGGTAAAACCTAATAGTACTCTTGAGTTCTATTTTGATTGTTACAAATTTGAATCTTAGTACTTAGGTAATAGAGATTGGATTGACCTAACCAGGCAAATGAGTTTATTAGTTTAAATGGAAGAGCCTTTGCATATGACTTGAGATATCTTTATCTGGAAAGAATCAAGAGAGTTGTTACCAAACATATTTATTGTTCCTTTACTATTTGGAATACGATCCAAATGAATTGTTTCAGTGCGTGCACTTATTGAATGTCGGAAGCGAAGGGATACTGAAGAAACTAAGTGAACTAGGTTTAGTTTCTTGGTATCAACTATACGAAGGTTGGTTTATATTTTATATAACGGCTTAATTCTGAGAGTATTCAATTCTGGACTAGGTCCCGGGGTTTTTCCTGCATTTGCGGTTTCCTCGTTAACAAAATCTTGTTGTGTCTTTTACTTTTCCTTTCCGCAATTCTAATTGTTGTTATTATAATTTAAGTAAATTACACAAACGTTAACTCCACTTTACTTGATAGTGATCCTATAGAGTTTGGTTAAGTCCGAACATATTAGCAAGTAATCACATTTTGATTGTTGTATTGTCTCGATCTCGTATCCATAGACGATCACACAAAGTGTGAATACCGATTTGTCGTATTGTCTCGACTTTTTCCATAGACAATCACTTTCGGTAAGATGACTTATAGGTGGAAAAATTAAAGATTGTGTTGTATTTGGTACCCTCATCTTTTCAAAAAGAAAAATTAAAAACCTTTTTTTTTTTAGAATCCCCTCTTCATTTTTCTTCTCCATCAAAAAAATCACACAAATCATGATGAATGATTTTTGATTTAGGTTATCAAAAAAGTTATTTTGAGTAGCGACGAAAATTATGATAATCAAAATGATTTGAATCAAAACCATATAGGTTATAAAAAAAAGTCGAAATTTTATTTAAATAAAAAAATTCTAATTCTAATTTCAGTAGCAGGTTAACATTCGGTATTGTTTTGTCGGATGAATACAATACCAAAAGTTTAGACGGATGAATACAATACCGAATGTGACTCTGCAAATCCAAAATTGATTGACTTAGTGTTTGAATTGGGATTAGGTTTGGGGTTTTTTCATAGATAAAAGTTTGATTGTCTACAAAAGGTTGCAATTATGAGTCATTAAAATCAATTTAAACCTTCTCATATCACACAAATCTTCCAAAATCCTTCTTCTTTTTCATCTAATCAAAATATATTATTTGAAGTATCCCCCAAACAAACTTGGATAAGGGGTACTTCAATTACTTCATAATATTTTTAATTTTTGATTTTGTGAGTATCCCCCAATTGTGCCTAAATAAAAAATGGTATTCGAAAAGTATCTAGTTTTCGCATGTTTATCCTTTTTAATTCCATACCGACGTAACTATACCGATTCAATATATTTAAATTATTTTATAATAATCGATAATATGTACATGTGTCATATTGTGATTGGGTGGGACAAAGGGGTAGGAAGAATTTGGTCACAGAGTGAAAAAGCGGGGGGTCTAACAACCACACCCAATATTTCGATTAGCAATCTGTATAGACAACTCCGAGTTACCTTCTAGAGAATCAACTAGACAGTCAGACTCAATCAATAGAAAATATCTCAAGAAGTTTATTATCTCTATATCTCAATTTGATTTACTCAAGCAAATACAATATGCGAGTCTAATCAAAGAGAGATAACTTGGATGGTACCAAAGACCAATATCCGAGTGTCAATCAATTTAAATTAACAACCAATAAGGTCGGATATTCTAATTGATTGAACAACGCACAAACTGTATTATTTCAATAATATGACGAAATGTAATGCGGAAATGAAATAACACAGACACCAGAATTTTGTTAACGAGGAAACCGTAAATGCATAAAACCCTCGGGACCTAGTACAGATTAAACATACACTGTATTAAGCCGCTACAAATACTAGCCTACTCCAAGATAACTTCGGTATGGACTGTAGTTAAACCCCAACCAATCTCACACTGATCCCAGTAGGATACCGCACACTTGATTCCCTTAGCTGATCTCACCTCAACCAAGAGTTACTATGATCCAAAGTTGAAGGCTTTAACAAACAAATCTGTCTTACACAGAAAAGTCTACAAGGATAGATAAATTCGTCTCCCACGAATAAACTGTTAGAGCATAGCTCGGTTGAACCCACTAGCATTGGTATGTCAAGTTAGTTGTCAATTTTAGTTGCCAAAATGCATTCTTGATTTGGCATACTAAAGATAGTTCCGGACTAGATTAGATCTAAGAAGTTGAATCGAAGCTATCCTTAAAGGATGAAGAAAGAAGATTGAAGACTATAAGAAGAAATCAACAAGTACTTCATCAATAAAGGTATGTGATTGATTTCATTTGGATTCTTGTTCAATTTTACCTTTCTAATCTATCGAGATAAATGCTCACTCTATGGAACATTTCCAATGACGGTAAATTTACATTTATGTGTATATACTTGAGGTTATTTGATTCATGACCTTGGTGACAACAACCTTTAACCCTATAAAGGATCTCATGTTATAGTGAATGAGCTTGCAAATCCAATGAGCCAAGAATCACTCAATTCCGAGTTATAACGATGAAGTTATGAGTGATTTAAGTTCATTAGTAGGAAACAATTCATGGGCTGTTTGTAGGTCCGCGAACTTAGGCCCATTACGTGACTAAAAGGGATTTTTGGTCTAGTTGGTGATGTTTCCTTATCTAGGCAAGTTAGCTATTGCTCCAAACATCTTTGATTACCATATTATAGTGTTTGTGCTTCCTTCCTAAGTTAAAATGTGATTTATGCACATAAATACAATATTTGCTAATTAATTAATTATTTAATTATTTTGGCAAGAGTTGTAACTTAGGAAAGACTCCCAAAATTAGGAGAGTCTTGAAAAAGGAAAATAGCTTTGCTTAGTTTTCAAGCTATGTTTCACTATAAATATTGAGTTCGTGAGTTTACAAGTTTTTCATCCCCTTTGGAAAATTGGCGTAAGCTCTGCAGGTTGTTTTCCACGTCTTCTGTTCTTCGTGAGCAAGAGTGAGATAAAAGTATTTATATTGGGGATCACAAAGCCAAGTTGGATTAAATCTTCGTGATTGATTATACAACTTGTAATCTAGGTTTTTCACCTCTTGTCTATTCTAAGGTTTTCTCTTATGATATAAAACCATTCAAGAGTTGTTGATCATAAACCCTAGGTTTTGATAGATTTCAGTTTCCGATCGTATACTAACACTTGTTAGTCGAAATCGAAGACTAGAAAGAAAACTTCGATTAAGGAATCTCATAAAAATCCTTTTGAAGTTTTAAACAAGATATCTCTAGATTTATCTAGTTGTTCTTGTTGTAGAATTATTAGGGTTTTCTTAACTTAGAAATTGATCTTTGGAATCACCCAAGTTCACTTACGAAAATCAGGTTCACGGACTTCTTGTGAGTACGCATACTTATTGTAAGTTAAAACCCTAATCTACAAGATTTCCAAAACCTTGATTTATATCTAAAGGGAAATCAAACCGGTGTTTTTGTGCATACAAAATATTGAATCGTATCAATCGTGTTGTTGTATCTTCTAAAGAGAACCTTGGGTTTTGCTAGAAGATTTGTGTGAAGAGTTCCTAAAGAGAATCGGTGTTCTGCTAGGAGTTCTATAAGAATACAGCTGAAGAAGGGATTACATCTAGTCCGAATAGGTAGTAGGAATTTGGTGTAACAACTTTTAATTAATATGTGTTTATTCTGGACTAGGTCCCGGGGTTTTTCTGCATTTGCAGTTTCCTCGTTAACAAAATTTCTGGTGTCTGTGTTATTTCTTTTCCGCATTATATTTTATTTATATAATTGAAATAATACAGGTTGTACGTTAATCAATCATAGTAATTAAATCCGACCTTGATAGTTGGATAAGACTTGATTGCTCTTGAACAATTGTTTTTGTTATTTTCACATTGTTAGACCAGTCCGGACTAACCCTATTTCAAGTGGACACTGTGTTGAAATATTCCTTTAGTGATTGTTGCTTAAAGAGGTTTATACACGGTGGACATTGAATAGGTTGTGATTAACACAAAAGTTTATTTCAGGAAACCTCACACTAAAATCAGGTTTACGGACTTGCTTCTGTTTAACTATTGATTATGTTGAGAAGGAGATAAATCTCTTTAATATTATTTCTCAATTGAGTTTTTATTCTTGAGATTATATTGAAGTTTGTTCCATACAGATTGCCAAACGAAATATTGGGTGTGGTTGTTAGACCCCCGTTTTTTCATAAACCTATGAGTTTTGTTCCGTCTTTTGATAAATTAAGGTGAACATGAACCAATTGATAAAACCAGACTTATATTCCCGAAGAACAACTCAGCTTTATCAATCACCTCACAATAAACTTAATCGACGCAGCGAAGAAGATTATCGAGGAATCACAAACGATGAAATGAAGTGTTTGTGACTACTTTTATACCTTGCCTATCGGAGATAGAAATATCAAGCCAATTATTACAATTGTACTCATACGATAGAAGATGCAAGATCAAATCACACAACTACAAGAAAGGTAGTATCGGTCTGGCTTCACAATCCCAATGAAGTCTTTAAGTCGTTAACCTGGTTTTAGAAGAAGAAAACCAAAGGTTAAAGGAGAATCGACTCTAGCTTAGCAAACTAGTATCACATAGAATGTGTGGGGATTAGGTTTCCCAGTTGCTAGAGTTCTCCCTTATATAGTCTTCAAATCAGGGTTTGCAATCAATGTTATCTTAGTAACAAAGCATTCAATATTTACCGTTAGATGAAAACTTGATTAGATTCAAGCTAATATTTATCAACCGTTAGATCGAAAACATATCTTGTTATACACACTTGTAATGCACGTTTCTAGGCTTGTGTAACCGTACCCAAACTTGTACATTAGTTAGTTCAACACTAGTTAACCAAATGGTTATCCGTATGATAACTTTCATATAAACCATATTATTCTTCACCATAACTAGTGCAAATGACTCAAATGAACTAGTTAGAGAGTTGTTCAATTGCTTAGATCTTTATGTACTACACAAGACACAATTGAAGAAAAAACGATGTGATTCACCCGAATCGATTCATGAACTATAAATCCACGGTTTGCAATAGCATTCCTTAGTTTATTAAGATAAGTTCACAAACATCGTTTTTAGACATAACCTACTCAAGTTCGCGGACTTAAGTTCCCAGCTAGAGTTCACAAACTCCAGCTGAAATTCTCGGTCGAGAACTTCCGCCAGTTCGCGGACCGAAGCTCACGCACTACACCGGTTTCACTTGTTCAACAAAGTTCGCAAACTTCGGTTCAAGCACTAAGGACTTATACATATATGTGTTGCCACAACAATTCTTATATCCTTCAATGGTTATATTGTCTAAACTCTCATTTCAATCATTGAAACATTCTCAGAGGGCGTTATATAGTTGTTATTCACAAACTATTTTTCGTCGGAGTAATTTCCAAAATGATTGAAACATAACATGACTTTCGTCACTAGGTAAAGATGAACTTGGCTAAAGCGAAAGCTTTACCAACACATATTTCGAAAAATAGATAAGTGAGATATACTCAGCTCGAAATATCCACATGTGTATAATCTAAATCTATATAGCAAAACGACTTTTGTCTCAACATAGGAGATATAGTAGATAGACTTTTGAGTGATAGATAAGTTCAACTATCCACATACCTTTTAGTCGATGAAGATCCACTGGTTCCTTGAGTAGTCCTTCGTCTTGTATAATGATCGTCATGGAGTTCTTGAGCTCAATTACACTTTCTATCCTAGTCCGAGACCTTAGCTATAGTAGACTAGAAATCAAAGACTTTATAGTTTTGATCACTAATATTGACAAACATGCTTGAGATAGCAACGCATGCGAGTTCGACCGAGCAATGCTCTAACACAGAGGTTGTGTACTCAGTGGAAAGAAAGGTAAGAAGAGTAGGATATCTTACAATGGAGTTTTATTTTTATAGGCTTGAATAAACATTTATTAATGACCTCACAAAAATAAGTTATATTAAGTAATGTATTCTCGTTATGCGTATCCAAAATATTTATACTTTTCGGTAATTTTTTTTCTTGATATTTTCCTTTTGAAACCATCAAGCAAAGAGATCCATTCTCTCCTTATTTGTTCATAATTGTTACAAAGAGATTATCAAGGGCTCATAATAGTGTTGGACAAGATCACATATATTTTCCCAGTTTTTTTTTCCCATATGGTTAGTTGAATTTCACAACGACAGTGGGAAAATAATCATATAAAGGTGATTTATTCGACTAATATAGTATTAGGCATGTTAGTGGAATTTATAAGCGTGATTTAGTGTTTAATAACTATACACATTATATATTTTACAGTTAAATAGAAGGAATGCAAAGGTGAGAAGAGTGAATTTAACAAAAAGTATTCAGGTATGCTTATATTTTCTGGTAAACTGAAAACTAGTTAATTCTTTTTCTATGTATAAAATTTGGCATGGTGCATAACACCCAATATTCGGCAGTGGTTGGCCGAATAAAATATAAGTAGTGATACATCCTAAACAAAACACTAAGATTGGAAAAAGTTCTGCAGTCAAGCGTGCTTGAGTAGAAGTAATTTGGGACGGCTAACCTCCTGGGATGTTGTTACTAGATGACCACAAGTGAGGATAGTATTGGCTGATTTGTGCGATATTGGGTCCTTAAAAATGGTATCGGAGCCACTGATGGATTCATGTGCCCGAGTAAGGGGCATGGAATGTCATAAATCTGAGTTATATTTATTGAGTCAAGGATAACGCCATTTAAAATGATAGGATATTGACACCTTTCGTTTGGCTGGGTGGGTCCCACAACACCTAGGACGATCACGTGGCAATTGAACATAAATAACGATTCGTTGTATATAATCAACCGAGGCATTTTAGGATCAATGGCTTTAGTAGTATAAAAAATTTCAAAGTTAAGCAAGCCCGGGCTAGGAGCAATTTCAAGATGGCTGACCGCCTGAGAAGCTGACGAATTACCCAACGCTTCCCGTGAAAAACCCCATACTGGTGGACAACTACACTGGCTAAGCGGGGACAACGTTAGCTGATGTATATGAGATTGGGTCGTTAAAGATGGTATCAAAGTCTATAACGGGTCTCTTGTCGAGGGTGGGAAGGTACGCAGGACAGGTCGGGCCAGGTACTGGCATCATGAGTGTCAGAAAACGCTGAAGATCTCGACTTGTATACTCTAGTGTCGGGGATGACCCCAATTTAAGGGGTGAGATTGTAACGCCCAATATTCGTCGGTGGCTGGACGAATGAAAAATAATAATATATTTTAAACAAAAAAATGAAAACTTTTCAACACAATTGTCTCCAATATTAAAGAAAGCTCAGTAGTTAAGCGTGGTGGGTGGGAGTAATCGAGGGATAAGTGACTTCCCAGAAAGCTGCTGCTGGATGATGACAACGTACTGTGCAAAATTTCACGTTGCTGGAAAACTGCAGTGGCTAAGCGATGATAATGTTAGCTAATGTATACAGAATCAGGTCATTACACGGTGGGTACGAAAAACATATACTTAAAATTTAATCTCAATTCAATTTGTGGTTTATCTTTCAAAGATTTTCAATCCCAATCTCAATCCAAGAACGAAATTATGACCAATACACAATATCTTCGATTATTATTCTTAATTAGTTGATGCGTATGTGAAAATTTCCAACTTTCTATATAAAAATTAATTTGGGTGAACCTTATAAGAACATGAGTCGATCTTGGAAATCCAAGTCTAACGGTGAAAGGTAAAATGGATTTCAAAACACCAATCCAAATTGCGAGAAATGCCATTCCAAATTTCGTTTAATCCTTGCTAACAAAATCGACAATTAGGAAGGGACAATCAGATTAAGAAGCAAAATCAACCACTAGATTGAGCACAAATCAGAATGGGGCTTAGCGCAATTCAGATTAGCGTTCTGGTTTGGATTCTAAGGTATCTTATGAAATTTTGGAACATGCCTTGGAAAAAGGATGAATGATCCCAACTCGGAAGCCATTAGACTTGACATTCCATGTTTTTCCTAATCTTGAAATATATAAGATTTTACATTAATGGTGAAATATATTCAGTTTACAAATTCCACGACACCTCGTTATTTGGAATAGATCATAAAAGCGCAAATCGAATGGCGGAAGATAAAATAGGTTCCAACTGTCATAATGATTGACGCTTAATCTCTGGCCTACAAGATCAACAATTTAAAATATATTATCAAATTTGCATACAATATCAATTACATGATTAATTGTCACTCCTTTATAAATGAATGCCAATTCATTTTCACACTTTAATATGGCTTTCAAGCTTTCTTCCTATAATAAAACTTTACAACATGGTTTGAGAAAAGTGTGATAGCTCAAACTTAGAAATCATTAAACTTGACACTTACATTTTTTCCGAACATGGAATAGTTTGGTTCCTATAAATGCCCAAACATTACTACTTCCGAGCTTGGAATAGTTAGTATTTTGCAAATGCCGGAACATTGCTATATCAGACTTTGGAAAATATTAGCCCGGGATCCAACATAAGGATGACCGTACGACCTACTTTTAAGAAGTAGGTAGCTTATAATTCCTGCTACGGATGCATACTTTTATAAGAAGGGTCCGTGACTCCGTGTCACCCCTCTGCCGTTGATATTATGAGAAGAAAACCCTATTACGTGGTTCACTCATCCAAATTTCTTTTTCTCCTCTTCGTCACCCACTTGGTTTAAAATATCAAAAATTTGTTGAGCGAGCGATTTACTAAATAAAAAGTTTTTTTGTCGGCTTAATTTATCTTTCTCTCCATCAATTTCTCCTAGTAAGAGTACTTTACATGCGAGTAAAGTAGATTTTTCTTTTCTAGGGTTTTCATTTTTTTTTCCAACTCCCCAAACTACTCTTCTTTCTTTGTTGCCAAGGGGGAAACGATTTTGAATCTCAAAAATTAGGGTTTACAGAGAGATCTTCAGATTAAGCTTTGGACAAGATGTTTTGGCGTATGACTGCTCTTTCTGCTTCCTCTCCTGTAAGTTGTTTGAAGAAATTTTATGATAACTTGTGGTTGAATTTAAGCTTCTTGTTACTGCTATTATTAGTTGGTGGATGTGTTTTTAAGTAGGGTTTTTGTTTGGTTAATTTGAGAACAAGGGTTTGATATTCATTATTTGGGTCGTTGTGATTTTAGGGAATGTATTGGGTTAAGTGTGGGATCTGGGATTTTGAAATTATGGTGTTTTAGTTTTCAGGTTATTTATGTTGTGTGTTTTTTATATTTATTGCGGGCTTTATTGAAGAGATTAGATAAGGTAGAGTTAGTTAACTGTTGGTTCACAGTAGTTAAGAATTTTAAGTTTGATTTTATTAATTAGGGATCAATTTGTGTTTTTAGTGTATTAGTTAATCTGATTGAGTTAGAATATTTGGATTGATAAATGTGGTTTGTGTCAAGAGTTGCCTTTCCTTTTTCATGTTGTATTACATATACAAGTACATAGTTATGTATTCTTTGCTGTCAGTCTGTTAGGGTTATACTGAATTTTCTGTACTTCCCATGTCACTGTAACTTCGCGGTAGCTGCTAAACTCTTGAATGGGTTTATAGTGGCCGTGCACAGTACTAGGAATTAGATGGTTTCACTCTTTTACAATTAGATGTCTCTGGTAAAGTACTTAATATGTGTTAGTTTGTTCGCCTATAAAGCACGTATAACTAGTTTGATTTCAATGGATTAAAGTTGGGAAACCAGATAGTCACACATAGTCCGGTTCTGGTGCGTTGTTTTTTATGTCATTCGACTCTGTTCTCATCGTTTCATTATCAAAATTTTGCAGGTGGAATCAGTTTTAGACAAGGAGGATTTTACTTTGGAGGAGCTCCTGGACGAAGAAGAGGTCATTCAAGAATGCAAAGCTCTAAACAGTCGACTTATAAATTTGTAAGTTTCTATGATCTTATCTGTTTTGTTGCTTTGCAGGCTGTAACTTTCATATAAAATTTCACCTTATTACTACCATTATGAAGAACATACATTGAAAAGCAAGAAACTATATATAGTTGAGCGTTGATAAAGAATATTATAAAGAAGAGGTGTTAACCATAATTCGTACATTTGAAACTAAGAAGAGTTGTTGGTAGTAACCACTGATAATACCTGCTGGTGGTGATTGGATGAAATACGTGACCACTTAAAAAATGTGATGCCAGTGACGGTCGTAAAAGATCTATGTAGCCAGCTTGTGTTTTGTTGTAGTAACTTCCGTGGAATGATGTACCACTGATGTAAAAAATGTGATGCCAGTGACGGTCGTAAAAGATCTATGTAGCCAGCTTGTGTTTTGTTGTAGTAACTTCCGTGGAATGATGTATCACTGATTTTCGTGTTTGACAGTGGGCGGAACTTTGTAAGAGTATGAGTAATTAGGATGTAGTTAACACTATATTTGATATGAAATTGGTTGTAACGTCTACTCATATAAAGATCAGAACACTATATTGGTTGCAATGTTCTTTTATCTGTATGTTGGTTGACATCTCATGTTAAACCAATCTGATTAGTTTCAAATTTGACCAAAATAGATTTTTATTATCTTTTGTATATGTTTCCAGTTTAAGAGAGAGAGCTCAGGTAGAGCAGTTGCTGCGTTACATTGTTGAGGAAGCACCAGAGGATGCTGAAAGCAAGCGAGCATTCAAGTAAAATTCTTAACCCGAAGGAAATCAGATCTTCTAGGACTATAAGCAGTCAATGTTATATTTGGTGTAAATGTGAAACCATGAAACCTGTTGGTTTCTGTGAACTTTTGTATTTATCTTCTCCATTCATGATGTAGGTTTCCGTTCATTGCATGTGAAGTATTTACATGTGAAATTGATGTTATTCTGAAAACCTTGGTGGAGGATGAGGAGGTATGCGTCCATCATTTTTATAGTCCAGGAAGTCTATCACTAATGTAAAAATTGGCCCAATATTCTGATTTTGCTCGTGTCTTCTTGGAATTGCAGCTGATGGATTTACTCTTTTCTTTCTTGGAACCAAACCACCCACACAGTTCATTGTTAGCTGGGTATTTTAGCAAGGTAAACGGTATTCGTCAATTGTTTGTTAAGTTAATCTATATTTCCTTACTAGACTTGTAACTTACTGGGTTTGCCAAAAATTCACTCAATTGAAGTTTTAATCTTGTGCTGTAGGTTGTTGTATGCCTTATGTTGCGGAAGACAGTGTCACTTATGAACTATGTCCAAGTAAGGACACTTATTCCTTTCCCTCTTTATATATATAGATATTTCATATTTTGACAAGATTTTCTTCCATACTACTTTTTCGACTGACCAAATATTTCAATATTTAGGCTCATCAGGATGTATTCCGGCAGCTAGTTGATCTGATAGGAATCACATCCATCATGGAGGTAAATAACAAATTCAAAATTTCCCGCAGTAGTTTAATGGGATATATTTAACATTTACTTCTCCAGTAAGGATAAGGTTGATATTCTCCTGAGTTTTAACGAGGTGGTCATCTGCAGGTGTTGATTCGACTTGTTGGCGCTGATGATCATATCTATCCTAATTTCATGGACGTGATGGAGTGGCTAGCCAATAGCAATTTGCTAGAAATGATTGTGGATAAACTGAACCCATCAGTAAGTTTCAAAATCTCATATTTCGAAGAAATGGTTAATATTTTTTGCGGAAGAGTACAAAGCCTTACATTTATGGTGTTTTTAATGGATTCAGAGTTCTCCCGAGGTTCACGCTAATACAGCAGAAACACTTTGTGCCATTACTCGTAACGCGCCATCAGCTCTATCTGTTAAACTCTCTAGCCCGAGGTTGGCGTTTCTCTTTTGATGTATTTATTATTTTCGCAATCCCTGATTTCTTTTGTCAGTAGATAATATGCTGAAGAGTCTGGTGTTCCACAAATTCATATGCAGCTTTGTTGAAAGAATATTTGGTCATGCCCTGGAAGACACACAATCTAAATCTGGTCTTGTAGACTCACTTTCTGTGTGTATCTCGTTGTTGGATTCCAAAAGAGCAACTTATTCTCCATTAGTTCACTCTATTCGAAGTCAACATTTGTACGAACCACAGATTCCTATTAATCCCGAGACAGTTAGTGCCATGCTGCCAAAACTTGGTATGTTCTTATCTTAATGATGATTAGGGCAAATATTTGGCATGGGTTGTTTGTTATTTTGTGAAGTGAATGTTGCCTTTTTTGTAGTGGATGCTCTTCTTTGCTTTCTTGTATCTTGCCTTCATATACTCATGAATCATCCTTGGTATGCGTTTCTCACTGTAGATAGTCACGCAAAATTTTAAACTTTTCTTGATGCTTGTTTGGTTCGAGTCTGTATGCTTGTGAAATCCTGCAACCTATTGGTGTATAATTTTTCTTTTTTAAGTCTTTTTTTTTCTTTCAGTTATGTTTTTCTGTATGGAATGGAAGGCTGGGAACTTCTGTGCTTTGAAAATGTTGGGTGCAACTTACTCTTCAGTGGCTCATCATTTATGAGCCAAACACGGTATATTCTATAGTGTTGTTACATTAGGTTTTTCTGGATATCTGGTTCTTGAATATTTGGTTGTGACATGGGTACACATGTGAGATACCCCTGTGGTGTGTGTTAGTTCTCCATAAAGCAAGCGGGGCAGGTTCTTCTGTTTGTTGAAATATTAGATCCGTGCATTATCTTCCTTGTTTTATTTTGTGTGTTTGGTATGGTTTGCATATTTAGTTTTCACTCTTCACAAGTGCTGGTTGTTTGTTGCAATGCATGCTTGATATTATTGGATTTTTCCTTGTTTAGTTCTTGTTGCTTCATTAGTCTTTGACCGCATCTGTTTATGATGAATGAATGGATGTTGATTGGCTTACTTTTGGGAAAGCATTCTTACTGCTGTTTCGTTACTGCATCTTATATCTCCGTTCTTCCGTTTATGTGCAGGAGACTTGCTTAAGCTTTTGAATGTATGCTCTGATAGTAAGGTGTTACCTACCACATATGGCGAACTAAAGCCTCCTCTTGGGAAGCATCGCCTCAAGGTAGCCTTCACTGTGTGTTATATTTTTTAAATTTTGATTCATGTAGACAAGGATTTTTAAAACCATAAGTGTCTCTCTGATTTTTGTTTGATATGGTTAGTTCTAATATGCGATTGGTCTCAGATTGTAGAGTTCATTGCGGTATTGTTGAGGAGTGGTAATGAAATTGCTGAGAAGGAGTTGGTTAGCTCGGGTGCTATACGAAGAATCCTTGAACTCTTTTTTGAGTAAGCTGTTGGTTCCTTATGTTTTTCTGGAGCATGTTTTAAGGGGCAAAATGTTGATAATGATGGTGATCCATAAAAATACATCATGCAGGTACCCATTTCATAATGCATTGCATCATCAGGTAGAAAGTATCATCTTGTCATGTTTGGAGAGCAAGGATAATACCGTTGTTGATCATCTGCTTAAAGATTGCGATGTAGTGGGTAAAATCCTACAAGCGGACCAAAGTCCCATTCTTTTTGGTGGTTCAGATCAGGTACTCCTTAATTTATTGAAAATTAGATTTGATTCTGCATTTCTTGTATTTCATTTTATGTACAGCACAGTGTGAATCTTTGATCTATGCCATTAGCCGAGTAGAATAGTCATCTAAAGCAAGAATGAAATCAATTTTTGACCTGCAGCCGACTTCATGTTCCGCTGGAAAGCAAGTACCTCGAGCCGGTAATCTTGGGCACATTACACGTATCTCTAATAAGCTTATTCAGCTGGGAAATGGCAACAGTCACATCCAGGCATACTTACAGGTTGGTGACAGTGCACAATTGTCTATGCTAAGAATCTAATTTCCTTGTGAGCTGAATTTCATTTTTAATTCACTCTATATTCTCTTGAAGTGTACTCTTTAGGAATAAGAATCAGTTTACACCAATGCGTCCTATAAGAAGCATGGGTTTTAGTTTAAAGCATTCCCTGATATATCAATGGTGATCTGATTTACTTCTGCCGTCCTTCCAATGAAAATTGAAAATCTCACTGTTGGTACGCATGAAAAGTAACTCAATGGTCAAAAAAGAGGACCAGCTTCTTGCTCCTTAGTTGTACTACTACTATGTATACATCTGTTCCTTTCTGTACACAGCTGAAATTTTGCGAATCTTTATGATATGTTCTTGCAGATGATTTAGATCTCCTTTAAACAGCAAAGTGTATCACCAATGATTTTCTTGTTTTCCAATGTTCAAATGTCACATATTAATTGTAGCTTGCTCTAATTCTTTTATACTTCATATTTTGTTGGTCTATACTGTCGAATTGCATAGTTGGTCAAATACAAAACCTCGCCCCAACTAAAATCAGCTAAATTATGGTCTGTCGTTACTTCTGGAATTAGGGTCTGGTTGATTTTGCAACTTCCCTGTGGGAAAAAAGTGCAGCGAAAGAAATTCTTGCATCCTGTTAGTTTAGTTTTTTCAGACGATTAAACATCTAAGTAATCTGTTGAACTTCCTCCAATCAATTTATTATTTTCTACGTAAATTTCGCTCATATAACTGAGTCTACATTACCTCCTCCTTGTACTAGTTCCAAAACCCATGTCCTCGTAGAAATGAACTCTTATACTAGTTCCAAAACCCTTTGTCCTCGTAGAAGTCAGCTAAAGTGTGTTCGTTCTTACTTCCAGAGCAAGGTCTACCGTCAAATTAATTTTAGCAAGAACTATCCAAGCATAGGGATGTACTTAATAAATCTGATTTGCATTCACCTGTGTGCAGGAAAATGATGAATGGATTAGTTGGCAAACAAGTATCTTGCAAGAGCGTAACAATGTAGAAAATGTCAACCGGTGGGCCTGTGGGTATGCTTCTTACCGTATTGTAGTTGTATCATGAAAAACTGTTAATGTTCTCTTTGAATTTTGTCTTGTATTCTCCAAGCTCCCCAATGCTTATTGAAGTTTAAACGTGTTTTTTCTAAGATCTGGTTACCATTTACGCATAAAATATTTCCATTTGTTTTGTTCTCGTATAATTTGATGTTCTGAATCGTTTCTTTTGTTCTGATAACTGATGCAGCCGCCCAAGTGCATTGCAAGATAGGACGAGAGACAGTGACGAGGAGGATGATGTAGCAGGCCTAGCAAATAACCTAAGCCAGGCATTTAGCAGATACAGCATCTATGAAAATGATGATGCTGAACAGGTACCTCATCCTACATCCTCCCTCTCTTTCTATCTCATCATCAGATGAATTGAATTTGTTATTTTGAATGTGCTGCTTTCAGGTGCACGGATCTCTTGAGCGAGATGATGAGGTAATATAGTCAATTATGCTAAGAGAGAGCAGATATAAATGTGTATTTTTAGTTGCTGTTATGTCTGCCTAGTTACAATTAGGTTGTAGATAGTTTCTCAACGAAAGGGATGTCCATGTGTGGGTGGAAATAGGAAGAGTGATGCAATAATAGGTTTCAAATAACAGTTAAAACACATTAGCTGTTCACAGAAACTGGTCTAATTGTGAAATTTATGTTTACTTTTGTTGATATTTTCTTGATCTATTGAACAACTGCAGGATGTTTATTTTGACGATGAATCGGCTGAAGTTGTGATCTCATCACTGAGGCTTGGTGATGACCAGCAGAGGTACCACTTCTTGAAATACTTGCATGTGCTTATAATTTGCATATTTATTTGTGACCTTCTGATGTATAGCAATGATGCATAGCAACAAACGTGGCCTGCTGATGTATAGCAAACAATGTGACACACTATCATGTTCTTTTTTGTGGGGACTTCTCATTAGTTAACTTCTGACACCTGTCTTGTGTTTCCCCTTCATTTTAACAGTTTGTTTACAAATTCGAACTGGTTTGCTTTCCAAGATGATGGAATTCATAGTGACCTTTTAAGTACTTCTGAAGAGAAGTTGGATGAAGTCAATTTGAATGGAGCAAATGGTGGGAGCAGCAGTAGTGATGATGAGGTGGTGGTTGGTGAGGATGAGGAGTTGGTAAACAGCACAGCAACATCCGCTGATGAGCCATCAGGATCCAGTACAAGTTTTTCACATGAGGCAAGCAAAAGCACCGCAACCAATGGGGTCGATAATTTTGACCCTAAACCATGGGATGAGAAAGCGAGTACTCCTGGTGGTGCTCTGGGTTTTGTCAACGGTGATGATCCATTCAGTGTTAGTCAACCTAATTGGGTTGGATGGCGAGAGTCTTTGGATTTGCAGGCTGATCAGTCAGATGAGAATGAGAAGAGTTCTCTACCCAACGGTGATATATTGTCAAATGGTATCAGTAGCCCGAGTGTCTCTAGCAATGGGCAACCGGGGACATGCCAAAATGAAGTTGCCAGTGTACCAACTGCGTCTGAAAAAGATGTTGAGTTTGTTGGTATGGAGTTAGAGGGATCAGAGAGGGCTATGGACCAAGCATTGAAAGAGGGAATAGTAGATGAAGCAGGGCCACTGAAGAAGCACTTAACGCCAAATGCTGGGCGTGAAAATGAGAACATGGATAAAGATGGGGAAGAGAAGCTGGAGTTCAACGATACTAACTACTGGAGGGTTGATCAGGAGGTTGGTGTTCAAGAATGAGAGCTAGCTAATGATTGTATTTTGTAACCTCAACAAACAAAGACTGGAGACAATAAAAGCTATGTTCTCATCTTAGAAAATAGTTTTTTCCTTTTGTATAGTGTTCCCCTGCACCTAGTGTGGAGGAATGAATGGATTGCAGGGTTGTCATTGTCTTGTTATTTAATATCATTGTTCAATTCTTTGAATTATTTGTGATTACTAGTGGAGAGATCAAGTCCTGTTCATAGTCGAGAAAACGACGGCCAATTCTAAGACTTAATCACCCAAGGTTACTGTTTATCCACATCTTTTATTTTTTAGATTAGCAAATTCTTCCGGTAGTCGGAGACAAAATTCCACCTTGTGCGTTTGCTCTATGCTCGAGGTCCTGTAAGAGCAACCACAGTGAACGAGTAAACCTATAAATATGGTCCAGAAACGAGGCACAGTGAGACAGACTAAAGAGTAAAAGCTGGACCAAAACCAAATCCCAGACTATATTTGGTTTTGGAACCAAAACCAAATATAGTCGAGCAAACATATAATGTACACGCCCCATACCAGGCGTGCTTTTAACCTTCGTCCCATTTTTTTTCTTCTTCTATAGTCGAACTTATACTTTTAATGGAAAACTGGATCATGTAATATCTCCACCCCATCGGGCGAACTTATAATGTACGCTCCACCAAATTTAGTCTTCTACCGTAGCGTTGCAACACGGACTAAACCCAAATTTTGGTCTTTGGTTATGATCGCACCACTGCAGTTGCTCTAAGCGCTCAACTCGGTACACTGTAAATTAGGCATGCACTTCCTAGTAATTGTACTAGATATACCATCAGCAAATGCAGGCGGGTGGCATATTACCCGGTGAGTCACATCTAAGGCTCGACTTCATGCGTGCCTGAATTCTTTGCAATTCAAGAGGAGCGTAACTCCAACAATGGTGTTGTGCTGTTAACGATTTTAGACGCGTTGGGCGTCTAGAATCGGAAAGAGGAGCGCAAATAAAAAAATCAATGAGAGGAGTCGAGGGGAAAAAAGATCAAAAAAATTTGGACCATTTCTCGATTTGTGCGTGTCATCCTTGCGCAGGGGCCATGCTAATCTTCTCTGTATCGTTCCAATTTTATCGGATGTCCCCGAAGGGACGAACTTACTTGGAAGTCCAAGCTATTTAAACCAGCATCTGTTTTGTATTATGGCCAGTGTGGGACTAAATACACCAAAAACCCATCACGTTACATGTATTCAAAACGCCCTAGTCACAGTTTGTGAATTCCCTTTTTTGAGGCGGTTAAGTGTTCGAATCTCTCTAGTCCCAACTTTCCGCCACCTGTTTCAACATCCTTGCGTAAACCTCGGCATACATGGGGATGGATTTTTAGTTTTCTTTCCATCACTTGATCCTTTGAGATGAATGTAAGGATTTAATATTTTTGGTTTTTAAGTTCTTAAATTCGAGGCAAATGTGAGAGAAACCGTTGATGCCTTAGATAAAGGTTCAAATGCTTGTCTGCTAACAGTTTATCAGACAACAGCGGATGTGACAGAACGACCTAGACTGACTGTATCCGGAGCCAATCCATTCTTGCTTGACCTTACTATGCGATTCAATAACTGCAAAACATTATATAACATGACGTTGTTTGAAAGAGCTTAACAACAAAATCTGAGAGAATGCAACTAAGTAAAGCATATAAACAATTGTCAAGGACATGCAATGAACATGAAAGCAATTCACCACTGCTGGATGATTAACAATACTTCTTGGACATTTAGCCTTGGAAGCTTGGCCAAAATCTTTCAAAGAAAGTAACATTAGTTTCTCCCAAATCCTTCAAAGAAACATTGCTCTGCGTGTGAGGAATTGCCTCTATGTAAACAGGTTCCGTACCATCAGACTTATCATCCCAAAGTTTGTTTACGGTTGAAGTTTTAGGGTCATACCAATGGAGGCTCTTGCCCTTTTTATAAATCCATAAAACTGCGTTGCTCCTTGTGATTGCGAATGCTTCAAAATAAACTCCTTAAGCCAATGTGACAAGATTTTGTTCTTATTATCTCTCTTGTATACCCATATGTCGGTGCGGCGAGTTCCCTTGAACGAATGAACCAGACACAAGTTATTATTCCCTGCAAGCAACTTGAGTGGAAAACTGTTATCATCCATGTACTCTAAATCTTTTGAACGAGGCAATGCGATGTAATGGAACTTCTCACCTTCCAAATCAAAGGCCTCAATCTCACTTTCTTGTACTCTACGAGTACTTCTTTGGTGCAACCAGAAAAGCGCTCCATTTGCATAGACACCTGATGTATAATTGAATGCGCATCGGTAAGTAAATCCGATGTATCTCCACCCACCTCCAACAGTATATACCTGAACATATCCTTCCTCCTGTTCATGTTTCCTATATTTTAATATTGTAACAACCTTGTATTCACTAGTTGAAGGACAATAGCCAAACCCACTTGCTAAGTGACCAATACGTGTGCTTAATGCATCTTCAGGCCATTCCGAGTAATTAAATTCCGGAAGATAGACAGATTCTCCAGTTAACGGGTTGCAGATCAGAAAAGGATGTAGCTTTGAATTATTCTCTCTTCCAAAACAAACCAAACCATTGCAAGACCCAACCATGAAATGTTTCGAGACTGAATTCGTAATAGATCTGCTGTGTTCTATCTCAGTAATAAATCTGTTGCCGGAAGGATGATAATGATCATGCTCATCTTCATAGAAAAGTTGTTTGAGCTTATAGTTATAGTCATGATGGTCACCAACAGCATGCGCGAAAAGGAAACCTCCTGGTTTTTCAGTTTTATCACGGATGATTGCTCTCCAAGTTGTGCATACGCGTTTGGCCTGTATAGCTGCATCAACAGGTAACCGAAACAGTATGTTTTCTAAAACATCTGCGTGAAGATTCTCCATGGTGAATATTAAGATCTAACTCTTCTCTTCTCCTATTTTCTTTGCTAGACTTTATCTTTGCGATGCGGCAAAGAGAAGCTAACAAAATTTACTTATATTTGTTGATTTCTGTACCCTGAAAGGCAAAAACCCTAAGCTTCTTGGAGAGTCCGGACAGAGGATCCGAGACAATTTGTTCTTACTTATCCGGGCCCTTTGGGCAACTGCATGCTAGATTCACCGCACAGGAATTTATGAGCAAGACGGTCATTGAATGCCCAATCTTTTTTTCAACTGAAAGGTACATTGGCGAAAGCCGTTGAGGCGAGCGAAAAATTAAAGACTTCGGAAGGGTGTAACTGCTAATAAATAAGCTAAATGCTCAACTTCTTGAATTCTCTAGTACTTCAAAGTAAACAGGTTTGACCCGTCCCTATTTTGACTCAATAAAATTTTGTATTCCCTTAAAAAAAAAACCCAAAAATTATTAACGTACCGAGCCAAAAAAAAAACTCCCCCAAAACCGGGGTGAAACAAAAATATGGCCCCCACACACCTTTAAAGGGGCCCGTGCAAGTTCCCAGCAGGCGGGGCCCATCCGCCCCACTCACATGAGGGTTTTCTTTTTTGGGGTGGGGGTTTGGCTCGTGGGAATTATATAAATGACCCTCCTTTTCAAGGGCTTCAAAATTACCCTTATACTACAATAAAAATACCCCTCTCCATTCCTAAGCCCATCAAGGGTCCATTAAGGTATTTATCTATTCCAAATTTGCCCTTTTATCCATCGTCGAAACAAATCGTTTTCTTCATTTCTTCTTCGTATCCTGTTCTTCTTCTTCTTCATTGCTCCCACCACCACTAGCATCTCTACCGCCGCTACCACAAACGTCACCAAAACCAACACCAGTGCCACAACCACCATCACCATCTCCGTCGTCACCATCATCTTCTTCTTATTCTTCACAAACCTAAATCGAAGATTTAATTTACTGTAAACCTAAATCGAACCGTCACCATCATCATCTTCTTCTTCTTCACAAACCTAAATCAAAGATTTAATTTACTGTAAATCAAATTCAAAGAAATCTAGATCTGATTTTTTATTGTTCTTCATCTCCTTATGTTAAAGATTGATTTTCCAGATTCAGAGATCGACAAATTTGGTTTTTGGTTTTCGATTTCATAGTTTTATCTTCTTGTGTTCGATTTCAACCTATTTCGACTTCTTTATGAATTGTTCTTCATCTTTCTAGGTTAAAGATTGATTTTCCATATTCATAGATATATAGATTTGATATTTTGGTTTTCGATTTCTAATTTCGAGTTGAAGATTCAGATAGATCTCGATTCATTGAAGCTAGATACTGATCCAATGTGAGTAAATTTCTTATATTGTGGTTTTTCAATTGGGTGTGGAGGTGAAGTTTGGAGGTGGTGCTGGTTTTGGAGTTGGAGTTTGAGGTGATTATTTGGAGTTTGGAGTTGGAGGCGATTATCACTGATACTATTAATTGCTTATTGTATATGTCAACTGTTATTCATCAAATGTGATTGTCTCTCAACACAAGGAGTGAGTTATGCTAATTATTAAATCTTTGAATCTTTGTATTTTGATCTTGTGATGATATATCATTTCTTGTATTTTTAATGTGGGGATGATCTGTGATTCTAAGTTCCATATTTCGCCGGGTCAGTTGGGAACTCATACAACCCGTGATTTAAATGATTTCAGGAGGATTCAGAAATTTCCAAGGTAATTCTATGTATATCGATCCTTTGTTTCATTCAATATAAATATATCAATCAAATCTTCTGCAAAATATTGAACTAATGTTGGTTGTCCTGATATGCTTAGATTTCTATTGGTTGTTTACTCATTAGCCTGCTGCACAAGTAGGAATTTAGTGGAGGAGCACGAGAATCCTTCATTGCAATTATGATTTTTTCCTCTCAAAGAAACATTAATTAGTTTCTGGTTACAAAATTTAGTATGCTAAAACACAACTTTTAAGTTTATTTGGTTTTGGTACATTGATTAATGATGCACTTTGTTTTGAATGTGTCCATCTACTTATAGTTCACAATATTGATTGTTAAGAACTTTCTTTGTGCGAGAGATCTTTTGAGTTGGGGTGTTACTACTTTGGATTGACATCGTGGTGGTCATCACTTGCAGATTAATCTCAAGTAAGTCACTTCGGATCAGCCATTGCAATGCTTATGGATACTAGTGAAACATATCATATTTGCTTAGGGATTCACATATAAGGTTATTTGAGGTTGTAATGGGTTTAAATGCTCTGCACTTGGAGGTCAATATACCCTCTGGAAAAATCCCACTTAAGCTCTCAGAAATTGTGTTATGCATTAACTTAGCTAGCGACGGCCTGCAACAAAAAAAAAAACTGGTTAGTTTCAGATCTGGTAACTTGGTGCCGTATCAACAACAACAGAAATTTCAAGAAAACTCATAGTTAGATGCTGCTTTAAGATTGGACTCTCGTGTACAAATTGTGGAAAGCAAGGTTAGTTGTTATTGAGTATTTTTTACGGTTTTTACGATACCTTACCTGGTGCTCGGTACAAATATAGCTAACTCTAGTTACATTAGATGAACCTATGGTGTAATGGTATCACAACTTACTCTAGTCAGAAGATGCGTGTTCGATTCACATTAGGTTCACTACTTTTAGTATATTTGTGTATCAACAATAGAAGTTGACCTTAGTTTAGGAAGTCAACAACCAACGTTTGTGTATCAACAATGGAAAAATGGAATCAACAACCAATATTTGTGTATCAACAATAGAAATTGACCTTAGTTTAGGGAGTCAACAACCAATGTTTGTGTATCAACAATGGAAAAATTGAATCAACAACCAATATTTGTGTATCAACAATAGAAAAATGGAGTCAACAACCAATGTTTGTGTATCAACAATGGAAAAATGGAATCAACAACCAATATTTGTGTATCAACAATAGAAATTGATCTTAGTTTAGGGAGTCAACAACCAGTGTATGTGTATCAACAATACAAAAATGGAATCAACAACCAGTGTTTGTGTATCAACAATAGAAATTGATCTTAGTGTAAGGAGTCAACAACAAATATTTGTGTATCAACAATAGAAATTGACTTTAGTTTAGGGAGTCAACAACAAATATTTATGTATCAACAATGGAAGAATGGAATCAACAACCAAATTTGACAAATATTTTTGAACTTTTGATTTTTTGGATCAACTTCAGTTGTTGACGCCTAATATTAATGGCGGCGGCGACGGCGGAGGCATCGGCGAGGGTGGTGGTGGTGGTGGCGGCGGCAACAACAGTGGTGGTGGTGTGTGACGATGGTGGAATATTATTGGTGGTTGTATTTAGTAAGTGGTGGTGGTGGCGGAGTGGTGGCGGCGGCGGTGCTGTTGGTGGATGTAAAATAATAGATTTTTTTTAATGGATAAGATTTTTAAATGGAAAATAATAATGTAAGTGAGGGTATTAAGGTAATCTGTTTTTTAAGGGATAATGTATTTAAATGATATGGGTATTTATATTGTTGTATAAGGGTATATTTATTGGGTGTCAAAACTAGGGGTATTTAATAAATATACCCTTTTAGCTCGATACGTGTAGAATCATTGTAAAAAAAATTAGTATCCTCTATATTATATTATCGATGTAGTTTTAGTCCAAATAACTTATTTTAGCCCACGATCTTCTCTCAAACATCGTAACTTTCTCCGTCTCATCTATTTATTTTCCAGTTTTTCTTCAAACTATAAATTTCACTTCAATCGTGTTTAGTGAATTATTAAGTTTATGGATTTAATCATTTATTTATCTAGTATATTATATGCATATTCCAATTAATCACTCGTTCCAAAAAAACTATCGCAGGTTTCGGCTACAACAACAACCAGTGATACTCTATAGATAACCTTATGCTAAAAAGATTTTTGTGTCCGTCCCTGATTGTAACCACTCATGGGCTTAATAGGAAATTTATATCAGAACCATACCCTTTGTTGTTGTAGAGGGACTTGGCTCATTTAACACCCGACCTACAAATATGGTAGGCTGAGTATTACTAGGTCTTCACAAGTATTGACTGGGAAATTATTATAGATTTCGATGAAGTTTTTATAGCCAAGTCATAGAATTTTACGGTACTTAAATATCATATAAAAACATTTTGGACATCTCACACCATGAAATAAGACGAGAATATTACACCAATCCTCTTTTGATCCGTCTCGAGGCCACCACTAAAGCACATATGGTTTATCTCGGCAATACCACCAAGAAAAAAAAATCTCACATATGGTTTAATTTCGGCAATACCAGCGAGAAATATAAAACCAAAAATAATTTGGATACCATGAAACAAGACGAGAATATAACACCAATCCTCTTTTGATTCGTCTCGAAGCCACTAGAAAAGCACACGATATAATTTCGGTAGTACCACCAAGAAAAAGAATACCAAAAACATGAATCATTCTGCTAATCCAATTTACATGATCTGTAAATTGGTTTGGCGATTTCTAACAAATAATGATTCAATGTGGGTTAAATTGTTATCTGCTAAATATTTAAAAGGTGAATCATTATGGAATGTATGTCTCTGAATTTAGTTAGTGTTTTTATACATGGCGGAGTATGTTAGAAGTGAAAAATATCATGGTGGAGAATGTTTGTTGGTTGATCAATTAAGGTGATGACCATTGGGTTCCAAACCTATTGGGAAATCGACCGAAGAATTTGGGTTATTTTTCTAACCAGGTGATGATGGTCAAAGATCTTATATTTCCTAATTCCAGGAGTTGGAATATCGATCTTTTGGAGAGTTTATTTCCACCCGATATAGTGGAAAAGATAAAAAGTCTATACTTATCTGATGAAGAATCTATTCAAGATACTTTGGTCTGGTTGAAATCTCCTTCGGGTATTTTCACGGCAAAATCATGTTATAAAATTTTGGTAGTTGATAATCCTTCTTCTTCGTCTTCTTAGACAAATAGTTTTCCCTAGAAATATTTTTGGAATGTCTCAAGTGTATCTCATAGAATTTTACTATTTGTTTGGAAACTGGTTCATAATGGTGTAACAATAAAGGAGAATATTGCGAGATTCAATACTTCAATTGATACCAATTGTACTCTTTGTTCAGATAAGATGGATTATTATTTCATTGTCCGATATCAATTTCCGTGTTTAGTGTTTTTCTATATATGTTTTTGATATTTCTGTTATATCAGATCCAAAGGAAATCATAATGAAGTGGTTACATATAGGTGATGGTGGTAAGCGTTTTATTTTGGGTTCTTGTGTGATGTGGAATATTTGAAAAATGAGAAATGAAATCATATTCAATTCTATTAGATTCTCGAGAGAAAGGTGTATCAAGAAAGTTTGGGATGACTTCAAATTATTTCACAGTGGACAATCAAAATCTGACCAAGATGTGCAGTTAGCTTTCAATCATACTGATGGTTGCTTGAGTGAAGTTTGGGAAACACCACCTTAGAATGTTGTAAAGATTAATGTTGATGCAGCTTTTGACAAGAACATGTGTGCAACAACATCAATTGCTCGAGATGCTGAAGGACATTTCATGACCTGCAAAACTGTTTGCTTTCATAAAATTTCTCCATCGAGGAATGAAGTAAGAGCACCCTTTTGGGGCTAAGTTTGGCTAGAGACATCGATCTCCAACATATCTAAAGACTTAAAGGTCTAGACAAATAAATCTCTCACGTTGAATGGTGAGCAAACCCTCACTTTCTATTGACCGAAATAGGACTTTTTTGAGTTTTGTGAAACGAGCGTTTTGGTGAGGACATTTGGCAACGTATGATTGGTTTAAAAATAAAAGGAAAAGATTAAAAAAAAAAGAAACCAAATTCAATTTGGAATTCGCGAGGACACTTGGCAACATATGATTGGTTTAAAAAGAATAAGAAAAGATAAAAAAGGAAACCAAATTCAATTTGGAATTCGCGAGGACATTTGGCAACGTGTGATCGGTTTAAAAATTACAAACTCAAAAGGAAAACCTAACGTACTGTATTTGGAATTTTATGGAAGTCCAAATTCAATTTGGAAATCGAGTATCTATCGTATAAGGACTCTTTTTTCCAAATTAATATCTAAAGGGGAAAAAAAAATCCATATTTTCTGCGAAAATAAAATGAATATCTAAAAGGGGAAAAAAAATCCATATTTTCTGCGAAAATAAAATGAAAAAATAAATAAATTATACACATATTCTCCACCTATTTAATGTGCTTGCCCTCCACACCAAATCAAAAATACACTGCCACGAGATGGGGCGAAGCCCCTCGCACACCAAATCAAAAATGCGTTTCCACAGAACGGGTGAAGCCCCATGTACACCAAATAAAAAATGCATCCCCACGGGTGGGTCGAAGCCCCGCACACACCAAATAAAAAATGCATCTCCAAGTGGCGGGGCGAAGCCCCGCACACACACCAAATAAAAATGCATCTTCACGGGGCGGTGAGAAGCTCCACGCACACCAAATCAAAAATGCATCCCGACAGGGCGGGGCGAAGCCCCGTGCACATCAAATAAAAAACGCATCGTCACGGGGCAGGGCGAAGCCCCGCGCACACCAAATCAAAAATACATCCCGACGAGACTGGACGGGGCGAAGCCCCACGCACACCAAATTAAAAGAAATAAAATGCCCGGTACGTAGCACGGACACAAATTTAGTCATCGGAGAAGGAGATGCAAAAAGTGTTACTGAGTCGGTCAATGGAACTTTGGCACAAATTCCAGGTAACATTAAAATGGAGATCATGAGAATCAAAAAAATGATTTAATTTCGGTAGATCACCAAGAAAAAGAAAACAGAATTTTAATTTCGGTATATCACCAAGAAAAAAAAAATAAAAAAAATTTGGACCATTTCTCGATTTGTGCGTGTCATCCTTGCGCAAGGGCCATGCCCCCTAATCTTCTCTGTATCGTTCCAATTTTATCGGATGTCCCGGAAGGGACGAACTTAGTTGGAAGTCCAAGCTATTTAAATCACTCTCTGTTTTGTGACATGAGCCGTGTGGGACTAACCAACACAGCCCATCATGTTTAGATAGGTATTCAAAACACTCTAATCTTAGTTATGGGATTCCTTTGCTGAGTTGGTCAAACAGTTCGAAACTGGCTAATTACAAATATACAGTCTTTCCAGCATCCCTGCCTTAATCTCACCATTCAAATACATTCTGAAGTTGTAGTTTTGTACAATGGTGATATTTAGACCAACAGCGTGAAGGCAAGAGATAAACACAGAGTATTGATGTTGTTAAGCAGCAGATAACAAAATATTCTTAATTTCACCCTTCCATTTGAATATCTTCGAAACCTTGTTATCTCTCTTTCTCGCTCTCTCACAGTGACCATCCCTTGGTTTACACAGTAATCTCTGCTCACAACAACCTTCTTCAGGTAAACCTGATCTCAACTCTCTTTAATTTGTTTTCATGTTTTTGAGAAGGGGGTCAAACGCAGAACCCTAAACTCCTTTTCAACTTTTAACCATTTTGAATGAACTTAAGACTTAGTACTAGTAGTCAAAGATTGTCAGATTTGGTCCGGATAACTACGAATCCAAGTATTTGATTTGATGTTTGTTCTATTGATTCAAAAAAGTTTGTTCTACTGAAAGGGTTGGTCGGACCAACTTGGTCCATCTTTGATTTTTCATTTTCATGCATGCGAACTGTTTGATGAAATGACTTTCATAATTCACTGACTCGCGTTTAATTACATTTTCAGGAAAAAAAAATCAAGTGGAATCATGGAGAAGAAACACAAAATATCACTGGACAACAGCAATGTGGGTGTTGGAGGAGAGGATAAGATAAGTAATTTGCCCGATCCACTGATTCATCATATTCTTTCTTTCCTTCCAACCAAATGTGCTTTGTCTACCTGCATTTTGTCTACAAGATGGAAGTATTTATCAAACTCTATCCCCACTCTTGATTTTCGTCGGTGGCGAGCTCAAGTTGGTTATAGAAATGAAGAGGAAAGGTTGCAGGAAACCAAACGGTTCATAATTTTTTAGATAGAGTATTATGTCTTCACGAGAAGCCTAAAATTCAGAAATTCTGTCTCAGATGGGATGAACATTTTGATGAATCCCGAGTAAATAACTGGATTGCTATTGTTGTGAAGCGTAAAGTTGAAGAACTTTTTCTTTTAAAAGGATCAACAACACCCTTCATTTTTCCTCTATCATTATTTACCTGTGATTCGTTGACCATGTTGGACTTAAAAATGACAAGACTCAATGTTCCCAACAAAGTTCATTTTCCAAGGCTCAAGTTACTTCGGTTAAAACATGTGGATTTTGTGAATGGGTTCTCGCCCGACCAATTAGTTTCTAATTGCCCCATCCTTGAAGAGTTGAGTTTAATACACTGTGGTGGTTTGAAGTCTGAAGTTTTATGCATTGCAAATCTTGCACTGAAGAACTTGCACATTAGCTACTGTAATTTTGAAGAGTCTACAGTAAAGATTTGTTCACCTAATCTGTCGACCATCAGTTATGGAAAACATGTACCAGCAGACTTCGTAATCGACAGCTTCCCGTCACTAGTTGAAGCTGATCTTGACATATTATATTGCAAATATAAAGGCCCCGAAAAATTTGTTCTGATGGGGCTTTATAAAAAGCTTGCAAATGTAAAGCTTCTTAAAGTGTCTGGCACCTTCTTTCAGGTATGCGATAATATTTCAAAAGTTCTTGATGATTCCGTTGTTGTAAATTTAAACAATGCAGCATTTCTGTTGTGTAATGTGACTGTGCCTATGGTTTTTCTGACTCTTATGCATTGGGATTCTTTGTTTTTTCTTAATGATTAGATTCTAAGTCAGGCGGATATCCTCTTAACCGATTTGCCTGCATTTAACAATTTGATACATATGGAAATTAGCTCAATTTCGACTCTGAGAAGATTTTTCAGGTTTCTCCAGCTCTCGCCTAATCTAGAATCGATTGTCTTTGCTAAGGCAAGTAACTCACCTCTTACCTCCCGGTATAGTAAATTGGATATCTTTTTTGTTAGCATAGGCATTCAGTTCTCTCATTCAAAACTAGTGTTACCATATGTCGCAAAACATGTCCATTTGAATTGTAAAACGTTGGTTTTCTAAACTGAACTCATTATCTCCTTTGCAACTCACTTAGCTTTTATTATCTTTCTTTTGCATACCCCTGTTTGGGCCATCTCTTGAAAACTAAGTAGCTTGTGCATCTGTTAGCATCACAATTTTTGTTTTTTGCTGTATCATATATTTTGCTGATCTCTAGCTTTGATTGTTGTAGAGCATTCGTTTCCCTGAAGATGATGATTGGCGGTCGCTTGATCCTAAATGTTCGCTACCACACCTGAAGTCGATCAAATTCATGAATTTTGAAAGGTGGAGAATACAGCTAAATGCGATTAAACTCTTTTTGGAGTATGCTGGATTTCTCGAGACTGTAACCATAGTAGCTTCTCCAGAGCTCTCCAACCAGACGAATGGACTAGTATATGTAACAAAGCAGTTAGTAGAGTTTCGAAGACCTGCAAATTGTGTGGTTAAGTTGTTGATGAGCGATGAAAACGCTTAACAGTACTTTCAGCGTTGTTATTCTAGTTTTTATGAGGATTGTAACATCAAGGATAGGGTACTAAAATGTTCTGATTCTTCCTTGACTATTTTTAGGGAGTTAGTGTTTGGGGGTTAGGGTTCTTTTGGGAGTTCTCCTGGATATTGTTGCAAAGACGAAGTTGAAATTAGGGTTTTTAATGGAATTTACTTCTAGTTGGGTACTTTTTTTGTTGTTGATGATGTAATGACGCTCTAAAATTCAATGGTACATCTGAAAATTCATCATCTCTGTTTGATGGGAATGTTAATTATTATTATTATTATTATTTTTATTTTTTTGTTACTGATTCAAGCAGATATCATATTTGTAAATAGGTTTATTGTTAAGTTTATTTGTGTTGTTTTGTAGCTTTGCAATTCGACTCAGTTGAATTTCGGATGTCTTGAAGATTACAAGTTTTATGTAGTCTTTGCCAAGAACCGGGAACTTGAAGTGATTCATTCCAGGTGGGCCATGCTAGGCGCTTTGGGATGTGTTTTCCCTGAACTTCTCTCAAGAAATGGAGTTAAATTTGGAGAGGCAGTCTGGTTCAAAGCTGGTTCTCAGATTTTCAGTGAAGGTGGACTTGACTACTTATGGGTGCTGTTGAGGGATATAGAGTTGCCGGTGGTCGACTAGAACTAGTTGAGACCGTCGACCCACTGGACCCAGGTGGTAGCTTTGACCCCTTGGGACTTGCAGAGGACCCAGAGGAATTTTCTGAGCTGAAAGTAAAGGAACTCAAGAATGGACGACTTGCTATGTTCTCCATGTTCGGTTTCTTCGTTCAGGCTATTGTTACCGGCAAAGGTCCTCTAGAGAACCTTGCTGATCACCTTTCTGACCCTGTGAACAACAATGCTTGGTCATATGCTACCAACTTTGCTCCAGGAAAGTGAGAACATTCATGACAGTGAACTAAATGTATCATGTACGTTTAGCTTGTATATAATCTTGGTATTGAGATATGTTTTGAAATTATAATTGAAAGAGTTTGATAATAAAAACTGAGAGCATGCATCTAATAAAGCATATTGGAATCAACGTAACTAAGAAATTGTGAAGTACATGCAAGAAAACATTAACGCAGTTCACCAATCATGGCCTTGGTTTGGATGATTTAAAATCCTTCTTAGCCTCTTCCGACTCTTGTACAATTCCATTGCAGATAACTCCATTTTCTTTGAATCTTTGTAAGAAGTACCATTAGTTTCTCCCAAATCATTCAAAGAAACAATGCTACGAGTGTGAGGGATTGCGTGCTCCCTAGTTTGATTGATTAGTTTCTCTCTCGGCTCCAGCGTTTCAGATCCGTGAAGAAGAAGAAGACGAATCGATCCAATAGTTTTTGCAGCTGATCATCAGTTAATCTTCAAATATGAATCAATCATTCAATCGATTTCATTTGAATCTAGGTTGTAGTTGGTTTTTAAGCTGCATCAGGTTAGGTTTTCGTTGGATCGACTGTTTTTTTTTTTTTTGAAGATTTTGAATCGAATCTAAGTTTCAGTTGATTCGAAGCAGCATAAATCATTTCCAATTAGGTTTTTGATTAGGTTCATCATTCTTACATTTCTTAGTTCGATTAGGTTTTTGATTTTTATTTTGATTGATTTTGTTCAGATATGAGAAGAAGAAGAATCTGATTTTTTTTTAATCAATCGAAGATCTTCAATGTCGTTTTAACCCCAATCACTTACTTTTTATGCAGATTCAACAATGGAATTAAGAAGATCTTCAACAGCAGCAGAAATGAAATCGTCGTATGTGAAAAGATCTAAAAATCAGTAAGATTTCTCTCATTGTTTTATTGAATCAACAGGTTTTAAATCTAGGTTTTGTTGTTGTTGAAGCACTTAACTACATTTTGAAGCAAGATTTGAATCGATTCAAGCACTTAAGTAATGGCTCATAGTTGCAATTCTATCAATAAATTCTACTTTACCGTATAATGAGTGGAGAATTTTAGTTTTGTGTTGTCAATATTGGCTAATGGAGTCAACTGATGACTTGTTGGTGTTTTTATTTTGCGTATTTTGGATCTTGTCTTACACATGTTGAGTTTGATTAATGAATCTATGTTGGTGGTGGAGGTGCAGGTTTTGGAGGAGGATGAAGAGGCGGTGGATGGTGGTGTTGGAGCAGGTTTAGAGGAGGATTTGGAGTCAGTGGTGGTGTTTTTCAGAATGATAATTGAACGAAAGAGCTGACTGTAAGAAATATTATGTTATTTTCAGAATATTGGCACTATGTTAAATAGCACTATCCGAGCCAAAGTTATTACCTCTGGAGCAGAATTATTGAATGAAAGGGTACAAAGGTGCAGGCAGGTTTGATACAACTATATGTCTATCGCTCTACTTGAACATCATATGCAGGCGTCAAAAATTAGTTATTAGTTGGTTTAAAGAATACCTAACTTATCATGTTTGTTACTAGATTTTAGCTGATTTAATTGTGAAAACTAATATAAAACGGATTTGTTCAAAATGTTGTGCAACTGCGAAGTGGATGCCTTCGGATTTTACGAGTATGCTAGGTATATGTATGTGTAGTTAATAGTTAAACATGTCAATTGGGTGTGTAATTTCTACTTAAACATGCAAATTGAATGTGTAACTTCTAGTCACACATGCCAATTAGATGTGTGATAGTTCAGTGAAGCTGAAATGATAGGTAAATCGGTTTACTAGTTTGCATATATGCCTGAATTTTCAAGAAGTTAACTGGTTCCAATTATGCACAGATGCTAATTAGCTGTTAATTTAAGATGATTTGATTTAGATTGATGTGTGTATTTTTAGATATGAATAATAAGCTGTATGAATTTGCTAATTACATGTTATGGAGGTGTTGATTTCAGAGTATGAAAGTTCACAGAGAGCTGTAGGAGTATGCAAGAGGTACAGATTCAGATTTGGCGTTGGTTTGTAATGAACTGGTGTTGTTATTGCTATGATATAGCTATGGGATGAATGGGCATAGCTCAGGTATGCACTAGTTGAAGAATCAGAATGGTTTGAGTTAATGATGCTCAGATAGATGTATGTTAGGAGTTAACATTACAGGCACCGGTGCAGCTGCAGTTAAGATAGTGCTAATGGAATAGAGAAAATGAAGCTGGCTGGTGCTGAGATTTGTACTCAGTTGACAAGATTGGTATGTTAATCAAACTGATAGAAATAACAGAACCTTGCATTCTTTTTTTTGTCACATGAATGATAATATTCTTTTTTTTCACTGGCTGGGATACATAATATGTAGTGGGAGGCTCGCTCAATATAAAACTAGCTATAGAGAAGTTGCTTAGAGGAAAGATAGAGATGAAGTATTGTACTGATTGTATGTGTCACTGCAAGTTACACATGCATATTAGATGTGTAACGGATAGTTACATATGCTAATATGCATGTGTAACTAATGTTTACATATGACATATGCATGTGTAACTACTGATTACACATGCATTTTGTATTCCTGGGTAAGAAAAGAAATTAATGACCGAGTCAGTTCCACGGAAGAAGTTAAACTCGATACATGTATACTTCAGTACTTTTCTACCCCTAAAGTAATCAACTACCTGAACTACCTGGAAGAGAATACTTCAGTTGAATTACTAACTTGGCATAGTTGCTTGATAATTTGAGTTTGGTTTGACTTTTTTTTTTCTCTTTGTAGGTTGTTGGAGTTGTTGAATTCATGGATCACCGACTAGATATTCCAGAAACACTTTATTTATGACTTGCATCCACATAGAGGACTGCTAGAGAAGGTAAATGTATTTTATATCACAGTTGCTTTCTTCACAACTCAATTAAGTGTGCCAATTGAGACCCGACTTTTGTTATGTTCAATACACACAGTGAAATAACTCTAAACCGTAGTGGTATATGGAATAATATAGTATAGGTCAAAAAACTATGTTATTGATTTGTATGTGTAACCTAGTATATGGAATGATATTGATGCAAAACATACAGTGGTTTCAACAGATGAAATTCTTGATTTAGCAGGTTATTTTCTAGGAACACTAATCAACTACTAGATCTCATATTATCTGCATAATTTCTCACAAATTAAAGTTTTTGGTTGTTGCATAATTTAGAGATTATTGATAAGTTAATCTCTAAATATTAACTTATCATATTATATGTTTGTTTAAACTCCCTGCCATAGTATTTCACAGGTTTCCTGCATAACTTTAGTAATATGATAGTTCCATACTGGTCAATTTGGCTATGCTTTTGTTTCACATGCTAAATGTACATGTAGCTTCTAGTTACACATGTTAAATTTGGTGTGTAGCTAATGATTACACATACATTTTGTATGTGTAACTGCTAGTTACACATGCTAATTGGATGCATTTACACATTCATAAATTAGATTCATGTTACATAAATAAACTGACAATGTTGCGCGCTTGTAATTGTGCAGCTATTTTGGTTGATTTAACAATACTGTTGAGGCAACTAGAGTATTAAAAGAAGATTTTGCATATGCAAGTCACTTGGTCAGATTACCATATAATTATGAGAAAACGGAATTAACCATGACAAGTTTATGATACATGTGTGAATTCATGCTAGGTTTGGTCTCTTTATAGTGTTTTTGATTTTATCACACCAATCTGCTGATATTTATGCGGATATTTATAATACTAGAATATGTTTGAATGCTCTCTGTAGCTTTTACAGCGAAAGCATGTTTGTTGAAATAGATATATATGAGTTCAAGTTCACTATGCTCATACGATTGAGTTGTGTCAACTGGAGAAGGTATTTCCAGTCTTTGGTTGCACAAACCATGAAGAGATCCCACGGGATGAGACTGGAGCTGGGTACATTGTTGAGCCAAAAGGAAAAAGCTTCTGCTCATTTGAAGGTTTGATTATCCCATACTCTTTAATTTCAAACCAAAGTTCTTTTTTAGTTTTGAAGTTGAAAAAGGCATGGATGTGTAACTGCTCATTACACATGCATATTGTATGTGTAACATCTGCATACACATTTATATGGATGTGTAACTGATGATTACGCATGACGGATGCATGTGCAACTCCCAGTTACACATGCTAAGATAGGTTATCATGTGTATTTTATGTGATCTTTGTTCTATAATTTTTCCTTACAATTGTTCTATAATATTATTTTTTTTTGGCTTTTTGTTCATCCAATCCATGGATGTTTATTTCGTTGCAGATATGCAACCATTTTGGAGGGAGGAAGACAAGAAATAAAGGAAAAGATTTAAACTTCATAAAAGCACAAATCAGACGCATGTGTAACTCTCAGTTACACTAGATAGATGCATATGTAACTCTCAATTACACTAGATAGATCCACATGCTAAGAAATTATTGTAAATGAATATTAAAGTGATACATGTATTTTTTGTATGCGTTCTTTTTGATGTCTATTTTTTTGATGTGTAACTTTGCATTACACATGGCACAAGGATGTGTAACTTCTGGATACACATGCCATATGCATGTGTAACTTCTGTTTACACATTCACACTGTATTTTAATAATTTTGGGCCTAAATTTAAATTTTATTTAATTATGGGCTTGACAATATATAAAAGGGTATGGATGTCCTTTAATAATTCGGGTCCTAGATTTAAATTTCTTTTAATTAAGGGCCTCATATTATGGGTTATCCATGGGTTGGGCCTTAGCATAATTTTCCCTTGTTGAATATCGTGTCCTCTTTGCGAGCAGAGGATCCGAGCCCATTTCCCCTTGTGTTGAGATTCTCCAATGCTTTCACACCTAACTTAGTCTTCTCTTTACCTTTGAAAAACAAAAAATATTATGGAAAACACATTTTTCCCATGAACTCTACC
Organism: Papaver bracteatum; assembly: GCA_023529315.1. Taxonomy (NCBI): domain Eukaryota; kingdom Viridiplantae; phylum Streptophyta; class Magnoliopsida; order Ranunculales; family Papaveraceae; genus Papaver; species Papaver bracteatum. The sequence goes on from JAJJWX010000125.1 coordinate 793,741, forward strand.
ACGACTCAAGAATCAACCAAAAATAGATGTTATCAAAATGGCCAAAACTGACAACTAAATTGATCCTCCAGGTAATGTTACTAACGTATATACTGGGGAATACAATTCATGTCGTTCATGTTGTTGAGATTATTAGTCCCACATTGTCTAGGCATCTAAGATCCCGCGGTTTATAATCCCTTAGGGCCTCTCAACTCATTGTCAATTGGTTTTGAGTTGGATGCCCCATATTCTAACATGGTATCAGAGCAGGCTGTTTGCGACGAGTCATTTGACCGCGCATTTACTCCGCGTCATCTGATTTAATCCACGTGTTAGACCCAACGAGGCTACACGTGAGGGGGCGTGTTGAGAATCTAAGATCCCGCGGTTTATAATCTCTTATGGCCTCTCCAATCATTGCCAATTGGTTTTGAGTTGGATACCCGTATTCTAACATATGTGACTGAACGACTTAGATTTAGACTAAGTGTATCTAGAGCCAACCCAGTCTTGCTTGACGTAGCTATGCGGTTAAATATATGCAAAACATTAAGTAACTAAAAATTGTGATGGACATGCAACAAAACATGAATGCGATTCACCAATCATGCTCTTACTTGTTTTCAATGATTAAAAAGCCCTTAGCCTCGGACACGTCTATGAAACCTTACTAGGTAGCTTCAATTTCTTCAAATCTTTCAAAGAAACAATGATGCGCGTATGGGGTTTTGTGTCAATGTTAGCACGTTCCCCACCATTAGCCTTATTATCATCTCCAAGTTTGTTTAAGGTTGAAGTTTTAGTGTCATACCAATAGAGTCTCATGCCAGAAAAATGATACCATAAAACTATGTTGCTCCTTGTGGTTTCCAATGGCTGAGAACAAAATGGAATATATACCCGACTTTATGCTAAACTCCTTATGACAATGTGACAAAATTATGTTCCTATTATCTCTCTTGTACACCCATATATCAGTGCGACAGCCTCCATTATAAATAAAAATTATCATTCCCTCCAAGCAATTTGAGTGGAGAACTGTAAACAGCTATGTACTCAAAATCTTTACAACATGGCAATGCAATGGAACTTATCACCTTTCAAATCAAAAGCCACAATATCACCTGCTCCATTATTATTACTTCTGTGTAACCAGAAAATTGCTCCATTTGCATGGATACCCGATAAATAATTGAATGCGCAACGATGGTCAGTAAGTCCGGTGTATCTCCACTTCCTAGTGCCAAGAGTATATACTTGAACATGTCCTCCTTCCTCTTCCTCTTTGCAATAAAGAATTGAAACAACATTGTAATCATTAGTTGAAGCCTTGAGGGACTATAGCCAAACCCACTCACCAAGCTGATAGGTGTAGAATACACCGTAATTTACTATCTAGTAGTTATGATTTCTTTGCTATTTTTTTCATGTAAATTATGTATTTTACGTGTGTTTTTGAGTTATTAGGTACTCTGGAGTCGCACATACGAAAAGAAGGAGATATCACCCAATTTGAGTAAAAGGTCAAAAAGGTCATTTCAGAGGAAAGTGCTATTGAAAGCCTAGCTAAGGATAAGGGGTATCCATATGAGAGACTGATAAATATAGGCTACAGCTCGTTAAGGGGGCACCTCCTCCTTTATAACTAGAACTAGGTCAAGATTTTAATCTTGATTCATTTACAGTCCTAGCTCTGTACTGCCGACGAGCCATGAGTATCTCATGCTCGGGTTCACTGCCGGTATAGCCCATGGGTCCGATATCTGAGTACCAAGGGAGGTTCGAATTCAAGATAAGAGAAGGATAAATGGCATATGGGTTTGATCGAAGTTGTTGATCGAAGAAACCTGGGATATGATTGAATCGAGAACATGGCTTTCTACAGAATCCGAAATTGATTGGATTTGTGGTGTATAGAGAAGTTCTGCTGCAACTGGTTTGGTAAGAAGGGGTTTTGATTTCTGGTACGAATTAAGAGATGGGTTTAATTGAATTTGTCACAGAAAGCTGGCTGTGTTTGCAATGAAGTGAAGAAATTGGTGGTGCTATGTGGTTCTGGTGGAATGAAGCTACAGGTGTTGCAGCCAAGTGCAGAGAAGCTGAGTTGTTTCTGTGCTAAGTTGATGGATGCCACTGGATTTTGCACAAGGGGTTAGTGATGCTATTGAGAGCAGCTGGAATCAATGTAGTTGCTGGTGATTTGAGTATTTTTGTGGCAACACAATGGTTAGATGTATGTTTTGGTAACAGGTCTTGGTGGTGTTATGTCAGGGAAGAGGAGAAATTGAACTGTGATTGTATTCTAGCAGTGATGAGATGGTGGTATTGAAATTACAGGGTATGTTCAAGAAATTGTTCATGAATAAAATTAGCTGCTTGGTGGTTTGGGACTGGTTTATATGAATGCTTAGGGTCAGAGAAGATGGATTGTGGCTGTGTGAAGCTGGAGTATGGGTTTTTATAGGGAATGGTGGCGAAGTAGGTTGTGTGTGTACTGGCTTGTGATTCAGATGAGAATTTGATTGCTGTGGTTGTTTAGTTAAGGTGAAATAAATTGCAGGTTATGAAGTTGGCATTGAGCTGGTGATGAGCAAGGAGGAACTGAAGCTACAGAACATGGGCATTGTGCAAATGGTGATTTCAGTTGGCATTGAGCTGGTGGATGATGTTGGCGCTGTTTCTTCGAGCTGTGAAGCTATGGAGTTGTAGTTACACTTAGAGGAGTTAAGCCGTGTTTCATGGGAAGTATGTGCTATTACAAGGGAGATAGAACTGATTGAAACAGCTGGTGCTGCGAGCAGTGCAAGCCATGGATTGTGACGCTATGTGTTTGTGGTGCTAGTGGTCTCAGCTAATATTGAAAATGTAGCAGGATAATATTGGTTTTTGAGAAATTTACAGGGTATGAGCTCAGGTTGTAGTATGAATCAGTTGTTAAGAGAATGGGGTTAGAAGTGATGAGTTAAGAAGAAGTGAAGCTGGTGGTTTCAATGCTGTGAAAGTGATGCAGCTGATGTGCAGTTAGCGAGTCATGGTGCAATAATTCAGTTCAATCTGTGTACAGTTGTAGGTAGAGAAGTTCAGTCAGGGAGCAGTTATGGTTAGATAATGTAGTTGGAACTAGTGGTGGAGGAAGCTGCATTTGGTGGCTGATACTAATGATGTTGCAGGTCCATTGAACTGGTGTTTGTGGTGGTATTGCAGCTGAGTGAAGCTGTAGTTTAGCTCTTGGTGAATTAGAAAATGGAAGTGGTTTGTTTTCCGCTAAGCAACTGTAATGGAGCAGCAAGACCAATATGGTGTTGTCAGTGAGATGGGAAGATGGACTATGGGGTGGAAACTATAGATGGGATTGTGCTGTTGATCTTGAGGAGTATGGAGATTCAGGCGATTGGTTAGCAGCTGGAGTTGATGATGTGCACTGGGATTATGAGGTTGAGTTAATATTTTTCAACTGGGAAATGATATTTGAGATGCAGAAGAAGAATGAGTTGAAGCTGTAGTAATGGGTTCTTTGAGGCGCAAGTGATGCTGCAATGGAGACATGGAGATGATTATGAAGCTGCAGTTAGGAAGTGGCTGCTGTGTAAACATGAGATGCAGCTGGTTATAATGATTTTGTACTTGGGTGTTGATTGAATTCAATATGACAAAGAGGGTATCAGTCGGATGCAATTGAGATGGAGCTACATGTGCAGTGATGGAATGGAATGGATGAGTTGTGAAGTTTCCATGAATGCAGTTGAGTATGGCGAATGCAGGCTGTGTTCGAATGGGGATTAATTGATATTTCAGGAGGTTACAAAGGCTGAGATGGATGTTACATAAGCAAGGAGTTATGGCAAGAGCAATGGTTGTATTACTGCAGGGGAATCGGGTGTAGCTGAGTTGACTCAGTGTCTCACCGATCCGACTCAGATGGACCTTGTCCTGTGTTCATTGGGCTTAACTCGTGGGCTGTCAGAGACGGATTTTGGCTTGGTCGAGTTTTTGGAACCTACTCACACAACATAGATGCTACATAAGCTCTCTAATTGTACCTCTTTTGGATATATCTCATCTTCTACTTTGGTGCTTAGGGTTTAGACATGGAAACCTTTTTCTTTATCCTTGTTATGAACTCCATGAGCATGAGCTAATTTTATTATTGGTGATGGATTGATTTGATTTCACATAACATGTTTCTTGTTCAATAAATTAGTTTTGTCTCATATTATTGTTTATGATTCACCATTAATATTGTTGCATGATTGAATGTTAGTTTTGTCAAGTTGCAAATTGGTAGAACTCACATGCATATCTTTTGCTAGATTAGGGTTATGATACGCAAAAGAGATAATTCCGGATTGCAAGTAGCACAAATATGGTTATTGCTTGTAGTGATATATCCTAGTAACCATATGTGAACCATAATCTTTGTTAAATCGGATTAGTGCTTTTACACATTCGATTGCTTTGATTGTCCTGATTTCATAGAATTTAATGCATCTAGGGAATTAAACTTGATTAGTGCTTTTACACGTTAGGTTGTTCTCTTAGATAGAATTCATATTCGCATCTTTTAATGTGATTGTTGATGACAAGAGGAAATTAGCGGGATATTCTTGCGATCAAGGTATTCTAGGGCCATTGATAAATAGAGATTAAATATCAATTCTACTTATTGTTAAAAAACATGTTGGTTTATGAAGATGACTAGCAAAGTCTAAGTGACCGTAGCCTCGACGAGACAGAGTTATATGTATGCTTTATAATTGTTTTGTTTGATTTGATCGAGGACTAGAAAAGTCTAAGTGTGGGGGAATCTGATAGGTGTCTAAAACACCTTATTTTATATTTAGTATTTATGGTTTTTTGATATTTTTCGTGTGAATTATGTATCTTATGTTCGCTTTTGAGTTTCATAGGTGTTTTGGAGTCATTTAGAGCGAAGTAAGGAGAAATCACTCACAAAAGGGCCACTCACATGCGAGTTATGTTTGGAGCAGGCTAAGGTGCGCGAGAAGGAGCGATTTCATAGGCAAGTGTTACTTGAATCCCAGTCGAGGATAAGGGACAACCATTTGGAGTGTAATAGGAATTGTTGAAAACACCCATGGGTGTTGATGGCCATCCCATACTAATGGACCTAGTTAGGTCAAACTCAGCTATCTCAGACAGCATTTCACTTCTTTTCTTCAGCTGCAAATATCATGAATGATTGCTGATGATTTTGGTCTGAGTTTGGAAATAATGGATCCGTGATTATGGAGAAGATTCAGAAGGAATGGCTTGAATTAGAGGGTCTGTGACAAGTTTTAGAAATTCCAAGCTAGGGTTTGATGAAGATAGTGATTTAGAGATGAAGAAGGAGCAGTTGGAGTTAGGGATTGCTGAAAATGGAGAAATTGAAGCCCTGTAATGAATTAAAGAGGTGGAATTTGAGCTGGGTTTCACTTGGATATGAATATGGTGACTGAGCTGAATTGAATTAATAAACATAGGGACACGAGATGCTGTTGAGTTTTCTGTGTTGTTGGTGGTGCTAGCTTCATGGAATGGTTGTTGGTGTTTGAAGTGATATGCAGGGAGAGCAACTGCCAGAAGATGGGTATAAATTTCTTGTGTTTACTGAATTGCAGGTGATATGGCTCAAATACTGAGCTGTTAATGCAAGTGATGTTGAGAAGCTTTTGCTGCAATGGATATGAATTGCAGGGAGAGAACAAAACTGCAGAATTGAAGAGTGTAGCTGGTATTGGAAGCTACATCAAATGAATTGAATGAAGAGCTTGGTTTGATTTCAGTGGATGAGCTCATGGTGGAAACTTAGGTGCATTACTGGGTTTTGGTTGAAGTGCCATGAATCAGGGGTTGCTGATATTTCCAGGGACCTAATGGGATCACTGGTGGAATTCTGCACTTGCAGGTGTCAATGCATTGCAGGTGATGGGGTTCGAGCTGTGCTAGTTGCGACTTAAGTTGTAGGTGGAGATTGATGCTGAGTGATGCTGTTGTAGCTGGACTGAGTTTGAATTACAGATGCTCATGGTGGTGATTCTGGTTACAAGGAGAGGTGGTTTTCTGTGTTGGTGGCGTTGAGAGTAAAAAGGAGCTGATTTGCCAGAATAGGAGGAAGTGCAGATGTTATTGGTGGTATTGCACTAAAGCTACAAATATGTAAGTTGAGTTGCATAGCCATCATGGCTGGATAGGAGTTGGTGGTTTCTGGTGTGCAACTCAGACCAAGTGCAGTATTGGAGTTGCAGCTACATAATGATGCGCGAAGGAAAGCTTTAAATGCAAGACTGAACTGCAGAATGGTTTGTTGAGCAGGAAAATGCAAAGAAGGAAATGCAATGGCCAGGAATGGATGAATGGCTTTTGCTGTTGGATGGATTGGAGATCGTTGTAGATGGAAAGGCATGGTTTCTAAATGGGTGATGACTGAATGGTTGGAAGATGGATAGGAGGTTGCAGTCAAGTTAAGTTCAGATGTAGAATGGAAGTGAAGCTGCTGCTATGTATGCGCCAATTTTGCAGGTTATAAAGTGACAGGGAAAATGAAGCAAGAATTGGAGTTAGCTGAATCTCTGGTGCTGCAATGGAATCGACATGGTGTTGTTGGTTGCCAAGAGATGGCAGTGGCAATGGAGAATGCAGCTGATTGAGATGGCTTATTTGAGTCGCAAGTGATGCTGCAATGGAGACATGGAGATGATTATGAAGCTGCAGTTAGGAAGTGGCTGCTATATAAACATGAGATGCAGCTGGTTATAATGATTTTTTACTTGGGTGTTGATTGAATTCAAGATGACAAAGAGGGTATCAGTTGGCTGCAATTGAGATGGAGCTACAGGTGCAGTGATGGAATGGAATGGATGAGCTGTGAAGTGTCCATGAATGCAGTTGAGTATGGTGAATGCAGGCTGTGTTCGAATGGGGATTAATTGATATTTCAGGAGGTTACAAAGGCTGCGATGGATGTTACAGAAGCAAGGAGTTATGGCAAGAGAAATGGTTGTATTACTGTAGGGGAATCGGGTGTAGCTGAGTTGACTCAGTGTCTCACCGATCCGACTCAGATGGACTTTTCCTGTGTTCATTGGGCTTAACTCGTGGGCTGGCAGAGACGGATTTTGTCTTGGTCGAGTTTTTGGAACCTACTCACACAACATAAATGCTACATAAGCTCTCTAATTCTACCTCTTTGGGATATATCTCATATTCTACTTTGGTGCTTAGGGTTTAGACATGGAAACCTTTCTCTTTATCCTTGTTATGAACTCCATGAGCATGAGCTAATTTTATTATTGGTGATGGATTGATTTGATTGAAGGCTATTATTGGGGCGTCACATTTTATTAGAGGGGCGTCACCTAATAGGACAAAAACGGGTCACCTAGAAGTAATATCAAAAACCCCTTATCTCAAATAATTTTGTAATGACCGAACAACCCTTTCGTTAATTTTAATTTAATTAGATAATAATTGATTTTTACGGTTGGATTCCAACCCAAACCTGGACGTAAAACTTGTTTCTACGGTTGGAATCAATCCAAACCTGGACGTAAATTCAATGTTTACGGTTGGGACTAAAAGGCACCTGGACGTAAAACTAAAAGGAACTTGGACGTAAACTCATTTTACTTTAATGGAACCTGGACGTAAACCCATTTTACTAAAAGGAACCTGGACGTAAATTCGTTGACGTAAACCCATTTTACAAAAACCTGGACGTAAATTACAAAAACTAAAAGTTCCGTTTTTGTAAACTAAAAGGAACCCGGACGTAAATTCGTTTTTGTAAAGTAAAATTTTTACTTTCAATTTCTACGGTTGGAATCAATCAAAACTTGGACGTAAAATCAATTTCTACGGTGGGAATTAATCCAAATCTGGACGTAAAACTATGTGCAAATCAAAATTTACGGTTGGATTTAATCCAAACCTGGCCGTAAGTTCTTCATAAACTAAAATTACGACTATAAAAGCAGTACCGAACCTAGACGTAACACTAGCAGAAAGGTACTGGAACCCTAATTTTACTTCATTTTCATTCCATCTAACCTATTTTAAGCACAAAAACGAGTAAACAACGATGGGTTTGTTCGATTATTACCTAACAAACACCATGGGTTGTTGTCGAGGAGTTTAAAATTCTGATTCTTCGGTTGCTTGGATCGGTTGTTGTTGAATTATAATAGAAAAATTAGATTTTTAAGTTTTTATTTTAGTTAAAGGGTAATCTAGACATTTTGTATTTGTGTTAGGATATCCCATAACTACTTTTTTGGACACTAAGAATCCAAGTGAAGCCCCTCTATTGGAGTGTGACGCCCCAATAATAGCCTTCATTTGATTTCACATAACATGTTTCTTGTTCAATAAATTAGTTTTGTCTCATATTATTGTTTATGATTCACCATTAATATTGTTGCATGATTGAATGTTAGTTTTGTCAAGTTGCAAATTGGTAGAACTCACATGCATATCTTTTGCTAGATTAGGGTTATAATACGCAAAAGTGATAATTCCTGATTGCAAGTAGCACAAATATGATTATTGCTTGTAGTGATATATCCTAGTAACCATATCGGATTAGTGCTTTTACACGTTCGATTGCTTTGATTGGCCTGATTTCATAGAACTTAATGCATCTAGGGAATTAAACTTGATTAGTGCTTTTACACGTTAGGTTGTTCTCCTAGATAGAACTCATACTCGTATCTTTTAATGTGATTGTTGATGACAAGAGGAAATTAGCGGGATATTCTTGCGATCAAGGTATTCTAGGGCCATTGATAAATACAGATTAAATATCAATTCTACTTATTGTTAAAAAGCATGTTTGTGAATGAAGATGAATCCTTAACCAATATCTTTTCTACTTGATTTATTTGTTTATTTGCTTTTATATTTGTTTTATTTTTAAAAATCAGAAAAATCCCCCTTGTTACTTTTAGGAAATCGAAACATATTGACAACGAAAGCCTCTCTGTGGATACGAACTCTTTCTTATCACTACTACATTTATTTTAGTTAAGTAAGAAAGTGAAATTATATTTGTGTCGGATGACAACCGATCAAAATTTTGGCGCCGTTGCCGGGGAGGCAACGGTTGTCACTTGTTTTTGGTTTCTTATTTTTGTTTTTGTTTTATTTTCTGGGTTTTAACCTTGGTTTGAGATTCTTATTTCAGGTACTTGTCTCTCATGGAAGGAGCATACTACATGGATGGATACAGTTTTCAACAACCTCAACAATATGACAACTACCAATTCCAGGGGTATAATCAAAACCAATTCATTGGTTATGACCAATATTCCATGGAACCTTATGGTTTTCCTCAACAACCTTATGGCGGGTACCTGTGTGAACAACCACAAGGATTGGAGGATTCTTATGCTCATGAACAACACAAGTCTCTAACTTGTTAGACAACTTTTCCAAATTTGTACGGCAAGAGTTTCAAAAAGATAAAGAGGCTACATACGAGCAACTCCAAGAACTTCGTGAAGGTATTGCTAACCTACAAAGAAATATTAATCAATACAAAGAAGAAAGGTATGGAGAAGAACTTTTTTTTCAAAACAATAATTATTCTAATGTCCATGTGGTTTGTGATGAATATTTGATTGATACTAATGTTGAAAAAGGCCAACCTTTGGGGTCTTTCGTTGATAATTGTGTAGTTAACTCAACTCTTGATCTTAATAATGATCATTCACCTATTCAAAAGGATATGTTTGAGACTAGCAACACTAAATTCAGTGAGAACCAATCTTATGTTAACTATGAAAGTGATGATGATTATGAAGATACATCACTTGAACCAACTCATGGTGACATTTCCCAAAGGTGTACCGCATAATCTTTTTGGGATCAGGATGAACATGAAGAGGACTATGATGGCACTTATGTAGATAACTCAAGCATTGATCTTAATAATGATCAAGAGCCTATTCAAAGGGTGGAGCTTGAGGATGATGCATTTTTGAGTGTTCTAATGAAATTCCTCATAGTGAAATTTGGATCCGCAGTAGAGCATGTGCCTAATAACGAAGAGGAGTATGTTGAGAATGAAACCGATTTGACCAATATTGTGGAAGACCCAATTGAGCATGCAAAATATTATAACGAATATGTTGATGTCGAGACTTTGGTTAAGGCAGAAACGAATGAAGAATTGTTGCAAGTTTCAATAGAGGACCACGATGTGCAAGAGGTAAGTAATTCACTTGAAGTTTCTAAGGATGAAGAGGATACTATAATACAAGAGTTGCAAGGTTTGGATAATCCTTTGCCTATTTATCCTTCTCCTTTACCTCTTATTGGCTTGAATATATGTGCTTCGAGAATATTGTTAAATGACTTTGTTTCTCGATATCCACCATTAGAAACTTTTGATTCTCATACTATGAATGTTTGCAAAGAAGAAACCATAGAAGTCCCTGATTTTTATGTTCTTTATACACTTCCAAGTGTAGAAAAGAATAAGTGTGGGGGAAACTTCTATGGGGCGATAGCTTCAATTCTGTTTTCTTGTACTAATATTTGTGTGAAGCTAATATTTGCAAAACAGGTTACATGGAAGGATCCCCAACTTTTCAGATTATTGGTGTATGGGGAATTCGTCTTGCAAGTCGGGCTGATGACTTTAAACCAAGCGCTAAATGGGAGGAAACCCACCGGTTTTGTATCTTTACCTTTATCTTTTTATTCCTTAAGCATTTTATCTTTATTTTCTTTGTTTTTGCATTTCATTTGCGAAATTTCCCACCTTGAACTTTCTTTGGACGATTCAATTTTACATTGAGGACAATGTAAAGTTTAAGTGTGGGGGAGCATTTATATGTTTGTATAGTTTGTTTTAGTTTGTTTTATGTCTCAATAAAAAAAATCAAAAAAATAGAAAAACCAAGAAAAAATTATGCTTTTTGAACTCCGAAATCTATAAACTTGTGCCTTTAGGATGACACCATTAGTGGATGGAACCATTTTGATTGCAGGAGTTGAGGAACTAATTAACTAAAAGGGATGAACATAACTCAGAAATCATAAATACCATGATAGTTGTTACCATATCTCGGAATATCACCATATCACATTCTATTTTTGTTTTTCCATATTTATCTATTGTTCTCTAAGTGCTTTGGTGGGTCACTAAAAATCGACTTGTTATTACTGCTAGGATGAAATAGAGTGATTGAGTTGCTAAAAAAAAAAGAAAAAGAAAAAAAAGTCCGACCAATTAGACCAAACGGAATAAAATGACACTTGGATAGCAGTATGTGTGAAACGTAGTCCGTGTCTCCGTCGCCTAAACAAGCATGGAATGCAGGATCCAAGGAAACTATCACATACTTTCTGACAAAAAGCATGCGCTTGGATCCAAAAGATTTAATCATGTTGTCTAAAAAAAAAGTGAAAAAGAAAAAGAAAAAGAAAAATTATTATTGTGTTGAATAAAGTCACTCCTGGTTCCCTTGTATATGCCAGTTGAGTTGATGTAGAATTAAGATTGTTGACCACTGGTTCCCTTGTATATGCCAATGTGTTGACATTAGAATTCAGACCAGTAGCTCAATCCAATAGGATGCATAGGTTCATCTTGGCAGTGACCTTCAGACAGATATGGGAAACATCGATCACTTGTTAATATTCGCCAACATCTACATCTATATTCATCTTCTTAATCTTTTCATTGTGATTGTGGTTAGTCAGATTCCGAGTATTGTGGTTTGTTCAACTTTCTGAGTAGAGCTTAATTTACATATATATGAATTGAATTTGAATCAGGGTACCTCCTCCAATAACCATTTTGGATTCGTTCATAGATTTGTCACAGGTAGCTGGAGTTGGAAATATAGGTTTTGTAGGTAGACCTCTTGTAAACCTTCACGAGACTATAACTCGTCCACTAGGGACACCTAGGGGTTTAAAGGCTTGTTATTTATGCTAAAATTAACCGTTTTCTCGACGACATAGAGTTGTATGTATTTGTTTTGTTTGATTTGCTCGAGGACTAGCAAAGTCTAAGTGTGGGGGAATTTGATATGTGTAGAATACACCGTAATTTACTATCTAGTAGTTATGCTTTCTTTGCTATTTTTCATGTAAATTATGTATTTTACGTGTGTTTTTGAGTTATTAGGTACTATGGAGTCGCACAGACGAAAATAAGGAGAAATCACCCAATTTGAGTAAAAGGGAAAAAAGGTCATTTCTGAGGCAAGTTCTATTGAGAGCCTAGCTAAAGATAAGAGGTAGCCATATGAGAGACTGATAAATATAGGCTACAGCTCGTTAAGGGGGCACCTCCTCCTTTATAACTAGAACTAGGTCAAGATTTTAATCTTGATTCATTTACAGTCCTAGCTCTGTAATGTCGGCGAGCCATGAGAATCTCATGCTCGGGTTCACTACCGGTATAGCCCATGGGTCCGATAGCTGAGTACCAAGGGAAGAGGGACTCAGGGAGGTTCGAATTCAAGATAAGAGAAGGATAAATGACAGATGGGTTTGATCAAAGTTGTTGATCAAAGAGACCTGAGATATGATTGAATCGAGAACATGGGTTTCTACAGAATCCAAAATTGATTGGATCTGTGGTGTATAGAGAAGTTCTGCTGCAACTGGTTTGGTAAAAAGGGATTTTGATTTCTGGTACGAATTAAGAGATGGGTTTAATTGAATTTGTCACAGAAAGCTGGCTGTGTTTGCAATGAAGTGAAGAAATTGGTGGTGCTGTGTGGTTCTGGTGGCATGAAGCTATAGGTGTTGCAGCCAAGTGCAGAGTGATGAGTGCCAAATATTTCATATTCATACACCTTTTCATTGGCACTTAACTCATCTTTCGCGCTTCAAAGTCATATATTATCCCAAATTATGCATTCTTACCATCTTCAAGAATAAATATTTGTATTAATTAATTTTGTGTTTTTAAGTACTAAATAAAGCTTGGAAGAATTGAGAAGACAAAAGAGAAGAAAGTTGGAAGCGTTGCAACCCGCTCGCGCATCAGTGGCAACCTGTTTACAAATTCATGGGATTAAACAACCCATGATCCAAAACCCAAGACCCAAATCCATTTCCACCTCACCCCCATTGGATTCTTTCCAAAACATCCACCTCACACCCATTGTATTCCATTCTATCCATCAATTAAGAAAACATGTTTTGTTTAATTGTTGAGTGGTTGCTACAGTGAAATTCGGATCCCAAGTGTGAGAGAATTTTTGTGTATAAATAGAGAGGGTTGTTGTGTTGAAAACTCATCTAAGAATAGCTTGTTCATGTTAGTTTATCAAATTTCAATTTTGTTGTAATGTTCTTCATGTTCTAATTTCATTTACTAGGGTTTAGATGAAGCCCTAATCTCATTGGTATGTATTCATATCTTGTATCTTGTTCTTGAAAGTTTAGAATTGTTTAAAGATATAATTTAATCCAAGTTTTTCAACATCTTGCTCTCACAATGTATGCCATGTATCCATTGTAGTTAGAATATCTCTATGTTGATTATGCTACAACTCATGCTTAACCAAATATTGATCTTTAGATTAGTTGTGCTTAATTAGACAATTAATGCTTTGGAGAAATACTTTAGTTGTGATTAAATTATCCATTGGAGAAACACCTTAGTTATACGGTAGACTTGAATCTACTATAAGGACAAGAATAATATTACAAGTTGAATGCATATCATAGGTTATTGGTGGATTTGAATACCCTAGTATCCATATTATCATTGTTTACATATCTTGTTATTTGCATCTTTTACTTTTATTATTTCAGTCACTTGAAAATCATATCGTCGTATCGACAAAATCAAACCCCTTTTGGTTACTCTCTGAATCAGGATTTAGAATCAACTTCTACACTCTCCAAGTCTCTGTGGTTCGACCTGTGCTTGCCCTGTGTTGCTTGTCGACACTGTGAACTTGCAGTTTATACATATAAGTAGGTATCTTTACGAGCCTACCAAGTTTTTGGCGCCGTTGCCGGGGACTCGGTAGTGGTGTAGTTCATTTTTCATCTTCTGGAACTGTTCACATATTACTGTAGTATAATCACTGTAGCAGCGCAACTATTCACAGTCGATTTTACACTTATTTTTGTTATTTTTTTTTTAATTTTTGCTTTTGCTTTAAAACTTCGAAACCCTAACTACCTCTTTTGAGCTCAACAGGTGCCGGAGTAGCTGTTGTAAAGGCGAAGGAAAGGAAGCGAAAGTAGGCGAAATAAGTTTTTATTTTAAATTAAAAAAAAAGAGTTTATTTTATTGTATTAGGATTCCTCTACTCTTGTAATTTTCTTTTTCTTTTGCACTTTATTTTGGACTTTGGACTTGGACATTCTATTTTTATTTTTATTTTTAAACCCTACGGAAGGGTAGTATTAAATATCAACTGTTTGTAGAGAAGGACGGTGATTACAATATCACCTCGGCCCCTTGGGTTCGTTCATGACATAGGAGTCGTGGCCCGAGTCGACAACAACGGTTCATCCCCCGTCTGGTACGGGAGGTAAGTTTGTCGAAACACTCGCGAATCCCCTGTTAGCGAGTTACTGTATTCCTTCGGTTGCATATATGTTGAGGATTTGAATACGGCTGTTTTATTTTCCTAGTAAAGGGCAAGGACTGGCCATACAAGATAAGGGTTCGGATTTCATCACCGTTCTCTTCTTGCCCGCCTTAGGAAAACAATACCTAACGTGAACCTAAGCATTAAAATTTGAAATAAAACGAGACCTATAAGGTAACGAGCTTAGTAGGAGAGTCGTTCGAAAAACATTGGTTACTCTCTAAGCATACTTCAAAGTTCATGACGGTTTCTGTAAATTGAATGCGTGACTGCGCCGCCTTGTAATACGGTGAGGTCTTGGGTATTAAATCTCTAGCAGATTCCCTCGCCTCTATTCAATTTACTTAAACTCAGATTGATTCCAGAGAGGTTTACTCAGATTGTAACGAATTCCCTTTCGAAGGATTAGAAGTTGGTCTAGAAAACAATCTAAGTGGAGCCATCATGCTTTTTGTTTGCTAGAAATCAGAGGTTCTTGTGGTGGAGTCATCCTTGTTTGCGATTGCATAGAACTTTCCTTCCGTTTATTTCTTCTTTTATTTTGTTTTTCTAATGTATGCCCGAGGTCATTAGAGAACGGGCTTGAAAAAAAAAAAAAAAAAAAAACAAATAATGAAAAAAATATTGGTCTGTTTTCAGTGTGTACCTCCCAATCTCTGCAACAAGCCTAGTGCTAGTTAGAGATCATGTCAGGATTTTGGTCTGCAGGTGAGGATGAAAACAAATTCATTAGAGAGCTTGCTTACAGGCATGCTTCATATTATGAGCCTCCAACAGACCATGATGTCAATAGTTATAGGGATTTTTATGGACATTTTCACAGTCCTGAGCATCAATACATGGACCCTAATAACTATTCAAACATGTATCATCCACCACATGGTGAAAATGAACATCTTGACAGTGCCCAATCCTCACAGTCATCATTTTTGGATCAGTTAGAAGCTAAAATCACAGCTTTAGAAATGCAATCTGAAATCTATGCTTGTACCTTATGTGGAGGCTTAGGCCATCCTGCTGAGAATTGCTATATTTTGCATGATTTTAGGGAATCTAGAGAATATCATGAAAATCCAAAATATGAAATGCCAACAGATTACAAAGCTGATAGTCATTGGGACCATAATCAACCTTTCGAAGGTTGCGATCAGTATTTTATAGACCCTAATGACCATGCACACATGTATCATCCACCACAGTGGGAATTTGAACAATTTTGTACTTCTCAATATGTGGAGGAAAATCTCAGAAGCTTCGAACAAAATAATGCTAGGAGTGTATTGCATGATAAACCATATAGCATTGATTATGAATTTCTTACTGTTGAAGACTCTCCTTCCATTGAACAACTTAATGCATTTTTAAAAATGAATTTGATTCATTTACAAAATGTAGGAAAGGAGGAATTTCAGGATGAAATATTTGTTTGTCCTAATGAAATAAAATGTGAAAATAGTATGCCTAGTCTTACTTGTGCAGCTGATATTGCATATGAACCTATTTTAAATGAAGGGACTAGAAATACTACGATTTTAAATAAGGAAATGCATTTCTATGATGATGATGATGATGATGTTATGTTAGAAGAATATGTTTTTACTGAAAATATTGTCGAACCTTTGGGTTCAGAGACATTAGGCTTATCTGCCTCGACCTTAATGGATGAAGTTTCTTCTAATGTTCCATTTACATGTGATGTGGTTACTAATCTTGAGCATGTGCAGTTGTCCTGTGAAAGAGAGCATGCTACACAACTTGTTTGTGACTTAGAAAATGTTGAATCTTCTGTAGACACTAATGATACTATACATGAAAATAACTTTGATGTGTCTGATTCTCTGTCTAAGTCACAGTGTGAAGTTTCTTGTGATATTCCTATGCATGAAACTGAAGTTCTAGGGGATGATTGTGAACTGGGGCTTATTGATTTGTTTTATGAGCATGAGCATGATGTTGTACTTGTGTCTGACATAAATAATGTTGAATCTCATGTCAACACTAATGATCTTATGCATAAAAACATAATTGACGTGTCTGATTCTCTGCCTGGGTCACATTGTGATGTCTATTTGGATTTGTCTATGCATGAGAATAAAACTTTGGATGAGCATGATACTTATTTGGGTCTTGATGGATTGTTCTATGAATGTGAGCATGCTGCGACACTGGCAAATGATTTAGGAGTTATAGATGTGCCTAATAATGATGTGCCTACCTCCCTGCCCATGTCACAAACTGGTAATCTTGCACCCAACCTAGATTTGGTTTGTAAAGTTATTGTTAAACCTACTTTTCTAAGAGTACCTAATCTAGGATTGGAACTGTGTGCCTCTCAAGTCCTCTTGGACTATTTTGCAGTTAAATATAATACCTTTGATGAGCCACAATTAGAGTTCACTCATGTCTCTCCATCCATACCTGAAAAATTCCACTTTGAACTAGATCTTGTGCATGATGCACCCTTGAAATTGTTAGATTTTGTACCCAAAAGTTTATCTATTGAAAAATCTAGGTTTGGGGGTAACTCATTCACATATGCAGTCTCACTTGCATTGTTGTCTTGTTATAAATATGTAAGGATGTTGATGTTTCCGCATTCCGTCTTTTGGGTTGATCCTCAACTTTTTAGATTGTTGGTGTTTGGGGAGTCATCATTGTATAATCTAGTAGGTAAATTTTGAATCTTGTTGATATATTTGTGTGCTAACCGAACTTTTTGTCTTGCGCTCATATTGTTTGCTTTCATAACATTCATTCAATTATGGTTAGCACCAACCTTTTTGCATCTGGTATTCTCTTTCATTTGAATCTGTTTTGTTCTCACGTTTTGTTGTTGTTTCTGTTATCTTTTGAAACATTGAGGACAATGTTAGATTTAGGTTTGGGGGAGTATTTGCATTTAGCGTTGTGAGTCTTTTTATGACCAGCTGTGGAGAGGGTCTTTTGTAGGATCCTTTGTAGTCTTTTGCATTTTCTTATGACCAGCTGTGTAGCGGGTCTTTTGTAGGATCTTTTGTAGTCTTTTGCATTTTTTGTTATCTGATGACCAGCTGTGGAGAGGGTATTTTGTAGTGTGTTATCTGATGACCAGCTGTGTAGCGGGTCAAAAAAAAAAATGATGATCAGCTGTGTAGCGGGTCTTTAAAAAAAAAAAAAAAAAAAAATTAGTTACAAATTTTCATGGTTCTACGAAATTCCGAAGTTCATCATCTACAGTTGAAGACCGAAGATGAAGAAATTTCTATAGATGCTATGAAATTGGAGAAGGTTTTTTGGGTACATCTTTGGTAGGCCCTCACGAGACTACAACTCGTCCACTAGGAAAACCTAGGGGTTTAAAGGCTTAGTGCATACGCTAAATGCATTCGAGAGACCAGCGACAATGGTATAGTTAGGATTTCTAGATTTCTGTTTCACTTGAGGACAAGTAAAATTCAGGTTTGGGGGTATTTGATGAGTGCCAAATATTGCATATTCATACACCTTTTCATTGGCACTTAACTCATCTTTCGCGCTTCAAAGTCATATATTATCCCAAATTCTGCATTCTTACCATCTTCAAGAATAAATATTTGTATTAATTAATTTTGTGTTTTAAGTACTAAATAAAGCTTGGAAGAATTGAGAAGACAAAAGAGAAGAAAGTTGGAAGCGTTGCAACCGCTCGCGCATCGCTGGCAACCTGTTTACAAATTCATGGGATTAAACAACCCATGATCCAAAACCCAAGACCCAAATCCATTTCCACCTCACCCCCATTGGATTCTTTTCAAAACATCCACCTCACCCCCATTGGATTCTTTCCAAAACATCCACCTCACCCCCATTGTATTCCATTCTATCCATCAATTAAGAAAACATGTTTTGTTTAATTGTTGAGTGGTTGCTACAGTGAAATTCGGATCCCAAGTGTGAGAGAATTTTTTGTATAAATAGAGAGGGTTGTTGTGTTGAAAACTCATCCAAGAATAGCTTGTTCATGTTAGTTTATCAAATTTCAATTTTGTTGTAATGTTCTTCATGTTCTAATTTCATTTACTAGGGTTTAGATGAAGCCCTAATCTCATTGGTATGTATTCATATCTTGTATCTTGTTCTTGAAAGTTTAGAATTGTTTAAAGATATAATTTAATCCAAGTTTTTCAACATCTTGCTCTCACAATGTATGCCATGTATCCATTGTAGTTAGAATATCTCTATGTTGATTATGCTACAACTCATGCTTAACCAAATATTGATCTTTAGATTAGTTGTGCTTAATTAGACAATTAATGCTTTGGAGAAATACTTTAGTTGTGATTAAATTATCCATTGGAGAAACACCTTAGTTATACGGTAGACTTGAATCTACTATAAGGACAAGAATAATATTACAAGTTGAATGCATATCATAGGTTATTGGTGGATTTGAATACCCTAGTATCCATATTATCATTGTTTACATATCTTGTTATTTGCATCTTTTACTTTTATTATTTCAAATCACTTGAAAATCATATCGTCGATCGACAAAATCAAACCCCTTTTGGTTACTCTCTCGAATCGGATTTAGAATCAACTTCTACACTCTCCAAGTCTCTGTGGTTCGACCTGTGCTTGCCCTGTGTTGCTTGTCGACACTGTGCACTTGCAGTTTATACATAGAAGTAGGTATCTTTACGAGCCTACCAAGAGAAGATGAGTTGTTGCTGTGCTAAGTTGATGGATGCCACTGGATTTTGCACAAGGGGTTAGTGATGCTATTGAGAGCAGCTGGAATCATTGTAGTTGCTGGTGATTTGAGTATTTTTGTGGCAACACAATGGTTAGATATATGTTTTGGTAACAGGTCTTGGTGGTGTTATGTCAGGGAAGAGGAGAAATTGAACTGTGATTGTATTCTAACAGTGAGGAGATGGTGGTATTGAAATTACAGGGTATGTTCAAGAAATTGTTCATGAATAGAATTAGCTGCTTGGTGGTTTGGGACTGGTTTAGATGAATGCTTAGGGTCAGAGCAGATGGATTGTGGCTGTGTGAAGCTAGAGTATGGGTTTTTACATGGAATGGTGGCGAAGTAGGTTGTGTGTGTACTGGCTTGTGATTCATATGAGAATTTGATTGCTGTGGTTGTTTAGTTAAGGTGAAAGAAATTGCAGGTTATGAAGTTGGCATTGAGCTGGTGATGAGCAAGGAGGAACTGAAGCCACAGAACATGGGCATTGTGCAGATGGTGATTTCAGTTGGCATTGAGATGGTGGATGATGTTGGCGCTGTTGCTTCGATCTGTGAAGCTATGGAGTTGTAGTTACACTTAGAGGAGTTAAATCGTGTTGCAAGGGAAGTCTGTGCTATTACAGGGGAGATAGAACTGATTGAAACAGCTGGTGCTGCGAGCAGTGAAAGCCATGGATTGTGACGCTATGTGTTTGTGGTGCTAGTGGTCTCAGCTAATATTACAAATGTAGCAGGATAGTATTGGTTTTTGAGAAATTTACAGGGTATGAGCTCAGGTTGTGGTATGAATCAATAGTTGAGAGAATGGGGTTAGAAGTGATGAGTTAAGAAGAAGTGATGCTGGTGGTTTCAATGCTGTGAAAGTGATGCAGCTGATGTGCAGTTAGAGAGTCATGGTGCAATAATTCAGTTCAATCTGTGTATAGTTACAGGTAGAGAAGTTCAATCAGGGAGCAGTTCTGGTTAGATAATGTAGTTGGAACCAGTGGTGGAGGAAGCTGCATTTGGTGGATGATACTAATGATGTTGTAGGTCCATTGAACTGGTGTTTGTAGTGGTATTGCAGCTGAGTGAAGCTGTAGTTCAGCTCTTGGTGAATTATAAAATTTAAGTGGTTTGTTTTCCGCTAAGAAACTGCAATGGAGCAGCAATACCAAGCTGCTGTTGTCAGTGAGATGGGAAGATGTACTGTGGTGTGGCAATTATAGATGGGATTGTGCTGTTGATCTTGAGGAGTATGGAGATTCAGGCGATTGGTTAGCAGCTGGAGTTGATGATGTGCACTAGTATTATGAGGTTGAGTTGATATTTTGCAGATGGGAAATGATGTTTGAGATGTAGAAGAAGAATGAGTTGAAGCTGTAGTGATGGGTTCTTTGAGTCGCAAGTGATGCTGCAATGGAGACATGGAGATGATTATGAAGCTGCAGTTAGGAAGTGAATGCTGTGTAAACATGAGATGCAGATGGTTATAATGATTTTGTACTTGGGTGTTGATTGAATTCAAGATGACAAAGAGGGTATCATTTGGCTGCAATTGATATGGAGCTACAAGTGCAGTGATGGAATGGAATGGATGAGCTGTGAAGTGTCCATGAATGCAGTTGAGTATGGCGAATGCAGGCTATGTTCGAATGGGGATTAATTGATATTTCAGGAGGTTACAAAGGCTGAGATGGATGTTACAGAAGCAAGGAGTTATGGCAAGAGCAATGGTTGTATTACTGCAGGGGAATCGGGTGTAGCTGAGTTGACTCAGTGTCTCATCGATCCGACTCAGATGGACTTGTCCTGTGTTCATTGGGCTTAACTAGTGGGCTGGCAGAGACGGATTTTGGCTTGGTCGAGTTTTTGGAACCTACTCACACAACAGAGATGCTATATAAGTTCTCTAATTCTACCTCTTTGGGATATATCTCATCTTCTACTTTGGTGCTTAGGGTTTAGACATGGAAGCCTTTCTCTTTATCCTTGTTATGAACTCCATGAGCATGAGCTAATTTTATTATTGGTGATGGATTGATTTGATTTCACATAACATGTTTCTTGTTCAATAAATTAGTTTTGTCTCATATTATCGTTTATGATTCACCATTAATATTGTTGCATGATTGAATGTTAGTTTTGTCAAGTTGCAAATTGGTAGAACTCACATGCATATCTTTTGCTAGATTAGGGTTATTATACGCAAAAGTGATAATTCCTGATTGCAAGTAGCAAAAATATGGTTATTGCTTGTAGTGATATATCCTAGTAACCATATGTGAACCATAACCTTTGTTAAATCGGATTAGTGCTTTTACACGTTCGATTGCTTTAATTGGCCTGATTTCATAGAAATTAATGCATCTAGGGAATTAAACTTGATTAGTGCTTTTACACGTTAGGTTGTTCTCTTAGATAGAACTCATACTCGCATCTTTTAATGTGATTGTTGATGACAAGAGGAAATTAGCGGGATATTCTTGCGATCAAGGTATTCTAGGGCCATTGATAAATAGAGATTAAATACCAATTCTACTTATTGTTAAAAAGCATGTTTGTGAATGAAGATGAATCCTTAACCAATATCTTTTCTACTTGATTTATTTGTTTATTTGCTTTTATATTTGTTTTAGTTTTAAAAATCAGAAAAATCCCTTTTGTTACTTTTAGGAAACCGAAACATATTGACAACGAAAGCCTATCTGTGGATACGAACTCTTTCTTATCACTACTACATTTATTTTAGTTAAGTAAGAAAGTGAAATTATATTTGTGTCGGCTGAAAACCGATCACAAGCGACCATAAAGAGTTGATATATCCCCAACCCCGGGCAATTCAGAGTAATTAAATTCTGGAAGACAAACAGATCCTCCAGTAAATGGGTTGCAGACTAGAAAATGATACGGAGAATATGCATAATATTTGCCAAGAAAAACCAAACCATTGCAAGACCCAACCATGAAATTTTTCGGGAAGGATTGCGTAATAAATCTGTTGTTTTCAGTCTCCGTGTTGTCAGAATAGTAGTTCATCAACTTTGAATCATATAAGGTTTCACGTGGCGCAGTGAGAATACCCACCATTGGATGAGCGTCCCCACCCCCTTGAAAATTTTCCATTCCACTTTTCCTCAAATTATATGAATGTAACACTAATTAACTTTTTCAGCTAAAAAATGACACAAAAAAAAATCAGTCTTTACGGAAACAAAAAAAAACAAACTTTATTGCTCTTCGATGATTTCGTTCCTCTTCATCAGCTCTCTCTGTCTCTCTTCTCAACAGTTGAAGCTTCAGCTGTAATTCGAACAGTTCATAGCAGATATCAATATTTATGTTTATCAATGGTTTTGAAAGGTTTCAATTTCAACAATAGAGCTTAGCATTTTCATCTTATTAATGATAACTTAGTTGAATTTTCATCTTTTTCATTAGGTATAAAATTTGGTCTCAGTTAACCCAAAAAAGCTTACGCCTAATAAGATTCGTAAATGTTGTTGCAGTAAGGGACGTCTTAGGTTTAGGTGGTTCACCCAGAATTGCGGTCTTCTGGGTTTAGCGAATTTTAGGATTTATAACCCCTTCGTCTCAGCCATTGTTGTGCTGAAACCAATTCAAAGAAGAGGCTTTGGCTTTTCTCCAATTCAAGGTCAGTTTTCTTCCTTTCCATGATTAATTTTCTCTTGATTTATGTTTCTTTCTTCTTAATTATGAACAAACATTAATATTAGTTTATATTATAGATGAATAAAACATCTTTTTCACCGTGTTCAGATATCTATCATTGGCAAGGAGAGATTTTAGTGATTTATTTTGTAATGAATTCATAATTTGAAACCAATGGTTTCATCTAATGAAGGTATTTTTTTCTTTTTTTTTTTTTTTTTTTTTTATTAAAAGTTTTACTTTCATTTAATTTCCAAATTCAGACAAGAAACTATTTTTCCAACTCCTTTTTGAACTACCACACTTAACCTATGAAAAAGGAAATCACCTACACGCGCACGTTAGCATCATGACTAGCAATATAGTTGTGGAGCCGCCGAACTAAGTATGTTGTTAAAGTCCCCAAATTCACCTAGAGTAGTGAAAGCCAAAGCACCAAATCCATATCCTTGTGCGGTGCATTTTTCTAAATACTTGGTATTTTTTGCGATCGACAAAGATCCTTGATAGCCCGCCCCCCTTCCAAAGTACGACCATTACTCCCGGCAAAGAAAGGCGACACAATCGTAACATCGAAGCAAACGTCCCGACCATTGTCCCAATTGAGCACAAGAAAAAAAGTTTTTCTTATCGTACTCTCACAGTTCTAAGAAATTAACAAATAATTCTTGATGTTTATTCTTAAAACCACAAAACATTGAAACAGATTCATGAGTTATTACATAGAAGGCAAGCGAGCAACAAGCTGCGCCGCAAGCCCTTTTTGAATGGCAAACCCTATCCTCTTAAGCACAAACTCTCTAGAATCGGGAGTCATGACATTACTGTGCATGACTCTTTGAACTCGCTAGAGTCCAACCGCCTCAGAGCTAAATACCCAAAAGTGTCAAAGGCAAAGGGAATAAAAGCATGTCCATTATCAATACAAGCCTTTTCATGCTTCGTTATCTTACCCAAGGCAGCTTTCAAAGCTGCTTGTCCAATCGTGAAAGAGCCTTGCCGATGCCTACTAATGGAGAAACCCAGAGAAGATCAATACACGTATGTTTTCCGTTGGCCCACCCAAAAATAAGAACATCTGCTGGCACCGAGTGTTGATCTGCCTTCAAGAGGATCCGTCAAAAAAGTTGACCGACGCCTCTTTCTTTGCCGAAATACCAGCCCTCCATAATACATCATATAAGATATCTCTCACATGATCATGTCTATATTTGAAACCAGGATCCACCTTACGGTGACACAGCATGTTCCCCATATGCGTCTAGGCAGCACTGTAATACAAGCGAGGCAACGAGAATCGAAGGGTATAGGGGGATCATTAACCCGTATTTAAGGATGCACCGATACTCCAAGGGGGACATCTTTGTCCAAGGCCGTCAATCGGGATAGCGAGAAGAAAATCCTGCGCATGTTTGCTTGTAGACACTCAAAAGCGTCATTTATCCGAAAACCCATAAACCCTACCCATATCTTTAACAACTTTACCAAAAAGAGCACTACAAGGTTGCTTTGTGCTTTTAAGTGGGGCGGTGTCTTTATTGGTAAAACTACTAAACTCTTGGTCAAGTGATTTTCTTGTAAGGTTTTCAATGCCATATAAAAATTATCGTCCATACCTTCTACTCAACTATCCCCGAGTATGTGATCTTGCAATCCCAAGATTGCACGTGATGCAAGAAAGGCGTATTGTGATGCTTCCTTAGCCGTGTATAACCCAAGGCCTCCATATCCGATAGGAAGTGTAACTAGTCTCCATTGAATCTCCTCAAAAACGGGCCTCCACACACAACGATTCCCTCTATCGCCTCCCTTAAGCCTCTATCAAAGATATCTACCGCCTCAGTAGTGTATCCCGGAAACAAATTCGAAGGCCAAATAACAACTTAGAGATGCCCATACATGCACGCAGAAGTAATAACTCGCTCACGAGGATCACGTAGTTTAGAAAAAATCTGCATTAACTCCACCGCCTTCTCGCTCTCGATAGCAAGCCTTTTCACAAACTCATCATTAAGGCCGATCGCACCCCTAAAAAGTTTGACCCCATTGTCTGGCCTTGAGATTTCAGCGGAAACATCCCATCCCTTACCTTTCTTCCATCACAAGAGGCCAAAAGATTTAGGTTTTTTAATATTCAATATAAGTCCCAACCGAGGCCCCTCTCGTTTGAACGACAATAAGTGCTCGCGCTACTTCGACAGTGTCACCAATAATAGTACCATCATCAAGATACCAAGCCTGTAAGGATAGTGTGCACTTTGCTCATTTATCTTCGTTATAAGCTGATGAAGCACCAAAGAAAACAACAACGGACCCAACGGGTCACCTTATTACTTTTGTTGAGGAATAGATATGATAATCTCCCATATAATCTTGCTGGTTGACCATATAAATAATCCACCCATGGGGATATAGATGGACAAAGTCTACGAACCGCAAGAAGCATGGATGTGCGGTCAACTAGGTTGAAAGCGTTGAGTGAAGTCTACGATTAGCATAGTAAGACTAGGGTCTAAATGGTGCTTACTAACATACCCGTTCACCGCATGTAAAATGGCCTCCTGGTCCTCCTGAAACCCCACCCCAAACCGAAAGTCCTGTAAGTAGGCCGCCATGTCCTTGCCAACTCCCTTCATAGCCACCTTGGATACAATACGACGCCAAATTGTCCCAACAATGATAGGACGAATACTATTATCGGCTTAAGAAGTGGAGTTAATGGTCTTGACGCAATAAACTCTGCAGAATAAGTGGACATCTACCACTCAACCACAGATTAATAACCCTTGTTATTGCCGTGACTAGGTCAGCAGCCACAGGAGAGCCTTCCCCACAAAAGGAATCCAATAAGTGTTGTGCCGGAGGCCATCCTTGCCACATGAAGTCCCCTTAGGAAACGATTTAATGCAGCTTAGGACAGTTCCCTCTTCACTAGTAAAGGCATATCGTTAACGGGATAGAAGGCTTCTGCGGAGGGGCATGAATGGGTGTTTATCTTCCAGGGCTTTCTTGGTATCTTCATTGTCTTCGCCACCGGAAGAGCTGATGGCTTTAACTGCAGCGAGTAAAATGTCCGTCCGCAACTTTGCGCAAGCGCAGAAATATTTGTACGTTTGCTGTCAGGTTCTTCATCATCCTCTAACTTAACACATCCAGTTAGCCGCATCTGTAGAACCTCTTTAATAAGCTTTTGGACTCCCCGACTTCACCCCACATCGTCAATGCTTTTAGAATTTGCTTCTACTTTGCATAGATTTACGACTCCCGATCTACGTTCCGTCCGATTCTTGGGTATGAAGACGCGCAACGTACAGCGAGGTAGTATCAATAAGCTAACCCAGTTCGGACTGAATTAGGCTCTCTGCCACTTTCAAGAGGGCTGCTTTCAAAGCCTGGGAAAATGCCATCCTACACCCTTTAGAATACTCTTCACAATACTCACATGAGCATGAAGAATCGCATCTAGTGTCTCAACGGTTAGCTCAAAACCATTGTCCTCCAACCGTACGAGAATAGAGCCAGGCCGAGGTACTCCAACAATCAATTCTGTTACTTCCCAGACACCTCACATATTGCAGGTCTAACATCAATATCTCCATGTTTACATGCTCTTTTCCATGCCGGATACTCATACGGTTAAAGCATAGCCATTGTTTCAATGTCTTCAAGGTTTCTTCCAATGTCTTGAACACATCCTGGTCGCTTCCAATGGCCTGTTGAAGAGCATTCTTCCTATCTCGAGTTGCATAGATGTACCCTCTTCAAATGGGGCACTAGACGGCGAAACCCTTGCTTCCAATCCTCCCATCTGGGCACCCATGAAAGTCTCGAAAGGGCAGATCAATACCTCCTTATCGTTATCGTCATTCGGACATAAAGGCAAACATGATATGGACGTACATCTTAGCTATCGAACTCAGCACAAACCAGGTCTAAAACCTTAGGTGAACCCACACAATGTAACAAAGAAAAACAAAGCAACACTTACAGAGAAATTGTGTAAAACTGCACAACCTATTATCTACGAAGGAAGGTAATTCTCAAGTCAGAATCCAAAGAAAAAGAGAAATAAACAAGAAAAATAAACAACAAACTTGAAACCTCCCACCACTCTAACCCATCGAGATGATGGTGGTGTTGGGAAGTTGAGGAAGGTGATTTACCGGCAAGTTCCTTAGTGAATTGAGTGATTTACATACCGGCAAGTTCCTTAGTTACTGTAGCAGCAAAAAATCATTCAATAACAGTAACAGATTGAAGTTGCAAAGAGGAAACCAAATAGCACTACAACTATTATTATGGAACTAGTTTCCAAGCATCTGATCGCACTACAAAGCAGTAAGCTTACCAAATATTATCTTTCCAATGGACAAGGTTTAATAAATCAAAGTAGCAATGGAGAGAAAGCTCTTTACTTGCAACTTTCAATTTAGGAAGAAAATAACAACAAAATTTTCAAGAAGCATCAACCATAATAAAAGCTTTTTCTTTTATAGTCCATTGCAGCATCAACCAATGGACAAGCTTTTTCTTTGATTTTTTTTTTTTGACCCTTCATAATCCACATTTTCACAGATAATTCAATCATAATAAAAGAACCATAATTCGCGTGCATTACCGTTATTTCTTTTATAGTCCATTGCAGCATTACAATTTTTGCTCAGCAATGGCAAGATGTTGAAGGAGAAGGCTGCAAAATTCTCACTTTCCAGTAAGCAACTGTCTCAATAGAGAACATAAGATATTTTTGTCAAGTTATTTCATGTTATTTCTTTCTTCTAAAACGAAGAAGTAAGTTTCCTTTTATAGTCCAGCAAATTCGTAGTGGCATCCTCATGGAAGAAGATGGAGCTTGAATCGTGTACATGTTTGCTCAATGCAGTTCAGGAACAGTATGAGATGAATGCTGGAAAGGTAAGAACGACAATAAAAGACTTAACTTATCATATTTTCATTCTTCAGTTATGGATTCCATTATATTGTGTTCTTCACCGTGTCCAAACATATGATACTTCTGTAGATAGTCTATATACAATTCATAGGTACATGTGCTACCATTTATTATTGTTTATTGTTTATTGTTTCAAAAAAGAATTCCATAGCCAGTTTGAAGTACGAAAGTTTGATATGTGCTTGAATTGGACGAAATCTGCAGCTTAGAAGAACTTATTAAGACTCTCAATGATCTGGATATCCTGAATATCCCCTCGATAAGCTATTTTTTTTATTACAGATGTACTGTGTGACATACTGAAGACTAACCTGCATCACGAATGGTTTAAGATACTGAGAAAGTGTTAAATCATTGAAATAAATCAGGGGTGCAAGAGATAAAAGAGTGGGTGCATGAAGTAATGTTCAATTTTTTTCTTCTTCTTTGAAATTGAAATAGTGGTTTACAGTCTTTGTTTTTAGGGAATGCAACTTACTGATGGTATCAGAGGGATGCCAATGCCCAATAAATATTGAGTTTTTGTTTTTTACTTTGCACGTAGAGTTGGCCAGGGATGCCAATGCCCAATAAATATTGAGTTTCTGTTTTTTACTTTGCAGCTAGAGTTGGCCAATTAGTAAAACATTATTGGATGCAGTCCTATGGAGTGGATTTAATGAGTTTGCGATGGAGTAATTGATATGCTAAGGTACTCTTATCCTTTGGCATCACTCGATGATTTTAATCGTTCTCAACTAACTATACATTTATATCCTGGATTGCAGTGGAGAGCCTTGGGGAGTGCTTTGATTCATTATGAATTGGATAGTTATTATGTTTATTGATATCTACAACACCTTCAATAAAGAGTCCCCAACGACTCCAGGAACTTCAAGCATTGAATGCGATCATGTGCCCCACTAATGGTTTTACTTCACTGGTATCAGCTGCCAACAAAGATCGGCATATAAAGAATCTTTCACCCAAATTGGGTGCTGGACATCCAAATAACAGAATGCCAATGAGAGAAGGATGCAGCTTAATTCACAATGAAGAAAATTTGGTAAGATCCTCAAATAGTTAAGAAAAACACTATATTTTGTGACATTAATCGTCGAATCAGTTGCTAATATTTTATACAAAATTGGAAATGACCTTTACTAGCGAGGGAAAAATAGTTGGCGTTGTGCCAAATTCAACTTGGTATTATTTAGCATGTCCAAAGTGCAATTCTATGGAAAACAAACTTAAATGGAAGAGAATTGGGCGAACCATGCAATTGCAAGATCAAAAGACATGTACCAAGGTAACAATATTACCGCACTCATCATGTCTTAAAACCAAATTTCATTAAACTAACAAAAATTACTTGCACGGGTATAAGCTAGAATTACATATACAGGATGAGTATGGAATTGGAACATTTGCAATTATAGGATCGTCTGTTGACGCTCTATTCGACGACAATACATAACATATTATGCTAACATAGGACATACCAAACTATTTTTTTATTTTTGCAGACAACCTTGGCAGAAGATGTAATTGATACTCCCTCAGTTCCTTTTTAATATGCTGGTTTTGTTTTTAGAGAAAATTAAGGAAATTAAGAGAAATAATCATTGAAAGTGGTCCTCATGACACTTGTCAATAAAAGAAGTGAAGTGAAATGATCCCATGACACTTGTCAGCAAAAGAAGTAAAGTGGAATGATCCACATGACACTTGTCATCAAAAGAAGTTAAGAGAAAAGTGGTCCAGAAAATTAAAGTAACATTTGACTTTCCCAATTAGGAAACTAGCCTATTATTTAGAAACATTTATTTATAGAAACCAGCCTATTAAAAAGGAACGGAGGGAGTATAATAATATTGTCCAAGCGCATATACATATTTGAAATCTAAATTGTTAGGGAAAAACATTCTGCCTACATGACTTTTTATGTGCAGCGTATATACCGTGTCAATCATGAATTAGAAGATAAATATGAAAGACTACAAGAGGTTGAAAAGCATACAAGGAATCAAAAAATGCAACAGGACCACCATCAACCAACACCATCGAAATTTGATAAGAAGGCTGCACATTTTCATGATTGTCTGACCCCTTTGAAATCTATGAAAATGTGATCCATTAGAGTGGTAATTATTTGATGTGCTTACAATAGCTATTCGACGTAAAGTAATTCGCACATACTATTCACTAACAATTGCTTTTTCATCCTAATTTACAGGAATAAACACACAACAATAAAATGGAAACACTAGAAGAAGAAGCACATAGCACTGAATGGAGATGCATTAGAAGATGCATGGAAACAGCCACCTTAGAATATAGTAATAACCAATTATTTTAGAGTACAGTGGTCAAAAAAAAATTCAAAACAATTTCATTTATTAATAATTTGTGAAAGACCATGTATGGTCTCTGAACCTACTTATCAACTGCTATTCATAATTTATTAGTCCAGTAATTTCATGACTTCTGTCTTAGTAATGCTTTGCAAGAATATCAACAATTCTTATTGCACAAATTCTGTAGGTTCAGTTAGCATTCTGTAATGCGTAGCCAGGCATACTATTTCATGAATATTACACTATGGTTTCTCAAGGGACAACTTTATATGCATTCAAAGGGAGGGGCAAAGACGCCACACCAAGTCAAAAATCCTAAGAGGCGGGGCGGGGCGAGGCAAAGCCACGTGAAACCAAATTAAAAATATTAAGCGACGGGGCGAGGCGAAGCCAAGCAACACTTAATAAAAAATGCACGACGGTGCGAGGCGAAACCACCAAACCCAAAAATATGGTTAATAGAAAAAAATGCCCGATGCGTAGCGCGGGCATAAAATCTAGTCTTCATAGAACACTAGTAGTTGTTTTATGACTCCGTAAGAAACAGAATGAGCGAAAAGGAAACCTAATGGTTTTCAGTTTTATTACGGAGGATTGCCCTCCAAATTCTCACTTCACGTACTCTTTAGGGGTACCCTAACGTAAAAAGACTTTTCCCTCTTTCATCTCTCTGGTGATTTTTCCTCTCTTTCCTCTCTCTGGCGATTAACATAAAAAGAAAGCAAGATTACATGATATCAAAAAGTTATCCTCTCTTTCCTCTCTTTGGCGATTTTTCCCTCACCTCTAAAACAACCGCAAACTAGCCAATAACCACCGTATATGGCGGTGATGACCAAGTACAACTACCATTAATCATTATTTTATGTTTATTGAATCAAACCCACTACAGATCTTCTATTACCAGGCCTTTTCCAAGCTCTTTAGAAAACTAGATTCCCTAATTTCTAGTTACTAAGACTCCTAAACACCAAGATACCAAGACACCTAATCACCAAGACACAATCACTCGAACCAAGACACAATCACTTGACCTAAAAGACTCTGATACTTAGATCGAGATTAACAGAATCATTCTCGAGACTTTCTAAAGTCATAGAAGATTATAAGGATACTTTGTTCACTGATTGTTTAGAAATTCAAAGGATAAGCTACATCTCCACCTCTACCGGCTGGGAAAATTCAATTGCTTTAAGGGACTCTCTTTCTATCTCTATTTCTCTTTGTCTTAGTAGTGTTGTGATTTCCCCTAATTTGACCCTATATTTCCTCAATAGTTTTCGTTTGATTGGGTTGAGTGTATCTATTATTCTATTTTTGAATCACTATTAATCCCCACTGTGTCTCTTTTTAAATCTTTCAATTTTTTTAACTCTGGTTTTGTACTCATCTGAAATCTAATTTCAATATTTTGTTGTTAATTACCTAAATTGATCTCTCTGTTTATTGAACTTTCTGTGCTCTTTCTCATTGTATGCTTTTTAGATCTATGAAGATTATTAAATTCTGCAAAGGTAAATTAAAATCTCTATCAAGCCTAATACAGATTCGTCTGATCCCAGGTACCATTTGCTACAATTGGAAAAAAAAAGGAAACAACTGAGAAAACCAGGGATTCAACAAAATATTCAAACCACTCTGCTTACCTTTGCCAAGACGAATGAGGTAAATCACTCGGTGGCTAAAAATATGATTGTGCCAGAAAATTATTTTAACTACAATTATGCAGTGGAGGTGCAATTTTTCCCCGATAGATGCAAATTCTTAAGAACTATTGACGGGATTAAATTGAATTTCAGTCTTAAAAAATTTGGGGTATTTATAACCCAAACTCTTCATTCTCCTGAATTCTATAACTCAATCTTTCTATCCCATTTTGATGCCCTTAAATGTATGCTCATAACATGTTTGATAATTTGTACTTCTAGTATACCTCGTTTAGTTTGGTATGCAAAATTTATTGATAGCAAATCTTTGGCCACTACTTGCTTGAAAAAGTACACTTCTTGCAACCCAATCTTACGTGTTGTTGAATATCCTATTGTCTCATACTTTTGGGAATTTATTTTGTCTTAGCATGGAACTGCCAAGGGTTAGGTAGTATTGAAACTAGGAATAGTTTGCTTGATACTCTAAATGGAAAGAATCCTGATATTTTGTTCATTTCTGAAACTAAACAACAAAATAAAGCAATGCACAATATTATGAGGAGTTTGGATGTCTATAATTATTGGTTGGTTCCTCATAGGGATACCGCTGGAGGTCTTTGCTTGATTTGGAAGAACAACGTAAAACTAACAATTTCTGATTATGATCATAACTATATAAATGTTGTTGTTCTTCCTAATAACAACAATGTTGAATGGATCCTCACATGTTTTTATGGGAGCCCTTACTCTCACTTAAAACTAGATTCATGGAATATTATTAAACATCTAGCTAGTAATATGAACAAACCTTGAATAATCATAGGTGACCTGAATGTGGTTTTGCATGCTGAAGAGAAAAAGAGTAGATTTTCTTTTAATGATAGTGAAGTTGTTGTTTTCAATGACCTTATTAACTTATGTGGTCTCACGGACCTCGGTTTCTATGGCTACACTTTTACTTGGAATAACCACAAAAGAGATAATGATGTTATTGAACAAAGATTGGACAGGGCTTTATGTAATCCCTTGTGGATTACTAGTTTTCCAAATTCTAGTGTCAAACATCTTGGGCCTCTTGCTTCTGACCATGTTCCTATAGTGCTTATAATACTCATAATAATTGTAACGATGGCGCTACCCCATTCAAGTATTTTGGTGATTGGATGAAACACGATGAATGTAAGCCTTTAATATAGGCTTGTTGGGAAAATGAAATTGGGGGTTCCCATGCTCATGCAATGAATAAGAAACTTACTTCTGTGAAACATATCCTTAGAGACTGGAACAAATATTCTTTTGGTAACATAAAAACTAATATATAAAAAACTAAGGCTGATCTCAGGAAAGTTAATAGTAGAAATAGTTATCCTAATAAAAACAAGGACATTGCTCTTCTTAGAAAAAACCTTGGTGACTGGTATACTGTTCATGATTTTTTTTGGAAGGTTAAAAGTAGGGATCAAAATATTATGTTAGGTGATAGAAACACTAGATATTTTCATACTAGGGCTAAACAGAGGTTCATAAGAAACATGATAGAAACTTTAAAAGATAAAAATGATGTATGGATAAATAGTAGACCTGAAATCGTGTCTTGTATAACAAGCCATTTTCATGAAATAGCAACTACAGTAAATCCTTGTTTGGATCAAAATATGATTGATATGATTCCTGTTAGCATTGATTTGGTTGATAATGATATGCTTTGTACCATCCCTTTGGTAGCTGAAATAAAACAAACCCTCTTCTCTATGAAGCCGGACAAAAGTCTGGGGCCTGATGGATTCCCTCCAATATTCTTCCAGCAGAGTTGGGAAATCATAGGCCCTGACTTAACTAAAATGATCCATGCCTTTTTTGAAATGGGTTATATATCTAAAGAGATGAATGCCTCATTTATTTATCTTATCCCTAAAACTTTAAACCCAATCACTCCGGATGAATTTAGACCTATAGCTTTAGCTAACACAACTTATAAAATTATCTCTAAACTTATGGCTAATAGAATGAAAGGTCTCCTTAGAAAAATTATAGCCCATTTTAAGTCTGCCTTCATCCCTGGAAGGCAAATATCTGAAAATATCACTCTAGCCCATGAATTAATTCATAAAATGAGAAATAACAAAAGTAAGAAAGGCTTTATGGGACTTAAAATTGACATGTTGAAAGCTTTTGATAGAGTGGAATGGGATTTTCTAATCCGTATAATGAAGAGAATGAGGTTTAATGAAAAATGGTGTAATCTTTTTTACCAATGTATCTTTACCACTACGCTAGCAATTCTCATAAATGGATCGCTAACAAATTTCTTTAAACCAACTAGGGGATTGAGACAGGGAGGTCCTATATCTCCATATTTATTTTTTTTATGCATGGAGGCCCTTTATAGAACTCTAATACATGCCGAAGACCAAGGCTCAATAAAAGGAATAAAAATTACTAAAAATGCTCCTTCAATTAGTCATTTAATGTTTGCAGATGATTTTATTATATTTTGCGAAGCTAATAATCTCTGTAGTAACAATCTTGTTAAACTTTTTAAGGATTATGGAGAGACCTCTGGTCAATTGATTAATCTAACCAAATCAGGGGTATTCTTTAGCTCTAAAACTGATCCTGCTCTTAGGGATAGTGTGAAGCAAATACTCGGAGTAAATGAAATACCTATAAATGACAAATACCTAGGATCTCCTTTGTTTACTTACACTTCTAATATAAAATGTTTTAAACCCCTAGTAGAAATAATGAAAAATAGATTTATCGGATGGAAATGTGAGCTTCTAAACCCTGAAGGAAGGGCTGTAATGATTAGAAATATTTCTTCATCTATATGTATTTACCAAATGAATTGTTTTAGAATACCTGTTGAGACTTGTAACGACATAACAAAATCGCAAAGAAACTTTTGGTGGGGGAGAGATGAAAATGGCTTAAATGAGAAAGGTAAAAAAGGTATTTGTCTTATGGGTTGGAGTAACTTGTGTAAATCTTTTGAGGAAGGAGGTTTAGGCTTCCAAAACATGAAAGTTTTTAATATAGCTATGTTGGCTAATACATGATGGAGACTGTACAAAAATCCCGATTCTCTAATGGCTAAAAGTCTTAAATCTAAGTACTACCCTATGTGTGATATTCTTCATATAAATATTGTTCCAAACCAAAGTGATAGTTGGATATGGAAAGGTATACTTCTAGGAATAACTTACTTAAAGAAGCATTGATTTTGGGAGTTGGGAAATGGAGAAAATATAGATATATGGGATGATTACTAGATCCCAGATGTCAAACCAACCGAAAACATTACTAGGATAAGGAGTGTAGGTGTCACTAAAGTTTGTCATTTGATTACAACAAATAAAACTTGGAATTTAATAAAACTAGCAGGTTGTTTTGACAGAATTATTATAGATAAGATAAGGAAGATACAAATTCCTAGCAATGGTTTAGCAGATATTCCCCACTGGACTTTAAATTACACAGGTATCTTTACTGTTAATTCTTTATACAAAAATATTAATTGTACAGGAGGAACTAACATGCAGTGGAACAAAATTTGGGAAATGAAAATAACTCCTTCAATCAAAATTTTTATCTGGAAGGCAACACACTCTATACTTCCTAATAGTGTGAGAGTTGCTGCAATAATACCAGAAATAGATGTTTGCTGCAAACTATGCAATGTAGAGGAATAATCCCTCACTCATTTATTTATGAAATGTAATTTCACAAAACAGGTTTGGATGCATCTTAATTTTGATATTGATAATGTAATGCGAAGTGCTAACACTTTTCATGATTGGTTAAATGGTTTGTTTACTCATAGAGATAGAGAAAACAATACAATGGAATGGAAGGTTTTTTGTAGTATTGTAACATGGCATGTTTGGAATGCAAGATGTAATAGGGTGTTCCAAAAAGAAATTCAAAATAGTGCTTTAACAGCAAGGAGGATAGTAAAATTCATAAATAGTTTTATGTGGGTGAACAGAAAAGACTACAATATTATGCAAAATATTATTAATCATCGTCTCTCTTAGTGGTATGTTATCATCATCTCTCTTTCTCATGAGTGTTATTAGTATATGCATATGATTAAGAAGAAGAAAGAAAGATAAGACAGGAAGAAAGGACGGGACAATGAGTTCCCTTTTAATTTCTCTTTAATTAGTACATTAAATTAAGTAAAGAAGGGGCAAGAAGGAAATGTGAGGAGAATATGAGAACTGATTTTTCTCTTTCATTTCTTCATTTTTTTCACCCATTACAAAGGTGGCCAACTATCCCTTTTACAGTACTCGACCATAATTTAGTCGGTACAAGAAACTTCAGGAAACTTTCTATGTGGAAGTGCAGATTGATGTTTATCTATAATGGAGATAATTATGTGCACCACTTTTGACTCATCGAGGATTTGAGTAGATTCTCGATTTCTCTCGAGTATAATGGTGGGCCACCTAATATTACATAACACTCCCCCTTGGACCACCATTCAGAAATATTTCCTCGTTAAAATTTTTCCAGAAAAATCCGATAGGACAAAAAATGGCGTCTTTAAAGTACTGATAATGGTAGTCACGAGATTTCTTCGTTGTTGAAACAACATCAGGAAAACCATTTAATAAAAACATGAGCTTAGAGTGAAGTTGGTCATTGCTATGAAATGCTTCCTTTGTCAAAGTTGCGTCAGGAAAACCATTTAGGACAAAACCTGAGCACCGCATCTCTAGAACCTCTATGGATATGCATCTCGTTAGATGGTGATCACTATTCTAAGATTGTTATCTCATTAAAAACCTCGTCAGGAAAATCCAGTGGGACAAAACCTGAACGTAGGAAAACATGAGTTCTCAGAACTATGATAAAGCCGCAGATGTTTCATCGTTAAAACCTTTGCCTAGAAAAACCCAGAGGGATAAAAACCAGGACGAAAGAAAAAGAGTACAACATGTCGAACTGCGGATAACAGTGGACTCGCATGCCTCATTAAAACCTTGACAAGGAAACCCCAATGGGACAAAACCTTGACTAAGGAAAAAGAGTACAAGACGTAATGTCCAATATGCTCATATCCATAGTCTTCCATGGATTTACTCCCCCTGACGAGAAGCCTTCTCGGTTGATCATTATGCCAGGTAGTACTTCTTAAAGTTTCGAACCACCCTTTAAAGTCTTCAGCAGCTCCAGCTTTCTTCAATTGAGAAAACCAGTATGATTTTCCTCTGTGCAATTTCTTAATGATCATTTGGTTGTGCCATCGTTTATATATTCTCCACTAGCTTTGTCTGAACAATCATAATCGATCGGAGGATAAACAAGTATCATCTACAACCAGACTTTAGCTAGGAAAATATTTTAGCTTCTTTAACAAACCTGCCAAAATCAAAACTTAAACAGTCTGATTAGATTTTCTCTGTGGGAGACATTCAACGATATTTTATACAAAAGGTCAAGCTTAATGGTACCACGAGGATGAGGGGAGACTTTTTTTGGACCAATGTCTCGATATTGGTACTGGGTAGAGACAGACTTAAATGTTTACTATAAAACCAATATCGGGTATCTATAGCATATTTCATCTATTATACCATTTACACATCTTTGTGTAATAAAAACCACAGAGTGATACATATCTATTGTTGAGATCCAGATCAATCAATCTTGTAAGAGATTGAATGACTGATACCATGTCAGCATGTCCATTTAAACATGTCTAAACTCTTAAGGTTGACGAAATTAATGGACTTCCATTTACAATGCTCAACCAACAGATTGAGACCTTGTTTTACCGAGATTTTCATCTCGAACTTCTGCTTTAAGCATTTTTGTGCTTTGGAGAACTCTTCAGAAGTTCCAATAAGGTAGATGTTTCATAAATCAAATCTAGTAAATGCACAGTTTATGAGCATATAAGACGGTTCACATATCCCTGGATAATATAAGCATTCACTTAGACGATTAGCCACTTTCGTCCTTATTGAGTAAATGCATATGACATAGTAATTCTACTGATAGGTCAAAACCTTCAGGAATTTATATGCAGTTATCTGTAATTTACATAGATTCATAATAACTATATTCTCTAGATACACGTCGAGTCCTCAAAATACTTCCATAAAAATACCAAAGAGGTATTTGCATCCATAACAGGGAATATGTTACAAAGAAATCCATCTCAGGTTCCTGTAAAAGACTTTATGCCATTAGTTGACTTTATTTTTCTCACTATGCATATACACCCACCTGTAGCCACTAGGGGTTATATTATAGGGTGTCGGAACTGCAAACACCTGTCTGTGTCCATGAGTAGCTCACATTATCGAGTGTTCTGGTTGCAGTACCAAAACCATGCATTTTATGAGAAATTATTATTCTGCCTGAATCTCTTCTTTCCCGTTTAACCAATCATTCCTTTGATGACATTCTTATAGAGAGTGGTTCAACACCAACATCATCTATGGCAGTATCAGTAGATACTTTGGCGATATCATCAACAAACATTGGATTACTATCACAAGTTTCTCTATTTCATGCATGCCTTAAGGAAATCCTCTAATTGGAGGTTCCACGACCTTTGCAAAGACATTCTCTTGTTAAGAGAACTATACATAGAGAAATTAGATCTTCCACTAATAGTTTCTTTGAGAGCACTATCTTTCAATGATTGTGACTGGCTCTTCCTTTCAGGAGGTGCAAAATATTTTAAATCAACTATCCATCCACGCTGAAGGTGTATTTTATGTGATACACTTACTACTACACTCACATCTTCTCTAGGAAGCAACTTGATTTGCAATTTCTGAAGATGTCAAATCTTCTGCATGTCTTTAATTGTTGAAAACATCCAGATGAGATGCATCCTGGTTTATCTTTGTCTAAACCAGGATACTTCACGCCGTTTTTCAGGCGACAACCTTTCCTCCCCCAAACGATGGGAAGACTTTCTCATCAAATTTGCAAATCTTGTAGTAGAATAGTAACAATAGTGGAATATAACACGTCTTAAACAGAAAACATGACAATGGTTTCATGAGTAATAAGTTAAAAATGCACAAGAAAATCAAACCATCAATGCCCAAAGCATCACTAGGATGATACAACGTCAACGATTGACAAACAAGAGTTTTTTTTAAATCTATATGAGTATGGATACACATTTATCATCCAGGTGATATGTCGAGTCATGCATGACTACCAGACCATACTCCATCAACCTGGTTATTGTCTGAGGAAACTCACTGTCAAGAGGTGGTGCTGCATAAGAAGCAACCTCAAATAACTAGTTCTCTCACTACGCTTTCATATAAGCATCAAATTTCAAACTAAAGTTCGTGGATGCTAGGACTGAGGTCCTAAAAAAAAAATACAAGTGAGAGAACAACTCAATATGGACTGAGATCCATATCTGCCAATCATATGAACTTTGTCGATAATTCCTTTCCAAAGGGGATATCTATCCATAATGATTTCAGCAGCTACTCTAAACATTATCGACAGTAAGTTAACAATCAATAAATAAACGATCTTACATCATTCTCCAGAGTATGAGGATATCATAATCCATTGGTACCAAGTTTCAACATGCGGATATTCCTCGCCATGAGATATCAACGCGTCTTTTATGGATGTGCTCCTCATCATGAGATATATCAACTCATAACTCAAAGAGAATATGGACGTTATCTGATTAGATTGGCATACCTCAAGATAGAGGTTTTCGTCTATGCTTCCAAGCATATTTCCAGACGAAATAATCGTTACGATTATATGGCAAGCCTTGCAAGGACTTTAATATATGCCGAATCAAGCAAGCATACTCTTGCAAAATATAGCAACAAAGTAATATCCAACACCTCAGGCATTTCTCGGTGTGAGAATTTAGATGAGACACAATTGGAATTAACCAATATCGTCGACGATTCTCCCCATGATGCTTAGGAGGGAATGTCTCATCAACAGAACATTTAGTTCCGCATTACTCTACCTATTAAGGGAGCAACTGGGTGCAGAAAAATAATGATAACATGCATCCCAGGAGAGGTAACTGATCAGGTTTTCTCTGTCGTTTACTGTCCAGCTGGAATAATTTTAAAAAAATTTACATTTCCAAGTAAAACTAACAGTAAACTGTAAACGAATTTTGTGACTATAGACACTATCTCAATATCAGTCCCAGTCCTGCCAAGACGACCGATAGAGATCAACAACAGTGAAAAATACTCCAGGTGCACGTACTGCGTCTTTTATGTCACAACGATAGCAAAGATTTTCCAGGCTCAAAGATGGTTTAGTCAAACCAATCATTATGATATCGTCCCGTATTTCTCCACTTTTGGTGGTACGGGGTTTATCAGGTTCTTAAACCCGAGAACTATTGTAGTTCCCATATTCAAAAATATGCCTACCACAATTTTATTTTCCTTCTTTGTCAAAGATTTTAAACTTATTTGCATAGGTACTGTTGCAAATTTAATTCACCAAATTCAAGATTTTAGGTAATAGCTCAGGCAACGAGAAGTCATGATATTAACTTTAAATATCATTTTCAAAAATGCAACACTCATTATCGCTCGACGTTTATATATCTACGAGGCGCAGTTAACATTTGCAGCGCTCGGTATTGTTGACACAATATATACAAAGTGCAAATTAAGCACTAGATCTTTTAAGCTCGTCGATGCATATAATAGGCGCATATAATACACGCCGTAAAACTAGTAGGAACACATAAGGGCGCAAAATATGCAGCTTTCCTTATTGCTCATCACTATATTATATACGGTGCATATATCTTCTCTAAAATCAAGCCGAACTATTTTCCACACATATCAATGGTGAAACGGTTCTAATATAATACCGATAAATCTCCAATTTCGTCCATTGGGCTCGACGAAATATTAATTTATCAAAGTTGAAATATGAACACATTCTTTATTTCTTAAAAGAAATTGTCTCAATATCAATTGCAGCTCATTTCAAGGACCGCTGATAGAGACTGGCTAACCGTGTTAACCCGGTGTCCATTTTCCATCGCATTCCGGCGTCAAGCGGAGCAACTTTGAATTCTGGAGATTATTATGGCAAAGGAATATTAAAAATTTTCTATCCCCAAGGATGCAATAATTCCTTGCTATGTCGATAGTAAAACCGTTAACACCAAAAATCATTGGTGTACCAACAAAGGTAATTTTATTCTCTACGCTGTCCAAGGGACGCGGAAAAACCTTCCGTTGGTTGGCTAAGGAGGAAAATAATAAAACGCTACAAAACTCAAATATTTGGGTAAATTCGGAAAAAGCACCACAATATGAGCTTTTATTAATACGTACCTATTTTGGATATCTCTTCATATACCGTATAATTTCCTGTGCTCCAATTAGCACATACAAGACACGGTAAGATGTCTAACTTTCTCTTTAACAAGTCCTAATTAAAATAAGAAACAAGGTTAGACATAATAAAAATTATATGCATAAAACTACTTAGAAATAGTTAAATTAAATATGCAAGGGTTGAAGAGAATTATCCCTTTCTCCGTATCGTCATCCCCACTCCGATTACCGCAGAGCAATTCGTGCTGATAACGTGTTATTAATCATCTTCTCTCTTAGTGGTATGTTATCATCATCTCTCTTTATCATGAGTGTTATTAGTATATGCATATGATTAAGAACAAGAAAGAAAGATGAGATGAGAAGAAAGGACGGGACAATGAGTTCCCTTTTAATTTCTCTTTAATTAGTACATTAAATTAAGTAAAAAAGGGACAAGAAGGAAATGTGAGGAGAATATGAGAACTGATTTGTCTCTTTCATTGCTTTCTTTTTTTCACCCATTACAAAGGTGGCCAACTATCCCTTTTACAGTACTCGACCATAATTTAGTCGGTACAAGAAACTTCAGGAAACTGTCTATGTGGCAGTGCAGATTGATGTTTATCTGTAATGGAGATAATTATGAGCACCACTTTTGACTCATCGAGGATTTGAGTAGATTCTCGATTTCTCTCTAGTATAATGGTGGGCCACCTAATATTACATAACACAAACTTTATATTACAATCCACTGATTGATGACTCTTTGATTATTACTCGTAGTCAACCTCAGGATAGTTTGGGATTCTTGGCAATAACGATAAATGTAGCTTTATCCATGCACGAACCTCTATCTTGCTCGGGGATTGGACTAACTATGATTGATTTTGAAGGAAGAACCATTGAAGGTAGGGGTAGTTGGAGAAATTGTACTACCAGAGAACAACTAGAAGTAGCAGGAGCTGAGGCGGCTTTTCAATGGGAAGTTGAAATGAGTGGCTATCATATCATTTTCAAAAGTGACTCGCAACCCACTCTCAAGTTCCTAATAGGAATGTATGCTAAAGGTAGAGAAAGAAGATTTAAACAAAGCTGAGATTTTAGAAACAATTCTCACTTTGATGTAAATTTCAAAGCTATGGCTTTTGTTCTAACAAGTAGATACAACATCATGTGGGCAGCTAACCTGTCAGTTTTCTGTAATAGTATCACAATCCAAAGCAATTGGAAGGATGAAAGTCTCTTAGGCATTATGAATTATCTAGATATCCAAAATTGGAATGCAACCGCTATAAACACAAACAACTTTATTAGGAGCCGCTTGAGATGTTTGTCATCTACGTAATTTTGAGGTCTTTCTCCTCTTTTATGAAAAAAAAAAAAAACGTAAAAAGACTTCGGGGACCACATTGTTCGTTAAAGGACTTTTGATCATGTATGTCGGGTTCATCATAATAATATAGTACTCCCAATATATGACATTTCACTAGTTTACTTTTGAAGATTTTCAAGATATCAACTTTTTCTCGGGACCCCACTGGATAGCCAGTTGAGCAGTAACAAGATTGATTGATATATCCGAAACCGTTGATTTTGGTTTGCAGTGGTCGGTTGAATTTTCTTATCTCAACAAACAACCGTTGAGAAGGAATCAAAATCTGAAGTTTGGAATGCATCAACAGGTATATTATTTGTTTGTTTCTGTACCATAAAGGCCTAAAGCCTTTTAAGAAAGCGGGACAGAGGATCCGAGCCTATTTTCCTACACACGTAACTTGAGAAGGGAGTCTTGTCTTCAACTTTGAAAAAAATTGAAACACATACTTGGTTCAACACAAGCAGGTGTTTAGAAATACGGTATAATGGTGAGGGGGTGTTCCGATGACAACTGAATGGGTTTTAATGGTTGGAATGGCAACCCCGGCAGAAGTGTATTCAGAGAAAAACTAAAAAGTATTACAACTTACAAGGAAATGGTTGCAACAAGACAATCTGATCAAGTTTTTGCAGCCAAGTCATAAAATTCTGCACTTAAAATCTCACATGAAAACATATTGGATCTCAAACACCATGAAACAAGACAAGAATATTATAGCAGTCATCTTTTGATACGTCTCGAGGCCACAGCACACAGCCAAAATGGTTAGTGCTTAGAAAGGCTTTTGTAGCAAAGCATGTGACTTTAAAGTATGGTTCCATCAATAATGCCTCCAAGGCACATGGACTGCTGGTTGTAAAATTACGTACTACTCCCTCCGTCCCACTATTAAGTGACATATTTGAGATCCAATGAGATATTTTTAAAATTATCCTTTTAGTTAATTATAAAAAATATAAGAAATATGCATAATTTGATATGCATGTTTATATTCGTTACGTATGTGTTTTAAAATGTTTTTCAATGTTATGAAGTTTGCGAACATCCGTGTAGTAGTTTGAGAGATAAATCATTTCTAAATTTCACTAGTTATTATCTATAAAGGTATAATTATAAAACATGTTTAAAAGTATTATTTTACTTGTTTACCTTAAAAATTGTGCAAATTTAAATTAGGTCACTTAATAATAGTGGGACGGTCGAGTATAAAAATTGTTTTACTATATATATATACAAGACACAATATCAACCTCAGAATGCTAATTAATAACCTATTTCAGGAGTCAATTTCATACCAAAAAAGCACCGTTAAAAACTCTCTTTCTCTTATAAAGACTTTACCTTTTGATCTTTCTAAAATACAAACAAAAACTAGCCAAAGAAAAGAAAAGAAAAAAAAAAAATGAAGACTTCCATCATTTCTGCAACGTTTTTAGCTCCCATCCTTCCTGTTCTTCAACTTAATTTAATATTGTTACACATAACTCCTGTGTTCTCAGCTCCTCTAGCACCGATTCCAACAAGCAAAGCAAGTTTGCAAAGTTGGTTTGCTGCAAATATACTCCCGTTTGATAAACGTGAAGCTGATCTTGATCCAGCTCTTGTAACAGCCGAGAAAGATGTAGTAATAATCAAAGTTCGTAAAGATGGTTCAGGTCAATTCAAAACTCTAACGGAAGCCGTTAAATCTATACCGAAAGCAAATACTAAACGTACCATCATTTCGATTGGTCCCGGAGCTTATAAAGAGAAGGTGACCATAGAAAGAGACCAACCATTTGTTACGTTGTATGGTGATCCCAAAGATATGCCAACTTTGACGTTTGATGGTACATCCAAAAAATATGGTGGTACAACTTTTTGTGGCTCTGTCACGGTTTATTCCGATTTTTTCATGGCTGTCAATGTCATCTTCGAGGTGAGTTTATCTAATCAATGGAGTTGGTTCTTTCCACAGAAACATTACATATTGCAATTTGATTGTTATTTTAATACGTTTCTTGATAAATTGTTAGAATTCATCACCGATGCCAAAGTTGGGAAGCATGGATGGCCAAGCAGTGGCATTGACTCTCGTTGGGGAAAATGCTGCGCTCTACAATTGCAGGTTCAAAGGATTTCAAGACACATT
The DNA here is from genome assembly GCA_023529315.1 of Papaver bracteatum. Lineage (NCBI taxonomy): Eukaryota > Viridiplantae > Streptophyta > Magnoliopsida > Ranunculales > Papaveraceae > Papaver > Papaver bracteatum. Next base: position 838,416 of record JAJJWX010000125.1, read on the forward strand.
ATGTGATCTTCATGGCAATCATTTTTTCAAAGATTGTTATATCGAAGGCATGGCTGATTTTATATTTGGGAATGCCAAAACAATCTATCTGGTATAATATTATCTCTCTTTTCCATCTGTATTTCTTCTACATCGCGTGCCACTTCATGGGAAATGAGCTCTTTCGTGTTTAATGCAGAATGTGGAGATAAAAGCACTTTGGGACTTGGGGGGAGTTATAACAGCCCACGGAAAGGAAAAACCGTCAGATGACACTGGATTTGCATTTGTACACTGTTCAATTTCGGGTGTCAGTAATGGACAAACATACCTAGGTCGATTGTGGAAACCTTATGGAAAAACTGTGTTCTTGTACACAGACATGTCAAATGTTGTCCATCCGGAAGGATGGAGCGATAATGGAAAAACTGGAGTCGATAGGTACATGTTATTACCTTTCACTATACAGTATTCTTCTCTTTTCAAAATGTCGATCATGTTTTTCTTTTTCTAATGGCACGAGTGTACGTTGGAGGAATCAGGGCCTACCTACAACCAGTAATCTAAGACTATATACAGAATGAAACTCAAAGTTTTAACCATTTTTTCCGTCTTGGTCTGGTGCAGTACTTTATACAATGCAGAGTACATGTGTACGGGGCCAGGAGCAAACCTCCGGGGTCGAGTAAAATTTGCCAAGAAGTTAACAGATGCAGAAGCAAAACCCTTCTTGGATCTCAATTACATAGGTGCTGCAAAGTGGCTTCTCCCTCCTCCTCAAGTCAAATAATGTGGCTTCTCCCTCCTCCTCCCAAGTCAAATAATTCCAGCTCTCAGTCGATTCCATGTCCGTATCAAGTTTGTGCGGATTCGACTTGTAGAGGAACACTCTTTTTTTCAGACGAAATGTATGTTGTTCATTTTTGAGAGCATAAGATCGCTAAGTGATAATAAGCTCGCACAATATATTCTTTTGGTAACTCACGGTAAGCTTAACACTTCGAATACTAGTTAAATATGAAATCAACTAAATCATGTATTCAAGTATTAGAAATTACGAAGTCCTTGGAGTAACAAATACGCTCAAAATGGATTAGTCTCCAACTTCATACTTCTAAAAAATTCAGAAATACTTGCAGGTTCTCTCTAGTTCATTGAGAATTCATGCTAATAAGGTTTGAACTTTAGCTGTTTTTGCGAGATCATCAACAGATTCAGCCAAGTTCAAGCCAAGAAAAGAACTCGATCAACAAAGAAGTTATATTTAGCTTGTATATCATGACATTGAGATCTGTTTTGAAATTATACTTAGTACTTTTTGTGTAGGAAAATGGATCATTTGTCCAAATATTTTTAAAACATGGTTCTAATGGACGAGTAAAAATTAGTATGGGTGAAATGGAAACCAAAAAAATAGCAAGGATGAAACTGGATTCATCCTGACTTGAACTTAAAAAATAGCGAGGATGAAACTAGATGCATCCTAATGTAAATTAAAAATAAGAAAAAATATTTAAAAATGGGTATGATGAAACTATTTACATCATGGCTATTTTTACATTTTTGTCCATTTAAACAGTGTCAAAATCTAGATGTCTTTTTCACCCAGAAATTGTTTATTTTGGTCTTTTTAACCAATTTTGTGTTTTTGTGTTCATTCCGTTGTGATAAAACGACTTAGCGTAACATTATATATATAATCTGATGGTATTTGAAAGAGTGTGATTACAAAAACTGAGAGCATGCATCTAGTAAAGCATATTGAAAGCGAAGTAACTAAGAATTTGTGGAGGACATGCAACAAAACATGAAAGTTCATGCATGGCCTTACTTGTTTTGGATGATTAAAAAGGCAGAATCGGACGAGGCTTGACCATCAAATCTTTCAAAGAAGTCACATTAGTTTCTCCCAAATCTTTCAGAGAAACAATGCTACGTGTATGAGGTTTTGGGTTAATGTGAATATGTTTCGTACCATTTTTTTTTATCAGAAGTGAAGATTTTATTAGAAAGAAAGAATGTACAAAGTGTAGTCTACGCAAAGGTAGACAAAAACACAAAGGAAAACTAACTAAAGACAGTATTCCAATTTGTTACAGTAAAAGAAATATTCAAATGAGACATCTTCCCCCAAGTTGCAGCCCAAGTCAGAACCAGTGTCTTAGCATCAACAATAAGATCCAAGTCTGTCTGGAAAGTGTAATTCTCCTGAAAGATGCGACAATTTCTTCCCCTCCACAGCACCCAAATAATTGCGGATGGAATCAGATCCCACACCACTTTTGACGTTCCAGAAAACACATTCAAAGCCCAGGAATGAGCAAAGGAAAGTAAAGTTTCTGGACACACCCAAGTCCAATGATGATCAGGTGTTAATGCAGACCAAAGTTTATAAGCTACTTTGGAATGTAGTAGAATATGATCCTGAGATTCATTACAGCCTCCACACAAGATACATGAGCTATGAATATCCATCCCCTAATATTGAAGCATATCCAGAGAATTTATCTTGCCATGCACGACACTCCAAATCAGAAAACTAATCTTTGGAGGAACATTAGGATTCCAAGTAAACTGATGAGGAAAGTTATCCATACCTGAACCTTCAATCAATTTTCCATATAGCGTCTTGGCAGAGAAAACACCTGAAGAATGTAATTCCCATCTTCTAGTGTCTTGTAGAGTGTTTGTCATGGGAGGGTTTGGGCCAATCAAATTAAGCATTTCTGCAAATTGCACAGATTCTGCATCAGATAAAACTCTTTTGAGATCGAATTTCCATGAACCATCAGCTGTAATGTGATCTGCAATACTAGCAAACTGCAATCTGTCTAACTTACAAATAAGATCAAAATTGTTAGCTAGACAAGATGTGCCAACCCACTTGTCATGCTAGAATGAAATAGAATTCCCTGAATGAATAGTGAGAGTTGAGTTCTGAGAGATGAGAACATTTGTTTCAGCTATTATTCTCCAGCAAGAAACTCCATGAGGATTATGAACTTTACCAGGCACCCAGTAAGAGAAATTACTGCCATATTTCTCCACAATCAGCTTGTACCAAAACTGGTTCTTCTCTACTCCAAATCTCTAACACCATTTAGCTAAGAGTGTTTGGTTCATAAGTCTTAAGTTAAGCACTCCAAGACATCCATTTTCCTTACTAGCCCACACAAAATCCCATTTGATTAGATGAGAGTAGCTACTACCTTCTTTGAATTTCCACATAAAATTTCTCATTTTCTTTTCTATAATTTTAATGACCGGGATTGGAGCCTTGAAAAGTGAGAAGTAATACATATGAAGAGAAGTAAGGATGCATTTTAACAAAGCCATCTTACCTCCTTTAGTTAGAGAAATCTGCCTCCAGAAAGACAATTTGGCTTCAATTTTTTCTATGATATGAACCCATATATTCTTTGAAGTAGATTTAGCTCCCAGGGGCATTCCCAGATACATAAAAGGAAGTGAGTCAGTTGCACAACCTAAATCAGCTTCCCATAAATTTAAATCAGGTACATAACCAATGGCTATAAGTCTTGTCTTTGTTGTATTTACTTTCAGTCCTGCAATATACTCAAAACAATGAAGCATGGAGAACAAGTTTGTTTAAGGTTGAAGTTTTTGGGTCATACGAATAGAGGCTCCTGATAGCATAATCATACCATAAAAGTGCATTGCTCCTTGTGATTGCGAATGGAAAAAAATAATATGGATTATTATTCAGCTATAGGCTAAACTCCATGATCCAATGTGAAATTCTACCCTCTTTCATGGAGTAACTAGTTCTGGTATCTCTATTATTTCTCTTGTATACCCATACGTCAGCGCAAAAAGCTCCATTATATGTATGAGCCAAATACAAATTATTGTTCCCTACAAGCAACTTGAGTGGAGCAGTGTGAGTTGTGTATTCAAAGTCTTTAGAACGTGGCAATGCGATGTAATGGAACTTCTCACCTTTCAAATCGAAGGCCACAATCTCACTTTCTTGTACTCTATGAGTACTACTTTGGTGCAACCAGAAAAATGCTCCATTTGCATAGACACTTGATGAATAATTGAATAATGAGCAACGATGACCAGTAGGTCCGACGTATCTCCACTTCCCGGCGCCAAGAGTATATACATGAACATGTACTCCCTCCCGTTTCTATTTACAATAAATAATTGTAACAACCTTGTAATCATTAGTTGAAGGACTATAGCCAAACCCACTTGCCAAGCGACCATAGGGTTTGCTTGATCTTGATATATCCCTAGCCCCGGGCAATTTAGAATAATTAAACTCCGGAAGACAGATATATTCTCCATTATATGGGTTGCAGACTAGAAAAGGATCTAGAGAATTAATAGTATATTTTCCAAAGCAAACCAAACCATTACAAGACCCAACCATGAAATTTTTGGGGACGAATTCTGTAATAAATATGTTGTTTTCTGTTTCCATGTTGTCAGAATAGCGGTTCATAAACTTTGAATCATCTTCATAGAAAACTATTTGTTTTATAACTCCATAGGAAACAGAATGAGCGAAAAGGAAACCTCCTGGCTTTTCATTTTTGTCACGGAGGATTGCTCTTCAAGTTATGCATACACGTTTGGCCTGTATGGCTAAATCAACAAGTAACTGAAAGAGTATATTTTCTAAAATATCTGCGTGAAGACTCTCCATGAAGTTTTTTTTTTTTTTAATAGAAAGATATGTTAAGAAGGAAGGAAATTTACAAAAGTTGCACAAATCAAGCCACCAAACAGAAAAACAAAACAAGAAAACAAAGAAACCCTGAGAGCCTAAAGACTCCATTAAGTTCTTTAACCAGTTCAATCTATCTACTGAATTCTTCTGCCTTTGTTCTCTTTTCTTTTCTAGACTTCTTCTTTGCAATATGGCAAGAGAAGCTAAGCTAATTTGTTTTAATGGGTTTTAACATCGGCCATATTTATATACGAGTATTTTTTTTATGTAGGAATTACCTATAGGTACTAGTTTAGTGATACTAGTTAGTGGCAGGTCCACCCACTAAAACCCAGTAACCGGAGGTCCATAATTAAAAAAACAAAAAGACCCATTTTTTTATCAGCCGGTCCAGTACATGTGCGGGACATTTAAGGGGAGACTTTTAAATACCTAAACTACCCTTCCCTACATGTACATATATAAATAGGCTATTTTACCGTTTCCATAATTATTTTTCTCTTTTTCTATTTCTTCTCATATCCAAACTCTCTGCTCTCTGCTGCTCGATTTCTAAATAAAGTTTTTGAAGAGTTTAATGTTATTTTCCCAGGTATGTAATCCTTAAGTTTATGATTTCAATTATGTAATCATTTTTCTTCATCTTTCTTTAAGTTTTTATTGTTTATGCTAGTGTTTTGTTTGTTGTTTAAGTTTGAATCTAGAAGATTGGATCGTTTTTCATGATCTATACAGTTTTTAGCTAATTTGAAATTTAGATTTGATTATCTTTGTGTTTTTCTCTTCAAAATCATGCTTGTTTGTAGATTCAGATGTTATTATCCATAATTACATATGTCACATACTGATAGGAAGTGATCTTTGTTGTGTTTGGTTAGTAGTTTTGTCTCATTTTTTAGTCTTATCCGTCAGTACGTATGAGAAATACTGTAATATATGTCTTTCGATTCTCTTATTTTTCATAGATCCGTCACTTATTATTGTCATGCAGTTGATTTGTAGTTCATGAATCTTCAGTACATATGTCACATACTGATAATAGGAAGTGCTCTTTGTTGTGTTTGATTCACAGTTTTGTCACATTTTTTAGTCTTAGTCGTCAGTACATATACGAAATATTGTAATATATATTTCAATCCTCTTATTTTTCATAGATCCGTTACCTATTCTTGTCATACAGTTGATTTATAGTTCATGAATCTTCAGTACATATATCGCATACTGATAGGAAGTGCTTTTGGCTATGTTTTGTCTCCTTTTGTGTATTAATTATCGGTACGTATATGATATACTGGTGGATTTTGATAAAACAAGTTCAGATCTAAAATAATAATCATGTTTTATGTTTATTTTATTAGTAGATCTGATATTTTTATGATTTTTGGTTTGTTTTTTCAGTTTTCTTTTGTGTACTAACCATCAGTACATATATGACGTACTGTTTTCTTTTTTGTGTTTACTATGAATCTATAGGTTTTCTCTTTTTTTTTTGTTTGGTTTGATCCATGAGTACATATATGGAATATCGAAGTATGTCCTTTGATTCGGTTATATTCATGGATTCATCACTTCTTGACATGCAATTGAGTTTTTAGTTTATGAATCCGCAGTACGTATACGTCGTACTGATAAAAACTTCTTTTGATTCTGTTTTATTCATAGTTTTGCCACCTTATTTTGGTTTGATCCATGAGTACGTATGCGAAATACTAAAATAGATGCTAGTTTTGTTGTTGTGTTTTAATATTGTTATATTTTGGTCACATTTACATGTTCAATATGTCCAACGGATACATACTCTATATGTAAGCAGTGCGACAGATATATACTCAGATTCGTAAGCAGTGTGGCAGATATGTACTCAGATTTGTAAGCAGTGTGGCAGATATGTACTCAGATTTGTAAGCAGTATGGCAGATATATACTCAAATTTGTAAACAGTGTAGAAGATATGTACTCAAATTTGTGGTCCTTTATATGTTTATATTAAATTTGGACCTCCAGATAAAATAAAATCCCGATTTGGTAGAAGTATGTTATTTCACACGTATTTAAACAGTATGATATATTAGTCATTTTCATGTTTTTAAAGAACTTTGGACCCTACAATAAGGGTAAAATCCGGTTGGACCCTACTATAAATAACCTTATGGGCTTAGGACCAAACAAGAAATTTTCCTTTGTTTATTTTTGTACCCTAAAGGCTTAAAGCATCTTAACAAAGAATCGTTTTTTGAGGACCCTTGTTTTTTTGTGGGGACCCTTGTTTTTTTTAAGGTAGGACACCCCTTATAAATGTAGGTCACCCCTTATCTAGATATTTATATTAATACCTAAACTACCCTTTTGATTAGTTATGGGTTATGATTAGTGAAATGATTAAGTAAAAAATAACATTAACCCACCACCGCCGATTACCACCACCACCACCTCCGATTATCACCACCACCAATCACCGATTACCACCACCGCCACCGCCCACCACCACCACCACTTCCGATTACCACCACCGCCACCGCCGATTACCACCACCACCACCTCAGATTATCACCACCACCAACCACCAATTACCACCACCACCTCCGATTACCACTACCACCACCACCTCTATATATATATAGCTTAATTTAAATCATTAACAAAGATATTCTCATAAACACATTGCTTGTCGTTCGTTTTTGGTTGAAAAAATGAGAAGTAGTCATCAAAATGAGTTGAAAATGGAAGTTGCAGAGAGGTTTAATGGATTTTTTTTTCAGAGACAGGTTCGGTTACGTTGAAAAAAAAAGTCTCAGTCGAACTCAGAGTTCGGTTATCACGAATTAATTTTTTATGAACCGAACTCAGAGTTCGGTTTATTCACAAAAAATACTTTTAACCAAACTATGGGCTAATTCCATATATGCATTTTCAAGTGCAATTCGGTTGGATCGCAAAAATTGTTAAGTTTTTACTTTAATCGAACATTTGCCTAATTGCATATATGCATATATAAGCTTAGTTCGGTTGATTCGCAAAATATGTTGAAGTTTGCGAACCAACCGAACTTCTAACACTAGGTTACTTTTAACCTGCAATTTGGTTGGGAACTTGGTTGCGTTGAAGTTTGTGAACCAACCGAACATACCTCTGTAAATGAGTTCGGTTAACTCGCAAAAATAATTTCAAAACTGAACTCTTCTCTATATAGCATAGTAGTTCGGTTACATTTGATTTTTCATCAGCTAGCCGAACAAACAAAAACTTCATTAAATCTATGGTTTGGTTTCCTGTGATTTTGGATTTATTAACCGAACTGCATTTGCAGAAAGTTCGGTTACATGTTCTTCATATAATAAAACCGAACTTTGTTGACCTTATGGAACCCAACTGGAGTTCGCGAATTATGGGATGAATTTCTTCCACACCTGATTGAAGATCACCTCCGCTCCAACACAGAACAAGGTGTTATTAATCTTCTCTTGCGGGAACTTATTTCTGCTCTTGGTCCAGATTTGATGAAGAAGTATGAGTTCCCAACCATCACCGAAGATGTAGGCACTTAAGGAACAAATGATTTGGTCATGGAAGAAAAATCGATTCATATTCCTCCCGAAGATTTGTCGACTATTGGCAGGCTAGATAACGACCAGAGGCATGCATTTGACAGGTAAAATTCGCTACAACATACTTATATATTGTAATCTCAATTTTACTAAGGTATACTCGCCACGATTCATTCATTTTAAGCTTGATTTGTAATTGCATCAACTCTTATTAAACAGGGTAGTGAGATCCGTTTATCGGCGTGACAGTTCTATATTCTTTATTGATGGTCCGGGTGGTTCATGGAAAACTTTCCTGTACAGGGCAATACTGGCCTATCTAAGAACTGAAGGACATATTGCAATTGCAACGACGACATCAGGAATTGCTGCAACCATGATTCCAGGTAGGCGGACCGCTCATTCTAGGTTCAAGATACCCGTACCAGCTGACTCAACATCTTCGTGCGACATACCTGTGGACACGGATTTAGCATATCTCATTCGGAAGTCCATCTTGATTATTTGGGACGAAGCAACAATGGCAAACCGATACGCATTTAAAGATTTAGATCGGACATTAAGAGACGTAACTAAAGTCGAGAAACCGTTTGGAGGTAAGATTTTGGTTTTGGGTGGTGATTTTCGTCAAGTGTTGCATGTAATTGAACGTGGCACCCGAGCACAGGCAGTAAGTGCATGCTTAACTAATGCAAAATTTTGGAAGGATGTCAAGGTAATTCATCTCAAATAAAACATGCGTTCAAGGTTGGATCAAGACTTCTCAGAATTCTTGCTTCGTATTGGAGATGGAGTTGAGCCTTCTGTTATGGAAGACATGGTGAAACTTCCAGATGACATTGTGTTGGAATGGGATGGAGAGCAGGCTGTTAGGAGATTGATTGACGAGGTTTTTCCAAGACTGGAAGATAATGCATTTGACAAAGTTTATATGAGTCAGAGAGCCTTGATAACTCCAAAGAATGATGTTGTCTAAAAGCTCAATCAGAAAGTTATTGAAATTTTCCCAGGAGCCGAGGTAGTGTATCACTCCTTTGACACGGTAACAGATGACCCCAAGAATTTGTGGACAGAAGATTTTGTCAACAGTATTGCACCAGGTGGATTACCTCCTCACAAGCTTATACTGAAGATAGGTGCTCTAATTATTCTCTTAAGAAACCTTGATCCAAAGTGTGGGCTTTGCAATGGCACAAGGTTACTATGGCGAAGACTATTCACAAACTTCATCGACGCAAAAATTATTACATGTAGTTGCTCGGGGATGAGAGTGTTGATTCCGATGATACCCATGGAGCCCCCAAAAGACTCAAAACTTCCTTTTAAACATACACAAAAGCAGTTTCCAGTTCGTGCAAGTTTTTCCTTGACGATAAACAAGTCTCAAGGGCAGACCATACCACATTTTGGTGTTTACCTACAAGAACATGTGTTTAGTCATGGACAGTTGTATGTTGCTTTGTCCAGGGGAGCCTCAAGAATCACAACAAAAGTATTAGTTACGAATGGAGCTCTTCCAGATGTTGCTGGAACGTGTACCAGAAATGTTGTTTTTCAAGATGTCATGAAATTGTGTGATAATGTTGGGTGATGTATTTCTGATTGATTTAATTCTAAATGGAATTTTTTTTTTATTTACTGTTGGTATCTTGCTGAGAAACATTTTATTATAGCGTCATAATTTTGCGAACATGGAACAACAAGTGCACTCCACTTGAGGATTGACACCCCTTATAAATGTAGGTCACCCCTTATCTAGATATTTATATTAATACCTAAACTACCCTTTTGATTAGTTTTGGGTTATGATTAGTGAAATGATTAAGTAAAAAATAACATTAACCCACCACCGCCGATTACCACCACCACCACCTCCGATTATCACCATCACCAACCACCGATTACCACCACCACCACCTCCCACCACCACCGCCGATTACCACCACCACCGCCGCCGATTACCACCACCTCATATTATCACCACCACAAACCACTAATTACCACCACCACCTCCGATTACCACTACCACCACCACCACCACCTCTATATATATATATATATAGCTTAATTTAAATCATTAACAAATATATTGTCACAAACACATTGCTTGTCGTTCGTTTTTGGTTGAAAAAATGAGAAGTAGTCATCAAAATGAGTTGAAAATGGAAGTTGCAGAGAGGTTTAATGGAGTTTTTTTTTTTCAGAGACAGGTTTGGTTACGTTGAAAAAAAAAGTCTCAATCGAACTCAGAGTTCTGTTATCACGAATTAATTTTTTAAGAACCAAACTCAGAGTTCGGTTCATTCGCAAAAAATACTTTTAATAGAACTATGGTCTAATTCCATATATGCATTTGCAAGTGCAGTTCGGCTGGATCGCAAAAATTGTTAAGTTTTTACTTTATTCGAACGTTTGCCTAATTGCATATATGCATATATAAGCTTAGTTCGGTTGATTCTCAAAATATGTTGAAGTTTGCGAACCAACCGAAATTCTAACACTAGGTTACTTTTAACCTGCAGTTCGGTTGGGAACTTGGTTGTGTTGAAGTTTGTGAACAAACCGAACATACCTCTGTAAATGAGTTCTGTTAACTCGCAAAAATAATTTTTAAAACCGAATTATTCTCTATATAGCATAGTAGTTCGGTTACATTTGATTTTTCATCAGCTAGCCGAACAAACAAAAACTCCATTAAAGCTCTAGTTCAGTTGCCTGTGATTTTGGATTTATTAACCGAAATGCATTTGCAGAAAGTTCGGTTACATGTTCTTCATATAATAAAACCGAACTTTGTTGACCATATGGAACCCAACTGGAGTTCACGAATTATGGGATGAATTTCTTCCACACCTAATTGAAGATAACCTCCGATCCAACACAGAACAAGGTGCTATTAATCTTCTCTTGCGGGAACTTAGTTCTGCTCTTGGTCCAGATTTGATGAAGAAGTATGAGTTCCCAACCATCACCGAAGATGTAGGCACTTCAGGAACAAATGATTTGGTCATGAAAGAAAAATCGATTCCTATTCCTCCCGAAGATTTGTCGGCTATTGGAAGGCTAAATAACGACCAGAGGCATGCATTTGACAGGTAAAATTCGTTACAACATACTTATATATTGTAATCTCAATTTTACTAAGGTATACTCGCCACAATTCATTCATTTTAAGATTGATTTGTAATTGCATCAACTCTTATTAAGCAAGGTAGTGAGATCCGTTTATCGGCATGACAGTTCTATATTCTTTATTGATGGTCCGAGTGGTTCAAGGAAAACTTTCCTATACAGGGCGATACTGGCCTATCTAAGAACTGAAGGACATATTTCAATTGCAACGACGACATCAGGAATTGCTGCAACCATGATGCCAGGTGGGCGGACTGATCATTCTAGGTTCAAGATACCCGTACCATGATGACTCAACATCTTCGTGCGAAATACCTGTGGACATGGATTTAGCAGATCTCATTCGGAAGTCCAACTTGATTATTTGGGACGAAGCAACAATGGCAAACCGATACGCATTTGAAGCTTTAGATCGGACATTAAGAGACGTAACCAAAGTCGAGAAACCGTTTGGAGGTAAGATTTTGGTTTTGGGTGGTGATTTTCGTCAAGTGTTTCCTGTAATTGAACATGGAACCCGAGCACAAGAAGTAAGTGCATGCTTAACCAATGCAAAATTCTGGAAGGATGTCAAGGTAATTCATCTCAAAGAAAACATGCGTTCAAGGTTGGATCCAGAATTATCAGAATTCTTGCTTCGTATTGGAGATGGTGTTGAGCCTTCTGTTATGGAAGACATGGTGAAACTTCCATAAGATATTGTGTTGGAATGGCATGGAGAGCAGGTTGTTAGGATATTGATTGACGAGGCTTTTCCAAGAATGGAAGATAATGCATTTGACAAAGTTTATATGAGTCAGAGAGCCTTGATAAATCCAAAGAATGATGTTGTCGAAAATATCAATCAGAAAGTTATTGAAATTTTCCCAGGAGCCGAGGTAGTGTATCACTCCTTTGAGACGGTAACAGATGACCCCAAGAATTTGTGGACAGAATATTTTGTTAATAGTATTGTTCCAGGTGGATTACCTCCTCACAAGCTTATACTGAATATAGGTGCTCCAATTATTCTCTTGAGAAACCTTGATCCAAAGTGTGGGCTTTGCAATGGCACAAGGTTACTGTGTCGAAGACTATTCGCAAACTTCATCGACGCAGAAATTGTTACAGGTAGTTGCTCGGGGATGAGAGTGTTGATTCCGAGGATACCCATGGAGCCCCCAAAAGACTCAAAACTTCCTTTTAAACTTACACGAAAGAAGTTTCCAGTTCGTGCAAGATTTTCCCTAACGATAAACAAGTCTCAAGGGCAGACCATACCACATGTTGGTGTTTACCTACAAGAACATGTGTTTAGTCATGGACAGTTGTATGTTGCTTTGTCCAGGGGAGTCTCAAGAATCACAACAAAAGTATTAGTTAAGAATGGAGCTCTTCCAGATGTTGCTGGAACGTGTACCAGAAATGTTGTTTTTCAAGATGTCCTGAAATTGTGTGATAATGTTGGGTGATGTATTTCTGATTGATTTAATTCTAAATGGAAAAAAAATATATTTACTGTTGGTATCTTGATGAGAAACATTTTATTGTAGCGTCATATTTTTGCGAACATGGAACAAAGTATGTAAGAGCCTATAGTTTGACGACGTGCAACGCACGTGCACTCCACTTGTGGGCTGACACCCCTTATAAATAAAGGTCACCCCTTATCTAGATATTTATATTAATACCTAAACTACCCTTTTGATTAGTTTTGGGTTATGATAAGTGAAATAATTAAGTAAAAAATAACATTAACCCACCACCGCCGATTACCACCACCACCACCTCCGATTATCACCACCACCAACCACCGATTACCACCACCACTACCGCCTACCACCACCACCACCACTGTCGATTACCACCACCGCCGCCGCTGATTACCACCACCACCACCTCAGATTATCACCACCACCAACCACCAATTACCACCACCACCTCCGATTACCACTACCACCATCACCACCTATATATATATAGCTTAATTTAAATCATTAACAAAGATATTCTCACAAACACATTGCTTGTCGTTCGTTTTTGGTTGAAAAAATGAGAAGTAGTCATCAATATGAGTTGAAAATGGAAGTTGCAGAGAGGTTTAATGGAGTTTTTTTTTTCAAAGATAGGTTCGGTTACGTTGAAAAAAAAAAGTCTCAGTCGAACTCAGAGTTCGGTTATCACGAATTAATTTTTTATAAACCGAACTCAGAGTTTGGTTCATTCGCAAAAAACACTTTTAACTGAACTATGGGCTAATTCCATATATGCATTTGCAAGTGCAGTTCAGTTGGATCGCAAAAATTGTTAAGTTTTTACTTTAATCGAACATTTGCCTAATTGCATATATGCATATATAAGCTTAGTTCGGTTGATTCGCAAAATATGTTGAAGTTTGCGAACCAACCGAACTTCTAACACTAGGTTACTTTTAACCTGCAGTTCGGTTGGGAACTTGGTTGCGTTGAAGTTTGCGAACCAACCGAACATACCTCTGTAAATGAGTTCGGTTAACTCTCAAAAATAATTTCAAAACCGAACTCTTCTCTATATAGCATAGTAGTTCGGTTACATTTGATTTTTCATCAGATAGCCGAACAAACAAAAACTCCATTAAAGCTCTGGTTCGGTTGCCTGTGATTTTGGATTTATTAACTGAACTGCATTTGCAGAAAGTTCGGTTACATGTTCTTCATATAATAAAACCGAACTTTGTTGACCTGGATGAATTTTTTTTGTTACAATTTTGATTTTCAAGATATTTTAGGACGTTTATAGCAACATTTACCAAGTTACAAGCATACTTCGATACCCAGAGGATGTTTTTTCTCCATCTTCTTCTTCTTCTATCACTTTACTCACTCAATAATCGGAGGTGGTGGTGATAATCTGAGGTAGTAGTGGTGGTGGGCGGTGGTGGTGGGAGGAGGTGGTGGTGATAATCGGTGGTGGTGGGCGGTGGTGGTAGGAGGAGGTGGTGGTGATAATTGGTGGTGGTGGTGGGAGGAGGTGGTGGTAATCGGTGGTTGGTGGTGGTGGTGGTAATCGGTGGTTGGTGGCGGTGGTAATCGGTGGTTGGTGGTGGTGGTAATCGGAGGTGGTGGATTAATGTTAAATAGGGTAAGGGGCAAATTGGTAAACTCATGACTTTAGGACACCCTTTATCATTGTAGGATAGGGTGGCCTTAAAAATCAATGGTTCCAAAAAAAAAACATAGGTCCCAAAATATGATTCTTAACAAAGCCGGGCAGAAGATTCGAGCCCATTCTCCCTCGGTGTGACGCATCTCCCTTGTCCGGGCCTTCAGGCAACTGCATACCTTTCACACATGACTTGAGAAGGGAGTCTTGCAAAAACGGTGGTGTTTGTATGCAATACTAGAGGTGTTGTCTTGTTGTTGGACTGGTTCTTTGTTGGTTGGCAAAAAAATTGATCACAGGTTAGCCGGAAGTCTTGGTGATATGTTCCACACTTCCACCATTTCCACGTGTTTGGACCATTTGATTCCTTTGCTGAGTTGGTCAAGAGTTCGAACTCTCTAGTTACAAATTGACAATCTTTTCAGCAGCCCACGCCAAATAACAATCTTTTCAGCAGAAGTGTGGGAACTAGCTAGATAAAAACATGGAAGTATTCTTACGATTTCTATGAAGGAAATTGTAAAAGAGGCTAACAAACTCAAAATCAGTTAAAAAATGAAATCAACTAAAAGTATTAGAATTAAGAAGAAGTTCTTGGAGTAGCAAAATACGCTCAAAATGGATTACAGTACAACTTCATACTGAGTTCGTAAAGGAAAAATCCCGAAACAATTGCAAGTTCTCCCTAGTTCATCGGGAATTCTTCCCTGCTAATTAGGTTTGAACTTAGCTGTTTTTGCGAGTTCATCAACAGCTTCAGCCAAGTGATCAAGCCGAGAAAAGAACTCGATCAACAAAGATGTGAATGTCGCAAGAGATAATGCTGCAGTACTCTCGGAGGATGTGAATGCTGCAAGAGATAATGCTGTGCTGCTATCGGAACATGAGAATGTTGTATGGCGGAGGTGTTCAGTTGAGGAGTGGAGTTTTTCTTGTAATGTAGTATGGGGAGTATGTTTCAGGTCTTTTATGTCTTTGCCTAAACATCTTATGAGTTCTGCTGCTGCATGGCTTGCTTTTCTAATCTCTGACTGGAATGCAGTTGGAAGAGCATGTGGTGGCTGAATGATGATAAAACAAACAAAAAACATGTTAGAAACAGTCGCCTCATGTAGACAACAAAAGTTCAGCAGACGTCCGTGAAAAATTCAGAAGAAATTGTAGTAAAATGCAAGGGGAAATATATTACCCTTGAATGTGAACTAAATTCTTATGTTTACAACTTCTGTGCTACGCATTTGGGTCGGCACTCAACTACAGACTTTAAAAATAAAAACCGTGCCAAACTCAAATTTGCAATCAACCAATATTTTAAGATAAAAAAAGTTCTTTAGGTGAAGGATGACAATTCTTAATTTTAATAGCCAAACACCAGATAAGTAAAATTTCTAGCAAAAGAACAACGTAATCCCAGTAGGTAATCTTAACCAAAAAACTTTCTCCTACAAAGCTACAAACATCAGTACAGGAATTCTTGCAGAAACGGAAGGGAAACTCAAGAATTAGAAAAAAAAATTAGGACAAACGTACCTGAGCCTGAAGAGTTAAGAGGAGGAAGCTCTTTTAAGGTTTCAGCTATCACAGAAGGTTCTTAATCCACCAAAATCTCACCACACCTATATTTCGGTGGTGAGATTTTGGTGGGGAATTTTGCAAGCTTATAAAATTACACTAATAAAGTCTCTCAAGATCAGTCATCCCAGATTTTTCAATAACATATATATATATATGTGTGTGTGTGTGTAAGAGACACTTAAATAGTCTGAAATCGTTAGCTAGGAAAAGGAAAAATTCCTTGAAGTCTCTAAGGATGAAAACTGGACTTGCAAGAGTATCTATTTAAAGCTGATCTCCAACAACTCAAAAATTTACATGCAAATAGAAAGTTAGGAACATCAAATAACTGGAACCCGTATAAGAGTTTTTTTAATGATTATTATGATGAAACCAATACCTTCCTGATGCTTTTTTCCAGACT
Organism: Papaver bracteatum; assembly: GCA_023529315.1. Taxonomy (NCBI): domain Eukaryota; kingdom Viridiplantae; phylum Streptophyta; class Magnoliopsida; order Ranunculales; family Papaveraceae; genus Papaver; species Papaver bracteatum. Next base: position 854,869 of record JAJJWX010000125.1, read on the forward strand.
TCGAAAGACAACACTACGTGCTGAAGCCTAGATTGCTGCACTTAAAGCTATACATGCAATAGGCAGTAAATATGAAGTTGAAGAAAGTATAGTAATACACGGGATAATAAACAAGCAGTCTCACACTATGTTGTTAGTATCAAATGGGAGACTGGAACTGCAAATAAGTACTGTCAGTATCTTCTCAATAATTTTTTACTCTGTAGGTGCAAATTCGTTAGCAGGAACAGGTTACAAAATAGAAATTTTTGCAGCCATTGTATCCTAGTTAGACCTCCTCCAGCAATGAAGCGCAGGAATATGAACAGTACGCGCTAAAAGTGTACTAATAAACTAAAGCAAGGTTAATCTTTGGTAGAGACAAAGAAATTACCTGAATCTCCGAGTGTAGGACACCATGAAGAGCCTTGACCTCATAAGCGCAATACCGAAGAACCGTACCAACTTTAACGTACTCTGACCAAGGGTAGAGAAAATGACAAAATCTCCCATGCGGTGGCTCCCATTTAGCCGAATTAGCCTACAATGTATCAATAAAGCGTGTTATAAATCATCACTAAAGACTGAAGTTTTTTTCTTTTTCTTATACAATACCAGTGTTTCAAGTTTCTTTGAGGAGTCCAGCGCAGATCGACATTTCTGATAAGCAGGTTCATCTGGAAATTCATCTAATACCGTTTTTGAGAACTCTGGCTGGTCAGATGCATCATCCTCTAAATATTTCTTAACACATTCTAAATTCATGTCATCACAATTAAAACATGTATTAGATCCCGAAGTATAGATTTTTTTTTTTTTTTGGTCAGGGTTGCACACTCAGGTTATAGCCGCAGGCTTATTCTTGTATCTATAGGGTAATAAAAACTGACCTTCAAGAGAATCAGCTACGGAGTCAAAGTCATCGACAATTTCTTTGTGCAGTTCTTCCCCAGCCCATATAGGGAAAATGAGTACATTAACAAGAGCCGCTACAAACCCTCCAATGGCAATCAAATAAAGTCGAGTAACAGCAGTTTTAAGCGGATGTCCAACACGATAACCAGAGACCACAAGCGCGCAGAACGTGAGGAGTATGGTTCTGAAACCATCTCCATAAGGTTCCATAGATGGCTTTAGCTTCAATATTGAAGTGAATAGAGCTCCTGCATAACAATACATCTAGTTTACAGGTCGTCTTCAGAACAAATCTGAAGATTAATCAAATATATGAAACATGCACAATTCGACATACCGAAAAAGAATATACCGATGCCAATTATATAAGGTTCGGCAACAGGACCACTATGTATGGCTGCTAGATCGATAGCAACAGCAAGGATTCCAGCAAGTAAGCATCCAATAACTCGACTAACACCTTTATTGAATGTGTCTCCTGGACATATATTTCAAACAGAAGAATAGAAAACTTTCAGAACATATTCGCATCAAAATCTCAAAATCGATTATGAAAATAAGGGCAAGTAAAAAGTATACGTACCAACAGTGTATTCAAACATACTAGCAACAGTGAGAATGCACCATACAACATCATTACCAAATAGTTTATAAGGTGATTGAAACAATACCAGCAAGGATACAATTAGAATAGCAAAACCAACTTTCAAAGAAAATATAATCACTCGATTTTTATCTTCTTTTGCGAACTTCTTTATGCCATGGATCCATCTTTTGAATGCAACAACAAAAACGCCTCCTCTTGCAGTCGCAGTACGCTTCTTTTCAATAATCTTTTTCGTTTCTTTACTGGTTTTGGTAGAAGAATCAGCTGGTTTTTGATCATCTAGGCAAGGGATGTTGATCTTGACACTACCCATTTTGTTAAGATTTCAAATCAAAGAGAGAAGAACAAAAGTCTATTAGGGTTTGTTTCTCTTTCTTTTCTTTTTTTGGTTTTTGTTTATAGGGAGATCTTGCTGGAATGTTGGAGTACGAGTATATTTATTTCACGCGGTATTTCTGTATCGTAACGGAATTAAACTCTCTATTTTTAGTTCATTCCTGCATAAACGAGCAAAGGCCAAAGGGTGATACTCCAGAAATGAGACGGAGCAATGATGTGACAAATGACCACCCAAAAATGTTGGCTCATAGGGAAGATCTTGGTCACATGTTAAATTTTGGATCCAAAGAGAGATTTTTGGTAATAAATTTGCAAGATTACATATTCATCAAGGCCTTTGAAGCCATTATTGGTTTTCCCTGGATCCTTCTATACTAGATTCATCATGGTCGTTCATCATGGTCGTTCATCATGGTCGTACACGGTGATGTAGCTACACTGGGGCATGTGGGTGCATTAGGCCCCACTTGTTTTCCTATCTCTCCCCCATTAAAAGGCTAAGTTATATAAGCTTCCACATTGCATGGTGAGTGTGACAACCATCTCAAATTAAATTAGATAAAAGCTTTTAACTACAACAATTTTGAAGAAGACAAGTGTCATAACGTTATTGGTCGAAGTTTTTTTTTTTTAAAACACCCCCTTTGTAGAGACCGTTATTGGTCCAAGCCCCCTGATTTTAACGGCCTAATACTAAAACTGTTAGTAGAAACGTGGGTGTACAATTCTTATGTGTTGATTTACACCTAATTAAAAAATTACACCAGGTTTACACCAAATACTTAACTGGACGTTAAGTAACACCGTCAAGTTGAAGAATGCTCCCGTTAAGTAAACTGATTGCCGGACCCACTAAATATTTACGATGACCTATTAGGTTAAGTCATCCGAAACCTAGTTAGCAAATCGGGATTCGGCATACGTACGGAACGGCAAACGTACGTGTATTATTCGGATTTGTAAAAATTAAATTCGGTCAACGCTTCGTGGTTCGGTAGTAGTTCGGAACGGGATACGTACGTGTATAATTCGTTTTCGAGATATGAGTTTGGTACACAAAATTCGGCTGACATATATAATAAACTAATAAGTATGTATAGCCATAAATGACTAATTTATACACTTATATGCATTACATAAGGTGAAAAAAAAAAGGTGATTATAGGTAAAATATGGGAAACAACTAACAGAAATCTGTGCTTGGCACATTGGTTTGGTCCTAATCTTGTGAAACGGGGGTCTTCGGGTTCAATTCCCTCCACTAACAACATTTTCCTGTAAAGGAAATTAATGGTCAAACAGAAGTCAAACAGGGCAGACTTTAAAGTCAAACCGAATCAAACGACCGAATTATTCGGATCCCAAATTGCTAACTAGGATCCGAAATGAAAAAGCTATTCTAAAAGCTCTTTTTGGTAAAGTGGTTAAGGACATTGATAGAGTTTACATGCTAACGGAGAGACAGAAAGCGGTTTTTGGTTGTTTGCAAGCAGCACATGCCCAAGATTTTCTTGGCTATTCCGATTGAGGGCTAGGGCGAGAAGATGTCTCCTTTGGAGTGCGGTCTATCCTCAAATACGGGTTAATGATCGCTTTATCCCTCGACTCTCGCCGCCCCTGCTTGCATCACGGGTTGCTTGGATTCATATGGTGAACATGCGGTTCATTGTAAAGTAGACCCAGGTTATAAATATAGACATGATCATGTGAGGGATATTTTGTATGATGTCTTGTGGAGGTCGGCATTTCGGCAAAGAAAGAAGCACTGTGCATTTCTGGAGACCCACTTGAAGGGAGATCGACACTAAGACAAGTGATGTTCTTATTTTTGGATGGGCTAATGGGAAACACACATGTGTTGACCTCCATAGGGTATCTCCTTTGGTAGGAATTGGACATGTTTTGCTTCTGTCGGGCGAGCAGCGCTAAAAGGCTGCCTCGGGTAAGATATCGAAGCATGAGAAAGCATGTGTTGACAATGGGCATGCTTTCGTCCCTTTTTTGATACTTTTGGCTATTTGGCTCCGAAGCGGTTGGACTACTCAAGAGGGTCAGAGAAAGTCATGCTGTAAACAATGTAATGACCCCAGCTCACGAGATTTTATTTTTAATAGGATAGGTTTTGCTATTCAAAAAGGGCTAGCGGCACAGCTTGTCGCTCGCTTGACTAGTATGTAATTTTTATCTTTTAAAGAAATCAATTCTAAAACCAATAAAAAAAAAAACTTAAAATTGGAATAGTACCCTGACCGCCGTTACTGGAGTCAAATAGTACAACAAAACAAACCAAAATTATAGACGGTTACTGATGACTTTTTTTCCCTTCATCACAAATAGCAAGCTAGGATTTCCTTTTTCAGCACATTCCTAGTCAGCATAGGAATTATATGTACTAGATTAAGAAGCAACCATGTTCCACGTGATTCCTAAAGTTTTGTTTTTTGTAGGGCTGGCAATGGATAACCGATATCCCGTATCCATTTCCGATTATTCGAAATCCTATAGGATTTTATCCGTTATATCGGATACCGGATATTCGGATCCGATAACTTATCGGATATTTCCTCTTAACCTATCGGAATCGGATTGGGCTCTATCCGATTGGTTAATATCCGATATCCGATAAGGTAGGGTTAACGGATAAAAATCCTATAGGATAAGGTCATACATTAACAATTTACTAGTAGTGACAATTGAAACAATGTTGCAATGGAAGGTTATCGGGCAATAAACAATGTTTAGTCGTCACATTGTCTTTAGCATTAGAGTAGTAGCAAGGTTCAAGTTAAAATGGTGTTACGTTTATGGTCAAAAAGCTGAAGAAAGCGTCCATAATGATAAGGGTTTTTTGTCATTAGTTTTCTAGAACCGATCAAAAACTGGCCCTTCTAACTGTAGATTTCGTCATGGCCATCCATTGGAACCCAATCTCCCATATACCGTCCCTGTATCTTTTCCTCTTGGACCAGAAAGCCTTGGATCCACTTTTTCGTTTTATCCCCATCATGGCATCATCAATCCACCACATCCACGCTGCTAAACTACCACCATCAATTACGCATCAATTAATCGAAAATCAATCTTTTTTTTTTATCGAATTTTAATACCATTGGTGTAAAGGGTCATCTCAGGTAACCTTAAAATTTTGGTTTACTTACATTAATTAATCATAAAGAATTATACATTCATATCTTGGACGGATTTAAATTATTCATATCGGTGGATCGTTTAATATCTGATTACAAGAACTTACATTAATACATAAACGACGGGACGAGGCGAAGCCCGGTCACACTAAATAAAAAATCATATGCGGCGGGACGAGGCGAAGCCGAGCCACACCAAATAAAAAATAAATGGTTTTTAGGTCCGCCTGATGCGTAACACCGGCACAAAATCTAGTTTTAGTGTAAATCTTGTAGGATTTTTGTAAAATTAAAGTTTATTTCGGGGGCAAAGTACGAAAGTAGAATTTTATGTGTTTTTCTGGATTTGACCTCATGAAGAAAATAGTACATCATATGATAGACTTTTTTTCCTATCATTGTTATAAAAAGGTATGAGGTTTGTGTCCATGATAGCCAGGGCTATCAGACGGACATCGTTGAATGAGGACCCTGATGCGGCGGTTAGTAAGCTCCGGATGGAGTTTTTGCTTGGACGGTTGAGAAGCTTCGATACTCTTTAAGTGGTTTGGTGTGCATCGATAAAATACGGTGTGGGATGTTGATTTCAAGCCCTAAAACAGTGTTTTCCATTCTGTTTATATCTGACTCACATAAAACCTGCTTTTCTTTTTTCGATCCTCTCCTCTGCTCTCCAAAATCGAGTTCAAATTCTCAACAGCACCGACGAAGAAACACAAAATAAAATATCTGCCAGGTCTTAAAATTTCAACCCTAATATTTCACCTTTCATCTCGGTGTTAATTTAATTTAAAAAATCCCATCTTAGGTTGAATTTTAATTCAGTGATAGCGTTCTTCCAAAAGATGAATCTGAAGAAACCTATTTGTAAAAGTGAAATTGGATTTATCCTTCTAATCTTCCAATAGAAAAAACCCTAAAATTGGTTTGTTTCTTAGCCCTCTGTTCTCCGAGGACTCTAACCCTATGGTGTATTCTTTCTTTTTTTTTTTCAATTTGATTTCTTCTTCACCCTCTTAATTAATTCATCCCAGCAATTGATTTTCACGATTTTGTTGTTTAATTGGAGAAGGTAAGTCTAACGTATTCTCGCATTCTACATACCCTTGGTGCTGATCTGTTTGCTTCGAAAATTCCTAATAAGCTTGAAGCTCAGATCTTTTAGGAAATTGGGTTTATTAAAATTTATTTTGTGGTATATAATTAAAAGACTCAGCTACCCTGATCACGCAATGTTGCGCAAATAGATGATAGTATCCCCTTATTCTTCATACACGATGGTGCTTATCTGATTGATTTGACAATTCCTAATAAGCTAACTCGGGTTTTCCTTGGACTTGCTGTTGAGCATGTTTATCATTGCAATATATCTATTACTATTGAATCGTGAGATGGTGGATAGTCTCAATTTAATATTTTACTGTCTAAGGCAAAGGATTATAATTTCGTGCTTATGATGTGTATTTCAAACACGTAGGATCTTGCAAAACTGCTCGAGAAAGATGATCTAAATATCCAGCATAGTTTTTCTTCAAAAGGATGGTGTGAATGTGGGATCAACTGCACCACTCCTCTGTTTATTCATAGACTTCTCATGTTCATTCATAAGGTATCACCACCCTTATAGGTTTCTCACTGAAGTTAGCGGTTGGAAATGGTTCACTTGATGCTGCATTCTGTGATAGTTTGCGAAATCAATCTTCTCTTTTAGAAGGGTCATATGTGGTGATTACTGCCTTATCCTTAATTTATTTATTTTATCCAGTAAATAGTGAAGCACAATATAGGGTGGTGTTCACAATTTAGATGGTATACAACTCCACGCAAGGATTACAATTAGTGTTTTTGTGTAATGATGATTAAGATGTCAAAGTGGGCAAAGTTGGAGCGGGATTGAAACAAGACATTGGTCTGATATGATCCCATGTGTTAGAGAATTGCTCGGTCAAACTCACATGCGTTGCTATCTCAAGCATGTTTGTCAATGTTAGTGATCAAAACTATAAAGTCTTGATTTCTAGTCTACTATAGTTAAGGTCTCGGACTAGGATAAAAAGTGTAGTTGAGCTCAAGACTCCATGGCAATCATCATACAAGACGAAGGACTACTCAAGGAACCAGTGGATCTTCATCGACTAAAAAGTATGTGGATACTTGAACTTATCTATCACTCAAAAGTATATCTACTCTATCTCCTATCTTTGAGACAAAAGTCATTTTAATATATAGACTAAGAATATGCACATGTGACATTTCGAGCTGAGTATATCTCGCTTATTTATTTCATGAAATGGGTGTTGGTAAAGCTTTTGCTTTAGCCAAGTTCATCTTTGCCTAGTGACGAAAGTCATGTTAAGTTTCAATCTTCTTGGAAAATGTTCTGACGAAAAATAGTTTGTGAATAACAACTATATAACGCCCTCTGAGCATTTTTCAATGATTGAAATGAGAGTTTAGACTATATAACCATTGGGGGATATAAACATTGTTGTCGAAACACATATATGTATAAGTCCTTAGCACTTGAACCAAAGTTTGCGAACTTTGTTGATCAAGTGGAACCGAACGTGAGCAACAACTCGATCGCGAAACCGATCTGCGAATCGGCGTAGTTCTCGAACCCGAGAATTTCTGCTGGAGTTGTAGCTCATGTGCAGTCCGCGAACCTACTCCGCGAACTGGCAGAAACTCTCAAACCCGAGAATTTCTGCTGGAGTTTATAACTTCAACCGGTTAGCTTGAGTCCGCGAACTCAAGAGGTTATGTCTGAAAATATTGTTCGTGAACTTATTATATATTACTAAGGGATGCTTTCGCAAACCGTGGCTTTATAGTTCATGATTAATGATTCGAGTGAATCACATCATTTTTTGATTCAATTGTGTCTCTTGTAGTACTTGAGATCTCATAGCAATTGAACAACTCTCTAACTAGTTCATTTGACTCATTTGGACTAGATATGGTGAAGAAGAACATGGTTGAAATGAAAGTTATCATTTGGCTAACCTTTTGGTTAACTAGTTGTGAACCAACCATTGTACACGTTTGGGTACGGTTACACAAAACCAAAATCATCAAGTACATGTGTGTATGGCAAGCTAAGTTTTCGATCTAACGGTTGAGGAATATTAGCTTGTATCTAATCAGGTTTTCATCTAACGGTGAATATTAAATTCTTTGAAGCTAACATTGATTGCAAACCCTGATTTGAAGACTATATAAGTAGAACTCTAGCTATTGGAAAAACTAATCCCCACATACCTTCCTTGTGTGATACTAGTTTTCTCTAAGCTAGAGTCGATCTCCATTAACCCTTGAGTTTTCTGTCTGAACTCGGGTTAACGACTTAAAGACTTCATTGGGATTGTGAAGGCAGACCGATACTATTTTTATCGTAGTTATGTGATCTGATCTTGCTCTTTCTATCGTATGAGTATAATTGTAATAATTGGATTGAGATCCTATCTCCGATAGGCAAGATAAAAGTAGTCACAAACATATTCGTCTCATTGTTTGTGATTCCTCAATAATCTTCTTCGTTGCGTCGATTAAGTTTATTGTGAGGTGATTGATGAAACTGAGTTGTTCTTCGGGAATATAAGTTTGGTTTTATCGATTGGTTCCTGTTCACCTTGATTTATCAAAATACGGAACAAAACTTGTAGGTTTATTCGTGGGAGACGAATTTATCTATTACCTGTAGACTTTTCTGTGCGAGACAGATTTGTTTATTAAAGTCTTCCACTTTGGGTCGTAACAACTCTTGGTTGTGGGTGAGATCATCTAAGGGAATCAAGTGCTCAGTATCCTGCTGGGATCAGAGGCGTAGGAGCATAACTGTACCTTAGATCAGTGTGAGATTGGTTGGGGTTCAACTACCGTTCAAACCGAAGTTAATTGGTAGTAGGCTAGTGTCTGTAGCGGATTAATACAGTGTATTTTTAATCTGGACTAGGTCCCGGGGTTTTTCTACATTTGCGGTTTCCTCGTTAATAGAATTCTGGTGTCTGTGTTATTTCTTTTTCGCATTAAATTTTTATATAATTGAAATAATACAGGTTGTGCGTTGTTCAATTAATTAGAATATCCGACCATTTTGGTTGTTGATTTAAATTGATTGACACTTGGATATTGGTCTTTGGTACCATCCAAGTTATCTCTCTTTGATTAGACTCGCGAATCATATTTGCTTGAGTAAATCAAATTGAGAGATTGAGATAATAACTCCTTGAGATATTTTCTATTGATTGAGTCTTGTTGATTCTCTAGAAAACAACTCGGAGTTGTCCATACAGATTGCTAATCGAAATATTGGGTGGTGTTGTTGAACCCCCGCTTTTTCAATTGGTATCAGAGTTGGCAAAAACATTAAAGACCTTACAAGTCTGTGTTTGTGGCAATCTGAGTATGTGGACGGAATCTCTGTTGCGCATACCAAAATGTCTCCTAATGCTTTTGACCATGTCAAGTGTCTTTGAAACACCTCAAAGGATTATTTCTTAGTTGATTCTTCCGAATCCCGGGGTAGAAAGAATTTTCAATGTGATAATGACATTTCTTCCTCTCATGAGGCATGTGACACTATGGAAGAAGCTGAAAAGGAACTCACCAGAATTTCAAAACATACAGCTGAAGATATTGATTTTAATGATCATGATCATCTCATTGATGAATTTGAAAAGTATCTTAATCGAGAACGTGATCTCTATCATATCATAAAGTCCTTCTCTAAGAACATTGAGAAACTTCTACAATAAACTATTCTACAACAAGAAAAGATTAGTACTCTTGAGGAAGTTGTTAAAGAGGACTCAATTAGAGAAAAACCTTTGCTCGAGACTCATTCATCAGATCTCAACAAACTTCGTGATGAAAAAGAGAAACTATGTGCATCTCTTGCTCTAGCCCATGAACAGTGTAAGTCCTTGGAAAAGGAAAACTCTGTCTTAAATAAAAAGTCTTCGGTGATTAATTCTCATGAATTACCACATACGAAGAAGTGTTCTCCAGTAGAGGATTGTGTCAAGAAAAGTCTACATAACTTGCCATCTTCTCATATGGCTATGGAGTTTAAGCAAGTGCTAATTATTGCGTCTCCTCCGCGAACCTGTACTTTTTGTGGGAAACAGAATCACTATGCTATTCATTGTTTTGCAAGAAGGAAACAAATTTCTAAGCTTCGTAATTTGCTTCTCTTCACTGTCAATGGAACATAAAGTCAGTCGACTAAAGAAGTGAATCGTATGCCCACAAGAAATCAAAAACCTTATGAGAATGATCTCTACTCTAGATTTCATCACAGGGATAAAGTTCCTTCTGGCGATCCTTTTTTCTGTATTAATAAGAATATTTCATGTGCTTATAAGAATGGTTCTGATAAATCTAAATCTAGAAAATGGATCTATATCTATTCTGATCCCCTTGAACCTATTGCTAGAGGTCCTAGATTTATCTCTCAGAGAAAGTCATCTGATGGATTTGTTAAACACACCATGATGTATTCCTCAAGTATGAGAAACAACCAAAGAAAGTCAAGGAACACAAAGACCAAATTGTCTGATGATATATACAAGTTCCTTCCCAATTATCACAGTGGAATTAACTTCCACCCAACTATCTGATTCCAGGTATTTGTTTCCTTATTTCTAGCTTGAGAGGTGCAAGGAAAATAATTTGGGAATACTCAAGTATGTTTTATATTATTTCAGTTTGAGTAAAAAAAAATTGTGTCCAGCAGTTCGCGAACTCCCGTAACTTCCGTCTGTGAACTCTTAGGGTTTGTAAAATTGAGATTTCCTACCCTCGTTTGCGAACGTATATATACTTGTTATATATATTGTGCCTTTTTCTCTAAAATCTAATATGAAGAACGTTTCAAGAACTCAACAAATTGTGTGTCTTGATATAGAGGAAAGCAATCGGGAACGTGAGTCAATTCAAGAGATGGTTCTAAAAAAGATGCTTGAAACAAAGGATCATAACTCCTATATTGATGGTTTTGTCAAGGATTTAACTCGTTTTCATAACTATTCAAAGTTCGAGTTTGCAAATCTTCAATTGCAGATAAACCAACTTCTTGATGGTCAGGCCAGAATTCTTGCAAATCAGAATATTCGGATACGAAATCAAAAGAAGCTCATCATGAACTGTGCTAAATCTCGGCAGCTTGCTCGAGTGGTTGATTGCAAATTTAGTGTTCTAACTCACGAACATGGTGTGTCTACGGTCAAAAGGATAAAGGAGATCAACGATACATTCTTTGATGGTTTCATTGAAAGATATGAAGTTCTTAATGAACTCTGATTTCTTAATATCTAGTAAATTCTCTATGTTTTCTGTTTTATTCAGAAGAATAACTAGTATTTTGGAATAGCCATGATTGTGATTACACATAGCTATATTCAATGTTTTCATCTTCTTGTTTTTAGATTTATTGGTTTAAATTCTAAACTTGTTTGGAAGATGATGGTTGCAGTATTAATCTTTATGATTTTTTATATTAAAATATTTTGATGGGATATGTGTGTTTACGTCCGTGAACTTGATTGTCCCATATTTTGTCAAAAGTAAAGTCGTTCACGAATTGGTATGCAAATATTGATCAAGGAATTAATGGACTTTTGGAAAAACACAAAAGTTAAGCCTACATTGTCAATTGTTAACGCAAAGATAGGTTAAAATATTTTGTGATTCAAGGATAAAGTCTATTATGTCACTTTGTGATGGAAAAATATAATAGGTCCTTGTTTTTGTTATCCACGGTATAGAGCTAAATTGTTCCATATTACTATGTATTACTGTGAAGGTTCCATCTTGTATCTTATGTTGAGTACGATACGACTAAGTCGATTTCTTATTGGCATGGTTGGTTGTTCCATAAAGATGCAATATGTTGACCATTAATAACTAAATTAATCAACTTGTGTGGTTATTTAGTTTGTATTCCTTGAGTTCTCTCATGTTGAGTACATGTACAGTTAAGGTTGTCATTTCCTATGATAATCTTAGTCGGGGTTCCATAATCTCTTGTGTTGAGCCCAAATGAACTAAATCAATCATCTTGTGTGATTATTTAGTTAGCACTCCGTATATTTTTCTCATGTTGAGTGTGGCCAATTAAATTGATTACTTTTGTGATTAGTTTAATTGTGTAATTAATTCTCCATAAGTTTATTTGTGTTGAGCATATTTAGTCAAATAAATCTTGGTTCGCTTTGGTTAATATGATTGAATATTTTGGATTCCAAATTCATACTTGTACGTAATTTGTTGAGTCTTTAAAAAATCCTTCTTTTCGCTTGAAATTAAGGTCGCTCTTGTTGTTCCCTTGGGAATGACATCTAATGGGGGAGAGTTCTTTTGAAATTGCGCTTAATTGCCAAATCTTTATGGGGAGTGCGGCTGTGGAATTTGTAGGGGTTATCTTGTATCTTTATGAACTCCTTGATGAATGCATTTAGCCTCGACTTTATGATTTCATCTAAACAAGATGATAGAACATTTACCTTTGGTCATGAAATGTCTCTTACAGAAATTTCATTAGGATCCCGTTCTTGTACCTTTGCCAATTTTATTGACAAAAATGGGGAGAATTAATTGTAGTTCACACTACAAATACATATAGTTTTCGGATCATTATGTAAGGGGGAGTGGTTTCCATGAGAGATGGAGTATTGACTAGGGGGGGGGTGAAGTATCACCATAGTATTGTTGTTGAAGTTGTGATGCAATTGGACTTTGATGATGTGTAATAATACTATGACATTGTATAACAATGATTGAGAACCGATGCTTTTCTCATTGTTATAGCTACGGATTTTCAACAACGATGATACTAAACTTACAACCTTTGGGATCATTGGACTACTTGGAAGTGACGAAGATTTCGAGTATTGTTGAAGATTAGGCATGTGGAATAGGAGCTACAAAGTTTATTTATATATTTTTTGTATTCCATATGTATTAATAGTTTTGCTACTAAAATTGACAAAGGGGGAGATTGTTAGAGCGTTGCTCGGTCAAACACGCATGCGTTTCTATCTCAAGCATGTTTGTCAATGTTAGTGATCAAAACTATAAAGTCTTGATTTCTAGTCTACTATAGTTAAGGTCTCGGACTAGGATAGAAAGTGTAGTTGAGCTCAAGACTCCATGGCAACCATCATACAAGATGAAGGACTACTCAAGGAACCAGTGGATCTTTATCGACTAAAAGGTATGTGGAGACTTGAACTTATCTATCACTCAAAAGTCTATCTACTCTATCTCCTATCTTTGAGACAAAAGTCGTTTTACTATATAGACTAAGAATATGCACATGTGACATTTCGAGCTGAGTATATCTCGCTTATCTATTTCTCGAAATGGGTGTTGGTAAAGCTTTTGCTTTAGCCAAGTTCATCTTTGCCTAGTGACGAAAGTCATGTTAAGTTTCAATCTTCTTGGAAAATGTTTAGACGAAAAATAGTTTGTAAATAACAACTATATAACGCCCTCTGAGCATGTTTCAATGATTGAAAATAAGAGTTTAGACTATATAACCATTGGGGGATATAAAAATTATTGTGGAAACACATATATGTATAAGTCCTTAGCACTTGAACCGAAGTTTGTGAACTTTGTAGATCAAGTGGAACCGGAACGTGAGCAGCAACTCAGTCCGCGAACTGGCATAGTTCTCGAACCCCAGAATTTCTGCTATTCACCTTGATTTATCAAAAGACGGAACAAAACTTATAGGTTTATTCGTGGGAGACGAATTTATCTATTACCTATAGACTTTTCTGTGTGAGACAGATTTGTTTATTAAAGTCTTCCACTTTGGGTCGTAGCAACTCTTGGTTGTGGGTGAGATCAGCTAATGGAATCAAGTGCGCAATATCTTGCTGGGATCATAGGTGTAGGAGCATAACTGTACCTTGGATCATTGTGAGATTGGTTGGGGTTCAACTACAGTCCAGACCGAAGTTAATTGGTAGTAGGCTAGTATTTGTAGCGGCTTAATACAGTGTATGTTTAATCTGGACTAAGTCCTAGGGTTTTTCTGCATTTGCGGTTTCCTCGTTAACAAAATTCTGGTGTCTGTGTTATTTCTTTTCCGCATTATATTTTTATATAATTGAAATAATATAGGTTGTGCGTTGTTCAATCAATTAGAATATCCGACCATTTTGGTTGTTGATTTAAATTGATTGACACTTGGATATTGGTCTTTGGTACCATCCAAGTTATTTCTCTTTGATTAGACTCGCGAATCATATTTGCTTGAGTAAATCAAATTGAGAGATTGAGATAATAACTCCTTGAGATATTTTCTATTGATTGAGTCTTGTTGATTCTCTAGAAAACAACACGGAGTTGTCCATACAGATTGCTAATCGAAATATTGGGTGGTGTTGTTAGACCCTCGCTTTTTTACCCTGGAATTATTTAGGTTTGAATTATGCGAAGTTTAGTATTTTCATCTTCAGTTGCTTGGTATATAGGATCATCAACAAATACAATGTTTTCATATGAACAACAAAAAGTTTAGTATTTTCAAATTTAGTTGTTATGCATTCATATTTCATATGCTTTTTATTTTTTCTTCCTGGAGAACTAATTTGTGCTAGATGTCTTTGATCATCTGGTGATGGCTACACAACCTCTAAGAAGTCTTGAGCAACTATTGATCTCAATTACTTTAGCTAAAGTCTGCTTTTGCAATTTCTTCTATATATCATCTGTTAGGATTTTATAATTTTTCTTCAATGGTAGGTTGGTTGATATGAATGTTGGATGATGATAAAATTCATAGTCTGTCAATTGACTGAATTCTGTGATGTTACTCTTGAATCTCGACATTCTTTTTTTCCCCTTGAAGCACGTAGTCTCAACACTTTATATTAATCCAAATATATCAATTGTATTTAGAATATGTGATTAAGAAAAATAGGATGTGACGTCTTTTTACCATTAATTCCATGGATTTGTTGCAATTAGGAATAATTTTTTCCAGATGTTAGGTCTCAATGATCTACCTGTGATGGTACACAACCTCCAAGAAGTTCCGAGCAATAATTTATCTACCATTTTACCCTGCTGATCATGTCTAATATTGTATTTAAGATTTTCATGGAAGAAGAAACATTGAATGCCATAATGTTAGTTTAATTTATATTTTAGTCTTATGGATATCAAATAACACATCCTTTATGTTAGGAATTAAAGAAAACGTTTGCATGGATTCTGGCATGACAAAATTAGTTTGATTATATGCTTCAGAAACATCTCAAAAACAGAAGCAAGTTTATGATCATATGATTATATTGGATTATTTTTTATATTTTGGTTAGTTACAAATGGATGGGATTTGTACTAATTTTATGTCATTACAGGCTGAGTGACCTCGAGTTCGTTTTTGTTTTTTGCTCATCCATTCCTACAGTTAAATAGTGCACGTGGCTTTCTTCTTTGCTTACTTGCGGAGTATTTTTTGTGTGGTAATGCATAACTAAGAACTTTCCATTTAATTCATCTCAAGAGAAAATAAAAACGTAACTGTGAGAGTAGCTACATAAATTGTGTTGTCGATTGGGAGGGAGATAAGAGTGTGTTATGTGACTCATAAACATGTAACTTGCAATTACATAATGTAGTGAATGCGTTGTGCTACTGATTTACAAAAACAAGGCTTAGTTAGGAAACTAAAGGATAACATTTTTCATGCTACTGTAGCGTCGAAATGTATTAGTGTAAGTGTGACAATCCACTTATCTCCATTTTTCTTATTTGGGATTGGGATTTATTCTCAATTGGGTTATGTATTCAAGGCATTCTAATTGGTTTTCATATATTTTCTTCTACAGGCATATAATTCCATGAAGGTGTTGATCAAGGAAGATGAACATGCCTCTAATACTCTTCCTGTTGTTGAAGGAGGAGTTTAATATACCACCTTTCAATCCCGAGATTGAGATGCCCTTATATCAAAAACAACAACGTTAGCGGTTGGTAATCCCTGTGAGAAATCCTTTCTTTTCAGAGTTCTCATTGGTTTGCTTGATGGAATTTGATGTATTATAGCAAACCACGGTACTATTTTTGTACTTCAGTTAACCAAGGTGTTCAAACTGATACATTGATGTACCATTCTTTCTGATAAAATTCACTTTATTTTTCGTATTACTCCTAAGTCGAAAAACAGTCTGACTCGAAAAATTAACCATTGATTGTATTTTGTAGTCCGTGACCGGTGACCATTTTATGTTGGTTAACTTGGTACATACCTTTCTTTAGCCGTATGAAATCATATTCTTAATACTACTTTGATCAGAGGCCTCTTTTAGCACACAATCTCATCTGCAATCAATTAGACACATAAGGGTTTTCAACAAGGCATAATTCAGAAGTATATTTTTAGATCTGATAGTTTTAATATAGATACGATACCCACTTGAGTTAACTGATTTTTTTTTTTCACACTTCTTAGGCCATGAAGGTAGTGGTTGTACTAATAAAGAAGGCAAATATCTTAGAATAGGGGAAAGGAATAACTATATCCAGTCGGGGTAATATGAAATCAATTAGTGAGTTTTTTTACTTTGTTTTTATCCTTCTGGGATTCCCCTACAGTACTCTTCCGTCTATTTTTTGGTTTTAACGTTTCTTAGGTGTTAGTCATGTCACTTTTTATAATCCTGTTAATTTACTGATGCCCATATTTTTAGATGTTGTAATTATCGCAAGCTGATTTAGTTTTTAATCTGATTACTGCTATGAACTGACTTTTTGGTTGATAACTAGAGATTCTATAGGTTCACATGTTTTTTTTTTTAAAACTTTGTCAACTTTTGTTCAAACCCTTGCTTTGCTTTGCTTCAATTGATGGTCAGATGGCTTTAAGGTCAATTTTATTTTTTGAATTATTAGACCAGTTTTTTTTTTGTACAACTCTAATGGAAGTTATGTTGTATTAGGCTAACAACATGGCATCCCGTATGACACATTGCATTGGAAAACCTGCCCGAGAATATTTATATTCAATGAGCTAAATCATATAGAGGCAGGAAAATGTCTCATGGTTAAGATGCAGGTTCTGCGTACATGGAGGTAGGTTGATATCATGTCAGGTAGCAGAGTTACCAGCATGGATCCGCTCTTCCATGACTAAAATTTAAGAACACCACATAGTGATTATCTTTTTCATAATTTATATTTATGCACGTCGCAATAGTATATTTATCATTCTCCACATTGTGATCATATCAGGGGACTAATAAAGCATGTTAGAAGTGTTTTTACAACTGCTTGAGTTTAGTTTCAAAGGCAATAATAGAGGAGCAGTTGTTTTACCCTAATAGGGTAAAACTGTCATGGGATTGTTAACAGTGATGATAGGCTACTGATCAAATATTTGGTTATATTTTTTATTTACTTATAGCATTTTGGTTCTTTGTGGTGCTGAAATGGAAGTTCAATTGAATTGTTGTAGTTGATATTACACATGTGTTTGACGTTGAGCTTACGTGTCTAAGAGTGAAAATGATGACAACTCCTGAAGAGTCATGGATCTGTACTTAATCACGGACACATTGTCAATCTTTCGCAATGTTTGATATGTAGATACATTGAAGGACATATAGAAGATACAAACTTAAATCTTAAATGATGCTTGATTGCAGAGACGTATGATGGGTCAGTAGAGAAGGCACAATTAGAGAACGGGTGAACAAAATACAAGAACGAATCTTCCCAGCACAAAGGGTATAATTAATGTCGGCTTGAATGAATCTGCCCAGCAGAAAGGGTATAGTTGATGACCAATTCATCTCCATTCCAGGTTTGCCTCTAATTTCATACAACAATCAAAAAGATCAGGGTTTGATTGGTGCTATTTTCATGTTCCTTCTTATTAGATGCATTTTTCATGTTTTCTCTTGGTATTATACTTTTGTGAGTTTTAAGTTTTTGCTTTGCATATTCAAACACATTTGTTGTCAACTTCCAATGCTAAACATGCTAATAATGGAATGGCATTAGTAAAACTGATAATGTCAAACTATAATCCAAATAATTTTGAAGGCTTGGGAGGAGGTGTTCTCGGATACGAGTATTTCGTTCAAGTTTCAGAGTTACACAAGGTGGTTTATTGCCGAACATTGGTTAATTCTTCTGCGAGGCAAGTTTCTGAAACAAATCTATATCATTTGCAGTCGCTACTTTGGTATCATACTGCAGAGTGCCTTCATATAACATTTTACCTATCCCATAAGACAATATAGTGTTTCATAATATTGAATTATTGCAGTAGACTTTTATTTATGCATGTCAATCATGCATTAGTAAAATTGGATTATCGTAGTCTCCTAATTTTTATTTTTTATTTTTTGTGATTATGTTCCTTCCCCATAATCAAGTGACAATACTTATAACTCCCAAATAAATGAATGAATGTTTCTTTTGTCGCTTATGCATTTTGCATTTTGGAGCTCAGTTACTTGAATGTTACTTCCCCATCCAATTAAGTGACACTACTTATTACTCTCAACTACATGAATGTATGTTTCTTCATCCTAATGATTTTTCATTTTGGAGCCCTGCTACTTGACAAAGTCATGAAAATGTTATCATTACCATGTTTTATAACTTCTTTTACATAGGATGGATAATTGTGACATGCTCCACTTAAAGAATCCTATTTATTATATTGCGAGTAAAAAAATATGGATTTGTGGCGCAGTGGTAGCGTGCCTGACTATGACATCATACTCAGGAGGTTGTGTGTTCGATTCACGTCAGGTTCTCTTCTTTTCAAACCATTTCTTTATTATACTCCTTTGCAGCATTGTTAAATTTGTGTAGTAAGTAACCGTAGCATTAGACTTTGTACATCAAAATTTGAATAGTTTTGTTTACTTAATCAAATGAAGAAGTTTGGTGATCAAATTAGTGCAGTATGATATGATTCATAAGTCATATTGTTTAGCGAAATGAATATTTGTCGACATACCATGAACAGTCGAAAGAACACAACGCTGGTACTAGCGATCAAGTGCATGGTCACTACCATTTTTCAAAGGAAAATTTAATCACTTGATGGTGATCTCAACAATTGAGGCTGTGAAAAAGCACATGACGAGTTCTGTAGGTGACCTCTACCCATACGAATGCTATTATTACAACAATTCAACATTATGAATACTAATTATGGTTTCTATTTTGAAGTGTTTGAATGGGTTTATATGCTTGATTGCATGGACTTATGGTGGGTCATTAGATAAGCGCATTCAGAAATCATGTGATCGAAATATAGAATGTGTTTTAATAGCCTAATCAATGACGCTAGCGCTAATCAACTAGATAACTATGACCTTTAATGTTCCTTAAGAATTTTTAACATAAATTCTGATTAAATGTGTTCAAAGAATAACAACGTCAATTAAATGGAGAAGTATACAAGCCAAGACTTCGGCATTGAGGAGGCTTCGCGAGCATTTTTCGCTCGCCCTACAACAACTAAATTAGATGGGAAGAAATCAACGTATCAAATGCAGGTGTTTGAAGAGATCTACCAACTACCGTATGATTTTGGTGTCCATATCCACACAAATTATATAGATGCAATTTCTTTTTTTTAATCATTGTATCTAATTTCATTGTAGAAATACTCTGTTTGTTGATTTGATTACTTCATGGACTATTGATTATTCTTTTTTGGTGTTGGAAGGTCTCAGTTCATAACATTAGTTGTGTTTGGTTATAGATTGTTGATTTGGTTCCATTGCATCTGATACTGATTTTCTGTAGTTTAAGATTAAAAGCAGGTGCAATAACAGAAGATTTCATTCTACTTCTTCTGAAGATTTGGTTCTTGACCAATCAATTTGGTTATCATTCCAAATTTGTTCTTTAATACCTTTATTTGTTTCCAAAACTTGCTCATCACCTTAAATACAAATTCAATTTACCCAGTGCAAAGGGTATAATTGAAGCCTAATGCTTACTAGAATTTAAAGTGACCTATTGGAAGATCTAAGATGAAATCTGTCAAACAAATCAGAACAATCATTAAAATATCTAAGATGAAATCTGCCAAACTAATCAGCACAATCATTAATGGTGCTAAAGTACGAACCGGTGAAATGAGATACCTAGGAACAAGAGAGGTTGTGAATATTCTCTGTAAAGGTAAATCGTTAAAAAAAATAAAAAATTGGTGTAATTTTGCATATAATAATTAGTGTGCTTCTAGATATAAGCAAGGTAAGTTGTATCGGTTTTTTATTTTTCACTTTTCAGCAAATGTTAATTTGTATTCTCCGTGCAGATTTGCAATGGTCGTACATAGTAGTCTGAAAGGATAATTTTCCTATAGTAATACTGCCGAGAGTTATGGTACTCTTGAAGAAATTCGATTAACTAAAATGTGTACTACTTGAAATTATTGGAGTTTCGGTGTTAGATTGGTATATGTAATGTGCTAGTGGAGGTTGAGTCATAGAATTTACTAAAAGTTAATTGAGGTTCCGTGTCGGCGGTTGAGCATATGACGAGTGACCCACTTTAGAGGTTATTGTTCAAAGTTGAACTTTAGAGGTACGTTGGTGTTGTATAGAGAGAGTGATCCATATACCAGCAGAATATAGGGGCATGTAATATCAAGTGAACTACATGGTTTAGTATAGTTTCTCATCAAATGGTAATATTAAGTGATCTTTTTTGTTTTTAATACCCTTCATTATCATATGTAGTGATCTTTTTTTAGATGTCTTTTTGTTGGAACTGTGTGCCTAAATATAAACTGATTTTATTTGTAACGATGTTATAAAAAGTATGCGTACCATGGAATAATATAAGTTATCTATTATACAAGTGCACCGGGTACGTGTAAAGCATTCCTGCGTAAAATTCGCATTAACTAACCTTACATTATTTAATTTGAACTTCAACCTTGTATATCCTTTTGAGTTTGCATCTTTATATGGTATTCCTGCTGGTACGATTCCATTATTTTAAGATGTATTTTTTTCTTTGCAATGTAGGATGCTTTTCTTGTTGTTCATAGTGGTGGTGCTCCAGTTCAACTTCCTGCCCAAGAACCTTTTATTGCTCTGATTCAACTTCCTGACCAGCGACTATCTTTTTTGCAATTTTCCCTACTCCAGCCATTGTTTCTCCAATGGTTCCTAATAGATGGGAAAATGTATGACCCTTGAGATGACATTAAATATTCCATATCTCTTCGGAAAATGGTAGGAATCTGAGTTTTAAATCTATCACGGCATCAATAATAATATCCACAAACCCATAAAACAAAAATAAAAGAAAAATACGATTAATATTTCTCTAATTTTTCAAAAAAATGGTTCAGAAAATATTCCTCTAATTTTTTTGCCGAATTATTGTATCACAACCAAATAGCACATATAGAATATAGAATAAAGTGACAATATAGAGCCGCGACAAAAAACTCATTCAATTGATTATTCCATCCATGAAATGATATGTCTAACCCAACTTATCTTATATTGAAAACTTCAGACAATCGGTTTGAGCGAGTGGAGCATCGTTCAAATAGAAAATGAATTAAAAGGGTTAGTAATTATCGCAAACAATGAATTCATCATTGGGGATTTTCACCTGTGCAACAAAAATAGTTATTTCACCAAAACATGCATCTCTGGCTCTACTTTAGATAAAAAAAGAAATAAAAACATGCATCTCCTCTAAATATGAAAGGGAAAAAATCTGAACAAAAACTGTTAACCCAAACTTGTTTTAAAAGACATCTCTGTAACATCTTACTCTCACTCTTTAATCAAAATGGTGCTTACATAGAAAAATTCTCAAAAGGTATATCCTTAGACGATCTGGCGACCTGCAATAATAAGATTTTAACGTTGTAAGGATTCACATAAGTTGGATTAAAAATCCAACGGTAAGGTATTAAACATTTCCTATCACTAAGAAATGTGATGTGATCGTGCATCCCATCTTGGCACACATAAAACTTGAAATGCTTTTGGTTTCTTGTGTGATACTTGCTGCAAAAATGAAACGGAATTATGCTTTACTTCTTGGAATGTAACAAAAACACTTTACATGCAAAAAAATATTCATACTCGTGAATGAAGTTCTAACAGCATCATTTCATTGCAGTCATCAATTCTTTAAGTGACAATCTTGATAATAGTGATCTATCCATAGCCAAACAGTTTAGCCTGAAAAAATTTAGTGCTGAAAAGACACAATTTATGAGAAACCAACAGTTTTTTGACCTGAAACCCGTTCGTTTTGACAACGCACATCTACTGAACAAAATTTTGTTCGTATCTTCTCAAATATATATGTATATATAACGTTGAAATTAATAATAATGACCTTGCATACCATATCCATGCATCTTAATTTATATGTATGCTTGTTGGTTGATTTGTGATAGCGAAGAAGATATGGTTTTCTCTGTCACAGCAACACATGTAACATACTCCCACGGTGCCTTCATCTCTGTCAAAAGAATATTTCCTCTTGCACAACCTTCGGCCACTACTTTTACATTTTTGGTCAGATGACACAATCCCGGAAACAACTGAAAGTGTTTCCTGCTCCTTGGATTTTATAGTGCAAACTTTGACATCTTCACTCTTCGTCCTTCATTTTGTATTTTCTTCTTTTCATATTTTGTCTTCGAACAACTGAAACAATGGAGAGAATATGTTATGCATCCCGAAACTACTAATCTCACTTGGTAAAACTAACAGTAATGGATGTTAATTACCTTATTTTTCTTGACGCCTAACAATAATGGACGTTAATGAATGGTCGATCTATGACCATTCTCATGGTTAATTACTTGATTACTTGATAATAAAAAACTAATTCTCAATAATTTCCTCTTCATCCTTGAATTAGCCTTATAAAAGAAATGTACCACCTTTGTCGGTGGAACTCTCTACAACCATGTACATGCAGTTTTGCTTAGCAAATAAAATAAAAAATGTACATGCAGTTTATAATGTTCTTTATAAGTTCCAAGTTTCCGCGCTGACGTTAACTATCCATTTCTTGAATGCGTATCCAACTTTTTTCCTTGTACACGATGATATTGAGATCTAATTAGTGTTCTTCCGGAAACACTACTTCACACTGGTCCATGTTGGCTTTGAAGAAAAATTATGCAAAAATACTTGCTGCAAAAATGGAAGGAAATTATTCTTTACTTCTTGGAATATAACAAAAACTCTTTACATGCAAAAATACTCATACTCGTGAATGAAGTTCTAACATCATCATTTCATTGCAAACTACTTTGACCGATAAGAGCGAGTTCTAATTTCTAACACAATTCGTGAAGCAATAAAGCTTCGCCTGTTTCAAGGTACACTTCCATATCTGACTGAATGGAAAACGATGAAGAAGAAGGGTTGCATGGATCTATTGAAGCGCTTTACTTATGCAACTGAAGAGTCGCGTTTATAAATCCTAGAGGCGTTTTTGGATATTTTCATTCTGCAAACACATATTTTCTTGAAATGATGCAAACAGGTAACAATTAATGGCCATCAGACGCATCTGTTAGGTTTCTGGTGATTTGTTCCTTCTTTACTATCCAACACACTTATGTTGATCGACTAAAGATCACATCTTTTCATCGGCTGTCATTTTTGTTATTTTTTGCTTTATCCTAATTTAGTTTGCCACGTGGAACTTTAACTTTGCAGACAATATAGGGGGAATCTGATTGCATTTATTGAGCAGTTTTGGTCGAACACGGATGTATCTTTTTTAAGTGACTGTTGGATACTTGAAGTTCCCTACCGTGTCCTTTAAGGTTAAGTTTCTTTTGGGCTCGCCTATTGGATTGTATTTGATAAGAGTAGCCAATCAGATAGCGGTAACATGGATAGCCAGTGTTTAGGTAGCTTCACCAAAATTAAGAGTGATTGTGGGGTCGCCATGTGGCAACTTTGGGGTCTCTTATTATAAAGAAAGATAATTAACTAAGTTTCGGTCTTTTTACAATATTTTGATATGTTAAAAAAATTGTAGTATGAATTGTTACAGAGGAATAAAGTATGTACACTTAAAATTTGATTATAGGTTGAGCCGGGGCCATAAGGTTCCGGTGATACCTAGTCAAAAACTAAATAAATATGAGAGACTTTAGTTCAAATGACACATCTTACATCATGATAAAATTCTGGGGGTGGCACTCTTTAGGTAACAATCTGGAGCCACAAGGAAATCTTCGATCCATGATAGAACTTTTGGGCCAGCCAACGTACTTCAAATGCCTGAAAAACTTTTGAATCACAAAATAAATTTCAAGGCTGCTAATGGGGACCGAATTCGGGGTGTAACAAATTTCAAATAAAACAAAATCATTTTTTATAAAAAATAAAATAGCTTTTGCCTTGGGCTTGATACACCCCCAAGAATTTGGTCACTCCCATTAGCAATCTTGATAAATTTGGGTGGAGAGATAAGTTTTGAGCCAACCACTGTATAATTTATCCAAAAAAAAATAAAAAATAATGTTTTTATTATCATGAGGTGTTTCCTATTTGTTCTAATCCATTCATGTTTAACATTAACATACTCTTATTGATTATTAACAGTTTCAAATCTCGTTTTTGGCGAAAGTATGGCATTATTTCATTTTATCATATACAACTCCATTTTCTATCTCTTATCTTTAGATCCTTCCAATAGTATAATACCCCTTTTTAATATTATTATTTTGTCTTCGGCATGAGTATTCTAGCCTGGAACTGTCTAGGTATTAACAATTTAACAACCATTCAACATCTGAAAGGGCTAATTTCCCTTCACAAACCTCATATCCTTTTCCTATCAGAAACGTTATCGAATGAAGCCCATATGCCTAGAATTTCCCAGTACCTTTAATTCTAAAGCCACATCACTGTACCCCAGGGTTGGTAGAAGAGGTGGACTCTGTCTTCATTAAGCTCAAGTTCAAAAAAGAACTCTTCCCTAGTGTGTTGTCATCCTCTCGGAAGAACAAATGAACAACAACAAAATCAACCTTTACCAGAGAAAGGTTGAAACGGTTTTAACTAATGCGTGCCAATAACAAAAGTTGAAAACCCGAAACACATATGTTATGCTAAACACAACACATGTAAACATAAATTCATTCAACATATTGTGACTTTTCTGATATGAGTTTCAATCGCAACACCTTATGATCCTTTGATAAAGCTTACAAACATGGGCTAGACCTTAATCCCTCTAAATCAAAAATCCACACAAACCATAAGGGTTTCATCATATGAGATCGAATATTAAGGTTAGTGAAAACTGAAATCAGACATCCCATAAACCGAATACACATAGAAAAAATATAAACATTCATTCACAGGCTATGTAATCGGTAACTATCACAAGAAAAATTATAAAGAAATAATTTTATTCACAAGTAATGATAGTTTTATTCAAAATAGACCTTATACAATAATTGAATGAAATCAAAAGATTGATGTCTATTTTCTAGAAATAAGAATTCAAGAAGTAGAACACTCATTTTCTTCTAGTCCCTTTTGACATTCTTTTTATATTTCCTATTATTGGTTCCCTTCGCTCTCCCAAAAATTTGCATCAATGTTTAGAATACCTTTCATAGTTTTTGGGTCTTTTCGAGAAACAAAGATTAAGTATTTCTGAATATAGTCTAGTTGTCTAGCAAGAAATTTAAGATGAACCAGAATATTTTCGGACTTGTTTTTAGAAATCTGTGATTTTATTTCAACGGTTTGTTTTATGGTTTGACCTCCAATCATTTGACTTATGATCTTTTTAGAGACATCATTAGTGTTCCTCATGTCATTTAAGTCGTCTCCCATCGTAAATTCACAGATTTTGGTAACGAGACAGGAAAATCTGAGATGTCCCTTGACTCCCGGAGATGAGATGGAATCTTATATCTTGATCATTTGACTGATAATAATCCCACAAAGATCAACTTGTGAATCACCTTCCAATAGAAAGTACACAAGTTCTGCAAATTCCTTATTCCAACCAGACTTATCTCTTGTACTTGCAAATAGAGTTGTTATAGCAAGTTTTACGAATTCCCTTAAGTAAAAAGGTATATCTTTGGTTGGTAATCAATCTACCTTCTTCCCAGTCGATCTTCTTTCTAATGAGACGGGTTGAAATGGTATCGTGTTCAATTTCAACTCCGGTAATCATATGATTACATTCCATATTGTACTTGATGATGTTTGAAATCGTCTTACGATCGACATAGTGAATACAACAACCAACAAGAGTAATAAAGGTAAGTTTTTCATGATCAATATTGTGAATGTTAGCATAGAAAATTCTTACCAAATCGGGTGAATATTTTTCAAAATCAAAAAGTTTTCCCCAATTTCGATCTTGAACAAATTTCCCATAACCCTTATCTCTGGATCAAATCTCTTTTCAGCAATAAACTCTATTCTTTTGAGAGTTTTGTATTTCTCAAAACATGAATAATCAACAAAATAAGTGAGTTCATGCTTATCTTCTATTTTGAAAGGAAATCTAATCTTGTCAATCTAATTGTATCTAACACGATCATCAAAAGATTTCTTCTTCCTCATATTTTCAGATATATATGATAAACCCTAGTTTCTGTTCCGAACAACTTCTCCCAAGATGTTTGTGAAGAAATCACAAAATAATCTTCTTTTATAGGGAGTGAAGATAACAATTTTCTGAAATAACTAGTTTTAGGAAATCCTTCCAAAATAGGAAACCTTGATTTGTGGGGAAACAAAACCGTTTTCGCAACTAGGTCTTTATTTTGGGAACTCGATTTTTCTTGGATCGGATATATATTATGGATCAATTCTATATTTATGTCCAAGTGTTTGCTAACTCTGTAATTCATTCAAGAATTTTCCAAGGGAGTTTACAAAAGCAACAGTGAACATAACAAGATATTTATAAAAAATACCTTTAGAATCATAAGTCCAGTAATACTTTGAAAGATCACTTGATTCATTAAAACAATTGTGGGGTGTATGAAGCAATTCATTTTTAATAAAATTATTAACTGAAAAACCATTCTTTATAATATTACAAAGATCCCAAAATCGCATCCTTATCAGCGATACATTGACAGTCTTATATCTGAAAATGTGTACATATATATTTGGGTAACCAATATGAAATATATTTAAGATCCCAGATTTTTCAAGAACAAAATAGTCATGGTTCATACATAGAAAAATCTAATGTGGAATCTTGTGCATTTTCGAGATAAAACATGTCACATAGAATATTGTATCACTGTTACTAAACGGGTTAGTATTCAATACCATAAGATACACTTCTATGATAACTGAGGGATTATGTAAGTCGTTCAAGAAATACATAGTTTTAATCCCGATTCCTAGAAAATTTAGGAACAAGAGTATCATATACTTCATTTGTGTTTTCCACAACGAGTCTTTGAAGTAGTCAAATCCTGCTACTACGTTAACTGAATCAGTCATTAGATTCAATTATTATAGGTTGGATCGTACCAAACACAAATTGTTATATATTTTCAGGTTTGCTTACCAATTGAAAAGACGAGGGTACCCAAATGCACCATAATCTTTTATTTTATCCACCTATAAGTCCTCTAATGAAAGTAATTGCGTATGGACTGAGGCGAGACAATACAACAAATCAGTTCTTACTTCGTGTGATCGTCTATGGATACGAGATCTAGATAATACAATAACAAGATAACTTGTATGATTGGCTATGGATACAAGATCGAGACAATACAACAACAAGTATAATACTTGATAATAGGTTCATACTTAACCAAACTCTATAAGATCACTATCAAGTATATGTGAAGTTAACGTTTGTATAATTTACTTTAAATTATATAAACAAATATAATTGCAGAAAACAAAATTAAATCACACAGCAATATTTTGTTAACGAGGAAAACTGCAAGTGCAGAAAAACCCCGAAACCTAGTCCATAATTGAATACTCTCATAATTAATTCGCTATAAAAAATCTACAAGCAAGTACTCCTAGTTCACTTAGTTTCCTTGGTATCTCTGCGCTTATGACTTCAATGAGTGCATGCACTTGGATAATTCCTTTGGATCATATTCCAAACAGTAAAGGAACAATCTAACAAACTACCCCTAGTTCACTTAATCTAATAAACTCTTTTGTATGGTTAGATCAATCTATCCAATAACTACCAAAGTATTCAAGTTTAGATTCCCACTCAATCAAAATAAAACTCAAAGAGATATATTGAGAATGTCGATCTCATGCAACTAATCAATCAAATAAAATCTGATTCTAGTTGGATCCCAGCCGATCAAGGTTTGTGCACACACAAAGATATGAGAACTAAATAAGAAATCTCCAACTTCTTCAAATCTTCTTTAATCTTCAATAAACACCTGCACAACACCACTTGAATCTCTTGTGATCAATCATACACAGAATGGAGTCTATTAACAATAGATTATCACAAGATGTCTTTAGATCTACAAACAGTTTTAAATATCCCGTTGATACTTCGATCTAGTTTGATTGAAGAGAAGATTCTCAAGATTAAACAAACTAGGTTCAATCAAAGTTTGAACAACCGTTAGTCTATCAAATCAATTGAAAACTAATAACACTGCAATTATCTAGTTTCCCACCAATAGTACTTGTAGAGCTTCTTGATCCCACAGAAGTCTTTAAACGGCTCCACCAATTAATAAAAACTAGTCATACCAAATCATAAGTCAGGCATTGTGATTAGTTATACCAAGATACATAACAAAGTTAAGATCGGTTCTACCATCTCACACATATTGGTAATCCAAAGATTTGCAACGAATAGTCGTACCAATAAGCCTAATGATTTCCCGTTCGATTCATAATACAATTTCATGAATGTACTTCCTTTAAACAAATGTAAAACATTGTTTCCTAGGATGAAATCTTCACCATAACCCATTCACATAATCATAAAAGTATATACAAGATTATGTCGATGTCGTATCTATGAATTTCAAAAGATAAGCGTTCTACTTCGTAGTATAATTCCCTAATACTATGATCATACAAATATGATCATGTCACATCACTAGAGTATTATACAATATGTACACTATATACATCTTCGCAATTATGTTTTCAATATAGGACGACTTGAAAGATACGTTAGGAATGAAATAGTTCAAGTCAATATTGTTAACCTCAAGGGGAAGGATGATGTTGTCGTTGTAATTCGCTTCTTCTTCACATTCTTCTGGTCTTCGGAGTAATACTTGTATGTCTCAACATTCTTATACTTTCTAGTCTAACCTAAACGAAGTTGACTCTAGTATATAATCAAGCGACTTTAGATGAGTTATGACACACTAAAATATGATAACCAAACTTTACATACCAACGCTTGGTGAGTTCAACCGAGCTATGATCTAAAAAATAGTTTGATCAAAGGTATGGAAATCGATAGCAATAGACAAAGTCTAGATAACCTCAAAATCCGAACTTATGCAACCCGAAGTGCATCCTAGATTATTATGCACTTGACACGTACTATAAAACCTGTGGAATCAACAAAGTTTGAGACGAAGAGAACTTTAATGATTTCTATCTATCTTGTTCAAGTGATAAATCAACAATAAAACAAGATCAGGATACACGAGTTATTAAGGAAAGATAACAGGACATGGTTTCACGAATCCCTGTGAAGACTTTGTATTTACTAAACCCTAAAAGGGTTATGAAGAGGAAGAATCTAGATGCAACTAGGACACAACAAAAACTAGTGTCGGGATTCAAATATCCCAGTTGCTCGAAGTTCCCTTTTTATAGATATTCAAAGCATAGGTTTCTTTAGGTTTAAGCTAAGATAGCTTTGGAACCTAGCAAACAATATCCACCGTTAGATGAATCTTTGAATCTGATTCACATAAACAATATATACACTCTGGTTAGGTAAAACTGTAATAGAATTGTGTACAAAGACTATGTTCAACATGGTTAGCCGAAACTAGTCGGTTTGAACTTAAAAGCTTAATTTTCATTTTTTATGAACAAATAAGACATTAACTCTGAGTTACAAACATGTGATCAATTAAGTATAGTATTTTTAGAGAATTAATCAAATGCCAATTATCTCGTAGAAATAATTTAAACATACTTGAAAATATAATCGACATGGTTAACGGGTGTATAAGGTACAAATACCCTTGTCATTCGTGAATCAGTTCAGTTACAGTACGCATACCGGTTTGTAAATATTTAACCAAACCAAGTTCCGGAGTTAACACAATTGTTTAAGTTTGCGTACTGGTTTGGAAACCTTAAGACTGTCACCGGTTCCGGATTTCATAGAACTAAATCGGTGTGCGTACCAGTTTGGAAACACAGTCGAGTTCACAAACACATAATTGTTTTAGTTTGCGTACCTATTTGGAAACTAATCTTGGTTATGTAACTATAGTTCAAAAATGGTTTGCATACAAGTATGCATATTGATTCAGTTCACGAGTTAAACAGATTTTCATATGATATACATAAGAATATGCATACCACAAATCTGTAAGTCTATATATAGCTACTCCATTACGTGTACAAGTACATGTAATACAGGTTTAGACTTATAACAGTTTTACCAGATTGTAAGACTAATAACATTGTCTTGTATCCTAATCTATAATAGTTCTATATTTATCTCTAAATCGTTTTGAAACATTCCTGAATGATATTAGTGGCACATATCATTGTTCCAGACTATTTACGAACGATAAAACTTGAATCATGATTTTAATTACGAACAATGAATTGTCCTTAACCGAAATTCATCAGGTATGAACAAATGTTCATTAAGCTTAGTTATTATATTTCGAGAACTAATTATCAAGATAAACTTGACTCGAAATTCTTGTTTATGCATGATAGTCTAATTAGTTATGCGACATCGTATCAAATGATAGAAAAGTGAATATAACTTGAGATATAGGTGTCTAGGATCTTCACTTTTTGTTGATGAAGTTCTTCAAAATCTTCGGTTGATCTTCGCCTTCAAACAGTAGAACGCAATGATGACTGCCGTGATCCACTATTTCTTAATTATATTTTTTTTATCCTAGTCCGAGACTCAACTAACTGTAGAATAGAAATCAAGATATAGTTTTGACAATTAAATTTGACAACAAGCTTGATATAGCAACACTTGTGAGTTCGACCGAGAAATGCTCTAACAATCTCCCCCTTTGTAAATTTTAGTGACCAAACTATCAATACATATGGATGAAAAATAAAGCTTTGGAAACTCCTCGAATCCATCATGTCTCGATTTCCTTGGCATCTTCAACTCCTTGAACTCTTCGTAATTTCAAGATGTAATGATTTTGAACGTGTTCAACTCCGCATCGTTGTTGTTGAAGAACCGATTCCGTAGCGATAACAACTTTTGAAAACAAATATTCTCAATCTTTGTTATATATAAACATATAGTAATATTCCTTCTCCAAAGATCAATTGTATCCCAACTCTGAAGTAATACTACAGTGATATGTTTCTCCCCCTTAATCAATACTTACATCTTTTGCATAATACGTGTAAAACCTATATATTATTGATTCACTCCCCCTTACATAATGATCCGTAAACCATATGTATGTAGTATGAAACTACTAAATAATTCTCCCCCTTTTTGTCAATAAAATTAACAAAGGTACGAAAATCGCGGGATCGTAATGAATACAACCAAAAGATATGTCAAGTTTTAAGGAAGTTTTGATATTCCACATTATAACATAGTTAAAATGTAACTCCTCATATCAACCTTTTTAGATGATATCACATAGTAAGAAAATACTTAGCGCTCATCTAGGAGATTTAAGATACAAGCATCCCCGTTCAATTTCCACAGCCACACTCCCCACAAAGATATAACAATTAAGCACAAGTTCATTTAAGAACTCTCTCCCATATGATGTCATTCCCTAGAGAATAACATTAGTGACCTTGCTTTATGAAAAAGAAGGATTTTGTTGGAAATTAAAAAATCACATGGATTTGTATCCGAAAATCGAATTAAAATAATCTCAACGTTAGTTACAAACAAAAGATAATTTTGATCGATATGACTCGATCATAAGAAAATCGTATGGAGTGTGTCAAGCAGTAAAAACACAAAAGTGTGATCACAAGTAGATCAATACTGCGAGAAAATTCTCAAAGAGTTTGTTATATTTTCCGTTTATAAAAGCATAATAGATTTAATTTCTGAACAGATATGAAATATCAGCTCGATTCACGAAAACATAAAGGCACATACATTTCATAAGACTTTTGCAATAATTAAATCAATAATGATTACATACTACAAGTTCATCTTCCAACAACTCTAGAATTTAAATAAATAAATCTAAAAACATGCAAGATGAAAAACGTTGGAAATAGCTTGTGTAATCACAACTATCGCTATATCAAACCCTAGTTATCCTTCTTAAAAATAAGAATAAATCGTTACAAGAAGTTTACTAGTATTTAAAATCTTTGAAGAATTTTTTATCATCTCCAAACTCTTTTTCAACAACAGGCATATGAACATACAATTCATGAATGAAGGTGTTAGTTCCTGCAAACCTGGTAGGTTGTTGATTAACAAAAGCTTCTTGAAGTTTGAGAGATTTATGTAGAATCTTCTTTAGTCCCCGCATTTTCTTATTGGTTTTCTTAATTTCATCAAGAATATTTTCAAACCTTTTCTGATTGGAGTGATCCGCACTAGGTTTCTTATGATTCTTCCTTTTCCTTTTTAGAGATGAGACAAAAGGAAAGGGAATCTCATTTTCCTTTTTAGTTGGATGAGTATCAACACTATCGAAGCATAGGTTTCACAAGAAGGTGTTGTGCTTGGAACCTCCATGATTCGTAATAATAAAATGAATTTGTAAAACACAGATATATGGCTCAACATGCAAAGCTTCTTGTGAAAGAGATATGAGTCTTGAAGTAGAAGATATCTACCATGCAGGATTTCGGAACCATAAAAGTTCACGTACTAGAATACATAAAACCTAAAACTGAATAAAAAGGTCATTTTTATCCTTCTTTAAATTTCGTAGATCGAAATTACAATACCATTACTTGAGACATATATTAAGATGCACAGATAAAATATAGATATCCAAGTAATAATATTCAATTTATATCTAAAGCCCCGATGTGCACAGTTCTTATCTCTTTTAAGGGCACATGAGATAAGATGCATCTTTCAACATAATTAGATTGTGTTGAGTGAGCATTAGATTGCTCACCACTAGATTCCTGCATGGAATTAATAATATCATGCAATACGAAACATTTAGCTCAGGCTCTTCTCTTCAATTGAGATTTTACCTTATCCTTAGAATCAATCAATCTTTTAGAAGAAGAAGAGTTAACTTTTTACACCTCATGATTGGACTTTTGAACAAGTTTAAGCATATTTTCCAAACGACTAGCCCTCCGTTGCAATTTGTTGACATACCTTAGTTTATGTTTGTACTTGAAGTATTGTGTGAGTTCGTGACCTTCACTAGTACAATATGGGCATGGCGGTTTAGAGATTTATCCAGGGACAACTTTAACAGCTAAACACTGGGTACCTGAAACATTAACAAAAATTTCTTTATTATACGAAAAATCCATTGCATCCTCCAATGACTTTGATGAAGATTCATCAATTAAATTATCAAGATTGAGAAGTGTATTGCTACTAACATCAAAATTTACAATTTCTCCCAAGAGTGCTACACTTGAACCATCTGCCTCTTCGGAATCATAATGATCAGATGTTTCATCAAGTGTTGCAACAAGACTCTTGCTGCCATTGTATTTCTTACGATATGAAAACTCATTAGCAAAGTGACCGAACACTTTACACTTGAAGCACTGTGGCATATCCCCATCGTCGGTGTCATTAGAATCTCTATTTTTGACATAAATACGATTATGTGTATTAGCTGACGTTAGAGGTTTTTCTCCGGAAAATCGCTTATTTCTCTTCCTAAGAAGTTCTCTAAACTGTCTTGTGATCAAATATACTGAGTTATCAATATCTTCATCAGAAAAATCAGGATCAACAAGATCATCTCCAGAGTTGTCAACACTTTCACTTTTAAGATTTTTAGTGTTTTTCAGTGCCTTGAACACAATATCCTTTCTGGATTTGGATTTCAGTTCATGATCAAAGATCTTCAACTTTCCAACAAGAGTATTCCTGGAGAAAGTTTCAAAATTATTCCCTTCCATAATGGCATGTTTCTTAGACTCGTATATTGCTAGTAAAGATCGTAGAATTTTCATCACAATGTCCTATTAAGGAATGGTCTTCCCTAACGCATAAGATGCATTAACAATTCCATACACTTTTTGAAAAAGCGGGGGTCTAACAACCACACCCAATATTTTGTTCGGAAATCTGTATGGACTAACTCCAATATAATTCCAAGAGAATCAACTAGACAGTCAGACTCAATCATGGAAATATATCCAAGAGTTATATATCTATTTTTCAATCTAATCAGCAAATCAAACAAATAGGAATCCGTGAGCCTGATTATTATGAGAAACAATTTGAACAGTACCAAAGACTAATGTTTAAGTATCAATCAATTCCAATCAACAATCAAAGGTTGGATTTACCAATTGATAAAACTATGCATAACCTATGATATTTCAATTATATAAACAAATAAAAGAAATAACACAGATACAAGAAGATTTGTTAACGAGGAAACCCCAAATGCAGAAAAACCCTGGGACCTAGTCCATATTCGAACACCACATTGTATGAAGACGCTACAGACATTAGCCTACTACAAGTTAACTTCGGACTGGAAAGTAGTTGAGACCTAACCAAGTCTCATACCGATTAAGGTACAGTTGCGTTCCTTACGCCTCTGAATCCTAACAGGACTCTACGCACTTGATTCCCTTAGATGATCTCACTCACAATTAAGAGTTGCTACGACCCAAAGTTGAAGACTTATAAACAATTTTGTCTCCCACAGAAAAGTCTATTCTGATAGATAAATTTGTCTCCCACAGAAGTACCTATGAAGTTTTTGTTCGATCTTTTGATAAATCAAGGTAAACAATAACCAATTGATAATCCAGTCTTATATTCCCGAAGAACAGCCTAGAAATATCAATCACCTCATAATAACTTAACTATATGGTAGTAGAAAAAGTTATTATGGAATCACTAAGAATGAGACAAAGAGCTTTGTGATTACTTTTTATATCTTACCTATCAATTAGATAAATCTCAAGCCAATCTTAGAAAAGATAGTACTCAATAAGATAGAACAAGTAAGATCAGAACACACAACTACAGAAAATAGTTGGGTCTGGCTTCAGAATCCCAATGAAGTCTTTAAGTAGTTAACCTATAATGGTTTTAGGAAAAACTTAGGTTAAAGGAGGATCGACTCTAGTATGCAACTAGTATCACAAAAAAGGTGTGGGGATCAGGTTTTCTAGTTGCTAGAGTTATCCCTTATATAGTCTTCAAATCAAGGTTTGCTAGCTTTAAAATAAAGCAATCAATTTTCACCGTTAGATGAAAACCTTATTTAAGATTCAAGGTAAGTTTGCTTAAAACCAAAGCAATATCTCTCCATCGTTAGATGGTCTTAGCTTGTTATACACAAATAAAATATACCTTTATTTAGATATGGGTAACCGTACCTAAACGTGTATATTGAGTTGGCTCAATAACAGTTATATGAAGTTAGCCATATGAACACTTTTGTATTAACCACATTCATCTAACACTTCTAGATCAAATAATAAACAAATGAATCTAATTGTGTTACTCATAGAGTTTTTCAATTGTTTATATTATCATAGAAGTATACAAGACACAATTGAAACAAAATCGAATTTGATTCATGATTGTACAAATTACTTATTCAAGAATCAATTCATGAACATTAAGCCACGGTTTGCAAAGATTGCATTTCTTGATTTATTAATATATTTGTTCATGAGTATGAAATCTTACTAAACCGATTTTAGAACTTAAACCAACTCAATTTGCAAATGGGTATGCAAACTTAAGTTCCAGACTTTGGTCTTGTCTGATAGTTCGCAAATCGGTATGCATACTGTCATTCCGGACCTAATTCAGGTAGAACCGTTCGCATAATGGTATGCAAACTTAGTTCCTAGACTTTAACAGTTAAAAATGTTTGCATACTGGTATGCAAACTTGGTTTCCGGACCTAAATCATATCACAATAGTTTGCATATTGGTATGCATACTGTGCTATATCCATACAATGGTTAATTGTTCTAAACTCCCATTTCAATCATTGAAACATCCTTAGAAGATGAAAATAGTTGTCTCACACAAACTATTAGCTTATAAGTAATTTTCAAGTGATCAAATAATCAATACGAAACATTCTGAGTTGACATCAAATGACTGTCTGACACAAATCATGTAAGATGTTTCAAGGCAATTTTTACATGATCATCTTTTGACTTATTATTTAGTTTCCAACAAATAAATTGTTTCCAACTAAACTCGTCAAGAATAATGATGAACATATCTAAAACAAAAAGCTTCCAACATATTTTTTGAGAAGGATATAAGCGAGTTAAATTTAGATCGAAATATCAAATGTGTATAATGTAAAAGTATATATAGCTATATAACTTTGTCTCAATAGGAGATAAAATAAAATAAACTTCTGAGTGATAGATAAGTTTTATCCACATACCTTTTGTTGATGAAGTTCCTCCAAGCTCTCCTCAGTAGATCATTGTCTTCAATCGATGAATGCCATGAATTCTAAAGCTCAACTATACATTCTATCCTAATCCAAGACATGGATATAAGTAGACTAGAAATCAAGACTTATAGTTTTGATCACCTAAACTTGACAAACAATCTTGAGATATCAATGCTTGCGAGTTTGACCGAGCAGTGCTCTAACACTTTTTGATTAAATTCATTAAACGAATCTTCATCAGACATACGAAGATTTTCCTAGTCAGAATTTAGGTTTTGAAGCCTAGCTTCTTTCTCTGAGGTATCTCCTTCAAATACGGTTTTTGAGATATCCCAAGCATCTTTAGACTTAGTGCACGATGTCACATGATGATGAAGATCTGGGCTTATGGCATGGATAATATCGTTTAACCCATCATAATTATGCTTTGCAACACTTACCTCGGATTCACTATATTGTCCTAATGGCTTTGAAACAGTGTTTCCGTCACTAATAACTGTTGGCGCATTGTATCTAATAACTACAAGTTTTCATGTATCAAAGTCACGATCTTGTAAAAAGGAACGCATAATTTTTTTCCACGATAAGTAATTTGAGCCATCAAATACTGGTGGTACATTTATCAAGATTGCACTCCTGCCTATATAGTCAGACTACTTCAAACACAGACTTATTATGTCTTAGCATGTTTGCCTTCTATGATACCAATTGATAATGCGGTGGTACCAAAATACACCATCACTTTTTTCTCAAGAAATATGTATGGACAAACTTAATACAACCCCGAGAGTTAAACTCAATCAAAGAATAATATATAGAGTTATATCTCCCTCTCTTACAATTAGAACATTTACAAAAGCGAATTCGTAAACCTAATCACAAAGAGATAACTTGGATGATACCAAAGACCAGTATCCAAGAATCAATCAAGTCATATCTAACAAACTAGCTCGGATGTATCTACTATTATTGATCAACACACAACCTGTGATATTTCAATTATAAAGATAAATAATATAATGTTGAAAAAGAAATAACGCAGACACCAGAAGTTTTATTAACGAGGGAACTGAAAATACAGAAAAACCCCGGGACCTAGTCCAGATTAAATTCCAAATTGTATTTAGCCGCTACAGACACTAGACTACTAATAATTAACTTCAGACTGGAATGTAGTTGAGTCCTATAAGGTATCCCACCGATTAAGGTAAAGTAGCGCTTCTTACGCCTCTTGAATCCCAACAAGACTCTGCGGAATAGCTGACATCACACCAACTAAGAGTTGCTTTAACTCAATTGAAGACTTTAAACCAAATCTTCCTCCCACAGATTAAGCCTATATATGATTTCCTTTTACAATTAAATAGTTTGATCAAAGGTGTGAAAATCGATAGCAATAGACAAATTTTATCTAACCTCAAAATCCGGTATTATGCAACCCGAAATGCAGCCTAGATTATTATTCACCTCACAAGTATAAAACCTGTGGAATCAACAAATTTTGAGACGAAGAGAACTTTGATGATTTCTACCTATCTTGTTCAAGTTATAAATCAACAATCGAACAAAGATCGGGATACTCGAGTTATTAAGGTAAGATAACATGACCTGGTTTCACGAATCCCTGTGAAGACTTTGTATTCGCTAAACCCTAAAAGGTTTATAAATAGGATGACTCTAGATACTAGAACACACCAAAAACTAGTGTCGGGATTCAAAGATCCCAATTGCTTGGAGTTCCCCTTTTATAAACATTCAAAGCATAGGTTGTTTTAGGTTTAAGCTAAGATAGCTTTGGAACCAAGCAAACAACATTCTCCGTTAGATGAATCTTTGAATCTTATTCACATAAACAAGATATACACTCTAGTTAGGTAAAACAGTAACCGAACCATGTACAAAGACTACATTCAACATGGTTAGCCGAAACTAGCCGGTCTGGACTTAAAAGCTTAATATTCATTTTTCATGAACACATAAGCAATTAACTCTGAGTCACAAACATGTGATTAATTAAGTCTAGTGAATTAATCAAATGCTAATTATCTCGTGGAAATAATTTAAACACACTTGAAAATATAATCGACATGGTTAGTAGGTGTACAAGGTACAAATATCATTGTCATTCGTGAATCGGTTCAGTTACAATACTCGTACCGGTTTGTAAAAATTTAACCAAACCAATAAGTTCCGGAGTTAACAAAAAAAATTAAGTTGCATATAGGTTTGGAAACCTTAAGACTGTCACCGGTTCCGGAGTTCACAAAACTAAATCGGTTTGCATATCGGTTTGGAAACACATCCGAGTTCAGGAACAAATAACTGTTTTAGTTTGCATACCGGTTTATATTGTAATCCCGGTTTCATAACCACAATTGAAAAATGGTTTGCATACAAGTATGCATACCGATCCGGTTCACGATTTAAACATATTTTCATATGATATCCATAAGAATATGCGTACCACAAAACTATAAGTCGATATATAACTACTCCGCTACGTGTACGAGTACATGTAATACGGGTTCAGACTTATAACAGTTTTCCCAGTTTGTAAGACTGATAACACCGTCGTGTATCCGAATCTATAATAGTTCTATATTTTTATCTAAATAGATTCGAAACATTCCTGAATAACATCAATGACACATATCACTGTTCCAGGCTATTTACGAACAATAAAACTTGAATCATGATTTTGATTCTGAACAATGAATTGTCCTTAACCAAAATTCATCGAGTATGAATAAATATTCATTAAGCTTAGTCATTATATTATGAGAACTAATTATCAAGATAAACTTGACTCGAAATTCTTGTATATGCATAATAGTCTAATTAATTATGCGACATCGTCTCAAATGATAGAAAAATGAATATAACTTGGGATATAGGTGGTTCAGCCTTCACTTACCTTTGGTTGATGAAGTTCTCCAAAAGCTTCGGTTGATCTTTGCTTTCAAACGGTAGAACACAGTGATGACTATCGTGATCCACTATTACTCAAATACATTTCTATCCTAGTCCGAGACTTAACTAATTGTATACTAGAAATCAAGATATAGTTTTGACAACTAAATTTGACAATAAGCTTGAGATAGAAACACTTGTGAGTTCGACCGAGCAATACTCTAACAAAATATCCATAGATTCAAAAGATATTATTCTAATATACAATTTTGGTATTCTGCCTAAAGATAATTGGGCCGATCGAGCGAAGCAAGGGAGGACCTTATATGGCCATTTTTTTTTTGTAAAATCTAAGTGATTAATTGATACAAAAAGATTGGAAATAGTCAGGGGCGAAAAACCAAAAATGTCTCTCCCTTTTAGTCCAATTACTATGACTCTTTATGTATCATATATTTTCAAGGGTATAATTGGAAAGCAAACTTTAATATAACATAACAAAAAATTCGTGCCTTA
The DNA here is from genome assembly GCA_023529315.1 of Papaver bracteatum. Classification (NCBI taxonomy): domain Eukaryota; kingdom Viridiplantae; phylum Streptophyta; class Magnoliopsida; order Ranunculales; family Papaveraceae; genus Papaver; species Papaver bracteatum. Next base: position 895,025 of record JAJJWX010000125.1, read on the forward strand.
TAATTTTACAAATTTTATCTCGTTGGAAATGTTATAAAAAAATATACCCAATGAGTACAAACAACAATATCAAATTTAGAGTTTTTAAGAAAAATTCAAAAGTATTTATCATTTTAGGCTCCCAACCAAAAGCTCTGTGTAATCAACAAAAATAAATTATCAAAATGTCATCTATTTTAGGCACAATTTTAGAAAATTACTACAAAGGATACACAATACTTTATGTAGCCATATTTTGGTTTATGCGTCAATTAATTTTCCGTTGCAACTAATACAACGATGTACTCCCTCCCGTTTCAAGAAAAGTGATACTTCCACTTTAGGCACAACTCTCGAAAATTGAATGCATAACCATGATGAAAACCACCACAAAGGATGCATAACACATCATGCAACCATATTTTAGTTTATGGATCGACTAATTTCCAGTTTCAGGAAAAGTTATGCTTTCCCTCCGTCTCATGAAAAGTGATGCTTTCACTCCGTTTTGGGAAAAGTGATGGTTTCACTCCGTTTCAGAAAAAGTGATACTCTGTTTCAGAAACGGAGAGAAAGTATCACTTTTTCTAAAATGAGGCGAAAGTATCACTTTTTATGAAACGGGGTGAAAGTATCACTTTTTCTGAAACAGATCGAAAGTATCACTTTTTCTGAAACAAGGTGAGAGTATCATTTTTCTAAAATGGGGCGAAAGTAGTCGCAGACAAACCCCATCTTCATATTTTTCTTCAGTCGGCCCTCCCACCATGACAACGGTTGTACTATCACAAAAGTATAGTCATAATGGACCAATATATCCCAAAAACACAATTGTATTCAGTCTCCATATTAATTGAAATGGAAAAAAAATGGAGGAGCTCCATCTTTTATTTTGAGAAACATACCAAAAGAAAACAAGCTCTAATTTCTTGATTCGGTTGACGCTATATTTATCATCAAACCCTTCTTCAATATTTGCTCAAATTAGTAAGTCGGATCTTAGTGTTAGGAACTTATTTTGATACAAATGTTCCATCATAAATCACCACCCCCACCACCTTCACAGCCCACCATAGACCGTTAGGATAATTCACCACCCCTATCACCTTCACCACCCATCACTTGCCACAACATATGCCATCTACATCCATTACTTCAAAAACCATAACCCACGTCACTCAACCACCCTTGCCATTCACCACACACCAAACCCACCAAAGAAAGCTCTTGGTTCTTATTATACAATTGAAAAAAACAACAACACTGGAATACAAAAATGAAGAGGGATACAAGATGAATCTTGATACATGTATGCTTAAAAATAAATTCCAGCATCTCATTTTTACAATACCTTTAATTAAAAATCTTAAAAAATACGTTGAAATTTTCATGTGTCGTCTTCCTCCTGATCTTGTCTTGTAGTGTCCTAAACAAGTTGCATAATTAGCATACCTAATTTATTTGCAAGAAGTTGATATTGAAGTTTGGGTAGTTAAAGCTCAGACCCCACAGTCATCCCAACCTACAAAGGCTGAGATTGTATCGTAGAAAACCCAATAATGTACTGATACAAAAATCAACTAGTCTACATGACACATAAGAAAAGTAAAAGTTGTAGTAAGCTTTAATGGATAAAACTACTAAACTAAGGGTATGAAACATGGCACTGGATTTCAGTTTACTTGTTAGAAAACATGATTCTACTACAATAACTATGATAAAACAAGATGAAACCAGTTGCAACCTGATCTAAAACAATATGAAACTAGTTTAAACATGGGTGAAACCATATTAAACCAAATTTAAAGATGAAACTAGTTTCAACTTAGTTTAAACCTATGACACCCTCAAAAACAAAAATATGAAAAAAACCTTTACTTGATTTAGACGGTGCAAAAACTAGTAATCACTTGGATTGTATAGGTTCATGCATGTTTGTATCTAGGCCTAACAATGTAATTTTGACAAGTTTGCATTATATGTGGACAACCAAGTATGTGAGAACTTATATCTACAACTAATTATTATCCAAAAATTGGTCAAAATGAATGATTTTTTTTTATGGATGGTGATGCAAAAGTGCATCCAGAATGAAAAAAACTAACACTCTTATGGATGGCGATGCAAAATGAAATTACATTGTGTAACTATGTTTTTCCTAACATCCATGGCATGGTAAAAAAAATAATTTAAGTCCATTTTTTTTATTAAACAACAAAAGATACAACAGAGTTTGTTCGTGAAAACAAACTAATCAAATCTATAATAGATTACATTTGGTATTTCAATAGCATTAATGAAATCAAGTTTGTTATCATAACTTAAGCCTTCGCCGTCTTCCAGAAAACATCCCATTTTAGCCATTATATCCGCAGAGAAGTTTGCTTCCCTATACGTATGCACAAAACGAATCCAACCATATCTTGCCTTTGCAGCCACCCATCTCGAACGCATGAACCAAGGAAATGCCATGTTATTAGTAGAATAAACCAAGACAACACTCATGGAGTCCTTTCGAATACAAATGTCAGACACCCCAAACTTGATAGCCCATTCTAAACCCAGAATAACACAGTAGATTTCAGCCAAAAAATTTGTTTGTATACCAATACCAACAGTCAAAGCACCCAACACATTTGTATTTGTATCCCTGACCACCACACCAGCACCCGCTCTCCCTGGATTTCCCCTAGCAACACCATCGCAGCAGAGCATCAACTCATTCATTCTTGGAGGCTCCCAAAAGCAAGGTTTTGGATCAGAATCCTTCACCTTCCTATGTGTCACCCCAAAGTAAGTAAGAACACGTAAATCATCTTGACTATTGTACATGTAACCCTTTAAACGACTTGAGTAATCATGAACCTGAGAGATAGTCTTGTATTTTAAAGTATTCTAGTTTACTTTTTGATTATTATAGATGAATCCATTACGGGTCATCCAAAGCTCAGATCGCATAACTAGCACAACAAGTAACCACAACTCCTTAAACATTCCACTCTTCCCATTAGCCATATTGTATGTAGTGGTTATATTTTGATGTGGTTAAAGACCAAATACATCAGAGATCCATAACCACGCCTTGGAAGCAAAAGAACACGACCACATAATGTGATCCAAAGACTCCTCTTCACTATTACATAAGCAACACTTATTTATAACCTGGTATTTGAATCTGCTACGTACCTTGTCTAAGGTTTCACAAGATCCACGAATGATCTTCCAGTTCCATGCATCCAGAAAAGGATGAATAGAAGTCCTCCACATCAAATTTGTTCCTTCCATATTGGGGTATCTTTTACTCACCCCCCCATAGGAACAAGCATGTTGTGATTTAAAATTTAAAGAGCACCAACACTCTTATGAATAGACAAGACATCATCTCAAATGATAGAAAAATTAAAATAAATTAAGATATAGGTGGTTCAGTCTTTATTTACCTTTTGTTGATGAAGTTCTCCAAAAGCTTCGGTTGATCTTCGCCTTCAAACGGTGGAACATAGTGATGACTGCCGTGATCCGCTATTTCTCAAATACATTTCTATGATGGTCCGAGACTTAACTAATTGTAGACTAGAAATCAATATATAGTTTTGACAACTAAATTGACAACAAGCTTGAGATATAAACACTTGTGAGTTCGACCGAGCAATGCTCTAACAAAATATCCATAGATTCAAAATATGTTATTCTAATATACAATTGGGGTATTCTGCCTAAAGATACTAGAAAAGTATAGTCATAATGGACCAATATACCCCTGAAACACAATTGTATTCAGTCTCACTGTTAATTGAAATGGAAAAAAGTGGAGAAGCTCCATTTTTTTATTTTGGAGAAACATACCAAAAGAAAACAATCTCTAATTTTTTGATTCGGTCGACGCTATATTTATCATCAAACCCTTCTTCAATATTTTCTCAAATTAGTAAGCCGGATTCTAGTGTTCGGAACTTATTTTGATACAAATGTTCCAGCATAAATCACTACCCCCACCACCTTCACAACCCACCATAGACCTCCATCACAATTCACCACCCCTATCACCTTCACCACCCATCACTGGCCACAACATCTTCCATCCACATCCATTACTTCGAAAACCATAACCCACGTCACTCAACCACCCTTTCCATTCACCACACACCAAACCCACCAAAAAAAGCTCTTGGCTCTTATTATACAATTGAAAAAAAACAACAACACTGGAACATAAAAATGAAGAGGGATACAATATGAATCTTGATACATGTATGCTTAAAAATAAATTCCATCATTTCATTATAGAGTACCTTTGATTAAAAATATTTAAAAATACGTTAACATTTTCTTGTGTCGTCTTGCTCCTGATCTTGTCATGTAGTTTCCTAAACAAGTTGCATAATTAGCGTACCTGGTTCATTTTCAAGAAGATGATATTAAAGTTTGGGTAGTTAAAGATCAGACCTCACAGTTATCCCAACCTACAAAGCATGAGATTATATCGTAGAAAACCCAATAGTGTACTTATACAAAAATCAGCTAGTCTGCATGACGCATAAGAAAATTAAAAGTTGTAGTAATCTTTAAAGGATAAAAATATTAAACTAAGGGTATCAAACATGGCACTGGATTTCAGTATACTTGATAGAAAACATGATTCTATTACAATAACTATGATAAAACAAGATGAAACCAGTTGCAAACTGATCTAAAACAGTATGAAACTAGTTTAAACATGGGTGAAACCATATTAAACCCAATTTAAAGGTGAAACTAGTTTCAACTTAGTTTAAACCTATGATACCCTCAAAAACAAAAATAAGAGAAAAACCTTTACTTGATGATTTAGACGCTGCAAAAACTAGTAATCACTTGGATTGTATAGGTTCATGCATGTGTGTATGTAGGCCTAACAGTGTAATGTTTTGACAGGTTTGCATTATATGTGGACAACCAAGTAGGGGAGAACTTATATCTACAACTAATTATTATCCAAGAATTGGTCAAAATGAATGATTTTTTTTTTATGTATGGTGATGCAAAGGTGCATCCGGAATGAAAAAAACAAAGACTCTTATGGATAGCGATGCAAAATGAAATTGCATTGTGTAATTGTGTTTGTCCTAACATCCATGGCATGGTAAAATTTAAAGATCACCAACACTCTTATGAATAGACAAGATATCATCTCAAATGATAGAAAAGTGAATATAACTTGAGATATAGGTGGTTCAGTATTCACTTACCTTTTGTTGACGGAGTTCTCCAAATGTTAGAGCAATATTGCTCAGTAAAACTCACAAGCGTTCCTATCTCAAGCTTGTTTGTCAAGTTTAGTTGCCAAAACTATAAGTATGGATTTCTAGTCTACTTATAGTTAAGTCTAGGATTAGGATAATAAGTGTAGTTGAGCTTTAGACTCCACAACGTTCATCGAATGAAGATGAAGAACTACTTAAGGGAACTTTTTTAACTTCATTAACAAAAGGTATGTGGAGACTTGAACTTTATCTATCACTCAAAAGTCTATCTATTCTATCTCATATTTTGTGTCAAAAGTCGTATTGCTATATAGACTTCAATTGTACATATTTTCTATTTTGAGCCGAGTTTATCTCGCTTATCTATTTCTCAAAATATGTGTTGGTAAGCTTTCGCTTTATCCAGGTTCATATTTACTCGTGAAAGTCATATTATTTCAATAACTTGAAAATCGCTTTGATGAAAATAGTTTGTGGATAACAACTATCTTTACATCCTCTAAGAAAGTTTCAATGATTGAAATGAGAGTTTAGAACAAGTAACCATTTTTGGATATAAACATAGTGTGTTTTCACATTTGTGTAAAAGTCCAAAAACCGAGAACCTAAAGTATGCGTACCCGTACGCGTACTGGCGGTTGTTGGAAATCCGGGTAAGGTACGTATACTGGCGGAAGTTTCACGTCCGTGAATTTCTGCTGGAGTCTGAAGTAAAAAAAAAACTCAATCCATGTACTTAAGTATGCGTACCCATTTGCATACTTAAGCAAGTTACATTCTAAAATCGGTTTGTTCATGAACTAAAACATTTATATAATAAGGAATGCAATCTTTGCAAACTGTGACCATAATGTTCATAAATTAATTCGAGTGAATCAAAATCGATTTTGCTTCGATTGTGTCTTGTATAATTATATGAGATTTAAACAATTTAACAACTCTCTAACTAGTTCATTTGAACTAGTTATGGTAAAGATGAATAAGGTTGATATAAAAGTTCTCATATGCATGGTTAACTATTGTTGAACCGACTAAATGTACACGTTTAGGTATAGTTACTCAAACCTAAATGAAGGTACATTTCATTTGTGCATTACAAGCTAAGTTCGATCTAAGGGTTGAAAGATATTAGCTTAAATCTAATCAGGTTTCATCCAACGGTGAATATTGAATTCTTTGTTACCAAGGTAACTTAGATTGCAAACCCTGATTTGAAATCTATATAAAGGAGAACTCTAGCAACTGGGAAACCTAATCCCCATACCTCCTGTGTGATACTAGTTATATAAGATAAAGTCGATTCTCCTTTAACCTTAGGTTTTTCACGAAACCCTGTAGGTTAACGACTTAAAGACTTCATTGGGATTGTGAAGCCAGAACCAACTATTTTCTATGTAGTTGCATGATCTGATCTTGCTGTTTTCTATCGTGATTGAGTATAATCTTAATATTGGCTTGAGATTTATATCTCCGATAAGAAAGATTGAAAAGTAGTCACAAACACCTTCGTCTCATTATTTGTTATTCCACAATATCTTGCTTCGTTAATCGATTAAGATTATTGTGAGGTGATTGATAATACTAGGCTGTTTTTCGGGAATATAAGTTCGGGTTATCAAATGACGGAAAAAAACCCGTAGGTATTTCTGTGGGAGACAGATTTATCTATTCCAATAGACTTTTCTGTGTGAGACATATTTGTTTATCAAGTCTTCGACTTTGTCTCGTATAAACTCTTAGTTGTGGGTGAGATAAGCTAAGGGAATCAAGTGTGTAGTATCCTGCTGGGATCAGAGACGTAAGGAGCGCCATTGTACCTTGAATCAGTGTGAGATTGATTAGAGTTCAACTACAGTCCAGACCGACGTTAGCTTTGTAGTAGGATAGTGTCTGTAGCAGCTTAATACATTGTGGTGTTCAAATATGGACTAGGTCCCGTAGTTTTTATGCATTTACGGTTTCCTCGTTAACAAAACTTCTGGTGCCTGTGTTATTTCTTTTCCACATTATATTTTGTTATATAATTAAAATATCACAGGTTATGCGTTGAATAAATCAATTGGTAAAAAAACTAGTTTACATAATTAACTTACCTGGTTCATTTGCAAGAAGTTGATATTGAAGTTTGGGTAGTTAAAGCCCAGACCCCATAGTCATCCTAACCTACAAAGCCTGAGATTGTATCGTAGAAAACCTAACAATGTAATTATACAAAAATCAACTAGTCTGCATGACACATAAGAAAAATAAAATTTGTAGTAAGCTTTAAGGGGTAAAACTACTAAACTAAGGGTATCAAACATGGCACTTGGCACTGGATTTCAGTTTACTTGATTGGAAAACACGATTCTACTACAATAACTATGATAAAATAAGATGAAATCAGTTGCAATCTGATCTAAAACAGTATGAAACTAGTTTAAACATGGGTGAAACCATATTAAACCTAATTTAAAGTTGAAACTAGTTTCAAGTTAGTTTAAACCTATGACACCCTCTAAAACAAAAATAAGAGAAATTACTTGGTTCATTTGGATTAGAAACTAGTAATCACTTGGATTGTGTAGGTTTTTTTACCATATTAAACCTACTTTACTTGATTTAGACGCTACAAAAACAAGTAATCACTTAGATTGTATAGGTTCATGCATGTGTATATTAGACACTGCAAAAACTAGTAATCACTTGGATTGTATAGGTTCATGGATGTGTGTATTAAACCTACTTTACTTGATTTAGACGCTGCGAAAACTAGTAATCACTTGGATTGTATTGGCTCATGCATGTGTGTATCTAGGCCTAACAGTGTAATGTTTTGAAAAGTTTGCATTATATGTGGACAACCAAGTAGGGGAGAACTTATATCTACAACTAATTATTATCCAAGAACTGGTCAAAATGATTTTTTTTTCTATGGATGGTGATGCAAAAGTTCATCCGGAATGAAAAAAACTAACACTCTTATGGATGACAAAAAATGAAATTGCATTGTGTAATTTTGTTTGTCCTAACATCTATGGCATGGTAAAAATTTAAAGAGAACCAACACTCTTATGAATAGACAATGAACCAAACGAACTTACTTTATGACATCAAAATCAATAATTACCGGAATATGAAACAACTTTGATGATAAGAATACATGAATATCAAATATAAACCAATTTAAACAGAATGCAACCAGTTTCATATAAATCTAAACATAAAACTAGCTTCATCCTAATTTAAACATGTGTGAAACCAAATTCAAACAATTTCAAAATCGGATGAAATCAATTTCATCCTAGTTTAGACATGGGTGAAATAAAATTCAATCCAATTTAAAATATGATGAAACCAATTTCATCCTAGGTTAAACATGGGTGAAGCGAAGTTCAAACAATTCTAAAACCAGATGAAATCAATTTCATCCTAGTTTAGATATTGGTAAATTCAACCCAATCGAAAACATGATGAAATAAGAAATTGGTGAATTCAACGAAATTTAAAACGTAATGAAACTAATTTCATCATGGTTCAAACATGAGCGTATCCAAATTCAACTCTACATAACCCATATATATCTAGACTAAGGTGAAAACCTATTATACAAACTAGTGTGTACAATACATTAGTAACTAAGATTAAATGTTCAACCAATATAAAACTAGATTTACAATCATGTCGTTTTGAAAATTTAATTAAAAAAAAACTTAGGTTTAGGAAACTTACGTGATTTATGATTATCAAAAATCATGTTGATGATTCAATACCTAATTCAATTTCTTGTTCTTATATTTTGATGAGATTGAAAAATAATAATAAAAATTAAGGCATTATAAAACTTTGATAGCGATAGGGTTTTACGTTAGTGGTAGTGGTGTCGATTGAGATCAAGCAGGGTTGGTGTTTATGGTGGTGGTACTGAAATATTGATATCACGAATATGATATTAGTCAAATTAATTTTATTTTTTCTCGTCCATTTCACCCAGCTCTATATTTTACTCGTCTATTACAATGTGATTTAGAATTTACTCGTCTTTTACAATCTGAGCGTTGGACTCACACCTAAAAAATTTATTAGCAAGGATTAATCAAGGGCAATACGGTTCTAAGAAACCCAAAATAAATGGAAAATCAAACCCGGTTGACAGCACCCCATAACAAATTCTAAACTGCGAATATCATCCACCCCATTAATGTGAAGTCTGTTATTTCCACCCTCGTTTTTCATGAGTCAGTGACATCACTTTCCCAAGTCAGTTATCTGACTCAATCCGAATCCAACAACACTTTCAGTAGTACTACATCAATTCTTCAAGTTCGACCAGTTTAATAATACTAAAAACAGTCGAGTTCTTAGGTTCCAAAATCCGACAATGGCACCTCGAAAAAAACCCAATTCTTCATCAAAAACATCATCTGAAAGCGAAGAGAAAGTTAATTTACCATCAAAAAGTATCGATGATAAGATTAAAGTTGAATCGAAAACAAAAAGTCTTCCATACAAAAGATCATCACTTGTATGGATATCATTACTGTGTGTATTCATATATAGTTCATGGGCAGTTCATCATTATCAATTTGATGTATTACCTAGACCACTTAGTCTTAAACAAGCTGGTAAAAGAGGGTTTTCTGAAGAACTGGCAGTCAAACATTTAAAGTCTTTAGCTGATTTTGGTCCTCATCCTGTTGGTTCTGATGCTCTTGATCTTGCTCTACAGGTAATAAAACTCAGGGTTTCTTTTGATTTCAGTAATATTGTTAGTTCAATCAGTTTTAAAATTATGAGATGTGCTTGTTTTTGTTTAACCTAATTTTGCTTAAAAATTTAAGTGAATTATGAGAGATTAGTATAAGTTTTATTGGCTTTGAATGACTTGATTGCTGGTTGAAATAGTTTTTGAGTTTGGATTCAGTAATGGGGTTTTCGTTTTTTTGATGATTTTGATTTACTATATGTATACAGTATGTTTTGGCAGAAACAGAAAAGATTAAGAAGTTGGCTCATTGGGAGGTGGAAGTGCAAGTGGATTTGTTCCATATAGAATCTGGTTCAAATAATGATCTTAAAAAAGGATTGTTCATAGGGAGGACACTTGTGTATGCAGATTTGAAACATGTGGTGGTGAGAATTTTGCCAAAGTATTCATCTGAAGCAGAAGAAAACGCGATTTTGGTTTCTTCGCATATCGACACTGTTTACTCAACGTATGTTTTTTTTTTTACTCTTTTCGGGATTGCGGGTTGATAGTTTTTTTGTTTGTTATGTAGCATTATGAAATATAATGGACATTGTACTTTGAGTGTATTTTTAGGGGAGGAGCTGGGGACTGCAGTTCCTGTGTGGGTGTTATGTTGGAGCTTGCTCGAGGAGTTTCTCAATGGGGTGGATTTAAGAATGCTATTATATTTCTGTTTAACACCGGGGAGGAAGAGGGTCTTAATGGTGCTCATAGCTTTATTACCCAGGTTTGGAACATCAAACTCATGTAAAAATATCGTTTTGAAAATAGGTCATAAAGAATGACATCCAGTCGTGGACTTTGATAAAATTTTTACAAATCATTTCCGGTGGAAATTGCTCAATCTGACTTGTTACAATTATACATCTGATTTCCGTCCCGAATTAGCGATACTCATCGTGTACGAACAAAGTGTGGGTTTATCACTGATCCTTGCAGGATACTTAGTTTCTAACAAGCGAATTTATGTGCAGCATCCTTGGAGTAGTAGCATTCGTTTGGCTGTTGACTTGGAGGCCATGGGAATTGGAGGGAAGTCCAGCATATTTCAGGTTCAACCATTTCTAGTGTTGGAGGGATTAGGTGGTAGTCTTACGCATATAGTTAACTATACGATCTGCTACTATCTGTAAAGTCAAGTAGCAGGCGTAACAAGTTTAATATTGTGAGAGGCTAACCATGACTCATCTATCTCCTATGTACTCTTTGTGTTTTGATTGTTTTGTCTACCCTCTTTCTTACTGAGATTAATCCTAAGCATGATAACAGACTGGTCCTGATCCATGGGCTATTGAAAGCTTTGCCAAGGTAGCAAAGTATCCAGCTGCACAAATCATTGCACAGGTTAGTGATGGTTTCTGTTCCATTTCTTATCTTCTTCAGCTATCATTCTTTCCAAAGTCCAACAAACCCAAGTAATTTATAAGTTTTACTATTAGTCTATTATTGGTGTTCGAAAATTTCAAATACTCAATCTATATAGCACTAAGAAATCGTATCCATTGTCGTCGAAAAAATTCTTTGTTTAGGAGTATCAGTTCACCCAAGTTCTATTGTGCTGCAGGATCTTTTTAATTCTGGGTTGATTAAGTCTTCAACAGACTTCCAAATCTACCAAGAAGTTGCTGGTCTCCCTGGGCTTGATTTTGCATTCACAGATAATGGTGCTGTATACCATACTAAGGTTTGTTTTTCTGGTGGTTGTTTCTATCTGCATATCAGTGCTTTTACCAGTTTCCTCGTTCTTATCTGGTGATAAGTCTGAGCATCAAAACTTTATGCGTCTGACAGGAATAATGAGCTGTATTTTCTTTTACTTATTTTTACTCCAAAACTGATGATATGATTCTCTGGAAAGAAAAACCTATAATTTTAATTTATTATGCGTTCTAAGTTCAAGATCATATACCAAATGTTTCTAAAATGCAGAATGACAAAATAGAGCTTCTCAGACCTGGTTCCCTTCAACACCTTGGAGAGAATATGCTTGCCTTTCTACTTGAGACTGCTGGGTCATCTAATATTCCAAAAGAGAAGACTGTTGAAACTGGGAAAGATACAAGGGAAGAACAGGCTATATTTTTTGACATTCTGGTATTACAACTACTAAAACTGCATTGACATTTTAGACCTTTTCTCATATGAATGTTATTAAAATAAAATCATCCTACTTTATATGACGAAAAGTGTGGCACTTTTAACTTCACAGGGTTCTTACATGGTTGTGTACCATCAACGTCTAGCAACTATGCTACAAAATTCAGTGGTATTGCAGTCAATTCTAATATGGGCAACATCAGTATCTATGGGTGGTTATCCCGCTGCTGGATCTCTGGGATTATCATTATTAAGTGTTCTTCTCATGTGGGTATTCTCACTGGGCTTTTCTCTTCTTGTCGCGTTTGTTCTACCTCTCATCTGTTCATCACCAGCACCTTACATTGCCAACCCCTGGGTAGTTATTGGTTTGTTTGCTGCACCAGCTGTTCTTGGGGCGCTATCTGGTCAACATATCGGGTATCTTTTGCTTGTTAAGTTTTTGAAGAGTGCTTCTACAAAGAGAGAGCAGAATACATCATCTGTTGTTCAAGCTGATAGAATCAATTTAGAAGCTGAGAGATGGATATATAAATCTGGATTCCTGCAGTGGCTTCTTATTCTAATGGCAGGAAACTTTTATAAAATTGGATCTTCCTATATAGCGTTTCTTTGGTTAGTCTCTCCTGCTTTTGCATGTAAGTCATTTCTCCATTTTTCTTAAGCCACTTGCTTGGTTTAGCATCATTATATATCACGTGTTATGATTAACCGAATTATCTTGTCTGGAATTTATAGTTGGCTTCCTCGAAGCAACATTAACTAAAGCACGATCCCCGAAGCCTTTAAAAATTGCAACCTTGGTGCTGGGTTCGGCTCTGCCGGTTTTAATTTCTTCTGGAACGTTTATTCGGTTGACAGGGACGATAACTGGGATGATAGTTCGATTAGAAAGGTAAGGTATCTTACATGCTTATAGCATATTAGGACAAAATGAATTCTAGAGACAATTTATTCTGAAGTTCATTTCAGAGATCTCTTCCTTAATCTTACTAAGATATACGAACTAAACCACGTTTTGCATTGCTGTGCAGGAACCCTGGTAACACACCTGAGTGGTTAGGAAATGTAATGGTTGCGGTCTTTGTTGCAACAGTTGTCTGCCTAACTCTAGTGTATCTTCTTTCATATTTTCACCTTTCAGGTCTGTATTTCATCTCAGTTGCATCTTTTTGTTGCAGTGGCTATCCTCTAATAAATTCAATATGCACTTCATTATTAATCTTCTCTTTTCTTTACTACTAGAAGGTTGATTTGGACTAGTTGTCCTTCATAATTGATTGCTGTAACTCATCCTACTTATACAATCTACGTATGTAGGTCCAAAAAGGTCGGTAGTATTTGCATCATTTGCTCTATTTGGTCTCACACTCGCTGGAGTTTTGTCTGGTACCATACCTCCATTTACTGAAGATGTTGCTCGAACTGTTAATGTAAGTATTCTATGGGGTCTCGAGATTGATCTTCTAAAAACCCATAGTGATGCATTAAGCGTAGGCCTATTGGTTTAAGTACTTCCATTTGTGAGTTGCATTTTTTCCCTTTGCTGCACGAAGTTCGTTAATAAGCAAAATTTGGGAAAACCAACTTGAAATTTTCCGATGGCGTACTAATATCATACAATTTTCAGGTAGTGCATGTTGTAGAGTCAACAGGAACACATGGAGATACCCCCACACAAAACTCGTATATTTCCATGTTTTCTCAGACTCCTGGCAAGCTGGTCAAGGAACTTGAACATCTAAAGGATGAGGAATTTGTTTGTGGAAGAGAGAAGGTGACTGATTTTGTTGCTTTTACCGTCAACTATGGTTGCTGGAGTTCCAAGGACACTGAAAATGGTTGGAGTGAGTCAGAAATTCCCACAATAAAAGCTAAAAATGATAGGGTGAAAGATGAGACCGTAACAGTGGTTTCAATAGATACAAAATTGTCTACACGATGGATTCTTGCAATCAATACTAATGAAATTGATGACTTCAAAATTGAAGGTAAGCATGACTTCTCTGTGAAAATATTTTTCGAAGTTCTAGTTCGTGTGTAGCGATATTAAAGGCAAACCTAAGCTTTACCATATTATTTTCCCGAAAGACATGAAGGTATATACATATAGCAATCTAATTGAAGAAACAGAAGAAAAAACTGATTCTTCTCTTTTCATTTGTATTTCAGCAAATTCAAAAGAGTTGGTTCAGATCGGCAACAGTGGAGGTGTTGATGGATGGCACATCATTCAGTTCTCAGGAGGGAACAATTCTCCTACAAAGTTTGATTTTACTCTCTTCTGGTCCCATAATTCTACACGGTCGATTCAAACCAAAGGGGATCGCAAAAGTCCTCTGTTGAAACTACGGACTGATGTGGATAGATGGACACCTAAAGCTGAAAGAGTCCTTGGTAAGTTGCCTAAGTGGTGTTCCTTGTTCGGAAAATCCACATCCCCTCAGGGCTTAGCTTTCTTAACTAGTCTTCCAGTTGATTTCTAGTTGCTTAAAATATCAGTAAATATCATTTTTGTGTTATTTACCGCATTTCTTTAATTTTTACTGTCAGTAATTATCTGTATTATAATAATCAACTTTTTTTAGCATTAAAATGGATGTAAACATTCCTTTAAGCCCTTAACAGAAAGAGAGCACTAGCTAGTACAATATCCTTTAGGAATTTGGTACCTCACATGATATCAAAAGAATGATGGCCGCATATATCCACCATGGATGAACATTTCAGCCACCTTATACATGCCTTCAGCTAAATGAACACCATCCCAATTGATACACTGAGATGGGTGTTTACAAGCTTTTGATGCAGATGGCGATCCACATGGTACAAACAAATCAAAATTATAAGGTTCAGAATGGTACCTTAAACCCATGCTTGTTTGTGTTCTTCATGACCATTCGGAAAGCGGTGAAGTAATCAGCAGAAGAGATCATGGATTGTGGGTGTTTATTAATTGAACAAACTGTTTATTAACACTAGTATAGACACATGTGCGATGCACATGCTTGAATTTTTACTCATCCAACAATACTAAATTTGAAAGCCATGATTTTTTTTTCTAAAACAAAAATTTATTATTCTTGTTTGTACTCGTTAGGTAGATAATTGAAAGAGCTTTTCAAATATATAAATTTTTTAAAAATCCGATGTATATTTTGAAAGATATTAAATTTTTAAATTTTTTAATATATTTTTAAAACAATGATATTTATGTAAATATATAAAAGATAGGACAACTTAGTAATTTAGGGGGTCTCTTACCGAAAATACCTCTTTTCTTTATATTAATATAAGATATTTATGATACACTAAACGTCCACAGTAAGGAAACCTGATGTCCATTTGATGGTACATATCACAAGGGCCTTTATCACTCTCCCCAGTGAGAAGAAAATATGAATTGATCTGTGAAATATGCTCGAGGGCAGACTCTTGTATTTATATACAGTGGATGTTGGTCTTGAAGGTAAACAACTAACAACACTATTTAAGAATCGTATTTTGGGGACCATGAGATATTTGGGGGACCGTTGTTTTTTAAGGCACCCATCCTACAATGATAAGGGCTGTCCTAAAATCATATGAGTTTACCAATTTGCCCCTTACCCTATTTAACATTAGCCCTAATTAATATTAGTCCACCACCACCACCTCCGATTATCACCACCACCAACCACCGATTACCACCACCACCTCCTCCCACCACCGCCGCCCACCACCACCTCCTCCCACCACCACCACTACCGCCCACCACCACCACCTCCTTCGATTATCACCACCACCACCTCCGATTATTGAGTGACTAAAGTGATAGAAGAAGATGGAGAAAAAAAATATTTTGAGATGGGTGAATATAGAGAAAAAACATCCTCTGGGTACCGAAGTATGCTTGTAACTTAGTGAATGTTGCTATAAACGGCCTAAAATATCTTGAAAATCAAAATTGTAACAAAAAAATTTCAACCAAGTCAAAAAAGTTCAGTTTTATTATATGAAGAACATGTAACCAAACTTTCTGCAAACGCAGTTCGGTTAATAAATACAAAATCACAGGCAACCGAACCAGAGCTTTAATGGAGTTTTTTTTGTTTGTTCGGCTAGTAGATGAAAAATCAAATGTAACAGAACTACTATGCTTGAGTTTACGAGTTTGTTCGGTTGATCGACTAGACCACGTTGTAACTAGAACTTTAAACAACAGAGTTCGGTAAGTTCGCAGAATTTTGTTTTTTGCGATTAAACCGAACTCAACATTTGGCTATATAGAGAAGAGTTCGGTTTTGAAATTATTTTTGTGAGTTAACAGAACTCATTTACAGGGGTATGTTCGGTTGTTTCGCAAACTTCAACGCAACCAAGTTCCCAACCGAACTTCATTAAACTAGGTTAGTTCGCAAACTTCAACATATTTTGCGAATCAACCTAACTGAGTTTATATATGCATATATGCAATTAGGCAAACGTTCGGTTAAAGTAAAAACTTAACAATTTTTGCGATCCAACCGAACTGCACTTGCAAATGAATATATGGAATTATCCCATAGTTCGGTTAAAAGTATTTTTTTGCGAATGAACCGAACTCTTAGTTCGGTTCAGAAAATATTTGATAACCGAACTTATTTCGACGAAACCGAACATTATTTACCAATCGCCCGGCATTGCCGAACCACCGCAGGTAACCGGTATCAATCCACCACCATTAAAGAAGATTAGGCGGCTTTCCTAGGACAAATTTCACACTGATAAGGAAAAAAGTTGAAGATGAGGCGACCGGCAGAGAACCACTCGTCAATCTTAGGGTATTTATTTTGGGTATCTTGAGGCCACACTGTTAAACATTTTATTTTGGGTATTTATTTTTTGATTAAAAAAAAAAAGACAATTATTGGGTGATCTCGTTTTCACCAACATTGGTGCTTAGTGTTACTTAAAATTGAACAAGCTTAATTATTTATCCGCATGAACAACATTATGAAGTTGTGTATTTCATCTATAACTTGAACATTATTATAATTGTTCCATTTCGTAGTAGTACTGATCATTAGCTTTATAATACACTTCACCATCCAAAACAATACAAACAATTAGAACCAATGAAAGTGACTCGTAAAATGCTCAATAACTTAGGATTTATGTTCTGAAAAACTTTAGAACATCTGTCCTCCTCTCTGTCCTTCCATATAGTCCAAGATGAAACCATAACTTAGGATTTAGGTTGTGACCAAATTTAAGATTTAGGTTGTGACCAAATTTGGTCTTGTGCAAAAGGGTTGTGTATAGTCCCACACAACCTGCACAGGCTGATGCGGGTGAAATAACCTTTGCACACAAGGCTTTTGCAAAGGAAGAAAAATGACTGTCGGCCGGGCTTTAGCTGGGGCACCCTCTTCTAATCATCCGTTGGATTAGAAACCCAAGATAAGACTATAAGAGCAACTTTAGTCATGAGTTTCAGATTGGAAGGTGAGATTGTCGGTTTTTGATTGTTGTATTTTCACAGTAGGTGTGGTTGCTTTAAGAAAAATAATCACCACAAGAGAGCCCACCCTCGTATTCATTGCCATAATATTATTTACACATCCAAAATACCATTGACCTGCATCCACCCGTGTTCAGGTCAAAGCTTCCTATACAAACAGAAGAACATGTTACTTCAGCAGAAGAACTCTTTCCTGTGGAACTGCACATCCACAACCATCTCCCGACGATATTGGAGAATTTTATCACCATATATCATTTTATAATCAGTTCCCCTGATGAGATGCTCGATGATCTTCAAGGAATAAAACCCGCATGAGTGTCTGTTGTATGCAAAAATGGAGACAGATTGCATCAGAAACGTAAATGATTATATATTTAACCTAAATCATAACACGATTTTCATCAAACGATTAATACAGTGATGATTCACCATATACCAACAATCTAAAGAGTTGAGGATCAACCCAAAAGGCGGGACGCAGAAACAATAACAGTATCAAACATAGATAACATGATAGGGTAAGCAAGAGACTGTGGATATAACTGAGCTACCCCCAAACCTGGATTCAACATATACACTTTTGAGCACATAATCTACCAGTTCCAGGGGTGCATCATGCACAAGGTCTAACTCAAACTGGACATGCTCAGAGATGGATGGAGAGACATGAGAAAACTCCAATTGCGGCTCATCAAAGGTATTATATTTAGCTGCAAAATAGTCCAAGAGGACTTGGGAGGCACACAGTTCTAGTCCAAGAGGACTTGGGAGGCACACAGTCCTCACAAAATTTGGTTTTACAAAATTTTCATGCACAAAAACACACTGTCCTGCAGAGATTGATGGGTTGTAATAAACACAAAAACAAACTTTTCAACAAGCAATGATTTTACTCAACTACCACAGTGACACATACTAAAATACCAGATGCTGCAGGGTTTATAATGCTATGTGAAGTACTGGTTCTGCAAGCATTCATGGAAATTAATCAAGGCAGAGCATCAATCAACCAGTTTTGGCTATCAGACAACTAAGCAATGTGTTAATCAGGAAAACAGGTACTTATACTCAAGTAATTGTGCATTAATTGCACTGGTAAAGATTAGTTACCTATCGGATTGTTGAGGGCAATCTTCCACGAACTCGACTCTCCAAGTCCCGTCGTACCAGTTAGCCTCCAAATAGTCCTTCATATTCCTGATATCTACATGGACCCCATCATCACCAACATTCCATCTCGGTCTAATGGAATCATAAATAAGAATTATCTGCTCCCCTATGTCGATACTTATAGCGACCCAGTGTTTTTGGTCGACAAGATGCACCACACCATATACCATAGTGACGGTTTCCCAAGTCTTAGCCCCGCCTTTCGGCCTAATCCCATTCCTATATTCTGCCACATCCTTTGTCCTCTTTTTTCCCCCCTTCATAAGAGGCTAACGAAAAAAATATCGAAGGTTAAGTTACCAGTTACAACAATGCTTTACCATAAAAATTACAAATAATTTACAACCCGAGCTGTGTTCTTTTGGCAGATAACGTACTTCAAAGTAACTGTCAATTGTTGTCCAATCGCCATCTACGCCCAGGGTTGACTCGCGCATGAGACGCAACATGACGTTGATATGCTGCATGACAATCCAAAACACATAAGTTGAACCATCTCACAATACTTATATTAATGTTGAAGTTTAATGCAAATTAACTTACATCCGTCCCCAGAGGCTCCCTAACCCTTAGTAATTTCTTAAAATCCTCACAACCTAATAAGGATCCGTTTGCACCGTCATCCCTATACCAAACAATAACAACACGATACTCTAGAGTTACTTTCTAAATAAACAAGGACACCCAATAATATAAAGGATAAGGACATACCAGGGACACTCACCCTTGGTCTATGAAATTATTCACTCCGGTTATTTTAGCCGGCGTTACCCTCAAGCGATCAGATTGGAAGTTACTGAAATAATTCACCGGAGCTTTTCGTTTCTTCGCACCTCTCATACCGAGATCTTGAACATCGGTTGCACCATTTGTTGAAGTGCTACACCCATTGTCCAAATTCATGGAAGACTTTTTCTTACCATTCTCCGCATCGACGTCCCTGCACAACTCCACCATACTCCTAACCTTCCTTGGATTTGACTCATCGGCGGCAACAATGTCAACGAAAATATCAAATCTCTTCTTCATTATCCCAACAACAGGGATTTTAGGAGTAGTCTCTCCGCAAGTAATAAATGGTGACTTCACCTGAGGCCATGGCTTCTTTTTTCTCACAACTTTAGAAAGATTCTCATTGTCCCTATGTTGACGATTTTTATTACTCTTGATTTCGTTAAACACATTGGCCTACATATACAGAGGGCCGGAGACATTGAAATGGAATTTTAATTAGAGACAAACAGGTTGTAGAAAAATACACTAGGATTAACAAGCCATACCATACTCCCATACTCAAATGACTACAAGATTATATTTGTCCCACAAAAAGGATGCAAGAAATACTTACAAGTGAAACTTCTGGGCTATCTGTGCTTATTATTTCTGCCTCGGGTTGACTATTTTTATTACTCTTTATTTCGTTAAACACATTGGCCTACATATACAGAGGGCCTAAGACATTGAAATGGAATTTTAATTAGAGACAAACTCAAAGAGAAAAATACACCAGGATTAACAAGCCATACCATACTCCCATACCTAAATGACTAGAGGATTAAATTTGTCCCACAAAAAATACTTACCAGTGAAACTTCTGGGCTATCTGTGCTTATTATTTCTGCCTTGCTATTCCCAACTACAGATTCTACACCAATACCAGCTTCACAAAAATCAGCTGCTGATTTACCACCAAAATCATTAATAAAATGTTTATCATCATCTCGGTCGGGGAATCAATTACAATAGTCATCAAAAGTCTCATAATGTTTATGTTCTGTGTTACGGGGATTTGCCTCCATTTCCTGTGCAGGACCCTGTTAACATGAAGTTTGGAAATGGTTTTTAAACAGTTAGATCTATGCGGGTTCGTCAATTTTCATAACAAATTAACATGATATCTGAAATCAAATCCACCTACATTAGGTCTCCTCGACAGGAGTAATTCCTCTTGCGTTTTGAGCATCGCCATCATTTCATTTTGCTGTTTTTCCCGAATTTCACTTTCTTCCATTTTACGCTTTAATTCATCCACCACATCAAGTAATTTAGCTACTACAGGATTCTCAGCATGTCCTCCTTTTTCCTCGCTCTTCGCCTCCAAATCTCCCTCAACAACCTCATCTTCAGTCGGCCATTGCTTTCCTAACTTAATTTTGGTCTCGAGATCCTCCAGCTGTTGATAACTGAGGGGTCCCTTGGCTACACCTAGAATTACTAACAGTTCTGGATCATTGCTATACTGCATCATTGATTCATTCACGTCCGAACGAATCACCGAACAACATAGCTGACGATGCTTAACCTTTTCCGTGCACAACACGTCTAGAATATGAGGGTGCCACCCTTCAATACTAATCTTTTTTCCCATATCGGCAAGCACACCCGGGAACATCATAAGGAACCAAACCTAAAATACAAACAAAAACTATTAGAATCACAATCAGGTGTTACTGGATATGCAAAAAAAATAAAGCCTAAACATATGAATTTTTGAAATAGAAATCAATTCATATTACCACCAACACTTGTGACATTCCTTTTGGCTTGATAGAAGATTTAAATGCATTTTTACGTTTTTGTAGAGTGGCCTCGTACACCCTTTCGGCCCATGGGTACTTGTTTAAGTCTGAAAGGTTATCCACCAAGTCCCAAAGATCTTCTTATATCCCATGGATGTCTTGGTGCCCCAACAAGAACATGTGTACCACATATACTAATGCCACCTTCACCCTATCATTACCTTCACACTGAACCGTTTCACTCCCTTCAAATATCATGCGACGCTCCAACAATTTACGCGATACTTTTTTAATGGCATTACTGTTTTCTCCGAAAACCTCTGCCCGATCCATGGAGACTGTATTGCAAAAAATAAAGTCATACAAGTGCCCTCCGGTGATTCTGTTATCTGCTGAAAAATACTTGTGCTTTAGCCTTGACATCTTCGGTCGAGAGTCAAAATCGGAATGTCCATCCCTCAAATCCCGGAATCTAAGTCCGGATATTAGAGAAAATTCCGCTTTTCCAAACCACAATTTTGTATCCTTAATTCTAAAAAGGATCTCATCATTCAAATATTCTCCAGGTTCGACTTTGATCTGCCGACTCATCAGAAAACAAAATATGGATGTAGAAAAACTTTGTTCTCGTGGAATGTATGTTAAGTGCCCTATTGCAGTTGTCTTGAACACTGCCATCTCTTCTTCAGACAACACACTCCACAAGTCTGATAGTGAACCTAAGATGGAGTATATTCTTGCCTCATTTGGTTAAGTCACGGTACTTTGAAGGGTAGACAAAACTACTGTGAAACACAATATAAAGTTGAAAGAAACGTTGAACAAGTTACTAATGATTATTAGATAAGTTATCAAAACTGCAATATTGAAAAAATTATCTGAGCGCAATAAAGATGCCTTGTTAGTATGTCATATATACATGTCCTCTGCAGGACCTGCAGATTTCGACTCAAAATACATAGGTTTTCCTTCGACGGCCTTCAAATTCCCATCATTCTCACTCAAATTCCCATCCTCCTCACTTAGATTCCCATCATCGTGCCCCTTCTTGGGCCGTCTACTAGAACCCATTGATTGTACCTACAAATTTTGGATTAGTTACCAACTTACGAATGCTTACTTACAGAGGATTAGCTATAGTTTGGTTTCTTTCACATGAAAAAATAAGCATATGAGGACAGTTGGAAAGACCTTGTTAATTTTCAATAGATGTTCATATTTAAGACAAACCTAGCGATATCGAAGTATAATGAACAGGTCCTGAAAAAGACTAGTTGGAAGAGCGATATCGTTTATGAAGTACAATGGAAAATATTAGTTGTTAATCTCCACAAGGAGGATTACTGAGTCGAGAGAACTTAGTATTGAGATTTATATATACCTTAAATAAGAATTAAAAAACAAAAAAGTACTTAGGCTTTTGGATACTATCACAAAGAATAACAAACTGGCGAACATATGTCCCAAATTGTATAGTCATCATTTGTAGGCTTTTGCATACTACACTTATAAGTCTAGATATACACTTTTAAGCATCAGTAAATATCATCTCATGCCTCTAGAACTAGTAATTCATCCTAGTTTAGGCTCCTGATGACTTAGAAGACATTTAATCTTGTAGGTTATATCACCATGAAGTCAGCTGTTTAGACTCAATTTTAAACAAAACCCATCAAATTAATTGGTAAAAAAACTTCAATTTCAGTGTATATCCATCTGTAAGTTCCTTCCCCACCAGACTGGCATGAAAAATATAAACCCTTTTCGTCCATTAAAATCAAAAACTAACAGAAAACATAAACCCCAAATTGTATGTTTCATGACTCAAACATGACAATAAACAAAACTCAAACTGAAATCATGTTATAAAAGAGAAATCGAACACATACCCAATCTTTAAGACATCATGATTCAACTAAAAAACACATACAATTGCAAAATCGAGATTGATTTGTCTATTTAGTAATTTTACTAGAGATAAATGACAAACAAGGAACCATCTTAGAGTTTATACCTTTCAATCGAATCTTCAGGTATTTACACCGATTCTTTTCCTGCGATAATCATCAAAGCTAATATTAGAATTTAAATTTCTAGGGTTTAACATTTCGAGGGTTTAAAATTCCATTCTGAGAATAGGCTAAAAGGATGGCGTTACCTTTGATTAGATATGGAAGATTGATAAGTGAGTTTCAAAATTTCTGAGTTTCCAAAATTTTCTCTGAAGATTTTTGAGTTTTTGAGAGGAGTTTCAAAATTTCTGAGCTCAGAAATTTTATCTGAATAGTTTCTGAGTGTAGAATACTAATCAGTATATGGGTGCGTATTGGGTGCGTATTGAATTAGTGGAATACTAATCTGTATTGTGGGGTGTATCCCATTAGTGGAATACACGGCTACGAATTAGTGAATATACGTATAGGAATTATTGGATGTCCCTATTCATATGTGGACATCAAGGGTCAAAGGGTATCTTAGCCATTACCTATTTTCAGTCACACTTTTGGAAGATTTTGGGGATCAGTCACACTTTTGGAATTTCTTGACTTTTCAGTCATACTTTTAGGCATTTCCTCCAGGTTTGGAACATCAAACTCATGAAAAAATCTTTTTGAAAATTTGTAATGGTTGAAAGTGCAGGCATATTACCATTTGATGTTTGATTGAGGTCATACGAAATATATAGCAATGACACCTAGTCTTGGACTTTGATACAGCTTTTACAAATTATTTTCCTGCGGAAATTGCTTTAACACTCTTGACTTATTAAGATCCAGTCCAGAATAAAGTTGATACTCGATACCTTGTTCAGAATAAAGTTTGAGTTTATCACTGATTTTTGCAGGACACTAAGTTTCTGACAAGCGAATTTATGTGCAGCATCCTTGGAGTAGTAGCGTTTGTTTGGCTGTTGACTTGGAGGCCATGGGAATTGGAGGGAAGTCCAGCATATTTCAGGTTCAGTCAAGTGGTAGTCTTACATATATATACTATCTGTAAAGTCAAGTAGCAGTCCTAACAAGTTAACATTATGGGATCTATGCACTCTTTGTGTTTTGATTTCCCTATCTTTCGGAGATTAATCCCAAGCATGATAACAGAGTGGTCCTGATCCATGGTCTATTGAAAGTTTTGCCAAGGTAGCAAAGTATCCAGCTGGACAAATCAGTGCACAGGTTGGTGATTGTTTCTATTTGCATGTCATATCTTCTTAACGTCTCTCGTTCTTTCCAAGGTAACAAAGAAAAAAAAAAACAAGCATAAATTCTTTGTTTAGGTGTATCACTTCACTCAATTTCTATATTGCTGCAGGATCTCTTTAGTTCTGGGGTGATTAAGTCTTCAACAGACTTCCAAATCTACCGAGAAGTTGCTGGTCTTTCAGGGCTCGATTTTGCATTTGCAGATAACACTGCTGTATACCATACTAAGGTTTGTTGTTCTAGTGGTTGTTTGTCTCTGCATTTCGGTGCTTTTACCAGTTTCCTAGTTCTTATCTGGTGAAAAGTTTGAAGTTTGAGCATCAAAATTTAATGCCTCTGACGACTGAGGAATGAGCTGTATTTTCGTATACTTATATTCTCCCGAATGCTGACATCAATATGATTCTCTGGAAAGAAAAAGACATGTATTATTAATTTGTTATGTGTTTTATGTTCAAGATCATATAACAAATGTTTTTAAAATGCAGAATGACAGAATGGAGTTTCTCAAGCCGGGTTCTCTACAACACCTTGGAGAGAATATGCTTGCCTTTCTGCTTGAGACTGCTGGGTCATCGAATATTCCAAAAGAGAAGGCTGTGGAAGCTGGAAAAGATAGAAGAGAAGATCGGGCTATATATTTTGACATTCTGGTACTACAGCTAGTCAACTACTAAAATTCTTACATAAAATTAATCAAATTTTACTTTATATGACGAAAAATGTGGCACTTTTAACGTCACAGGGATTATACATGGTTGTATACCGTCAAAGTCGAGCAACTATGCTACAAAATTTAGTGGTATTGCAGTCACTTTCAATATGGGCAGCATTAGCGTGTATGGGTGGTTTTCCCGCTGCTGGATCTCTGGGATTTTCATTATTAAGTGTTCTTCTCATGTGGGTATTCTCACTAGGCTTTTCTCTTCTTGTCGCGATCGTCCTACCTCTCATCAGTTCATCACCAGCACCCTACATTGCCAACCCCTGGGTAGTCATTGGTTTATTTGCTGCACCAGCTGTTCTTGGGGTAGTCATTGGTTTATTTGCTGCACCAGCTGTTCTTGGGGCACTGACTGGTCAACATATCGGTTATCTTTTGCTTGTTATGTTTTTGAAGTGTGCTTCTAAAACGAGAGAGCAGAATGGATCATCTGTTGCTCATGCTTATAGAATCAAAATAGAGTCTGAGAGATGGATATTCAAATCCGGGTTCCTGCAGTGGCTTCTTATTCTAATGGCAGGAAACTTTTATAAAATTGGATCTACCTATATAACGGTTCTTTGGTTAGTTTCCCCTGCTTTAGCATGTAAGTCATTTCTCCATTTTGCTTAAGCCACTTGAATGGTGTACCATCTACTTTATATCACATGTTATAATTAACCTAATTATGTTGTCTGGAATTTGTAGTTGGCTGCCTCGAAGCAAAATTAACTAAAGCAAGATCCCCGAAGTCTTTAAAAATTGCAACATTGGTGCTGGGTTCGGCTCTGCCACTTTTAATTTCTTCCGGAACGTTTATTCGGTTGATAGGGACAATAACCGGGAATATAGTTCGATTGGGAAGGTAGGGTATCTTGCATGTTTATAGCAATGGAGACAAAATGAATTCTTGAAGTTCATTTCAGCGATTCCTTCCTTAATCTAGGTGCTATTAAGATGAACGTACTAAAGCTCGTTTTGCATTGCTGTGCAGGAACCCTGGTAGCACACCTGAGTGGTTTGGAAATGTAGTGGTTGCGCTACTTGTGGCAACACTTGTCTGCCTAACTTTTGTGTATCTTAATGCATATTTTCACCTTTCAGGTCTGATTTGCCTTAGTTGCATCTTTTCATCGTAATCATCTTAATTACGTTTTTCCTTTTCTTTACTGAAAAAGTTGATTTGGACTAGCTATCTTTCATAATTGCTTGTTTTAACTCATCCTACGTACACAATCGACATACGTAGGTCCAAAAAGATGGATAGTATTGGCATCCGTTGCTCTATTTGGCCTCACACTCGCCGGGGTTTTGTCTGGTACCATCCCTTCATTTACTGAAGATACTGCTCGAGCTCTAAATGTAAGTATTCTCTGGGTTCTCTAGATTCACTTCTGAAACCCCATAATGATCCACTAATCCTAGGCCTAGAATCCATAAGCAAAATTTGGGGAAACCATATTTAAATTTTCCGATCGCACGGTAAGAAGTATCATTCAATTTACAGGTAGTGCATGTTGTGGAGTCTACGGGAACACATGGAGATACCCTCACACAAAATTCGTATATATCCATGTTTTCTCAGACTCCTGGCAAGTTGGTCAAGGAACTCGAAAATCTAAATGATGAGGAATTTGTTTCTGGAAAAGAGAAGGTAACTGATTTTATTACTCAGACCGTCAACTATGGTTGCTGGAGTTCCAACGACACTGAAACTGGTTGGAGTGAGTCAGAAATCCCCACAATAAAAGCTAGAAGGGACAGGGTGAAAGATGAGACCGTAACGGAGGTTTCCATCGATACAAAATTGTCTACACGATGGGTTCTTGCAATCAATACTATGGAAATGGAGGACTTCAAAATTGAAGGTAAAACATAACGTATCTTCGAAAATCATTTTCGAAGTTCCAGTTCTTGTTTAGTGAATAATATGAAAGGAATTCTAAGTTTGTTTTTTCTTCATTTGTATATCAGTAAATTCAAAAGAGTTGGTTCAGATCGGCAACAGTGGAGGTGCTGATGGGTGGCACATCATTCAGTTTTCAGGAGGGAAGAATTCTCCCACGAAGTTTGATCTTAGTCTCTTCTGGTCACAGAATTCAACATGCCACAACTTGGTAGGAAATTTCCGTCGCATCACCCATCACGGTAGTACTTGCAGCAGTATAAACACCATTAATTCTCTCGCCCTTCATAATTGTAAGACTTCCTCTTGAGACACGAATAACTCCACCTTCACCTTGATACTTGCGACCATTTGAATCAAGCATTGCACTAAAGAAATAAGATTTCTTCTCTCGTGTCCTAACATGTCTAACTTTAGTTAAAGTCCTCACCATACCGTCATACATCTTAATTTGAATTGTACCTACACCACCACTTTACAAGTGACATTGTTTCCCATAAGAACTTTACCACCTTCTCTTGATAAGTAGTAAACCACTCTTTATGAGGGCACATGTGAAAGGTACACCTTTAATCAAGAATCCACCCGTTCTCCGAGTACCGGTATGAACCGAGAACCAGCTCCATCATCATCACTTCTTCAACATTTGCCTGCTGGTGCCTTGTTGGTATTCTTCGAGGTCTTCAATTTTGGACAATCCTTTTGAAATACAATGAAAGCAATAGAATTTGGGATTTTGATTTAGACCTTGACTTTGATCTACTCTATCAAATCCGCCTTTTTGGTCGACTCAGACCCCCAAAGGGGATCACAGAAATCCTCTGTTGAAATTACGGACTGATGTGGACAGATGGACACCTAAAGCTGAAAGAGTTCTTAGTAAGCTACCTAAGTGGTGTTCCTTGTTCGGAAAATCCACAAATCCACAGGGCTTAGCTTTCTTAAGTAGTCTTCCTGTTGATTTCTAGTTGCATAAAATCCAAGTAAATATCCTTTTTGGTCACCCACCATGAGAGGCATATCCAACTTTCATGGTATTTCAGTCTAAAAATAGAGTCAGTTTAACCCATAAAGAAACATTCATTAGCATTAATTTTGACGGCAACATTCCTATAAGCCCTTAACAGAAACTGAGTACTAGCTAGTATATATTTTTAAGCTTCAGACTAAATTATGTCAATCCTTTAGGAATTTGCTACCTCGCATTATATATCAAAAGAATGATGGACGCATATATCCACCATGGATGAACATTTCAGCCACCACCTTATACATACCTTCAGTTAAATGAACACCATCCCAATTGATATACTGATATGGGTGTTTACAAGCTTTTGATGCAGATGGCGATCCACATGGCGCAAACAAATCAAAATTATAAGGTTCAGCACCTGATCCACAACATGATTTGAATGGTTCCTTAAACCCATACTTCTTACTGTTCTTCATGACCGTCCGGTAAGCCGCAAAGTAATCAGCATAAGATATCATGGATTGTGGGTATTGCTTTTGCAGGTATCCAAGATTTGCTTGGAGCTGGGTGTTGTGGTTGTAGGATTGCTTGTTTGCACTTCCTACACAGCCTATATCATCTCTATCATCTGTCGGTGCTAGTGTCAGCGCTAACGGCAGACATCCAGTAGGCGGCAAACCTTCCACCACTACATTTTTAGCACCCATCTCCAGCAATTCCTAATAGGTAGAAGAAAAACAGTACTCAGTGCATATTCACAAAATACTAATCAAGAATGATTAAACAACAAACAGGAATTACTGATGATTTAATTAATTACCTTTAGAACTCCGGTGACTCTGCTAACAGCAAGTGTTTGAATGGTTTCTCTGGTAACCGAAGAACCGATGATATATGCGTAATCGTTAGCTCCGATCTCACCAACCCAAAACAATGCATTGTCCATTAAACCAGTGCATTCCTTAGACATGGTCATTTTATTATTAATAACCTGTCGACGGCATCCGTGACTTTCCAAAAACATTTTAAACCAACCAAGTTGAACATTTATGGAAGCATTCGGAACATAAAAAGTGACGTTTTGTTTAACAAAGAAACTTTGATCAGTAGCAGTAGATCCGGCAACTGCAAAGTTAATACCATGAGATGTATCGGATTTATCACGGTTTAAGTAAGGTGTTAAATACGGTAGAGAAAGAAACTCGGTAATGAAATCGATAACTAGTCGACCATCAGAATATCGATTAGTTGGTTTATGAAAAAATGTCATTCCATATGGTGGACTTGATACATGGTTGAAACCATCTGGTCCATCAGGCCCTGATTTCGTGTTTCCGGTATCGGTGTAAGAATCTCCGAACGCGTATATCTTCGAAAACCGGCGACCTGTAACAGTAGTACTGGCAAATGTTGATGATATGAAAAAGATAAAGAAAAGGAAGAAGATGAGAGTGACTGCAGTAGAAGAAGCCATAACTTGATAAAAGAATGGTGATAGCACCGACTCACTGGTGTCTTTATATATATACATAATGAAATTTGCGGTCACGCCGAATGAAAGACTCACAACTGTCCCTTGGAGGTGGCTATTCATGATACATTGATTGAAACATATAAATGGGTGAGTCGATGTCAGAATATTAGGCCCTGCCACTTAATCCCACAAATGCAAAAGTGATTTCTAAACGTTGTTTGTTTGCAGCTGACTCGACATCTACTTCTGAAGTAACCCTTGACTCGCGTCGAATCAGCAGTCAGATTATTTGTTTTCTATTTTGAGTAAGATCTGACTCAAATTCTGACTTTGAGTCAGGCAACAAAATACCCCCGGTTTATGAGACTAAATGACTGACTCACATGTTTTTGAATCAGTTAAGTCAGATATAATTAAAAAAAAACATATTGAGTCTGATCTAGATGAGTCAGGTGATTTCAATTAAATTCAAATGAGTCATATGTGTTAGGAGTAAATAAACATGGTGCTAGTTTGTTGGTCGATTCATTAAGGATCACTATTAGTATATCTGGAAAACAAACAAAAAGCCTAATAGAGCCAATTAATGGCTAAGTTATGTGCTTATGGAAGTCGCAATAAATATAACTAGTTGGACTTGGGATTGAGAGGTGAAGGAAGTGGGAAACGAGATTTACTTAAATGTGAATGAATGTGTTTCCAAGTGGTTGAAAGAAGTAGTTGGTGAAGTGAAAAATTTAATACGTAGTACCGGTAGTAATTCAAAGCTGATTTAGTAAAGTATGGGGACTGCAACTTTTGGGAACGAGTTTACATGTGCCAGGACTTTGGACAAGGATAATGCATAAAAACGTACTCCACTGTAAGGGTCTGAATTGGATACTAATATCAAAGTTATCGAACCAAAAAAATGGTCTCAAACTCGGAGACTGCAAGTTTAAGAACCCTATGTTAAACAGGTCACTGTTAAGCTATCCATTTGAGATTTGACAGTTTTCAATAATTATTTATTTATATCTTAGTAATCTGCTTTCAAAACTAAAATAAGACAACCACAAACATAATACATCATCCTTTATTTGAAATTTCAGCAGTATTGGACGATACAAGTAAATACTTCATTAGAACAATGCACACTGCCATGTATACGCATGCATTCATCGAGCATGTAGGATAAATAAATTTGGTATACTTACTACCCAATACTGGGTGTTTGGACAACCTTTCCGGCCTCATTGACAAAAACCCAAACCCTATCGCATCTGAAGTCGAAGGGTATTGGGGTTCCTTCCAGCAACACAATGGCATTCACGTTAGGATTCTCTCTTTCAATTATTCTGGCTGCAGTTTCCCCGTAGAACCCAACTAACTCAGGCCATGAACTTTTACCTGCAATACAACTTAGTAAGGCTTCGATATCATCATCATGCATTAATTCATGCGTTGCATATAATTTGTATGCTTTACTTATTTGAAAAGAAGAGTATAAAATGTAAATGGAAAGATAAAAAGACATATGCAGCTTAAGAACTGACCTGGGCATTCTGGAGTCATTTTGATCGGATTCTCAGACATTTTCCTAACTATTTTGGTGTTAGTTTCTTTATTGGGTTCGTGATTTACAAATTTATCTCAGCAACGTATAAATAGGCTTTAGAAGTCCATCGAATTCTCTGATATTCACATCACATGTATCACATAATTATTCAAACCTACAAACTCTATGTAGTGGCAACATTATTTGAGTGGTAATTGTTGGTTGTTCAAACGTGCACGGATTGTTGACAATTACGGAGAGGAAAAATTTGGTATACTTACTTTTCTTTTTAGAGTACCAGTATACCACACATGCGCGATGCGCCTACCGCTTCGTTCGTTCCGTAATTTTATTGTTTTCGTGTAGTAGTCAATCGTCAAAATCAACTCTCACTCAATTATTAAAGCCATCGATCAACGCTAAGTGGTAAAAGCTCATTTCAAGCTCATCTACAAAAAATAATAGTGGGCTTCCTACATAATTGTTTATGTTAATCAAATTCCTTTTTGTTAAGAGACATGTTTTTGGTCATAACAAAAAATTACCGGGCATACTCAAGGTTCGACTCACAACTTTTTTTTTTTGCATAGGTTTGCTAAGTTTGGCTCACAACTTGTGAGCCGAACCTAGACAAAATGTATGCCCGATAATTTTTTGGTATGCCCAAAAACAACACTCTTTGATAATAGTTTAGAGAAAATGAAGAAATTGCTTCATGGGCTCATGGCTTCAGCTTACTTTTTGTCTAATAATTGTAGTAGCAAAGATATGAATCATTTTTTAGGGACTACCCAAAAAATGGGGACTACTATTAAGTTTTAGGGGTGGATATTGGAAGTAATATTTGGTCACCTTTTATAATATTTTTTTAATACCAACTTTACCTTTGATGATAAACTTAGTTAGTATAATGATTAAAAACTGATTAGTTAGTGATTAGTGATTTATAAGTGGGATTCTTTTGTTATAAACATTATTATTGAGAGATAAGAAGAAGATCGATGAAGGAAATAGGAAGAAGATGGGTGAACCCAATTTTTTTTTTTTTTTTTGGGTTTAGCAATTATGATATGAGTGATTCATGTGATGATACCTTAGGTATTTTTCTTTAAGAGCCACAACAAGAGTATGATGTTTTGGGTACTCATGGATACTTCAATTTTAGTTAGGGAGAATTTATAAAGTACCCCCGTTTTTATAGGGTCGTTTCAAAAGTACCCCCGTTTTTTATAACTTCTCAAAAGTACCCTAAGTTTGACATTTTTTTTTGATAAAACGGGAAACAGAAAGTTAGAGCCGTTAAACTCCACGTGGCAGCTCCATAAAGTCTTAAAAGCCCTTATAAATTATAGATATTCCAAAAGACACCACACAATCTGAAGATGCAAAACAAAGGTGAAGATTCAGTCACAAATTTTAAGGATATTACACAATTTTAAGAATATAAAAAAGACATAATTCAAATCTAATCATTATCACCATTCAAAAGACACCACACAATCTGAGACTAGATTTCCAATACAAAAGCATGACATTAAGCTGTAGGTCAAAAACACAATTTCACAGGAAATTACATAAAACTTGATTCTATATAAAAGCATGACATTAAGCTTAAGGTCATTAACAAAATTTCAAAGGACATTACACAAAACTTGATTCTAAACATATTGACATAATCTTTTTGACCATTATCAAATTTCAACCGAAATGACACAAACCTATTAAGGACCAAAGATAATACTTAAGAAATTCTCCCTAAGACACTATCCCATTTCCTAGATGAAATACAGAACAAGGGGGAAGTCAAATTCCTAAAAGCACTTCAATAGAATTCCTAATTTAAGAGAAACAGACAAGCAAGGGAGAAATTATTGTCCAATTGAGAAATTCAAAGAAGAACCCCATCCAAAGATAATGAGTAAACATTACAAATCCTTAAAAAATGTAAGCATAACATAAGACTATGATTCCCGAAACCAGCAATCAATCAATCTAAAGAATTAAGAAAAACAGAGAGGAAGGAAATCCAGAAGATTAAATTAGCAGACCCATTAATTATCCCTCATTCAAAATCAAATACCGACCCATTAAAAGACCCTAAATTC
This sequence comes from Papaver bracteatum, assembly GCA_023529315.1. Lineage (NCBI taxonomy): Eukaryota > Viridiplantae > Streptophyta > Magnoliopsida > Ranunculales > Papaveraceae > Papaver > Papaver bracteatum. The sequence goes on from JAJJWX010000125.1 coordinate 928,148, forward strand.
CAACCTTAGATAAAATCCCTAGAGAAAATTACTAAAATCTAAAAATAGAAACCCAAACAAGCAACACAGGATCATGATTAAAAAGAAATTACTTAAAAAGAATAGACGTATCAACTAAAACCCTAACAGATTACTCATGCGACAGAGACAAGGAAGAAATTGAACAGAGAAAAGGAAAAAGAATAAAATAAACCTCTTCCCCGTTAGCAACCTTTCGTGCCATAATCAAATTTAGGGTTTGTAAAACCTTACCTGGACATGACCTTCCGCTTTGCCTCCATCGAATTAAACGAAAAATGGAATCAAAAATCTAGAATTGATTGAAGATGGGGTACGAATTTTGGGGTCGCCTCCTTCACCATTTTCTGTTCTCTAAGCCAAAAGAGAGTGAAGACGAAATGCTCCAACATTTCTCTCTCTATCTGCCTCTTTAGGTTTAGGTTTGCCCCGTTTAGTAATTTTGCATTATTTTGTTGACCTAGTAAAACTGATTTGACTAACAAATATAACTCCTTCCCGTTTTATACACATTGCGGGCACTTTTGAGAAGTTATAAAAAACGGGGGTACTTTTGAAATGACCCTATAAAAACGGGGGTACTTTATACATTCTCCCTTTTAGTTAATGGTGCTTGAATTGACCAAAACATTCCGAAAAATGAACAATTTACAAATTGATTTCCGTTTGGTTTACAAAGTTCGGATACAACATTTGAAGAACAAGTTATCGAACTCATCTGCAAGTGTAGTTCGGTTAATGTTTCTAAAAACACAGGTAGCCGAACTCAGCTTTAATGGAGTTTTTTGTTTCAGAGAAAAGTTCGGTTAGGAAAAAAATTGCGTAACCGAACTAAAAACGGTTGGGAAAAAAAATGAAAAAAGTTGCGACGTAATCGAACTCAATATATAGGTTTTCAGAGAAAAGTTCGGTTAGGAGAAAAAAATTGCGACGTAACCGAATTTTAGTTCGGTTAGAAAAAAAAAGTTGCGACGTAACCGAACTAAAGTTAGGAAATTTTTTTTGCGACGTAACCGATTTTTTTTCTGAAAGAAAAACCTCCATTAAAAGTTGAGTTCGGCTAGTTCGACAAAGTTTTTCACATAATTCTTAGCCGAACTTCTCTCTGCAACTTACATTTTCAACTCATTTTAATGATTACTTCACATTTTTGCGACCAAAAACGAATGACAAGTAATGGATTTGTTATAATTTTGATTTTGTTTTGTTAATGATTTAAATTAAGCTATATATAGAGGTGGCTGTGGTGGTGGTTCGAGGTGGTCGGTGGTGGTGAGCGGGGTGGGGTGGGGGGGGGGGGTGATGGGAGGAGGTGGTTATATATAGGTGGTGGTGATGGGAGGAGGTGGTAATATATATATATATATGTTAAGGGTAGGTTAGTCATTTCCACATTTTATGACACCCCTTATCATTGTAGGGTGGACATTTCTATCACAAAGTAGTCCCCCACCTTTTTTGGGTAGCCCCAAAAAAATGATTCAAAGATATGTGTAGTAGTGCAGACATGCTCTGGTGTGATGGCGATTTATTTCAATTGCATGTGAATACTTCATTATAATAAAAACTGTGGATATTGCTTGCCTAGTCCTAGAGGCATACGCAATATGCCTGCTGCTCTGAAACTTTTCATTTTCAATCAAAAATGTATATTGACAACTAAACTATTTCTCAGATCTTACTGTCCTGTCCTATTTTTTTTTTTCCGAGAATTGTATACACATAATCCATCATCTGCCACGTGTCGAAGAAATCACACGTGGAAGACGCACGACACTTTGACATCAAGATATGATGCCACGTCCCAACACTCAAAGGGCATGTTCCATCTCCACCAACTCGTCATCAGACTGATCCAACGACGGAGGATCGAGGAGCACCAGAAGAATAAACTACTGCGAAGTACCATAGAAGCCCAAAAAACATACTTTACCCTATCCCGAGAAAGATCCAAGATCAAGGGCGAGGACAAGCCTCACTGACAGGGGCATGATAGGGGCATCAGATAGCTGTCTGACGCATACGGACTACTCAACCACCCGCCTTAAATGCTACAAGCATATGATACGTGTCAACTATCCTATGGAGGATAAAGACGCGACCCAGCGTTACAGTAAGTTTCCGTTGGAGCCATCGGTACTTTACGAAGGTACCATCGGGATTAGCACAGAATCCAAGACAATAAGGATACATCTGTCCCAAGAAGAGGATCCCACACTCAACCTCTATAAATACCCAGCTTGAAGGAGAAAGTAGGGGGCGATCATTTTTAGGAAAAAATGAATTATTGTTCAGGAGACAAAAAAGGAGAAAGTAAGTATGAATTTGTTGAACAAACCTTCTAGCTTCGTTTCTTACTCAGAGTCACTTGACTGTCAATTGTAAATCTCATATAATACATCGTGAAAACCTAACCCCAGTGGACATAGGCCTTAGTGCCAAACCACGTAAATCATCGTATCATTTATATTATGCACTCTTAACTTTCGCACTTGAACGTTATGCATCATTTGTATCGTCATAGGAACACCTAAGATGTGAAACGAGGACGATCCCGAAGGCTCAGAGTTTCTCTTTCCATTATTTTGTGTTATATTTCTTATATTTCTATCAATTTGTCAGTTTTACTAACACCGCGAATATTGTTGATGAACACGTTGATACCATCGTTATTTCTGTGTTCATAATCTGGCGCTAGAAACAGGGACTCTTATGTATCGGAAAAATATTTATCTTACCATGTGAATTCTTTTAGCCACCCAATATTGTTCTATGATACGGATTTTGGGTGACATGCTTTTGAAACCATTTTATTTAGATTTTTACTATCATTAGAAAACACCCATGACATGGTTTCACTCAAAAAAATCCTTGTAAACGATCTCCGGATCTATTCTAGAATTTATGTTTTCATACATAAAAACCCTTGGATCTATTTTCTTCCATGGAGTATTTCTTTAAATGATTTTGGATCTATGTTTGTGACCTTTGGATCTACGTTTTTCCCTTGAAAATATTTTGGATCGGTTTTCAGAATCATATGTTCCTTAAAGATCTTTGGATTTGCCATAAGATTTACCCCTCCGAATTGACTTCACTAACAAAACCTATGTGGATATTGTTTCCTCGTCAACGCATTGTTTTTGTAGAAAATATCGAAGGAAATCAAAGATGGACAAAACCAAGGAGGCTGGAAAAGCCAAGGCATCGTCAAAATAAACTCTGAGGACTATTCCAGTTATGACACGCAACAAACAAAAAGGTGAAAATATTAAAGCAACTAATAAGAAACATGATGGAGCAGAAAGCATGACGTCGTTGGATGCCAGCGCAATAGCATCAAAAGCCATGAAAGCCGCAACAGCTAAAGAAGGGGCCTCCAAAGCAGCAGCAGTAACTCGAGTGAACGAATAACGGGAAGGAATGGCAAAGTCAATAATATAACAACCCATTTATGGGATGCCACTTACTAACGAACAGAATCAACCACTACTGAACATTCAACCTCATTTGATAGCAGACCAGCCAATGCAACAACCTTCTGAACTTCAAGTCCCACATATCGATCCACCGGTCCCCCTAATACAAACTGTTGATGAAGTTCACAATATAGCCGCCAGTGGATAGATGCAAGTGGGAACACCGAAACAAGGATCGAATCATTCCATCCAACTGATAGCAGAGCTTTGGGAAGTAAGGAGGAACCAGAGGGTATATGCAAATGTTGTAGCATTACTAGCGTAAGAGAACCAAGAACTGGAGGACAGAATATCCCGAAGTGCAAAAGTGGAGAATCAGCACAACGAAGCATATTCCGAAGAACCTCCACCAAATCAGGACATAAGAATGGTGGTGGCGAACGCACGAAATACCGAGCCTTTGAACCGAAGAGATGCAAAAAGGAACGTGTTGACCGACCATAACTCTATTCTAGATGATTCAGACTATTTTGATGATGAAGATCGAAGGTCAGGACGATCAACCACAAGGGAAGACCATCACCTCTCAATGGAGAACCTTCGTGCTGAAATAATGGAAGAGATCAAACTACTGAAAGCAAGACAAGGAGGAGGAAGACTAGAAGAAGTGATGAGAGAAGTTGCTACTACACCACTGACGGCCCACCAAGCCAGAGCTCTCATTCCCCAAAATTTCCCTATCCCAGCGTTCGAATATTACAATGGGTCGAGCGATCTCGCAGCCCACCTTCGCTATTACAACGGAACCATGGCCTGATGGGACCAAGATGACGTAGTCCTCTGCAGATATTTCCCTTCAAGCCTAAAAGGGTCGGCGCTATCTTGGTTTGACAACCTACCCCCCCCCCCCCCAACTCCATCGACTTCTACAGCCAGATCACCGATAAGTTCTTAAGAAATTACATGTACAACAAAACCGTCAACGCATGGATGAACAAACTCTTCTTGCTAGCGGTCGCCTACAAGGAGACGACCATGGAGTATACTGATAGGTGGCATAAGATCTGTTAAGAAATAGGAAATGTAGATCCGGTGGTTAGCATCAACTGCTACAAGTGGGGGTTGGACAAGATGAGCCCATTGTTTGTCGAGATTCATGGAAGTATCCCCATGACCGAAGGAGATCTTCGAGTAATTATCGAAAAGTACGCTAGGATGGAGGAGATACAACACGACAATCCTAGGGCACACACACAAAAATCTCATCGATCCAATTCAGTAGAGCAAGCCAGCGGATCAAAACAGATTAATTAGACCGAACATTTCAACAGAGATAAAGGAGGATGACGAGATGATCATCGACATAGTGATAAGAAGTTCGAAGATCAAGTTTACACGAAGCTTAATACCGGATACGCTCGCATCCTAATAGAAATCAAGGATCGAGACAACCTCGAGTGGCCATGGTCAAAGGAAAATCAACCACCAAGAACAAAAAAATATAGGGACTACTATGAATACCATTGCTTCAATGGACACCATACAGAGAAGTGTAAGAATCTCAAGATAATGATCCAGAAATTGATTGATGCAGGTGATCTCAAGCAATATTTCCAGAAGGCAGAGACCGATGGCATGGACAAACAAAGCAAGCAAGTCCAACTACCCGAGAGAAATCAGACACTTAGCACTATTTCATGTTTTGAACCCAGCGGTCCCTCACTCACCTCCCATATAGGAAAAAGATTGAGGAAAACATTTGAGGAAAATTGCGAGTTGTACAAGATCGATGGATTAGAATTCGATAAATACGAAGAGTGGATGAACGCACCAATGACATTTGATACGAACGATGTCGAAGAAGATATGGAGTATCACAATGATCCCTTGGTTCTCACATTACCAGTGGCAGGGTGCAACGTCAAGAATATTTTGATTGACGGAGAAAGTTCAGTCAACGTCCTATTCCATGATATGTTTAAGCGAATGGAATTAAACGATGAACATCTGATGTCCTTTTATATTACCATTTATGGATTCAACGGTGCTCCAATGAATCCCTTAGGAGACATTGTGTTAGAATTAAAGGCATGACAGATGAGAGACAATAACCGATTCAGTGTGGTGGATGCTCCCTCCTCCTATAATGTAATCATCTCCGCAGATGGGTACACAAACTCAAAGGAGTAGCGGAAACATATCATCAATACCTTAGATTTCCAACACCCGAAGGGGTAATGGAAATTAAGGGCGATCAAGTCACCGCGAGAGAATTTTAAGCTACACAAAACCAGCTTAACAATGAGCAAGAAGATCAACGTAAATCCCGAAGAAGCAGGAACAAAGCGGACGCTAAAGACAAAAAAATTGACCTTTATCTTGAAGAAATATAAGGGAAAAGCTCGAAGAAGGATGAAAGTGTCCTAACTACCGAAGCAGGTTCCTCGGGGGAAAAGGGGACTAAAGAGCATACCAAATAGCAATCAAAGAACGTTCCTCTCCTGGGGGAACCAAGGCCTATGTTCACACCGGTAGAGCCCATGAAAGAAAATCAACATAGGGACAGAAGAAGATACCAAGATGATCAAGATCGGGACCTTGATGAGCAAGGATCGATAAGAATCGCTGATAAACCTACTCAAGGAATATGCGTACATCTTCGCATGGAAGTTAGGGGATATGACATGGATCAATCCGAAGATAATACAACACGAACTTCGGATAAAGAAGGGCACCATCCCTTTCAGATAGAAATTGCGCAAGATAGCACCGGAATATCATCAAACTGTTGAGAATGAGCTTCATAAGCTGATGGAAGCAGGATTCATAAGGGAGGTAAGATACCCCACATGGATCTCGAACATGGTCATCGTACCAAAAAAGAGCGGCGGAGTAAGAATATGCATCGACTTCACCAACCTCAACAAGGCCTACCCTAAGGATAACTACCCCCTCCCGAGCATCGATCAATTGGTAGAAGCTGTAGAAGGATACAAAGAATTATCATTTATGGATGGATATTCTGGCTACAACCAAATAGCTCTAGCAGAAGAATATCAAAAACATATATCATTCTTCACTCTGCGCGACCTCTACTGTTATACCCGAATACCTTTCGGACTGTGGAATGCAGGGGAAACATATCATAGGATGGTTGATGCTATTTTCAAGACATGGATCAGAAGGACTTTAGAAGTTTACATCGATGATATGTTAGTAAAGAGAAAACTGCGCAAGGATCACCATCAGGACTTAAGAGATATATTCAATGCAATGAGAAAATATGACATGAAGGTAAATCTAGAAAAGTGCACCTTTGGTGTCACATCGGGGAAGTTCCTCGGATACCTAGTAACAAAGAGGTGCATCGAAGTTGATCCCGCTAAAATCCAAGCAATCGTGGAAATGCCATCCCCAAGAAATTTGAAAGAAGTTCATAAACTCAACGGCTCCATAGCGACACTCGGAAGGTTTGTTTCCAGATCATCGGACAAGTGCAAGCACTTTTTCAGTATTCTCAAGAAAGGAACCAAGTTTGCATGGACCGCAGAGTGCGAAGAATCTTTCCAAAAGATCAAAGAATACCTGGCAACGATCCCGATCCTTCAGAAACCCGATCCCGACGAAGTATTGGCCCTTTATATAGCATCTACCAAAGATGCAGTCAGTGCAATGCTGGTCAAAACTAACACGAAGGTTGAACAACCGATCTATTACGTCAGTAAGACTCTCAACACAACCGATCTATTACGTCAGTAAGACTCTCAACACTCTTAAAGTTAAAGCTGATTAAAAAATCTATCAAAGTGTGTTTGGTAAAATATCAAATTCAACCATTGTTGTTGTAGCAAATGACAAAAACAGACATATCTCTGAAAATAGTTTTACTTAATTTTATTAGGCTTAAAAATAATTAATTTTTTTATTATTAAATATAAATATAAATATATACAATGTTAAATTTGCTAATGGTCACTATTATTATGATTGTTAAAAAAAGTTACTTTATTTAACCACTTTTTGATATATATATATATATAATTTTCAAACAAAAAAACAAACTAAAATTAATTAACGATTTTTTTTTATTAACGACAAATTAAAAGAAATGACATATAAAATAGTTTGAAAATAAAAATAATAATATTTAGAGAATAAAATATAAGAAATAAAAAATTGATTGTATATAAATTTAATGGTAATTTTTTGTATTTATAAAATAAAGTAGGGATAAAAATGATAAATCAACCATTAAATTTATGTGGGAGCACAGCTTATCCTTTTGTAGCTTTTAAAAGCTCCTCCTCCCCAGATTTTAAAAGTTGAGGAATTTGGGAAGTGTTTTTGATAAAAAGCGCTTTAGTCTTTTTTTTACCAAACACTAATTTCAAAAATTATTGACATATATAAATTTTGAAAGTGCTTTTGGGAAAATAAAAGCATTACCAAATGAAGCCTTAGTTTGAACTTCCTTCTCCGGATTAATTTTTGGGGTTTTTAGGCTAAGGCCCCACCCATGGGTAACCCATAATATGAAGCCCTTAATTAAAAGAAGTTTAAATCTAGTCCCCAAATTATTAAAAGACGTTGGTACCCTTATGCACATTGTCAAGCCCATAATTAAATAAAATTTAGGTCCAAAATTATTAAAATATCATGTGATGATATTCCCACCACCTCTGACCACCACCACCTCCTCCGACCACCACCGCCAACCACCACCACCTCCGACCACCACCAACCACCACCTCCTCCGACCACCACCACCACCGAACGACCACCGCCGCCGCCGCCGACCACCACCTCCTCCTACCACATGCATATTGCAAGTGTATCTGGAAGTTACACATGCATAAAAATTACACATTCATGTTGTGTATATGGAAGTGTGTAACTAGAAGTTACACATCCATATGGCATGTGTAATAAGAAGTCACACATGCATATGACATGTGTATCCACAAGTCACACATGCATATATGCATCTATACTCAACAGTTACACATCAGAAAAAAATTACAAAAAATACATGTGTTGCTTTAATATTCATTTACAATAATTTCTCTGTTTATCTCTTAATTAGCTGTTATTGAATACAATAAATGAGTTGGTACACTAGATATGTAAAACGAAATCCTAGAAATGAGCCACGAAATCCTCTAATCGAGATTGTTCCTTCCTTTCTTGTCTTCCTCGTTACAATGCTTCCATATCTGCAACAAAATAAACATCCATGGGATTAAATTGGATGAACAAAAAGAATGAAATAATATTATAGAACAATTACAAGGAACAAATATCACAAAAAGGAACTTGATAACTTATCTTATCTTGTGTAACTACGAATTACACATGCATATGACTAATGTAACTTGGAGTTACACATGCGTCTCATTAGTGTAACTAGGAGTTACACATGCGTTTGACTGGTACAAATGAGAGTTACACATTCCTAACCATTTATATCCCATCAATTAACATGTGTAACTAGAAACTACACATCTCATTAGCATGTGTAATATTTGGATATGCCATTAGGTGTAACGAAGAAAAACCCTCTAAAGGGAGATTAATAAGATGAAACTCATATTTCCGTAGAAACAACCATAAACAATACTCTCAACATCTAGCTTGCTCAATTATAGAAAGGAAATATTACCTGAATCATCCATTCCCTTCCCCAATCTAAGCATACAATGAAATTTCGGTTTCATCACCAATCCTAGATGTTACATTCTTAAGATTCTCATGCATTTATTGAACAGATTCAATCGCATTTTGTTGCGGTTTAGCAACAAACTAATATAAATCGGAATTTATAACCTAACTGCACAATGTTAACATCACAGTATTATAATGAACAAGAAGATATAATAGACTTACAATTCTTTTTGATGAACTCGATTTAGCTACAACGAAAGGTATAACTCCAGCTACACATATTCAAAATAAGAATAAAAAAAATTAGGTTCAAATTCATGCAGATGCAAAATAATCTTATTAGACTATGCATCGTATTGTTACAATTTACATTGTCATCGAATATGCATGATATCCCATTCCATAAGAGCTTGCACAAAAAAAAAACTTAGACTTTCTATCCTATCCAATTAGCATGTGTATCTATAAGTTACACATCTATTTAGCATGTGTAACTAGTAACTACACATGTATTTAGCCTGTGTAAATAGAAGTTACACATCCAATTAGCATGTGTAACTAGTAGTTACACATCCATATAGCACTCGTAAAGTCTGAAGGCATCATATATTGAAATACAATAGTACATACCAACGCTTACCCTTTATATAGAATTTCCCGATTAAGATTTTAAAGCAATATCATCCATTGAATCCTTCTAAGTGTCTACCTTAAATTTCAAAAAGACAACCTCTGGAGAGCATAAATGGTTCGGCACTTACATATTCAGGATAATGGTCTTCTTCATTCTCAGCAGGAACTGGATAGTATGGCTCCACTTTTTTACCCTAAGACCAATAGTACAAGGATACAATTATAATTCACATGTCTAGAACTTTCAATCAACCACATGCATCAGTGATATTATAATACTCAAATTGAAAGGACCTATTAGCGAAGATACATATTATTGTTTAGTTTGAAACTTACGTACATATTAAGCGTAGGAGATGTTTGTGTGCTTCCTCTAAGTTTTTAACCTGCAAAAGAGAGCAAAATGACGAAAATCCTTGGAAGTGAAGGAAATGATACACGAAATAAACCCATAAGAGAATAGAAAAGAAAGTCTTGTATTATATATATGTACTTTTATGGTGAAGATATTGGTCCAACTGGTCAGAACATGATCATGTTACTCAATAACAACAGACCGAACTAGTTAGCTTACAGTCAAATGCGATTATGGAAAGGAAGTTTCATGTTCAGAATGAGTCAATTACCCGATTCCAATTCATACGAAAAACAAAATGTCAATTTCAATTGAACAAAATGGGAGATTATGAGTAAGCGAAATCAACGAAATGAAAATGTGATGAACTTATCATGGAACACCAATAATGTCTTGGTTTCACAAAGTTGCTGAACTCTAACTAAACATGCAGTAACATAGAAACCCCCGTATGCCAGATGTTATGGTGTTAAATCACAATCGTATATGCTTCATCGAGTATGGGACATTTTAAGGAAATAAGAAAGATATCTACACAGAACCAATAAATACAACCGTTATACCAAATTATGGACTATAGCTCCAATGTTAAGAATGTTCTATTAAGTCAAGAATTAGTTCACTAATTGAATTGCAGTTAGAGGCATACAAAAATGAATATCATAATTTTGAAATTGCAGCTAAAAATTATCATTGAAGATATTCTTATCATATTATATTTACCTTCCTTTTGCGAACGATTTTCAGAGACTCATCCAAAATTTTCTCTAGTCCACGCAGTTCTTCAATGCTTAATTCACTCAAGTCATCTTGCCCAGTCCTTGTGCTTCACAGATGACATATCTTCCACTAGAAAATTTCATCAAATCAAAGCATCTAGTAAATAATTGACTACGGTTTCCCATTCAACCTAAATCCACAAATTTTAACAAAAGCAAAAAGTTCTCTGGCAGCAAAAACTTCATCTGATTGTCGTTTCCCAACATCATTCAAAAACAACTTCCGTTTCATATCTACCAAGAACATATGAAACCGAAAATGAAAAGTGAATAAAATTCAAATCAAATCTACGGGTAATAGAGATGATGAGTCGTTGATATCAAATCCTTAATCAGTTTTTAGATCACAACTTGAAATTGAGAGTTACGATGATTTTGACGAATAAGAGATCTGATTTTTTTTTCAATATTCTTCAAAAAAAATTCATTGATAGAATCAGAGAGAGTAGATGAATGTAAATCTAAGATCTAATTTCGATTTTGAAAAGTTTTTTTCTCGGATTTATTTCTGAATAAATAAACTAAAATCTCTCAATCGAAGCATAATCATTGATAGAAGAGAATACTTATATGCACATAGCTTGCTGATGAACTTGTGTTGAATATGCAGATCAATTAACTGATATTTGTTTCTCGGATCTATTATCTTCTACTGCAACTGATGCTCCTCCTTCTCCTGATGGTGATTTATGATCTCTATCATCTCCATTGATTGTCTCTGAATCAATTGTCTCTGCTCAAAATCAATTTAGAAATCCTAGAAAGTGTTTCGGTAAGAACTGGAGAGAGGAAATGAAATAAGAAATGAAAATATCTAATGAGTTGTTGCAGTAGAGAATCTAAAAGGAGAAGATGAAACTAAATCTCAGAAAACTCTAGAATTGTTTTTCTCTGCAACTGAGAGAGAAAGAAGATGGAGAAATGAAAATATCTTATGGTATTTCCTTTCTTTAAATAGAAAAGGGTAGTTTTGTCAATATCAAAATACATAATATAAAATTATGGGCCAGATCTGAAGAAAAATTGATATTATGGGCCTAGGAATATTATTTTTCTAAAGTATGGAGTTGATAATGAAGGATACATTTTGTGGAGTTTCTATATGTTGAACTAGGGCTGCACAAAACCGAACCTAAACCGTGTACCGAACCGAAACCGTTGAAATATTAACCGAACCGAAGTGAAGCCGAATCCAACGGTTTAGGTTTAGGTTGTCAGTTTCGCAAAACCGACACAATCAGTTTCATTTTCGGTTTCTGTATACAACCGAACCGATACTTCATCGGTTAACCGATTAAATTGGTTGTAGGATTGAGACATATATTAGCCGTAGATCAGTTACCCTAAGTAGTTCAAACTTATCCCAGCCTTAGTTTTAGGTATTCGTTCATTGCTTTCTTTCTTCGTTTTCATTTATTCTTCGCCGCAGAGAAAAATAGAGGCAGAGAGTTGTCTAGAGCAGAGGCAAAGAGCTCCATTCCATCACCAGATTCATCTCCATCACCAGATTCATCTCCATTTTCTTTTATTCTTCTTCTTCATCATCTTATAATCAACTACTTCAGCACCAAACGGCCATGCAACATTCTACTTCAGCACCTTCGTAAGCGAAACTTTGATTTTTAATGATTTCTTTCTTTGTTTTCTTATTTCTGAACACTAGGTTTTCATTAATTTTAGTAATTAAGGTTAATATATGGGAGAATTTGATTGATTTACTCGTTTTGTATGTTTTATATTCATGTTTTAGTGGTTGAAATGAAAATTTGTGCCTCTGATTATGTTACACAGTTAAGGTTTTTTCTCGATTTTGAAGGTGATTGTTGCAATTGGTAAGATTTCATTTGGAAAACCTACATCCAAGAGATCTAAGAAGCAATAAGTTTGATTTTTGGTTGGTTAGGTTTAGTATTGGGTATTCAATTTTATTTGAGGAATTGAACATACATATCAGGCTTTGTTGGTATTATGGATTTGTGTTTGTTAATTGCAGGAAGCATCCATCAAAGATTCTAATGGATGGAAAGGATTTGAAAAGAACTAGGTGTGCTAAAATTGGGAGCTCCAGACAAGATTGTTACGCCGAAATGACAAGCACTAGTTGTTGTAGCTCTTATGGGATTGATTCAACTCAAAAGTATTCTGAATCTCTATAATTTTTTCCATCCATATTTATATTGATTGATTATACTAATCAGGTAGAAATCTTTGAGAAGCAACTGCCTCTAATTTTGATTATGGTGTTTTGATTGATTATTTTGTTGAAATTGCAGGTTGGAGTTGAAGTGATGTATGATAATGTATATGCTGCTGGTGATATGGATATTGGGAGTAACAAGCTTTATGTATCTAAGGTAAAAGCATTAACATCAAAAGTTTCCAATCAATCTACATAGTACCTTTGCTATTTCCAAATTCTTTTAATGGTAAAAGATGAATTATTTGTCGTAAGTTAGTTGTAATCGCTGTTGTAACATGTAGCTAAGGATGGTTCTGAAGATTTGCTTTTTAATAACTTTTGCCCAACCTTGTTTATTTGTTTTTGTTGTGGAAAAACTTAAATTTGTTTAAGAATATCCATAATTATCATTACACTTCAACAAATTAAAATTCCTTTGGGTTCAACTTGTCAAGCACAGAATATGTAAAAGCATATGCAACATTTGAATATTTCATTGCACAATTCTTATTCTCTGCATGTTTCAACTCCTAATTTCTTATTTAGTCATGAAACTTCCACATGATGTTTAGTTTTGGTTGGTTGTGATATTGCAGGACTCTGTTGGAGTGGCAAGTGCAGTTGGAGACTTTGGATGCCCGCCTTGTCATGCCTTCAAGAACAACCATCTTTACTAAATCTGTTGGATTTTATGTGTTAGTTATTATATTTTTTTTGTTAGTTATCTATGTTGGAGTGTCCGCTGTATTTGGCATTTTAAAACAATTAGTTTGACAGACAGGTTAATTTACAATTTTATGACTTTAGTAAAATTGTCTGTCAGTTTTGTAAAACTAACAGAATTTTCAGTTAACCGAAACCGGGAGGTTTGAAACCGCAACCGGTGGTTTCAAAACCGAATGAAACCGAGTAGGCTAAAATGTTTCACCGGTTTCCAATATTAGAAAACCGAGTACTTCGGTTTCGGTTTTTTTTTTGACCAACAACCGTACCGAACCGAACCATGTGCAGCCCTATGTTGAACCCACGTAGTAGGGGGTTATAGTATTTTTCACTTAATTAATTTTTTCGGTAGTAGATCAGAGAGGTGGGACCACTTTACAGTCTTAAGTTTGACCATTTTAAGAAGACTCAATACCAAATCAAATGGCAAAAGCAAAATATTTTAAAAAGACGAGTGAAGCGGTGTGGTGATGGAGGAGAAGAAGATGGTCGGTAGTGGAGATGGAGTTGAACAAATTGGGTAACGGTGGAGATGGAGAAGAAAACCTGTAGCTTAGGGTTTATTTTAGTTAGCAGGATTGTTTTAGTGGGTGCAAATAAAAAGTCAAGAGGCAGTAGTTAGGATTTATCAAAAATCATATGGGTGGCAAATAGGATAAGTGGAGGTGGTAATTTAGGTGAGTAGTAAATATGAAAAGCATGGGTGGAAAATAGGTAAAACCGTAAAATTTTAGGCAATGGATTTTTTATTCTTCTACAAATGGTAAAATCCCATTCGAAATCTATAGGACTATAATAAAAACAAATTTTACAAGAATCGGTTTTGAGAGAGTTTCGACCATTCATTTCATTTGAAAAAAAAATGATTTACGTATGGGTGATTAAAAATGGATTTTTATAAAATTGATTGCTTAGAAACTAGAAAATTGTTATGGACAGGTCACAAATGACCGTAAAGCCGAAAGAGTTCTGAGTAAGCTGACCAAGTGAAGATCTCTTCTGCTGAATTCACTTTGGACTTCAAAGAGATCCTTGCTGCTAATAAAGCAGGGAAAGTTTTTATTGGATATTAGGACTATTTTTTGTTTTTTTTGGGTCTTCTTAACCTAGCTTGTTGTATCAAAATTGAAAGGGAAAAAAAGCCGCCCAAGTGGTGTTCATTGATTGGAAGATCCATTTCTCCACACCTTGACTTACTAATTATTATCGTTAATGAGTCCTATCATTTGGGACCTAAGTTGCATTTGGGACACCAGAAAATTTTAATTAGAGTTTAGGTCACAAGATCGTGGTTGACCGTTATCTAATTATTTATTTTTTGAAATTATTTCCAATTTATTTAACTCCGTTAGTTTGTTAACAGAACCATCATCACCACCACCTCCGGAACAATCAACACCACCTCTGCCTCCTTCATCTCTAGCAACACCACCTCTGCCGCCGCCATTTAATAGTTTTCACCACAACCATCCTCCTTCCTCCGAGAATTTTAACATTCAACAACTACCCAACACACTCAATCATTCATGAACGGAAAAACATTCATAATCTCCTCAGTTATTTATCCAAAACCGAAGGCACAGAAAGATGTCATATGAAGACTCTAAGCAATTGTTCCATTTAAATTACTTTTTGGAGTTTACATTACCATAATATTATCCTTAGAACTAGTCAATTTTATATCATCAATACCAAACTAAAGAGTCAACTAAGATCATCAAAAATGAAGACACTAAACAATAAAAAGTTTAGAAATATGATAAAAAATCATACTAGTGAGCATAAGAGTCAAAGCTTCAGGAAATTTGAATCGATTAATAAGAAAATGACGCATACACTTAGCATCATCAATACAACCTTTAAGTTCATGTATGGAATATCTATAAGAAATACGACAAATCACAGCTTTTATACGGCCATGAGGATTAGGAGGTGGACCGGGTGGTGCATGATTATAGGAAGATGGAGGTGGTGGATATTGATTATGAAAGACGGAAGTATGAGGTTGTGGTGTAACATCTGCCATTTCATTTTTGATTCAATTAAGTCATTACAGACACAAATAGTACTCTCCGTTCATCTTCAAATCTAACAGCTGCTACATTACATCCTTATACACTGATTATTTCTTAAGGGAACAACAAGATATTTCTTCCCTTCTCTTCAAAATTGAGTTTCAGACACAACCCATCTCTCTAATTCCTGTCAAACTTGTACCGGAAATCCTGCAATTTCTTTAATCTTATCTTAAAATCTTGAGATTAATGAGTGTTTGGAAGTTTATTTGGTTGATATTAATCAAATAACAAGATATCATATGATAACATTAAAGAAATCACAACACTACCAAAAACAAAACATCTGCGAATCTCAAGAACAACTACTAGTTATCATATGCATTCACCGAAGCTTCGATAATAAGAAAAGAGAAAGAGTTACAGTGAAGGGGAATCGACCGGAAGAGAATGATATAGGTTTTGGTGGATATATGTGTTAATATCAGCCCTTTGTTAATGGACGATTTTAATCAAACGCGTGTCAAATAGAAACGGAAGGTAGAGTTACTAAATACATTGAAAACTTAAGGGCTTTTTGATAAAGTACCCCTGCACTTCACTTTACACCAAAAAAATGCCCCCGTTTTTTAAACATTTGTTAAAGTACCCTTGCCTTGACCGTTTTATTCAAAAAACGGGTTAACAGCCGTTAGCAGCTGTTAATGCTTAGGTGGCATAGTCAAAATGTCTAGAAAGCCCTTCCTACTGAGTAGACCTGTATTTTCTTGAATCGCCGATTTGAGACGCCGAGTCGAGTCGAGTCAATAGGAAACACATGGCATCCATCTAACCATGAACATAATGAAAAATCAACGTCCCACAAAGTGTTAATTTCATACATAGAGATGTTCCAAAATATAGATGTTCAAATAAAAAGACTAAAAAGATACATAATCATAACTACTGCAAACCACATAACTATACTGACATTCACTTCTTTGTCTGATTCATCTTCCACTTCTTTAAAGTTGTACAAGCTTTAGCCGGAGCTTTAGATGGTTGAAAGTTCTTAGCCTTAGAAGAAGATGCTGCTGCTGCTTTTCCAACACTAGATGGTTGAGACGATTGCTTCTTCTTAGATTTAGAAGTAGATGCAACAGGTCTGTCAAATGATGTAAAGGTAGCACCATCTACTTGAGTTCTTTGCCTCTTAGCTTTAGTATTTTTGCCAACATCACCACCTTTACATGTACTTTTGTTATGACCAGTTGATTTACATCTTGAACATGAATATGCCTTTGTAGGTGCTTTTGGATCATCCCATGCTCTCTTCCTCTTAACTCTCGGCCTTCCTGATTTCCTAATCTTGATAGAAGATTCTAGTTCAATATTCTCATGTTCTTCCAACTAAATGACAAGACATATAATAATAATGAGTAAGAAATTAAAAAGATAGTTTAGAAGTAGCAGATAACTAGAACAAAATGAGAAACACAATTAAAAACATCAATGCATGGTTTCATGTTCTTCCAAATACCTCAGGCCAATCTTCTTGAGCAGGAAATGGAAACACAACTGGAGCATATATTCTCTTGTATGCAGCAACTGTATAATAATGAGAGCAGTACCTGCAAAATTTGAGAAACAACAATGCAGTTGTAATATGAGATACAGACATAAGAGTAATGGTTTTGAAATAATAATGCAGTTCTTATGTAGTTACCTTGTCCAATCAGGTCTGAATGGCTTCAAACAACATACATCATGTTGACAAACAAACCCTCTGAGTTGTCATTGTAGACAACTGCATTGCTTTTCATCCAATTTGACAATAAAAACTTCCTTGCTACCTTCATTTGTAACTTCATACAACTTACCACTAAAACATGGGTCAACTTTAAATGCACCAACAAACTTACACATATTACCAATCAATTTCATAGCAGTAGGAACTAATCCAGTTGGATCCCATTTTGCACTCTCCTTTATCCTTTTGTGAAACAAACTCATAACCAACCTATTGTAAAGAATTCCTAGTCTACATACTGGTTTGTCCCTAAGATTTTTCTCCATGGAATTAAAAGACTCACTGAAGTTGTTATTTAGGTGCTCACACTTACTAGTGTCATCGAAAAAATCTCTAGACCATGATTCAACACCAGCCTCTTCAAGGTACAACACAACAACAACATTTTCCTTCTTCATATCTTCCATATGTTTCTGCATACAACATACACAAACATATTAGCACATAATAACATAGATTAGCACATACAAAGCATAAACATATTCTCAACATACACAAACATAAAAATAATAACAGATGTTACATAAAAATGTTTCTTCTTGTAGCATTTGGCTGCATTCCACAGTGAGCTATACAACTTTTGTCCCTTAAAGTGAGTCTTGAAGTTGTTATACAAGTGCCTGAAACAACAAAAACTTATAAGTAGCTAGCAAACTATATGAAAATTTATGTCCAAAGAAAATAAATAATTGAAGAATTGCTTACCTCCAACAATATCTAACATGTGAATCTGGGTACACATCAGGAACAACTTCAAGTAGCCCTTTCTGCCTATCTGAAATGAATGTCACTGGATTTTGATGGCTTAAGAGTAATGGCTTCATGTCAGTGAGGAATATAGTCCAATTATCAATTGTTTCAGCAGGAAAAACACCAATTCCTAGTGTGACTAAACCATTTTGACCATCTAACCCAGTTGCAGCCATCAACACACCACCACACTTACCATTTAGATGACAAGCATCTAACCCAACAACTGATCTACATCCTTCTTTCCATCCTTTGATAACTCCAGCAAAACTTATTGTCATGGACTCAAATGCCATGTCAGTCTTACAATAAGAGAAATTTGCAACATAATCCTTGTTGGAGTCACATAACATCTTACAAAACTAGGGAACTAGTTTGTAACTCTCTTCATAACTCCCATATTTAGCTTACATTACTAAGTTCCTAGCCTTCCGTGCAGTATGATAAGTAATATCAATCAGATGAGAAGCCTTGAAATCCTATTGAATTTGTCTTGGTCTTGGAATAATATTTCCAGAGCTATTATTCAACTTCTCTTGTATAACTTCAGCAACTAATTGAGGGTTTGCAGATTTATTTAATATATTGTCTTCTACAATCCTACCCTTGAAAGTATGGGTCAAGTCCACAGCCTTCACCTTAAATGTAGATTGATTTTGTAGTTTTGAAGAAAAAACAAACCACTCACACACAACTTTTCCTCTATTGTCACACCTATTTTCACACCACACCCTAAGTCTTTTCTTGTCACTCTTTTCAGCTTTATACTCACATTCATTTAATACACAAAAAAGCTTTAGATGTCTTTTGAATGCAAGTTTATCAGGAAATTCAATACCTAAAATCATTTGAGAAGGATAAAGGGGTTGAACAAGGTCTGAGTCATCAAACATCTCATCAGGTTCATCCTCAAAATCAGGATTATCATGTTGGAAATCCTTGTAATACTGAGGGTCTTCTTCACCCTCTTTACCTAAACAAATACAAACCAATTAGTTTAACATCTATATCACTCATATAAACAAGCCATAACAAAAACTTACAATTAGTAGGACAAATCCGCAGTAAACAAAAGAAAAAAAGGATGCGAAAGACTACACAACAAAAACTGGACAAAAACGTCGCAAAACTGACGTCTCAGACATGCTGCATTGGCGAGGCTCCATAGGATTCGTTAGAAGTTGGAATTTAGAGCTTGACCCAAATTTAGAAAGTAGAAAGAAACACCTTTCATAATCATCTTAAAAATCCAGATTTGGAGTTCATTTAATCTGTGAAACGAGTGTATTAAGATGGTCACAGAACTGCAAACCTACAGTTTTCAGTCCTGCCATACTGGACGTTGAAGACCCTAAATCCTAAACGATCAGTCGACACACTAAGCCCTTTTAACAAAATATATAGGAGACATAGATGTACATTTTCTGTCAAGGAAGTACCCCCTAAATCTATTCCCATTGACGACAGTTTCGCAGACAACAGGCTGCAGTTCAGGTTATCAGAAAAAGGAATTTTTCAACTGAAATATTCAAATTTGCATGGAAAAGACATCCATTATAAATTAAATCCTTTAGAATGTATAAGAATATACTTCTAAGACAATAACTCATGTGTCTAGGCCTTAAACATTCACTCTCTTAAACAACCATAAAGGGGAGACATGGATTTACAACAAACATAAAAAAACAGGAACATTAAAGTTTGAATTTTCCTGTACCTTGGTTATTTACTTGTACATCATCATCACCTGAATCATCATTATCTGCATAACATTAAAGTATTAGTACAACAACAACTTAAGCTTCAATGCATATTAAATTTACACAGGTACAACAACATTAAATCAAGTTTGCAGGATTAAAACACCTTCATCTGTACTTTCATTTTCAGCATCACTTGTATCTTCATTATCTTCATCAGTATTGTAAGAAGCTGCAGCTTCAGGATCTTCTACAGGATGACACTCATCCACTTATTTGTTCTCAAGTTGAATTACCAACTCATCATTTTCTTTCATTTTCTTCAACCAATGTTCTTCATCAAAATAATCATCACCTACAATTGCTTCCTCATCTACTTGAATTGGTGTACTACTTGATCCTCCTCTCACATTATCACCAACAACACTTGCTTGAGTAGGCTGTGAACTGCCCTGTCCAAACAACTTTTTAGCACTACAACCACCTTCTCTTTTGTTCATATCACCTCCAAGTCTTGGGATTCTTCTCACTTGAGGTGACTTTGTTGTTGTTTTCTTAGGCTTGACCTCCTTGTCCCATTCTAGATTAACAACCTTCACAATCAACTCAATAAAACCATTGCCATTTACTACAACATTCTCCCAAAACCATAAAAAGGCATGATCATTCTTTAGTGTCCATGGAACTCCATGTTCTGACATCCATAATAAAGCAACATCATCTATATCTTCCAAACATAACTTCCTATGAACCATTTGCACAAATATCCTCAGACTCATCCTATCTTTTTGTAACTGTTTGAAAGAAAAATCAATCTCACTCTCAATGCAATAACAACTTATATTTCTGAACATAGTTTTTCCATTCTCAATATTTCCACTGAAAAATACAGAAATACAAATGTATTACAAACACAGACCAACAAAAGTACTACAAACACAAATTTTCTAACAAAATTATGCAATCAATTTCTTTTTATGTAAATCAAAGAAAAAAGATAAACAATGATGCAAAAGTTAGGGTTTCAAGTAAATAAAATTAGGGTTTCACTTTATTTTGATAGAAAAGGCAACGAAATCAATCTATTTCATCATGCAAACACAGATCTAACAAAATCAAAAGTTAGGTTTTCGAATCTTCTTACCTAGACATCACTTTCTCCTTTCCAGTCGTTTTTATAGAAGATATATCCATGTTCACCTTCAATTGATTTGATTAATCATCAAACAAACCAACTATCCAATCGATTCAATTGAACCACCTCCAGTCGTTTTCTCTTTCTTCTTTTTTTTTTTTCAGAAACAGAAGAGAAGGAAGAAGAGCGTGAAAGGAAAAATGAGATTTACTTTCTCTCACTATCTTAATATATACTGCAGGGGTTTATAGTAATTTTATCCCTTTTTTTTTTGACTTGGTAAACGACCGTGGATTGAATAGGTAGACCCAAGCCGTTAAAATTGACAGTAAGGGCAGTTTAACAAGTTTTAAAAAGACGGGGGCAGTTTTTTAGTGGGTAGGTTGGTATGAGGGTACTTTATCAAAATTCCCAAAACTTAATATTATTCAATTTTTTCATGATTGCTAAAGGGGGACCGGTATTAGAAGGGGGCACCGTTTGAGTGATCCGACGGCCACGATCGGATATAACTCTTTTGTCTCATATGAAACGGTACCCCCTGCTAATACCGGTCCCCCCTTTAGCAATCGTGAATTTTTTAACTGTCTCGTGATCAACTAAAATTATCTTTTTTGGTGACCCAAACACAACTCTGGTCACTTTATTGTGACCCAAAGTCAAACTATCCCTTGATCTATCTGTGTGACCCATCAAATTAAGAACACGCAATTGGGGGATATGGGAATTAATTGGGGGATATATCTACAAGACAAAAAAAGGTGTCCCAATAGCAATTCTGGGTGACCCCCTATGTAATTATTTTTTTAATTCCTAATCTAGCCCCCACTAATCAGGATTAGTGATTAATTATAATTAGTAAAATGTTAAGTATCTGGGGGATAAATTAGTGTGTATTTATTTTTATTTGAATTTGTGTGTGTTAGTTGAGAGTAGAAGGAGGGAAAAATATTTTTGAGTGGAATTTTTTTTTGAAAATGGAAGATGATTGTGATGAGAGAATTGCTGCTAAGAGGTTGAAAATTTGATTTTTTTTCTTTGAATCCACCATTGTTGCAGCTGAAAAAGCTCGGTGCCGGCATGGTATTCAACCAAAAAACCATGCAGGCATTTGCTAGAAATTTTCATAAATTGTTTGCCACTATCCGGGGGGGTTCGATCAAAAACCATGATCTTCAAAACCTATTTTTTATGATTTTAATCAGTCTACTTCCGGCACAATTATCTGATTTTCGAGCATGCCGGAACTACTTCCGGCATGATTTTTGCTTAAATTTCTATGCCGGAACATGATGAAAAGTATCCATAAAATTGATTTTTTTTTTCACTTAACTACCTGCATTGATAGATTTATATCGAGCATGTCGACATTTAGTTCCGGCATTGAATTTCATCACTTCCGGCATGGTCTTCATCATTTCCGACATGTTCTTCATCACTTCCGGCGTGGTCTTCATCCTAAATAACCATGCCGGAACTCACTTCCGATGTGGTCTTCATCCTAAATTTCTATGCCGGCACATGATGAAAAGTATTCAGAAAATTGATTTTTTTTTTTTCACTTGACTACCGGCATTAATAGTTTTATATCGAGCATGCCGGAATTTAGTTCTGGCATTGAATTACATCAATTCCGGCATGGTCTTCATCACTTCCGAGGTGACCTACATCATTTTCGGCATAGTCTTCATCACTTCTGGTGTGGTCTTCATCATTTCCGGCATGTTCTTTATCATTTCCGACATGTTCTTCATCACTTCCGGCAGAGAAGGAGAAGAGAATTTGAAAGGAAGTGGGGAAAATTTAGAATTTGAAAGAGAATGGGGAACATTTGGGTTTCAAAGTTTTAACCCTAAAAAGATTAATAAGAAGTGGAGATGGAAATGGGAAATATGATTTTATTTTTTAATTTCAAGTTTTTTGATTTTTATTTTAAGGGAAGAGTGTTTTAGTATTTTCGCCCCAAAAGTCACCCTTATCACACACCATGGGTTGGGGGAAGTAATTCATATCCCCCAATTAATTCCCATATCCCCAATTGCGCGTTCCAAATTAAACCTTTTGTTTATTTATGCGCATTTGATGATTTTCAAAAATAAAAATAACACAGCTATAAGCATAATAAATCATCCTTTTATTTAATAATAAATTTTAGTAGTGATGGATGACAACTTCTTATTACAGATCTTCATACGTGAATTTATCGAGCATAATACTACCCATTTCTAGGTAATTTTAGGTGTTCCGATAACCTTCCTGGCTTTATCGACCCAGACCCAGACCCTGTCGCACCTGAAGTCCTTGGTTGTTGGAGTTCCATCTAGCAATACAATGGCGTTCACATTATGATTCTGTCTTTCAATTATTCTTGCTGCAGTCTCCCCATTGTACCCAACTAACTCAGGCCATGAACTTTTACCTGTACACCAATTTGGTTAGGCTTCAGTATCATCATCCGACATTAATTCATGAGTCGCATAATTTTATTCATTACTTACTAAACAGAAGTATATAAATAGAAAGAATGGAAAACATACCTGGGCCGCATTCTGATGCCATTTTGATCTATCTGTTCTCAATTAGGATCTTAGTGTTGATTTCTTTCTTGATTTTGGTAATTTGTTGGTGCATCTCATCAAGGTATAAATAGGCTACAGGAGTTTATCGGGTCTTGGATGCTCTTACTTCTTAGCAATTCAAATGTACGTACGTAGCCGCCCACAATACTTGATTATTGACTTTACGGCACTTATCCTTGACTTTTCATTGGAAAAAAAATGTCCAGGGACACGTGGTTGGCAGACAGTATGACACGAAGCTGGAGTTGAAATAACATTTGCAGCTCGGTCTAGTCTCCTATGATGCATAGATTTGTACGAACAATGATTCTTTACGGACCATGATATAAAACCATGCCAAAACCGGATAGAGGCATGGGAAGTGGGCCATGCCTTGCTAGTGATAACAAGGGTCCCGCTTTTAGTTTTTGTTTGTGTCTGCGCAGTTTTTAATTAGTTCATTTGTTCGGTTTATTGAGAATTTTTGTTATATGAATTGGACAAGTTTCTGAAAGTCCCGGTTCACATCACCTAACTAAATCTATTTGAATATTCAAAAATAAATAAATAAAATAGTTAACGCCGTTATTTCGTTGTTTTCACGTGATAGATACAAATTTCACGTGAAATTTTATAGGCTCTTGGCGGCGATCGCAATATAATTTTTCTCAACGCACCCTTGCTATTAGCTAAGAATTTGAAATATGGTTTCTACAATATAAAAATCTACATCAGACAGTTCAGAAAATCTTTAGCTCAGGTTAATTTGAATCCAGTAGACGAACCTGTATAACAAAACAAATCAACAAAAATCTAAGGATACATTTCCAAGCATCTAAATGGCTGTGAATTAGAGCTATTTGGCTTATGATTAGGGGCGGAGCCTGAGATTTCATTTTAGTGGGAATGGTTTTCACTTGTGAAATTCTTTTAATGCATCTTCTTCTGCTTATGTTTGTGACTCCTCACATGTTTGGCCAAGGTGGCCATTCCTCGTTCCAAGAAAACCAAAATAGGAACTAAAACAATAGACTGTGTTTTCCTAGGATATCCTGAGCATACAAATGCACATAGGTTCATGGTCATCAGTTCTGACCACAATAACATTGGTCTGAACACTATAATGGAATCAAGAGATGCTGTGTTTTTTGAAAACATATTTCCTTTAAGGTTTGGACCTCGAAAATGGGTCCATGATGACCTCTCAGATGTTCCTTCGACTAGTCAAACCCCATCTCTAGAACATGAGACTGCACCGAGAAGAAGTAAGAGGGTTAGAACCGAAACAAGTTTTAGCCCAGATTTTATGAGTCTTACGGTAGAGTCTGAACCTCAAACCTACAAGGAAGATATGACTTCTCCGGAAGCTCCCTTCTAGGAAGAAACTTCAATAAGTGAGTGGGAGTCCATTCAGCAAAACGAAAATTGGGAGCTTGTAGACTTACCTCCTGGTAGTAAATTCATAGGTTGCAAATGGGTGATCAAAAGGAAACTTAGAACAGATGGAACTATAGATAAATATAAAGCTAGGTTGGTAGCTAAAGGCTATAGACAAAAGGAAGGATTAGATTTCTTTGATACCTATTCACCTGTCACTAGAATCACCTCTATTAGGATGTTGATTGCTATTGCTTCTATTTATGATTTGCATATACATCCGATGGATGTTAAAGCTGCTTTTTTATTTGGTGAATTGAATGAAGAAATTTATATGGACCAACCTGAAGGTTTTATTGTGAAAGGTTGTGAAAACAAAGTGTGCAAATTGAACAAATCTCTGTACAGTTTAAAACAAGCACCTAAACAGTGGCATGAAAAATTTAATCATGTTATGATATCTAATGGATTCAAGGTAAATGAATATGATAAATGTGTTTACATTAAATCTGTGGATGATTCTCATGTTATTGTGTGCCTGTATGTTGATGATAAGCTCATATTAGGCAGTAACCTTGATATTATTAATACCATTAAAAGCATGCTTAGAGAAAATTTTGACATGAAAGACTTAGGCCCTACTGATGTAATCTTAGGGATGAAAATCAGAAAGACGTCTGATGGATATAGTCTTAGTCAATCTCATTATGCTGAAACTGTACTTAAGAGATTTAATTATGAAAATGCAAAACCTATATCTACTTCTTATGATCCCAATTGTAACTTAAAAAAGAACAAGGGTGAGGGAATTTCTCAACTTCAGTATTCTCGCATTATTGGCAGTCTTATGTATCTGATGAACTGTACAAGACCTGATATTGCCTACACTGTGAGTAGATTAAGCAGGTACACTTGCAACCCTGGGCAGGATCACTGGAATGCTCTCTATAGATTTCTTCGTTACCTGAGAGGTACTTCAAACTATTGCTTAAGATTTGCGAAGTATCCTGCCGTGCTGGAAAGGTATAGTGATGCCAACTGGATATAAGATTCAGATGAGTGAAAATCCACTAGTGGGTACATCTTCATACTTGGAGGTGCGTCTGTATCTTGGAAATCTTCCAAACAGACATGTATAGCTAGATCCACTATGGAGTCTGAGTTTATAGATTTGGAAAAAGCTGGAGAGGAAGCTGAATGGATACGAGTTTTCCTGGGAGGAATTCCACTCTGGCCCAAGCCTGTATCTTCAATCGTAATCCATTGTGACAGTCAAGATGCTATTGGTTACGCAAGGAATAGTGTATATAACTCAAAGTCTATACATCTACAGAGAAGACACAAGACGGTGAAACAACTACTCTCTACTGGTATTATCTCTATAGACTTCGTAAAGTCTAAAGATAATATTGCAGATCCTCTGACGAAAGGTTTATATAGAGAGGTAGTTAGATCCACATCGAGGGGGATATGACTTAATCTCATAGAATAAAACACCATGAAGGATACTCAATCTTGTGAATGAATATCCAAGATCAAGGTTCAATGAGACAACTAATTTATGGTGATATCGGAAAAGCACTATCTTTGTCCCTCCCTATGGTATAACCGCATGATAGTGCTGCCTGTATGATTTAGGATGATATGTTGAGATCTTAATGGGTTCCATGGCTTTGTTTAAAGCGAGGTGTGGCAGGACACTCTTAATGGACTCACCTATGTGGATGTTGAAAGTGGGGCCGCATCCTATGCGAATTTGAGTTGATTCTCTAGAGACATTCATTAAGTCCGGGATTTAAGCCCATGGCCAAAACGGGCACAAAGGCAAGAGCTTGGCGGATTTTCCTTGAGACATCAAAGTGTGGATGTTATTTCTGAATTGCATTCACTATTGGCGTTTCAAGACATTGCGTTCACCGTTACAACAAGCAGTTCCGGTAACCTATCACTAAGTTAAGGTTCAATCTTTGGGACACCTTAGCCTAATTTTTTTGTCTTCTGTTTTCTCGTGTTTTATCATTCATGTGGGGGATTGTTAGAAAAAACGAATTTATTAAAATTAAAAGTGCATGGACCATGTTTTGATCCCGTGACCTATTGCTCACTAGTTGATTTTTCATTTGAATGAATAAAACATTAGTCCCACATATACTAAAATCTTTAGAGTTTTAGACTTAAATACCATGGGTTTTGCCTTAAGGGCATCGCCCTTTGGGTCTACATACTTTTGTGTGATGTGGGAAGACCTAGACTATGGCAAGGTTACCTTTCTCGTATGCGCGGTGCTTCGCACAGAAGCACGCACGCTGCCGCCGTCCGTCCGGTCGCTCGGGCTCGGGTGCATTAGATCCTATCTTTTTACTGAAAATTTTCATACGTTTTTTTTCCCACACATGTATAAGAATCTTACTATTTGTATTCACGTGTTTGGATGTCCGAACCGCGTGCCTCTCTGACAAAAGCAAAAGATTTATACACTCTGTTTTAT
The DNA here is from genome assembly GCA_023529315.1 of Papaver bracteatum. Classification (NCBI taxonomy): domain Eukaryota; kingdom Viridiplantae; phylum Streptophyta; class Magnoliopsida; order Ranunculales; family Papaveraceae; genus Papaver; species Papaver bracteatum. The sequence continues at coordinate 955,727 of JAJJWX010000125.1, forward strand.
GTCTGACCTATTGACCATGTGTCTCTCGCATGCTCTTTTATGACACAGTCTTAATGACAGCTGTGCGCTCTATTTTTTCTCGTAAAGTATCTTGTTGTCGCGCATGCTCTTCATGACAGTTTGGTGAAGAATCTGTCTGTCGCGCTTTTTCTTTTCTAACGTTCAAGAATCATTCTGTCGCGCATGACAGTTTTGTGAAGCATCTTTCTGTCGCTTATATTTTCTAACGTTCAATTTTTCCTTGCAACTATAAATACGAGAGAAAACTTCAGTTCTCTACATACTTAGAACATTTTCTTACTACTACTCCTTTGTTATCAGAAACCAAAGTTTTTATTTACATTTTTTCTGAAAATAGTTTTAATATCAATTTTGTTTTAAGGTTTTTAGTTTTCATCACTGTTGCCAAGTTCTTAGAATGCTTTCTTTGTATGTTACGAAGAGGAGTACTAACAGTGGTTGTATCCTGGAGGTGACTTGCCAACTGCTATAGCATCTCAGAGGAGTAGCAGGCAATATTACCTTTAGGTCAGCGTATCTCATACGTGCCTCTACTATGTTTTTGATACTATCATCAGTGCATCTCCTGGAACAACTATTACACATCAGTGCAAGCTAAGTATTTTTTTTTCTCAGTTGAATAGGAATATTGTCATTATTTCGAACATTATAAAGGTAATATCATTCATTGCTATATTTTTTGTTGTAAAAAAATGGGAAAGAATACTGTAGAAAACCCCCCAAAGTTCATTGGAAATGACTTTAAATGATGGCAGGCCAAAATTTTATTCTTCTTAAAAGACCAAAGGTTAGATGAAGTTGCCTTAGAAAGACCCTCGAGAAGACTTCATGACCGTGGTAATGAAGATAAACTGGATAGGTGGACTAGGAAGAATTACATGTGCAAAAACCATATTCTTAACTGTCTGGATGACTCCTTGTACTACTTTTATAATGCAAAATAAAATTTTAATGCTTTTGATTTATGGGAAGCCCTTGAAGAAAAATATCTTGCTGAAGCTGCTGGAAGCAAGAAGTTCTTGGTGGCTAGGTTCCTGGAATATAATATGACTGATGAAAAGCTTGTAGTAGAACAATTCATTGAACTACAGCTACTCATCAACGAAATTCTTGCTGAAGGCATGCATATTGATGAATCTCTACAAGTATCTGCAGTGATTGAAAAGCTTCCACCCTCATGGAACGAGTACAATAGGAGGCTACGACACAAGAATCGGGAAATCACCATGGTGGAGCTAGGAAAAAAGATCCAGGTTGAGGAGATTTTGTGCTGCAAGGACAAGAGCCATATGTTGAGCAAATACATGTCCAACAAAGCTCATGTCCTGGACGATAATGCTGCGTCAAATAAAAATCATGGAGAATCCAGCAAAAATGGTAACAAATGTCGAAACTCCAAAGGTAACAATTTTAATCCTAGGGATGGTGTCTCTAAAAACACCATCAAAGGCGACTGCTATAATTGTGGAAAAACTGGTCATACGGCCAAGGACTGTAGAGCGCCTAAAAAGACCAAAATGTTCCAAAACAAAATAATAAGGAAAACATAGTATATGATTCTGGATATTTTACTGGCATGGTGTTTGAAGTCGACCTTGTCTCTAATATGACCAATGTGAGAGACTGGTGGCTAGATTCTGGAGCCACCAAGCATGTATGCAAGTTCAGAAATTCTTTCTCCTCTTATGCCACAGTAGGAGATGATGATAAAATGTTTATGGGAAACTCTTCCACCGCTAAAGTGGTGGGGAAAGGAAAGGTTAAATTTAGGCTCACTTCAGGGAAAACTCTCGCATTGAATGACGTGTATCACGTCCCGGACATATGCAAGAATCTTATCTCAGAAACCATCTTAGTACTAGGAAAAGGTTTTAAAATTATTGCCGAGTCTAATACTGTTGTAATCTCTAAGAGTGGTAACTTCGTAGGAAAAGGTTATGTCACTGAAAACTTGATTAAGCTTAGTGTATCTTCTTTGAACTTGAATGTTAATGCATCTTATTCTACTTACGTTTGTGACTCCTCACATGTTTGGCCAAGGTGGCCATTCCTTATTCCAAGAAAACCAAAATAGGACCTAAAATATTAGATTGTGTTTTCCTAGGATATCCTGAGCATACAAATGCACATAGGTTCATGGTCATCAGTTCTGACCACAATAACATTGGTCTGAACACTATAATGGAATCAAGAGATGTTGTGTTTTTTGAACACATATTTCCTTTAAGGTTTGGACCTCGAAAAAGGGTCCATGATGACCTCTCAGTTGTTCATTCGACTAGTCAAACCCCATCTCTAGAACATGAGACTGAACCGAGAAGAAGTAAGAAGGTTAGAACTGAAACAAGTTTTGGCCCAGATTATATGACTTTTACGGTAGATTCTGAACCTCAAACCTACAAGGAAGCTCCCTTATGGGAAGAAGCTTCATTAAGTGAGTGGGAGTCCATTCAGAAAAACGATACTTGGGAGCTTGTAGACTTACCTCCTGGTAGTAAATCCAAAGGTTGCAAATGGGTGTTCAAAAGGAAACTTAGAACAGATGGAACTATAGAGAAATATAAAGCTAGGTTGGTAGCTAAAGTCTATAGACAAAAGGAAGAATTAGATTTCTTTGATACCTATTCACCAGTCACTAGAATCACCTCTATTAGGATGTTGATTGGTATTTCTTCTATTTATGATTTGCATATACATCATATGGATGTTAAAACTGATTTTTTATATGGTGAATTGAATGAAGAAATTTATATGGACCAACCTGAAGGTTTTATTGTGAAAGGTTGTGAAAACAAAGTATGCAAATTGAACAAATCTCTGTACGGTTTAAAACAAGCACCTAAGAAGTGGCATGAAAAATTTAATCATGTTATGATATCTAATGGCTTCAAGGTTAATGAATCTGATAAATGTGTTTACATTAGATTTGTGGATGATTCTCATGTTATTGTGTGCCTGTATGTTGATGATATGCTCATATTAGGCAGTAACCTTGATATTATTAATACCATTAAAAGCATGCTTAGAGAAAATTTTGACATGAAAGACTTAGGCCCTACTGATGTAATCTTAGGGATGAAAATCAGAAAGACGTCTGATGGATATAGTCTTAGTCAATATCATTATGCTGAAACTATACTTAAGAGATTTAATTATGAAAATGCAAAACCTGTATCTACTCCTTATGATCCCAATTGTAACTTAAAAAAGAATAAGGGTGAGGAAATTTCTCAACTTCAGTATTCTCGCATTATTGGCAGTCTTATGTATCTGATGAACTGTACAAGACCTGGTATTGCCTACACTGTGAGTAGATTAAGCAGGTACACTTGCAACCCTGGGAAGGATCACTGGAATTCTCTCTACAGAGTTCTTCGTTAACTGAGAGGCACTTCAAACTATTGCTTAAGATTTGGGAATTATCCTGCCTCGCTGGATAGGTATAGTGATGCCAACTGGATATCAGACACAGATGAGTGCAAATCCACTAGTGGGTACATCTTCACACTTGGAGGTGCGTCTGTATCATGAAAATCTTCCAAACAGACATGTATAGCTAGATGCACTATGGAGTCTGAGTTTATATCTTTGAAAAAAGATGGAGAGGAAGTTGAATGGATACGAGTTTTCCTGGGAGGAATTCCACTCTGCCCAAGCCCGTGTCTTCAATCACAATCCATTGTGACAGTCTAGCTGTTATTGGTTGCGCAAGGAATAGTGTATATAACGGTATCTACAGAGAAGACACAAGACGGTGAAACGACTACTCTCTACTGGTATTATCTCTATAGACTTCGTAGTTTAAAGAAAATATTGCAGATCCTTTGATGAAAGGTTTATCTAGAGAGGTAGTTAGATCCACATCGAGGGGGATGGGACTTAAGATCATAGAATAAATCACCATGAAGGATACTTAACCTTGTGAATGAAGATACAAGATCAAGGTTCAATGAGACAACTAATTTATGGTGATATCGGGAAAGCACTATCTTTGTCCCTCCCTATGGTGTAACCGCATGAGAGTGCTGCCTGCATGATTTAGGATGATCTGTTGAGATCTTAATGGGTTCCATGGCTTTGATTAATGCGGGGTGTGGCATGACACTCTTAATGGACTCACCTATGTGGATGTCGGAAGTGGGGCCGCTTCCTCTGATAATTTGAGCTGATTCTCTAGAGACATTCATTAAGTCCAGGATTTAATCCCACGGCAAAAACGAGCACAACGGCAAGAGCTTGGCAGCTTTTCCTTGAGACATCATAGTGTGGATGTTATTTCTGAATTGCATTCACTGTTGGCGGTTCAAGACATTGCGTTCACCGTTACAACAAGAAGTTTCGGTAACCTATCACTAAGTTAAGGTTCAATCTTTGGGACACCTTAGCCTAATTTTGTTGTCTTCTGTTTTCTCGTGTTTTATCGACATGTTTTATCATTCATGTGGGGGATTGTTAGAAAAAACAGATTTTTTATTAAAATTAAAAGTGCATGGACCATGTTTTGATCCCAAGACCTATTGCTCACTAGTTGATTTTTCATTTGAATGAATAAAACATTAGTCCCACATAGACTAAACTCTTTAGAGTTTTAGACTTAAATACCATGGGTTTTTCCTTAAGGGCATGGCCCTTTGGGTCTACATACTTTTGTGTGATGGTGGAAGACCTAGACTATGACAAGGTTACCTTTCTCGTACGCGCGGTGCTTCGCACAGAAGCACGCATGCCGCCGCCGTCCGTCCGTTCGCTCGGGCTCGGGTGCATTAGATCCTATCATTTTACTGAAATTTTTCGTACGTTTTTTTCCCACACATGTATAAGAATCTTACTCTTTGTATTCACGTGTTTGGCTGTCCGACCCACGTGCCTCTCTGACAAAAGCAAAAGATTTCTACACTCTGTTTTATGTCTGACCTATTGACCATGTGTCTCTCGCATGCTTCTTTATGACACAGTCTTCATGAAAGGTGTGCGCTCTATTTTCTCTCGTGAAGTATCTTGTTGTCGCGCATGCTCTTCATGATAGTTTTGTGAAGAATCTATTTGTCGCGCTTTTTCTTTTCTAACGTTCAAGAATCATTTTGTCACGCATGACAGTTTTGTGAAGCATCTTTCTGTCGCTTATCTTTTCTAACGTTCAATTTTTCCTTACAACTATAAATACAAGAGAAAACTTCAGTTCTTTTTATACTTAGAACATTTTCTTACTACTACTCCTTTGTTTTCAGAAACCAAAATTTTTATTTACATTTTTTCTGAAAACAGTTTTAAAATCAATTTTGTTTTAAGGTTTTTAGTTTTCATCACTGCTGCCAAGTTCTTAGAGTGATTTCTTTGTATGCTACGAAGAGGAGTACTAACAGTGGTTGTATCATGGAGGTGACTTGCCAACTGCTATCGCATCTCAGAGGAGTATCAGGCAATATTACCTTTAGGTTAGCGTATCTCATACATGCCTCTACTATGTTTTTAATACTATCATCAGTGCATCTCCCGGAACAACTATCACATATCAGTGAAAGCTAAGTATTTTGTTTTCTCATTTGAATACGAATATTGTCATTATTTCCAACAGTTAATTCTAACAACTTTGTACTCGTTGGTTGAACGATTGTATCCAAATCCGCTGGCGATAAGACATGTTTTACTCTTAATTCTTGGAAGGTTAAAGTATTCACCGGTAAAAGGATTGCAGATGTAGACATGATCGCTAGTTACACGGTGATGGGGTACCGATAAGCAAACCAAAACATTAGATGAACCAACCATGATGTTTATGTGCTTTCGCTTATTAATAACGGGATGCTTAATCTTCCTTAACGTCTTGTAAGAAAAATTCTCACGATGTTAATCTGTATTTGTAATAACATCATAAGAACCGTAGTAGAGTTGAACGTTTCTTTCCCAATAGGTTCCAACGCATCAAAGGAGACCAACCTCAAGTTTTCTATGAGAGAGTAGAGCTTCCTAATTTTTTGTAACGAGCTTATAGTCTAATACGGACTCGCTAGGAATGTGGGAGAGAATTACAGATTTCGCATCCTCGTTTAGACCCTCCATTACGCGCTCCTAGTGCAAACACAAAGTACTATAACCTCTTGGCTCTTTTGTGCTTTTTATATACACACATAGAGGTTACCAAGATTCAATGGGATGTGGGATTTCTTATTATCAAAGAAGAAAAAAAAAAGAAAAAAAAAGGGTTTAGGGAAGGAAATTTTTTGTATCCACCGGGTTTAGGTGGCCTATTAAGAATTGCCCCAAAATAAGGAGAAATAATGGTCCACACCTAAATCTAAATTGAGGAGCTCTCCCGTGTTCTGAGAACCGGCGAGCTAAAACCGGAGCAGAAATAGTAGTGGGGAAGTGTCTTCTTTTTTTTCCGATCGGCAAAGGAAAAAGATTTTATAGAAGGCCTACCAGAGGTAAGCGAATAGAGGCTCAAAAGAGCATACAAACCCAAGAAATAGAGCTCAAAAGAGTCTAGAAAAGAGAAAGAGACAGAACATCCCAAAAAAGGGTAACTGGGAACAATAATTTAAAAAGAAACTGTCCCAGTTTGCAAGAGCAAAGTTTAGAGAAGTTCCTTTCAGCTCTTCATAGTTGGTGCACCAAAAATACAGTTGCATCTTGATATTTTTGATGACCGAATCAGTAGTAATTGCAGCATTGTCGAAAACAACGGCATTCCTCGACTTCCAAATGCACCAGCATATCGCTGCCGGGATTAGGGGACATAACTTCTTTCCGATAGGATGAACCAGTCTGAACTTCCAACTTTTCATGATAGCATCAATGCAGTTAGGCATTGGCCAAAAAGCACCAGAAGCGCTCCTGACGTAAACCCATATTTGTGAAGCAAACTTACAATGGAAAAGAAGGTGAGAAATTGATTCTCCAGATTTGCAGCAGAGAAGACAACCATTGACGATTAGCTTCCCCTTTGTACGAAGAAGATCCATAGTTGCTAGGCTCTTATGGTAGACAAGCTAAAGAAAGAAACCCACTCGATGAGGCCAAAATTTCGACCATATGCGAAGATTTAAAATAGGAAGCTCATGTTCCTTAGCGAGCTTAGCATAGCTTGACTGCACAGAAAATCTCGAATAAATTTTTGATGAGGGCGTTTTATGATGGGGACATGGGGGACAAATCTAGGGCTGTCAATGGGTACCCGTTACCCGGAACCGGACCCGCTAAATCGGGTCCGGTTCTGGGTCCTAAAGTTGGACCCATTAGCAACTTAGGACCCGACGGGTAATTACCCGATTGGACCCGAATGTTAACGGGTCCAAACGGGTAATACCCAATCGTACTTGAGTAAGGGTACCCGTTTATTTAACCTTTTGATCATTTTTTAGCAAAATTATAGGTATTTTTGCTAGTTTCGTCTTTGAATTTTTTTGATTTTTGATTTTTTTTCTTACATTTAATATTTATTTAGTACATTAATAAAGAAATAATAATAAATTTTTATAAAAATAATTTATATTCAAGTTAAAAAGAGAAAGAAATTAAGATTTTAATAGTTTTTTTAATACCCAACGGGTACCCGGACCTGACGGGTATCCGGGACTTTAAACGGGTCCGGTTCTGGGCCAATACATTATGGAACCGGACCCGGAACCGTTAGGATCCGGAACCGATGTTGATATGTCGGGTCAGGTTCTGGGCCATATACTACCCGGGAGGACCCGGACCCGTTGACAGCCCTAGACAAATCATCTCTTGACATGTGTTTTTTCAATTAATTGTTTTAACAAATTCTGTTACCAAAAATATAAAGGATAAAATATCATCAATTAAGATAACTAGTATTTTCACCATAAATACACTTATTTTATATATTTGTAAACAAAATTTGATGAAATCAAATTAATTGGAAAAACATATGTCAAGACATGATTTGTTCCCCACGCCCCCATCAAATATTTTTCCGAAAATCTATCTGATTTAACGATAGACCACTTCAATTGGTCGAGCTCCGTAGACCCTAGTTATCAATTCGGCGAATTATTGCGTACCAAACGTGCCCTATACCAATTCGGCGAATTATTGCGTACCAAACGTTCCCGGTTTATACGGGCGTACAACTGAAATTCCGTAGTCAAGACGGGCACTTTCTCAGCTTCCCGAATTATGCGCGTCTTTTACGTTCCGAAGTAGAAACGGGCGCATTGGTTCGGCCCAATATGATCTCTGTGCAACAGACCCAATTGTCTCAAGTAGACATTGGGCTAACTAAAGAGCCTCTTTTGAAGCCCAAGTACCCTTTTATAACTTTTTTTCCCCAAAAAGATATCACAAGGATTCGAAGTCGAAACATTTAGGTGCCATAATGGGATTCACTCCACTGAGCCATCAAGTTTCTGGTATCATGGTTACATATATTTTATATATACACATATTTGATACAAAAATGAGACCCAACATGTTATCTCATAATATTTAATTATTTTTTTTTGGCAGAAATACGTGCCGAATTTTCTGTGCGGATTTCATATCTCTAAAACGAATTATACACGTACGTATTCCGTTCCGAACTACTGCCAACTCGCGATCTGTTGATCGGATTTTTGACTGAATTCAACATTTATAAATCCGAATAATACTCGTACGATTGCCGTTCCGTACGTTTGACGAATCACGAATTGCTAACTAGGCCGTAGACAATCAAACAGGTTCTAATAAGGCTGTCATATTACAAACTTCATTAGTGGGGAAGTGTCTTCGAAGGCAGAACTGATAAGGAATCTATCAATTTTGCTCAAGAGCTGCTACTCCAGGTGTATTTAACTCCCGCAGTCCGAAGGTCCAATAAAAGCTCTTGTCGATCACAAAAGCTACCAAATTCTCGAATACCCCTATGAATGCGAGTGCATCCATTTCTCTCATGCATAAAAAGGACTTCATTAAAGTCTTCCATCACTACCCAGGGAAGAGACCAAATAGCCTGGATTGTGTTAAGTTCATTCCAAAGACATCTTCTTTCGTCTCCATCTCAAGAGCCATATGCCACACCCCATAGAAACACCAATTGAAATTATCACTATTATTGCTAGTGTCAGCGCTAACGGCAAACATCCAGTTGGCGGCAAACCTTCCACCACTACATTTTTAGCACCCATCTCCAGCAATTCCTAATAGGTAGAAGAAAAACAGTACTCGGTGCATATTCAGAAAATAATAATCAAGAATGACTAAACAACAAACAAGAATTACTGATGATTTAATTAATTACCTTTAGAAATCCGGTGACTCTGGTAACAGCAAGTGTTTGAATGGTTTCTCTGGTAACCGAAGAACCGATGATATACGCGTAATCGTTAGCTCCGATCTCACCAACCCAAAACAATGCATTGTCCATTAAATCAGTGCATTCCTTAGACATAGTCATTTTATTATTAATAACCTGTCGACGGCATCCATGACTTTCCAAAAACATTTTGAACCAACCAAGTTGAACATTTATGGAAGCATTCGGAACATAAAAGGTGACGTTTTGTTTAACAAAGAAACTTTGATCAGTAGCAGTAGATCCGGCAACTGCAAAGTTAATACCATGAGATGTATCGGCTTTATCACGGTTTAAGTAAGGTGTTAAATACGGTAGAGAAAGAAACTCGGTGACAAAATCGATAACTAGTCGACCATCAGAATAACGATTAGTTGGTTTATGAAAAAATGTGGTGGACTTGATACATGGTTGAAACCAGCTGGTCCATCAGGCCCTGATTTCGTGTTTCCGGTGTCGGTGTAAGAATCTCCAAATGCGTATATCTTAGAAAACCGGCGACATGTAGCAGTAGTACTGGCAAATGTTGATGTTGATGAGATGAAAAAAATAAAGAAAAAGAAGAAGAAGATGAGAGTGACTGCAGTAGAAGAAGCCATTACTTGATAAAAGAATGGTTATCAGACAGACTCACTGGTGTATTTATATACATACTCAAATTTGCCGGTCATGTCAAAAGGCTCACAACTGCCCTTGGAGGTGGCTAGTCATGATACGTTGATCGACACATAAATGGGTGAGTCAATGTCAGAGTGATTGGAAAAACACATGTCAAGACAATGCAAAAGTTTTTTTTTTCTTTTAAAGAAAACTTAGGCTCAGCCTAAGGAATTGCATTGATATTACAGCCTAAGAGTCTTGGTTTAGACAAACCTCAGACCCCCTGCTGGCGTTTTTACATATAATAACCAATTTTAGAGTTTGGCAATTTTGACTTCTATCTATTAGTTCAAGACCCATTAAAACAAAGGTTATCGGGATACTAGGAAAGAAATTTTCATCCTTTTGTCTTCGTTGTTCTCTATGGTACTCTCTGTTGAATCTTCCCTTGATGGCTCTAACATATAGGTTGTTGAAATGCTCCAAAATATCAGAATTTTTAGCTTGTATGACAATATTTGTATGTTGCTGCTTTCCTTCCCATCCAAAAGCTAGATCTGCTCCTCCTGCAGCTGCTTCTGGTCCTCCTTGAGCTGTGTGTCCTCTGCTATCAACCAGGTTTCATGCAAGGTCAATGATAGTTAGAGCAGAGAAGTAATGGGAACTGTTGGGATCCTGAATAGTACATATTTTTATTACAAAGCCATGTTGTTGATGGTTTTGTTGGATCCCAGCAAGATTCCCATGATTAATGATAGCATCACTAGTGATATGGTGGGGATCCTGATTGTTCAAAACATGGTGAGGCATATTATGAATTCTGTTAAAATCACAGAGATGTTGTTGGATGCTGACGGCAGTAACTTTAGCATTGGGAACTAAGTGTTGAAAAACTAGATCGCATCTAGCTTTCCAAATAAACCAGCAGGTAGTAGCATAGATGCAAGTTTTGTCAGCTTTACTGCCATTGAGAAACCATTCATTGAACCACTCCATGAATGGTGTTTGGTAGTTAAAGAGGCCATGATTTTCCCCTAGTATGTGATTCCAGACCTTTGTGGCAGCTGGGCAATTTAGGAACATGTGTGTCATTGTTTCCTCCCCACTATTACAAATTCTGCATATGGGATCAATATAGTGGAGAATGCTAGCAGTTTTTGCATTGGTAGGGAAAATTTCATTAGCACATTTCCAGAGAAATATCTTGATGACTGGTGCCACTTCCAGATTCCATATTGCATTCCAATCTCTTATGATCTGGTCGTTTCTATATAGTTGCTCAATCTTAGCTTTGTATAATTCTCTAACTGAGAACTTGCCATTGGTATTCATACTCCACTGCATACTATCCTCCCCTCTAGGATGGATGCTTAGTTGATAGATGATGTTAGCTGTTGCAGGGTTGAAAATCTGATGTAGAAAGGGAATGTTCCAGGCTTTTTGATCTGTCATTAGGTTCGCCACCATTTGGATATCTGCTGGACAATTTGGTGTCTTGATGAGTGTTTCATCTGTACCTGGAATCCATATATCTTCCCAAATCTTGATTTTGTTACCATTCCCTATTCTCCAACCATAGTGTTGTTGGATATTCTTGATTCCTTCTAAGACTCCTTTCCATAACCAAGAGTCTCCATCCTTGGCCTTGGTGTTCATGTTCAAAACATTTCTTTCATGTAAATACTTTGCGTCCATCAGTTGATACCAGAGAGAGTCCTTGGATTGTTCCAATCTCCATCATATTTTAGTTATCATAGCATTGTTGAAGAGCTCCATGTTCATAAATCCTAAGCCACCCATTTTTTTAGGTTTGCAAATGGCAGTCCATGCTTTTGGATAGTAGCATGTTGGGTTTTCCAAGTTTTCCCCCCAGAAGAAGTCCCTTTGGAGTTTGTTCATATCTTGGCATGTCTGCTTTGGGATCCTGAAGCAGTTCGTTTGGTATATACTGGCTGTAGAAGTAACTGCTTTGATTATGACTTCTCATCTTGCAGGATTCAAAGGAGAGTTTTTCCAACTAGACAAATTGATCTTCATTTTATCAAATCCAGGTTTGAAGCATGTAATCTTACTTATGTGTGTGAATAGAGGTGATCCTAGATATTTTTCATTACTAGGAAGCTCCATAACTCCAAGGATGTTGCAGATGTCTGGGATGATATCTGGATCAGTGTCTTTACTGAAGAAGGCACCAGACTTGTGGAAGTTAATGAGTTGGCCTGAGGTATCTCCAAAGATGTTGGGGATGTCCTTGAGATTTTGGGCTTCAGTAGAATTGGATTTGCAGAACACCATGAAGTCATCAGCAAATAAAAGATGAGTTATTGAGGGTGCATTCTTGCAGATTTTGATGCCAGATATAATGCCAAGGTCTTCAGCATGAGATAAATTCCTAGACAATGCTTCCATGAAAAAGAGTAAGAGATAAGGAGAGAGAGGATCTCCCTGTCTAAGACCTCTGGAAGGGTTAAATAATTTATCTGGAGAACCATTTATGAGAACTGCAGAAGTTGCAGTAGTGATGCATTGCATAATCTCATTGCTCCAGCTGGTGTTGAAGCCAATTTTTTCCATTATGGTTTGTAGAAAAGTCCAGTCTACCCTGTCAAAGGCTTTGGCCATATCTATCTTGATTCCCATATTACATTTTTTTCCTTTGATTCCCATATTTCATGGGCAATGGCTATGTTGTCAGCTATTTGTCTTCCAGGAATGAAGGTAGATTGGTAGGGGGAGATAATTTTGTTGAGGTAAGGTTTCATCCTTTGAGCTAGCAACTTTGAGATAATTTTATAGGTTGTGTTACATAAACTGATAGGTCTGAAGTGACTGGGGTTTGTTGGTTTATCTATTTTGGGTATCAAGGTGATGAAGGTTGTGTTCATTTTCTTCAGAAGATGTCCAGATTTGAAGAAATATTGTACCATTTTTACCACATCTTCTCCTACAATCTCCCAGTTGGCTTGGAAGAAATTTGGTGGAAAGCCATCAGGCCCAGGAGCTTTATCTTTTGCCATGCTGAAAATGATTGCTTTGACCTCATGGGGTTCAGGTATTCTGTTGAGTATAGTGTTATCTGTTTCAGATATGGTGGTGGGAATGAGGTTTACAATTTATGGGTTGATTTTGGGGGATTCAAAAGAAGCCATACTGTAAAAGTAGGTAGTGAAGCATTGTTTTATTTGTTGGTGTTCCTCAAGCCAATTTCCTTGCATATCTTGTATAGTATCAATCTTGTTTCTTCTTGTTTTGCTTTTGGCTGACCTATGAAAATACCCTGTATTCCTGTATCCTATCTTTATATATTGATCTATGCTTTTAATCTTCCAGAAATTTTCTTCAATGTCTTGCCATTCTTTTAGGACAAGCATAGCAGAATTTAGAGCTGAACTTATGTCTGGTTTGAAGTAGTTCCCTTGTATCCAGTGCAGATGTTGCTAGCTTTCTTCAATATTTGTCTTTATGTTTCCATAAACCTCTCTATTCCAAACTTTGATCTTTAGCTTGATTTCCTTGAGCTTCCTTGCTATAAGAAAAGCACTAGATCCTGACAATTTTCTATGCCAGCATTCCAAAATAATATCTTTGCAATCCTTGTGATCAAGCCAAGGTCCAAATAATTTAAATGGAATTTTCCCAGAATTCCAGTGAGGATTAGTATTTAGGAGGATGGGATGGTGATTAGAACCTATAGCAAGTAAATTTGTAATAGTAGAATTCGGATAGAGGTTAAGCCAGGAGTTAGTGGCTAATCTTCTATCCAATCTCTGCTCAGTAAGAGATGGCCCAGATCTCTTGTTGGACCAAGTAAAGGGGCATCCATAGCTTCCAAGATCCAAGAGATCAAGCTCCGTAATTTTATTAGTAGACATAGATGCCTCCAGGTTATCCAAAGGCTAGGTACTGTATTTTTCATTATCATGCAAGATGATATTGAGGTCCCCAATAACCAACCAAGGGATAGAATGTTTAGAAGCAGTGCTTTCAAGCACTTTCCAATAGTTTAGTTTACAGTTAGTGTCCTTGGAGATGCCATAATAACCAGTGAAAAGCCAGGGGGTCTATTAGTAGGCTTAACAATAACATTTATCTGGTTAATAGAGGAGTCAAGGATAGTGACATCCACATTATTTTTCCACATTAATACTAAGCCACTAGTAGTACCACTAGACCCTCCTGGGTTAACATGCCAAAAGTTCTGAATGTTAAGCTGTTTCATGGTATTTAAGAGTTTGCCATGTTTTTGCTTAGTTTCAGAGATGAAGCAGATATCAGGATTAAATTTATTGAGCATGTCTGTGAAAGTATTTCTTAGTGGATATTTGTCCTAGCCCTTGACAATTCCAGGCTATAGAGATAAAGAATTTCCAAAAGTAGGAGACTAGAGGATATTTAGAAATGGCCCTCCTGGAGATTAGGTAAATTTTTACCTAACTAGCAACCAGACAAAAAAGGGGACTAGAAAACTGATAATGACCATGAATTATCATATTACTAAAAGAGAAGTAGAATTGTACCTCATTGCCAGGAGTTGCATAGCTGGAGTCACCATTAGCCATATGAGGGTTTGTTGAGTCCAAAGGTTCAGCATAATTGTCAGAGAGATCCTTGCATCTTTTTCTGTGGTCAACATCATTGATTTCCATGGGAGTATAAGTGCAAGATAATTGCTTCCTTTTTGGGCCTTTGGAATTTTGGAGCTCTTTACTTGCAGGTTCGTCAGCAAAGGAGTGAGTTTTCTCTTTAGCTTTTCCAAGCTTGCTTTTTGAAAAGTTCATCTTCAGCCTCCATTCTTTCCTTGATTTGGGAGAGGGTAGGGAGATTTTGATGCAAGGGGTGAGGGAAGCAATCGGCAACCTTGCTAGTTTGGCTGTTGTTGGGATTGGTGTTTTCTGCATGCTTAGTTCTAGCAGCATATTTTAACTTGGTTTTTGCCTGAATGTGTTTGTAATTAGTAAGGATTTTCTTAGAGAGATCTATCCTTTTGTTTCTGATCTGGTTTGCTATGATGTCAGGGTGGGGGGAATTTGGATCAGCTCTAGAAGAGGCACTGAAAGTGAGATGCTTAGAAGAGGATGGAGCAAAGTTTGCAATGGTCTTTTACAGCTCTTTTTGCTTAGCTATTTTCATTTTGATTTCAAAGGATTGATCCGCATCAGCATCAAAGTACCCTATATGAGTGACATTCCTTCCCTCTTGAACAGTGTTTTGGTAAGCATTTTGAGGTGGTAGTAAGGGTTGAGGTATAGTAAGTTTTGGGTGTTGATAGTGAGATTATGATGGGGTATGTGGAGTGGGGCATGGTGTAGAAGGGTGATCTAAGGTTCTACAGACTTTACAGAACTTGATGCCATTTAGAGCATAGGAAAATTCAAGCCAGTGGGAGATGGTTGGAGTTTCATAAGCTTCAATCCCAAACTTAAGAGGCTTGGTAACATCAATATTGAGGAGCACTTCCAAATTTTTCTCAAATCTATCTCTTTCATAGGCTTTCTTTTGCTTTTGATAAATCCCCACAGGTTGGAGAATATTGCTGATGTCAGAGATAATATGGGTAGGGATTCTCTTTATAAGAATCCATATCATGGCCGATTTGAAATCTTCTTCATAGATTAGATCAGGACCTCCCATATGTGCTTCTACCCGGACCATGAGTTTATCAAACACCCCTATTGTACCTTCCATTATCAGGGTTTTATAGTCCTCTTCATGAGTGAGCCTCAAGATAAAGAAATTCCTTCTTCTATTCCATTTTTCCAGTTCCACTCTACCAAAAAATTCCCAGTTGTTGTTGATGAAATAACTGACTCTTGTTGTTTCAAAGCAAATGTTGCTACAGAGTTTTCCAATGAAGCACCATTTCCAGTCAACTGGTTGTTTGGATTTGATGTTATCAGGATTAAGAAAAACCTTTGGATAAAAATCAGGTTCAGGCATGTTTAGAGATTTTTCCATTTGAGTGGTAAGGTTTTCAATGGAGGTATCAATGGGTTTGGAAGATGAAGCTCTAGAGGTAGAGGCCATTTGGATTGAGTAAGAGTGAATAGTGAACCAAGACGATGAGTATTCTAAATCCGGTTTGAACTTGTTTGCCAGTCAACATTGTATACGATTTCTTTGCAGGCTTTAATTTGAAATATTTCCTCTTGCTTGGTGGGTATGTTATTGCATCTCATAGCAGGCCAAGAATTGGAGGAGAGATGATTGTTTGATGTTGACAAGACCTGGCATTTTTTTGAGTTGTAGCTGTCTTTGCATATGACTATTGTAATCCAGCTCAAATACTTGTGCCCGAAAATCCATAAAATGTTAAAGAGTTTAAATAGTGTACCTTGTACATGCCTGTATGAATTGCATTCCTTGAGGTGCTTGTTTTCTTTAGGACTGGTATCAGTGTGTTTTGTCGTTTGATCCCCATTAATCGATTGATCCCCAGAAGCCACGAGATGGTATTAAGAGATTGAATTAAGAATGTACTTGCATAAGCTATATGTACAAAAGTTGACCTTATGAAGGATGTATATAGCTTTGGGATTAGCTTTGGGCTTGTGCTTGCCGATGCCCAAAGGATTGGCAGTCAAGATGGATAGAGAATTAGAGCATATTTCAGCTCTAGACGAGCCCATTTGAACCATTAGTAAAATTTGTTTAATTTGGGTTGCTCTCGTGGCCAGCTTTTTCAGATCCAGTTCAGGACGGGTGATGTTGCCCCAAGTATAATTAATTACGGATGGGTCCGTCCCCCGACTGGTTGCGTCCAAGCCAGATGTCCATTGCCGCCCTGCATGGACTAGTGATACGCAATTACTTGATCTAGGCCAAATATAAGGGCCCGTAGGCTTTGTTAGATACGACATAGCTGTAGAATTGGGTGTGATCTTTCCGAATAGTTTATCACGAGGATAAATGAGTGGTATGGATTCATTGTCTGTTGCTCTTATGGTATCGAATAAAACCACCTGTTGGGAGTAGCCTTGCAGTTGTGGTAGTTTCTTCCGGGGATAGATATTAAGAATCTTTGAGTGTTCCCCATTCCAGTACGAATTCCCGAGTTCAGAGAGAGCATGGACAAGGATCAAGGAGAGCAAAAGCGAGCCCGGGTGGGGAAAGAGGAAACACAGGGTAGACCTTAGTAATTGTTTATTTTCTTTAAAATAATGGGGAAAAAAATATTGATATTTATGAATTGTTGTCTTTCTGTGGTGCAATTTTTGTTTTGGGTTACATTAGGTTTGCATTGGGTAAATTGGGGGGGGGGGTAGATTTTTGTTTGGATTTACATCAGGTGGATAATTTTTTTGCAGGAGATTGCAAGGGTGGGTGAAAGGTTCTCTGGTTATAATATGCATGAACTTCATAATGGGACTGGTGCAATGCAAGGAGGGATTGGTGGCACGGGTTTCAGTAGGATGGGTGAGAATGTAACTGTGAGAAGGGGTTTGCCTCCACGAACTGTTGATCAAGGTCGAATAGAAAATGGTCAGCTTGTAAGTGTGAGAGATAGGTGGGTGATTTTTGTTGTGCATCCTACCAGGGGTCGTCGGGTTGTGAAGGAAGGTATTGTACTGGTGGATGATGAGAGGCTTGTTTGTGGAAATATTGTGCATGGGTTCTTTGCTGCACCAATACCAAAAGCTACACATGACCAGATCAGAATCAATGATACCATCACTCCAATACCTGGTCTGATTACATTCCCTAATATGTTTGTGTTGGCTCCAGCACTTAGGAAGTTGTCTCATGACATAGTTGAGGTTACACAGTCTGGTATTGGAGAAGTGACTCATCCTCTAAAGATTCCAATAAATGTAATTTTGCCCACTGGAATTGATGTGAAGGTTGTTGGGAGAATTTACCAAACTGCAAGAGCTAGTGTGATGATGGGTGAATAGCCTCAGCTTCCAGCATTGCCTGCTGCTGACACATTGCCTCCTGGAGTAGATGCTAATGCTGTAGAGTTGGTGTATCGATCTGTGATGGCTAAAGATGCAGAAGATGTTAGCAAGGAAGTAGCCCGGACTAAGAGGAACCAGCCAGACAGACAAGGGTGAGGTGCATTTAGAACTATTTGTGGTAACTAAGTTAAGTATGTATATGATTTCAGTTTGAATCAGACTTTTAATAGTTTCACAAACTTTGCAATTGGTGGCTTTTGATTCCAAACACTGGTCGATGTGTAGTATAAAGTTAATCCAGATCTTTCCTAGTTGATTTATTTGTAGATCTGTATGAATGATAATGATGCTAGAAGTAATTTTCTATTCAATCCATCCATATGGATGAGACCAAAGATCAAATGAAGATTTCAATATCTTAGGAAAATCATTGAAGAATATGCTAAGAGCAATCCAAGTAAGCCAATAATAGACATATTCTATAAATAACAGATTATTGAAGAGAAACTTAACTATCTTAAGGAAAGAGTATCTAAACAGAGCTAATCTGAAATCTAGCCTAACAGGTAGGAAAATAGCAGACAACGATCTAATAGGAGCTAGTAAAAATAGATTGAGATAGAGGTACTTAGCAGACCAAGGAGGAGGGAATTTCCAATCAAGCGAGAAAAGAGTGGAAATTTTCCAGTCCATCAGAGAGCTAAGAGCTTTATCAACCACAGCCCAGTGATGCTGAGAAGTAGAGCATCTGAAAATAAAGTAGACGAATCGAGTAGGATCTTCGATAAGTATGGATAAGATGCTGAAGAACTTAAGGATACTATTTGTCATTTGAGGAGCTAGATTCCCAAGTGACAAAGAAGGTTTGAGGTAACCAGTATGTGTTGTACTTTCATTAAACTTTCCGCATAAAAGTACAATACGAATTTCATGAGATTTGGTGATTTTTCTCTTCAAATCGAGCAGGATACCGGGGAAATTCGTGTTAAAATGGTTTATTTTTTTGAAACTAACTTTGAAATTGATGATGATTTGAGATTCCTTAGACGTTCCTGTAATTGATGTGAGAGTTGTGATTGTTGTGGGACTTGTAATTTTTGTGATGCTGGTGATTTGTGTGGGTTTGGTAATGTAATTGCAGCCACTATTGTGATTTAAATGAGTGATTTTCATGATTGTAAAGTAGAATTGGGGCAAGAATCATATTCAGGAACGCCGACGGGAAGAACCAGAGGACATCCGGTAGGAAACTAGCCGTTACTAGGAGCCGTTGAGAGAGCAGACAAAGAAAATCCGGCCAAAACTAGCCGTTGAGAGAGAGAGAGAAGGAGAGAGCGAGACTAGGAGAGAGCCCTTTCAGCGACGTGTGAGTAAGACAATGCAAAAGTGATTTCTAGTTTGTTGGTCGATTCATTAAGGATCACTATTCTTATGGTACGAACAAAAACAAAGCCTAATGGATCCAATGACTAACACCCATTTGCGATCTGGATGAGTCAACTTATGACTCATTGCGAGTCAAACGTCAGACTGTTTGTTTATCATTTTGAATCAGATCTGACTCGACTTTTGATTCAGACCTAACTCCTGATTCAGATCTGTTTTAGTCAGGTAACAAAATATCCCTGACTCATAGGATCAATCCACTTACTCGTATATTTTTGAGTCAGTTGAGTCAGATTTGATTCAAGACAGATGATTTCAGTCAAACATAACTCAAGTCGGATGATTTCAGTCCGATCTAGATGACTCAGATAAGTCAGGAGTAAACAAACATGGTGTTACATTATATATAAGTGTTTGGACATGGGATTGGGGAAGTGGGAAATGAGATCTACTTAAATGTGAATGAATGTGCTCCCAAGTGGTTGAATAAAGTAGTTGGTGAAGTTAAAAACATTAGTAATACGTAGTACCGGTAGTAATTCAAAGCTGATTTAGTAAGGTACGGGGACTGCAACTTTTGGGAACAAGTTTATTACATGTTCAAGGACTTTGGACAAGGATAATGCATAAAAACGTACGTACACTGTAAGGGGCTGAATTGGATACTGATATCAAAGTTATCGAACCAATAAAATGGTCTCAAACTCAGAGACTGCAACCCTATGTTCAACAAGTCACACTGTTAAGCTACCCATTTGACCGTTTTCTTCAATTCGCAAGAAAATGTCTTAGATTGCCATAAGGGGATGATCAAGGCTTGGTGGTTGAGGGACTATCATCACTTTGCCGCTCAGCCATAAGATCACCCCTTTAGTTAGTCTACCGCGATGAGTTTTTCATTTGCTTATTCACGAGGTCCATCAAATTAAGCCATTTTGATGATTATTATTATCTTAATAATCTACTTTCAAAAACAAAGTTAAACGACCAAGAACATAATAACATCATCCTTTATTTGATAATTCTAATAGTAATGGACGATACACGTAACAACTTATCGACATACTATCGATAAGTTGTCGATACACGTAACTTATTTGATAACTTAACGATACACGTAATTCTAATGGTACTTCATAGATAAAACACACGTAGAACACTGCTACGGCCATGTATATGCATGTATTTAACTTTAACTACCCAATTATAGGTGTTTCGACAACCTTTCCAGCCCCATTGACGAAAACCCAAACCCTATCGCATCTTAGGTCCGTGGTTATTGGGATCCAAACAGCCACACAATGGCGTTCACATTAGGATTCTCTCTTTCAATTATTCTTGCTGCAGTCTCCCCATTGTATCCAACTAACTCAGGCCATGAACTTTTACCTGTACACCAATTTGGTTAGGCTTCAATATCATCATCCGACATTAATTCAGGAGTCGCATAATTTTATTCATTACTTACTAAACAGAAGTATATAAATAGAAAGAATGGAAAGCATACCTGGGACGCATCCTGATGCCATTTTGATCTATCTGTTCTCAATTAGTGTTGATTTCTTTCTTGATTTGGTGATTTGTTGGTGCATCTCATCAAGGTATAAATAGGCTACAGAAGTTTATCGGGTCTTGGATATGCTCTTAACAATTCAAATGTACCGAATGTACCTACGTAGCCGCCCGCAATATTTGATGATTTACTTTACGGCACTTATCCTTGACTTTTCATTTTACTTGGAAATAAAAATGTCCAGGGACACGTGGTTGGCGGATAGTATGACACGAAGCTAGAGTTGAAATAACATCTGCAGCTCGGTCTAGTCTCGGATGATGCATAGATTTGTATGAATTGGACAAGTCCCCCAAAGTCCCAGTTCACATCACCCAACTAAATCCATGTTTGAATATTCAAAAAAAGAAAGAAAAAAAAATAGTTAACGCCGTTATTTCATTGTTTTTACGTGATTGATACAAATTTCACGTCAAATTTTATGGGCTCTTGGGGGCGATCACAAATTCACAATATAATTTTTCTCAACGCATCCTTGCTATATATAAAACTTCTACATCAGACAGTTCACTTCAGACAATCTTTAGCTCAGGTTAATTTGAAGCCAGTAGACGAACCTATATAACAAAACAAATCAACAAAAATCTAAGGATACATCTCCAAGCATCTAAATGGCTGTGAATTATAGCTATTTGGCTTATGATTAGGGACGGAGCCTGAAATTTCATTTTAGTGGGAATAGTTTTCACTTGTGAAATTCTTTTATTTGGCGAGCATATCAGTTATTTTGACGGTCGTTTCAAATATTTACTATTTGGCTATTCCTTTGAATGAAAGGACACTCTCACCCTCAACTGTAATACTTTTCTTGTATATGTTTGTTTGGCCACATTTTTTTCCAGGCTTCCAGCTAACCTTTTGTAATTTCTTTTTGGTTTCCATTATTCTATTAATTATTGTAATATATTAAAAATATTTGGGCAGAAATTTTACGTCAATTTTTCAGAAAAACATTCATATGAAAGAGGACACCAACAAACCAAGAACAACAATTTGGGGTGTTGCGGAAGGTAGAAGGAAATTAGTTTAGGTTGGTTGGACAAAAATTTGCATGCCTAAAGAAAATGGAGGATTAGGGGTTAAAGTTTTGAGAACAACTAATCAATCTTTATTGGTAAAGTGGATTTGGAGATACACAAAGAACAAAAATAGCCTTTGGAGAAAGATAGTTAATCAGAAATTCAAGAGGAACATGGATTTGTTAATGCCGTATGTTGACAACAAACCACAATGCCGAAGTCTATGGAAGAATGTAGTGAATATGGTTCCCACCGTCCAAGCTATGACACAATTTACAGTGAGAAATGGTAAAGGGGTCAGTGTCTGAAAGGATAGATGGTTGGATAGAGGGACTTTGCAAGAACTATTCCCGGTTATTTATAAAGCTGCTAAAAGAAAATATGCGACCATCGCAGATATGATTGTGAACAACAATTAGAGTTGTGAATTCAGGAGGGCTTTGAATGCGAACGAGCAGCTGGAATGAGATTTGCTTTGACGTGATGTCTCTCATATCCCGGTGTTGGTGGCAGAGGAGGATGAATTGGTTATTATGGAGGACTTTAGTGCATAAAAGTGTTATGAAGCTTTGTCAGGCAACTATGATACATGTAACTTCAACAAACACCTTTGGAAAGGATATATCCCTAACGAGGTAAGTTTCATTCTTTGGGCTTCTTTTCATAACTCGCTCCCAACTAGGGACATGTTAGATCATCGTGGAATAGACATTGAAAGTGATTTATGTGTTCTTTGCAATGACGAGAAGGAGACGTCAGATTATATCTTTATGCATTGCTCCTATTCTTTTAAAATCTGGGATTATTTTATTAAGTATTTCAAGGTATTGTGGCCTATGCCGAGGACTTTAATACATTTGTTTGAAGCGTAGTCGATGAATGTTATGAATGGAAGAGGTAAGGAGGTGTGGAAGATTATCCATTATGCTATTTGTTGGACTCAATGGAAGGAGAGAAATGGAAGAGTGTTTGGTGGTCGTCATAAAAGTACAACAGAGACTATTGATCTCGTTAAACAACTTGTAGTCTTATGGTCTTGCAACACCAATACATTTAAATTTGTTACCCTTAGTCTCATTTGGAGAAATTGGGAGGATCTTATGAGTGAGTGATTTCCTTTATACTTTGTATATAAAGGCGTTTTCTTTTTAATATAACCTTTTTTTCGGAGAAAAAAAAAAAACTCAAGAACAAAAAAAAGAAAACTGATGCGATAGTCATATGAGGTTCTGAGAATGCCACATCGAAATATTTTATATGGAAAGTTTTTTGTAAGGACCCTCAAGCTCGTCAACGTTATTTGACTAGTCTAGTGATGATCAAGAGACGATTTATCCGCTAATGATTCGATTAACTAGATATGAACCTTAATTGATAGAAATTAATCTAACAACGATTTAGATAGGAAACTAGTAATACTAGATAGATCTCGAAAAGTTATGCGGAATGGACTACTCGAACGTGTCATTCGGATGTCGGACAAAGAAGATTTCATTAGAATAGTTGAAGAGCAAAATAACTATTTCGCTATCAAACCGCTTGGCTGCCCTTATCCATTTATTAGGTGCCTCAGTAATTTCTTTTGGTTTTATCCAAAAGTTGCATAAGAGAAAACCATTTTCTCTTCTTCTTTCTCTTTCTTCTTTTCTCTTATTCCTCTCAGTTCTTCACCTGCTGGTGAAGTGAGTAATTGAAATTGAGAGATTTTGAGATTGAGGGAGCTGAGATTTGATTGAGTAGTAATTGTTGTTCGTGGTTGTTAGGGTTCTAGACCTTTAACACTGGAAAATAATTTTAGCACAAGGAATAGAACCAGATAAACCCTTTGATTGGGGGTTAGCCACCAACTTTTGAGAAGAAACTTTAATAAACTGAGTTTGTTCTATTGATTGATATCTCAATTACAGGACTCGGATAGTATTTATAGCTGTAGAAACTTGCAAATAAAGAAAACTAGTTTGAACTAACTAAGGAAACCAAACTATGCTTAATATAGGAAAGCTAAAATAAGTAAACTATTGTAGATAGGTGTTGGACCGTAACATCCCACCCTGCTTGAAAGAAGGCTTGCCCTCAAGCCTCAAATTTTTGAAACCAGACTAGGAAATCAGCTGCATCTTCCCAAGTTGCTTCATCTTGCGCATGATTTTTCCATTTTATGAGCCATTTGGTAGCAGCTCGATTACCTTTCTTATACACCATTCTGTCCAAAATAGTATCAGGCTCCCACTTATCGTAATCGATTATTGCAGGCAAAATCTGTTTCACAGAAGTAGTCGGTCCTAACTTAAGTTTAAGCTGCGACACCATACGCCCATGGCATGCCAAGCCCTTGGCCCCATCATACCAAGCCAAACTATCCATGCCAAGCCAAACGCACCTTGCCATGACCCCATGCAAACCTAGCCACGCCACCATGCTGGCCTTCCCTATGCGGCTACCAAAATGAAGGAGAGCAACAATCAACGGTCTCCCTTTAATCCCAGGAGGAAATCCTAGCCGTCCAAGGTTACCAGAAAACACATGGTAACCTTTGACCCGAAACCCTAGTTTGGCCACGCCAAACCGCGCCAAGGAATTCCATGCCAATGACATGCCAACCTAGCCGCACCACCATGCTGGCCTTCCCTATGCGACTACCAAAACGAAAGCGTGTGAAAATCCACGGTCGCCCTTCAATCCAAGAGCAAATCCTAGCCGTCCAAGGTTACCACATGGTAACCTTTGACCCGAAACCCTAGTTTGGCCACGCCAAACCGCGCCAAGGCATGCCATGCTAATGACATGCCAACCTAGCCGCGCCAACATGCTGGCCTTCCCTATGCAGCTACCAAAATGAAGGTGTGCGACAATCAATGGTCACCCTTCAATCAGAGGAGCAAATCCTAGACGTTCAATGTTACCCGACAACTCATGGTAACCTTTGACCCGAAACCCTAGTTTGGCCATGCCATGCCAATGGCATGTCAACCTAGCCGCGCCACCATGCTGGCCTTACCTATGCGGCTACCAAAACGAAGAAGTGCGACAATCAATGGTCATCCATCAATCCCAGGAGGAAATCCTAGCCGTCCAAGGTTACCAGACAACACATGGTAACCTTTGTCCCGAAACCCTAGTTTGTCCACGCCAAGGCATGCCAACCTAGCCGCACTACCATGCTGGCCTTCCCTACGCGGCTACCAAAACGAAGGCGTGAAATAATCAACGGTTGCCCTCCACTCCCATGAGTAGATCCTAGTCGTCCAAGGTTACCAGACAACGCATGGTAACCTTTGGCCTGAAACCATAGTTTGGCCACACCAAACCACGCCAAGGCATGTCAACCTTGCCGCGCCACCATGATGGCCTACGCTATGCGGCCACCAAAAACGAAAGCGTCTGATAATCAACAACTACCCATACAAAATCTCGACCGTCGGAGGTCACTAAGCTAGCACGTCTCCCAAGCTCGACTTGCCAGGCAACAAAAATATGCTACATGTTTTCAACAAAAACATTTTTGGCAGTTTACAGCGTGCTGCGTACACTATGCCTGTCATAAGGATGAGGCAGTTAGTAAATATAGCGAGTTAATGGTGAAACGCTCTTTTTTATGGAACATAAATTCCATGCATTAACGGTTACCACCTCCTCCCATTTACTCACCCGTTTTTCCATTCCTTAATGAGACCAGAGTACGTTTCACTTAGACTTGTATAAATAGGTCTTACCTATTTCCACCGAACAACAAGTTCAGGTCAGGAGCATACAACACTCAGAAAACATTTTCTATCTTTCCATTTGTTAGCTTCCCACTTTCTGATACAAGTCGTAGAAAATAACTACTCTTTTAGAAATCAACTATTCTAGTCACTTTCCTTGCTTCCCTCCCCAAAACCAACCCATTCTCCTTCACTTTGTGACCGAAGCAAGTATGGAACAACCATTTCTTGGTTTAGGCCGGACTTGTACAGATTGATCTCTCGAATCTAAAGTACTCCCTTGCAGTATATTATTTAGGGTTTAAATTCGTTTCTCACCCACACATCCGAAATTACCAAAATCAGCAGAAACCGTTTTCACCCATAAACACCTTTGTAACGCAACACACCTTCAACATAAGAAAAATTTGGTTTGTAAGTAGGATCTGCAATTAACTTTTAAATGAGTTCTTTGTATTCAATGTCAGTTTGACATTCTTGTACTATCTCAGTTACTCCACCGAAAATAGGTGCACTTAAGTTATAATGTAAGCTGGATTGTCGTGATAGAGCGTCAGCTGCATCATTGTATTTTCCTGGACGAAAAATGATTTCATAATCATAACCTTAGAGCTTAGATAACCACTTTTTTTGCTCTAAAGAAGATAACTTATGGTCTAAAAAATACTTTAGACTCCTGTGGTCTGTGTAAATTTTGAAATGCCTCCCAAGTAAGTATTGTCGCCACTTCTGAATTGCAGATATAATAATCAGCATTTCTTTATCATAAACCGATAAATTTTTGTTCTTCTCAGCCAACGGTTTACTGTGATAAGCAATAGGCCCGCCCGATTGTAATAAAACAACACCCAATCCAAATCCAGACACATCACACTCAATTGAAAATTCCTTAGAGAAATCAGGAAGAATCAAAACTGGTGTTGTAGTTAATGCACGCTAACTACAAATCCTTCACAAATTTTCTGTAATAGGATGCTAATCCTAAAAATCCCCTTAATTCTATGATTATACTGGGAATAGGCCATGAAACGATACACTCCATCTTATCGTTGTCAACTGAAATTACATGGCCTAAATAACCAACTAAAGATTGAGAAAATTGGCATTTATACTCCTTGACAATTAATTGGTTAGAATGAAGGATTTCAAATACCAATGACAAATGAAATAAATGACCAGACATGTTCTTGCTATATATTAAGATATCATCAAAAAAGACTAGCACGAACTTGCGCAAATGTTGTCTGAAAATATGGTTCATCAAGCGTTGAAAAGTATCCGGAGCATTGGAATTTGGAAAGGCCAAATGGCATAACTAAGAACTCATAATGGCCATCATGAGTTCGAAAGGATGTCTTAGGAATGACAGATTTATACAATCGTATTTGATGATATCCTGAGCGTAAATCCAATTTAGAGAACATAGTTGCACCATGCAACTCATCAAGTAACTCATCCACAACAGGTATTGGAAATCGATCTTTGATTGTAAGCTTGTTCAAAGAACGGTAATCAACACACATATGCCAAGAGCCCATCAAAACTGGAAAAGGGTACGGACTAGAGAATGGGCGAACAAATCCAGCTAATTGTAATTCAGCAACAATTTTCTTAATCTCAGATTTATGAAAATAAGAATATCGATATGTTCTCACACTAACCGAAGTAGATCCAAAAACTAGTGGAATTCGATGATCGTGTATCCTCTCTGGAGGAAGAGAAGTTGGTGTCTTGAATATATCAGAAAACTCATGTAACAACTGTTGAATTTCAGGTGAATGATGTACACTCGGAGTTGAAGAAATAACTGAAGTAATCTAGAGAAAAACTGCATAACTTTCTTTGCACAGTAACTATTGCATAGGTGTAGCTTCCAATAACCTAATCGAAGCAGAATTAGTACCCTACAAGAATACCTCATTGTCTTGGTGTTGCAAATGCATAGTAAGCTTAAAAAAATCCCATGTAATAGGACCTAATGTGCGTAGCCAATGAAAACCTAAAAACAAATCGTATCTACTGATACCCAATAGATGAAAATCTGCTGAAAAAGAATAGCTCTTTAGTGTGAATAGAATGCTATGACAAGAGCCCTTAATCTGTATCTGACCACCATCACCTACTGTAATGCATAATGCAGTATCGTTTACTTGTGGAGTGTAACTACATTGCCTAGCCAAGTTGGGGTACAAGAAGTTATGAGTAGAACCAGAGTCAATATGAGGGGCTGACCCTTCATATAACCCACAATACGCATCGTTCTAGGAAAAGAAGATCACATAAGTGAATTTAAGGAAATCTTTGGTTATGATTATGAAACTTCAACCTGATCAAAGGAAATAGTTTATTCAAATTTATTAACAGTAATATCAGTGTCTTCCTCATCAACATCCAATAATGTTAATCTAGGGTTCACACAAACATGAGTAGGTGTGTACAATTGATCACAATTAAAACAAAGACCTTGAGCTCGTCTCTCTCGTTGTTCAGATGGTGACAGACGTCTTGCTCCTGGAGGTAATGTAGATTTATTATAAGGAGTAGGATGTATATTAACATTAGTCCTGACATGAGGAGGACGATATGGTTGTCTAGGTATAAACCTAGTAGCTGCATATGCTTCTTCTTGGTGAATTTCTTTGGTAAAAGCCTCGACTAGGGATTGTGGCGCAAGCAATTTGACCATACATCCAATATGTGGTTTTAATGAACGAATAAAGAAGCTAATCAAATGGTCCTCTAGAAAATCAATGAATTTAACAATCTCTCAAATTCAGGAATATGTTCTCGTACTGACCCTTTTTGGTTGAGTGTGCTAATGGCGAGCCGACCATCAACAAACTTGGCAGGAGCAAATCGAGCACGAACATGCGAACAAAATTCTGCCCATGTAACTATCATAACTTTGTTTTGTTTCCAACGATACCATATATTAACATCACCTTTCAAACTATCGGAAGCAATAGTAATCTTGAGAGCATCATCAACTGTATGCACCGAGAAATATTTATCAGCGTTAAAACTCTAGCCATCAGGATCATGTCCATCAAAGTAAGGAAACTTGAGATTAATAACACTAGCTCTGGCAGGTGGAGGTGGAGGTGGATGAGTTTCACCATGATTGTTACCATGACCATTATTATTATTAGGTTGAGGAATACTATCAGTAAAAAATTATTGCAACGACTTGGGAAGCTCTGTAGTTAAAGTTTGAGTGAGTTGAGTAGACAAAGCTATGGATATACTTGTCGACAAAGTTGTGGACAAGTTAGTCAAAGCTGTTGTTATACTGGTAACAATGGTTTTCGCGAGAACTTTATTATTCGCAGTTGTCTCTTGTTTACGAGCAACACGTTCTTCTTCTCTTAATTGACGTTTTTCATCATCCTTGGTCTTTCTCTTCTATGCTTCGTCCAGTTGTTATTTAGCCAAACCAGTAATTAGGTTATCAAGGTTTTTAGACATATCAGTGATGCATTCGCTTACGATTTTCAATTTTTCTGTATAGTATTGACCCATTGTAAAAAAAATTATGGAATTTAGGGTTTGATCTAAACCTGCTCTGATCCAGGTGTTATGGTTCTAGACCTTTAACACTGGAAAATAATTTTAGCACAAGGAATAGAACAGGATAAACCCTTTGATTGGGGGTTAGCCACCATCTTTTGAGAAGAAACTTTAACAAACTGAGTTTTTTCTATTGATTGATATCTCAATTACAGGACTCGAGAAGTATTTATAGCTACAGAAACTTGCAAATAAAGAAAACTAGTTTGAACTAACTAAGGAAACCAAACTATGCTAAATATAGGAAAGCTAAAATAAGTAAACTGCTGTAGATAGGTGTTGGACCGTAACAGTGGTGGTGATATTGATTTAGTTATGAGGGAGTAGAAGATGTTGATGTGAATCGCAAACGAGGAGATTATGAGTTGAGGTTAGGGTTTTTTTGAGTCTGAGATGAAGAATTCAAGAAGATTGATGAATTAGTTAAGAACCCTGGTGATGATTGATGAAGGTGGTGTTGCTTTGGATTTCGATCCAGAATCCAGGAGAAAGGGTAAGTGAATTTAGGGTTTCTGTTTAATGTTTAATTCTTGTGTGTTTTGATTGATAGTTGCGTAATTAGTTTTGGGTTTGTGCTCGATTAAAGAATAGTTATATGTTTTAAGTTTTATTTAAGTTTCTTTAGGAATTAAGAATTAGGGTTCTTATCAGCTTAGGGTTTGTTCCCTGTAATTTTGGGTTGGCGATGGAAAAATTGGAAATAGATGAAGGTATCGAAGAACAGGTTATCAGTGTTGTGTATATAGGTTGATTTTGATTGAACCCGATGAAGATGATGTTCTGAGTAAAAGAGATATAATTGTGGTTGTAGGTTAGATTAATATGGAACTACAAGGGCATGGTATGATTGGTGGTGGTCTGGGAGATTATACTAGTGATGTTGGAATTATTGGTGGTGGTGGTGGCTTGGTAAAGAACATGATTTTGGAGATGATGTTGATATTAATTTGATTGCTGGTGGTTTTGGATACATATGTGTCTGAATTGAGAGAATATGCAGAACTGTGTGTGGTACTGGTATTGCAAGTGTTGATGAAGAAGTTTTAATGGTGGTGGTGGCCTTAACTGAAGAAGGGTGGTGTTAGTGCAATGAGTATTGTAGTTGTAGTAGTTACAACTTGAATTAAGGTAAGTGGTGGTGTTGTTTAGGTTTTAAGTGGATTAGATCGAGCTGAACTAGTATGACTCAGGGAATGTTAATCAGTCAGTTTAGCTGACTTACCTGACTCAGAACATCTGAATCAGTTAACCCTTTGACATGAATCAGTCTTGTTGACTGAGTTGACTCTCCAATTCCTATTTGACTCGTTGACCAGTGACTTGACCTTTGACTCTGGACTTCGATTGTTAGTGGTGTTAGTTGACCCTGTTGGACTGGGCCTTAGATCATTGGGCCAGTTTGGTGGACTTGGGCTTAGAGCCAGTCTTTCTATTGAACATGAATTGGACCTTGTGGTCCGAATTAGCCTTTGGTTCCTTCTACAAACTTATAGATGATCATAAGACATATCTAGTGGACTATAAAATCGACCTAATTGGATTAATAGACCTTAGATATGCTAAAGATATACAATGAAAAGGGTAGAATCATAAATGGGCTTAGAACCATTAGATAGTTCACTTAGCCTATAACTAGAGAAATGTATGATATTATGTTATGAGCCTTTTGGCTAATCGTAAGAGTGCTTGTGTGATTAACATTTACTCTTTATTAACAACGATCGATTCAAAGGATGAATCGGTACATCGTGTATCTTATGGTAGGCATGGCTTGTCATTAATTCAGGTGGGAACTCTGTTACCTTCTTGTAATCATTGAGCATTCTTTTTATTACTTTTGGCATGTTTATGTGTTTTACTATCTGTGTAAATGCTTGTATGTGTCTTGATGTTTGTGTAACATGTGTTGTATGATTTCCCTGCAAGGATCTTCTGTGATTCCCCATGGCTCTTTTCTAAGTTAAGTATGGCGGCTTCTTCCTCGTTTTAATATTACTTAGTAGAGCGGCTTCTTCCCCATTTCAATATATTAGCAGTATTAGAGCATTGCTCGGTTAAACCCACCAAGCGTTGGTATGTCAAGTTTGGTTGTCATATTTTAGTGAACCAAAACTCATTTAAGAGTCGCTTGATTTAAATGTACTAGAGTCAACTTCGTATAGGTTAACTTGAAAGTATTATGGTGAGACATTACAAGTATTTCGAAGACTTGAAGAAGTGAAGAAAAACGGAGCTACAACCACAACATCAGCCTTCCACTTGAGGTTAGTGATATTTGACTTGAAATGTTTCATTCCCTAACGTATCTTTCAAGTCGTGCATATTGAAAACATAAAACTGCGAAGCATGAACACTCTAGATTGACATAGTATTAAGGAATACAAAATGAAGTTTCTTGCTTAACCATTAAACTTTGTATATAAGATATTGACATAATCGTATGAATGTTATTGTGATTATGTATGGGTATGAGGTGAGGATTTCATCCTAGGGAACAATGTTTACATGTTTTCTAAGGAAGTAAGTTCATGATATTTGTTGTGAACCGAAAAGGAAATCGTCAGGCGTTATTGGGGATGTTCATCTTCATTGCATATCTTATGAACGACCAATATGTGTGATTAGTATAACCGCTCATGACTTGTTTGTGTTCTTGGTAAAACTATTCACATGAGGCCTGACTTTTGTATTGGTATGACTTTTATTAGTGAAACAGATCTTAAGTAATCACCTGGGGTATGATCGGGTTTGTGAGTATCTGACTAATTATTGGGAGAAGGGGAACCGATCCTAGTAAGAGGTGTAGTGCATCACAAGGGGAACCGATCCTTGTATGAGGTGCAACAAGGTTTATGTAAGAAAGGGGAACCGATCCTATGAACATGTGCAACACGTTTTGGGAAGGGGAAACCGATCCTATGGAAATGTGAAGTGCATACAAGTTAGATACCAAATATATGTGGGGAACCGATCCTAGTACCTAGTCAGCCGAACTTAGGTAAGCTAGTGCAACTATGTACAATACTCACATGGAGGTTGAACCGAAACTTGTTTTGGTAGAACCGTAAGCCCATGAGTTGTGATTGAGTGTTACTTGATTAATCACATAGTTCTTGAAAGTCAAATGAACCAATTATAAACTTGTTTGGAAGTGTGGTAATTCGGTTTCAAGTGAGTAAGTATGAAAAAGGACTTGCAAGAGTAAGATGTCGACACACTTTGAACACGGTGCATTAATGCTTATTCTATATTTTTCAAAGATATTCCTTAACGGCTAATAAGGAAGTAAATCCCAAGATCGAATTTAAATAAGTTAAGAATCTTTTTAATTAAGGGTTTTTGATTATATATGGAAATTAAGAATTAGTAATGTGCATTTACTAATTAAAGATTTTCCAAGGAGATTTCGATCATATTTTTGGACAGTTCATTCACAGGAATTATGAAAACCGAATTTGGAGTAGTAATGAACATATCTTCGGAATTTTTTTGGTTTTGGAAATTCCTTGGTGTCCAAACTTCCTTGTCTATAAATACTTTGAGTTTTCATTTCTAGAAAACTAATCTTGTGTAACAATAGACTTACTCTTTTGTCTTTGTTATTGGTGAAGCCGCCTATCGGAGAGGAGAGTAATCTAATTAGGTGAAATCTCTTATGGCCGCTCAATTTAAAGTCTTATTTGGGATTGAGAATCTCTAGTGCGACCCTTTGGTGGGAAACTAGATATTGCGGGTTATCTTTAGTTTTTGTATTGATTTGATTGACTAACGGTGGTTGAACTTTGATTGAACCTAGTTTGTTTATGCTTGAGAATCTTCTCTTCTGATATAAGATTCACTCAAACTAGTTCAAGGTTTCGACATGGATCTTTAGAATGTTATTATATCTAAATATGATCTTGTGATAATCCATTGTTAACAGACTCCTTTCTGTGTGTGATTGATCACAAGAGATTCAAGTAGTTGTGTGCAGGTGTTTATTGAAGATCTAAGAAAATTTTTCTAAGAAGTTAGAGACTTGTTGTTCACGAGCATAAGAATCCTCCAATCCTTGTGGTTGTTCACACACGTACCCGCCATTAGGTTGTTGAGGAAAACCATAAGGTTCCATGGAATATTGGTCATAACCAATGAATTGGTTTTGATTATACCCCTGGAATTGGTAGTTGTCGTATTATTGAGGTTGTTGGAAACCATATCCATTCTCATCGTATGCTCCTTCCATGAAAAGAAAGTACCTGAAATAAGATTCTCAAACCAAGGTTAAAAACCAGAAAAATAAGAAATATAAAAATATAAACAAAACAAAACCAAAAATAAGAAACCAAAAACAAGTGACAACCGCTGCCTCCCCGGCAACGACGCCAAAATTTGGTCGGTTGTCATCCGGTCAAATATAATTTCACTTTATTACTACTCAAAATATAAATATAGCAATGGCAAGAAAGGATCGTTCCCACAGAGAGGACTAGGTTGTCAATATATTTTCGGTTTCCTATAAATAACACGGGGAATTTTTCTGATTTTTAATAAAGCAAACAAATATAAAAGCAAAGAAAGAAATAAGCAAACAAATCAAATAGAAGAGATATTGGTTAAGGATTCATCTTCATTCACAAACATGCTTTTTAACAATAAGTAGAATTGATATTTAATCTCTCATTTTATTAAAAGTCCTAGAATACCTTGATCGCGAGAATATCCCGCTAATTCCCTCTTGTCATCAACAAACACATTAAAATATGCGAATGTGAATTCTACCTAGAAAGCAACCTAAAGTGTAAAAGCATAATTAAGTTTAACTCCCTAAGAGCACTAAGTTCTATGAAATAAGACTAATCAATGCAAACGAACGTGTAAAAGCACTAATCCATTTTAACAAAGGTTATGATCCACTTGTGACTACTAGGATGTATCACTACAAGAAATACTCACAACTATGCTACTTGCAATCATAAATTATCACTTTTGCGTATAATAACCCTAATCTAGCAATAGATATGAAAACAAACTAAACCGATTCGCGACTCGACTAAACAAGCTTTCAAATCATATAACAATATATATAATGAATCATAAGCAATAAAGTATGGAGACAAAACTAATTTATTGAACAAGAAACAAGTTATGTGAAATCAAATTAATCTATCACCAATAATAAGATTAGCTCATGCTCATGGAGTTCATAACAAGGGGAAAGAAGCCCAATATCTCTTCTATTTGATTTGTTTGCTTATTTCTTTCTTTGCTTTTATATTTGTTTGCTTTATTAAAAATCCTAGAATACCTTGATCGCGAGAATATCCCGCTAATTCCCTCTTGTCATCAACAAACACATTAAAAGATGCGAATGTGAATTCTACCTAGAAAGCAACCTAAAGTGTAAAAGCATAATTAAGTTTAACTCCCTAAGAGCACTAAGTTCTAGGAAATAAGACTAATCAATGCAAACGAACGTGTAAAAGCACTAATCCATTTTAACAAAGGTTATGATCCACTTGTGACTACTAGGATGTATCACTACAAGCAATACTCACAACTATGCTACTTGCAATCATAAATTATCACTTTTGCGTATAATAACCCTAATCTAGCAATAGATATGAAAACAAACTCAACCGATTAGTGACTTCGACTAAACAAAGCTTTCAAATCATATAACAATATATATAATGAATCATAAGCAATAAAGTATGGAGACAAAACTAATTTATTAAACAAGAAACAAGTTATGTGAAATCAAATTAATCTATCACCAATAATAAGATTAGCTCATGCTCATGGAGTTCATAACAAGGGGAAAAAGAAGCCCCCCCCTACTTATTGTTAAAAAGCATGTTTGTGAATGAAGATGAATCCTTAACCAATATATCTTCTATTTGATTTGTTTGCTTATTTCTTTCTTTGCTTTTATATTTGTTTGCTTTATTAAAATCCTAGAATACCTTGATCGCGAGAATATCCCGCTAATTCCCTCTTGTCATCAACAAACACATTAAAAGATGCGAATGTGAATTCTACCTAGAAAGCAACCTAAAGTGTAAAAAAGCATAATTAAGTTTAACTCCTAAGAGCACTAAGTTCTAGGAAATAAGACTAATCAATGCAAACGAACGTGTAAAAGCACTAATCCATTTTAACAAAGGTTATGATCCACTTGTGACTACTAGGATGTATCACTACAAGCAATACTCACAACTATGCTACTTGCAATCATAAATTATCACTTTTGCATTATAATAACCCTAATCTAGCAATAGATATGAAAACAAACTCAACCGATTCGCGACTCGACTAAACAAGCTTTCAAATCATATAACAATATATATAATGAATCATAAGCAATAAAGTATGGAGACAAAACTAATTTATTAAACAAGAAACAAGTTATGTGAAATCAAATTAATCTATCACCAATAATAAGATTAGCTCATGCTCATGGAGTTCATAACAAGGGGAAAAAGAAGCCCCCCCCTACTTATTGTTAAAAAGCATGTTTGTGAATGAAGATGAATCCTTAACCAATATCTCTTCTATTTGATTTGTTTGCTTATTTCTTTCTTTGCTTTTATATTTGTTTGCTTTATTAAAAATCCTAGAATACCTTGATCGCGAGAATATCCCGCTAATTCCCTCTTGTCATCAACAAACACATTAAAAGATGCGAATGTGAATTCTACCTAGAAAGCAACCTAAAGTGTAAAAGCATAATTAAGTTTAACTCCCTAAGAGCACTAAGTTCTAGGAAATAAGACTAATCAATGCAAACGAACGTGTAAAAGCACTAATCCATTTTAACAAAGGTTATGATCCACTTGTGACTACTAGGATGTATCACTACAAGCAATACTCACAACTATGCTACTTGCAATCATAAATTATCACTTTTGCGTATAATAACCCTAATCTAGCAATAGATATGAAAACAAACTCAACCGATTCGCGACTCGACTAAACAAGCTTTCAAATCATATAACAATATATATAATGAATCATAAGCAATAAAGTATGGAGACAAAACTAATTTATTAAACAAGAAACAAGTTATGTGAAATCAAATTAATCTATCACCAATAATAAGATTAGCTCATGCTCATGGAGTTCATAACAAGGGGAAAAAGAAGCCCCCCCCCTACTTATTGTTAAAAAGCATGTTTGTGAATGAAGATGAATCCTTAACCAATATCTCTCTATTTGATTTGTTTGCTTATTTCTTTCTTTGCTTTTATATTTAATCTCTCATTTTATTAAAAGTCCTAGAATACCTTGATCGCGAGAATATCCCGCTAATTCCCTCTTGTCATCAACAAACACATTAAAATATGCGAATGTGAATTCTACCTAGAAAGCAACCTAAAGTGTAAAAGCATAATTAAGTTTAACTCCCTAAGAGCACTAAGTTCTATGAAATAAGACTAATCAATGCAAACGAACGTGTAAAAGCACTAATCCATTTTAACAAAGGTTATGATCCACTTGTGACTACTAGGATGTATCACTACAAGAAATACTCACAACTATGCTACTTGCAATCATAAATTATCACTTTTGCGTATAATAACCCTAATCTAGCAATAGATATGAAAACAAACTAAACCGATTCGCGACTCGACTAAACAAGCTTTCAAATCATATAACAATATATATAATGAATCATAAGCAATAAAGTATGGAGACAAAACTAATTTATTGAACAAGAAACAAGTTATGTGAAATCAAATTAATCTATCACCAATAATAAGATTAGCTCATGCTCATGGAGTTCATAACAAGGGGAAAAACAAGCCCACCCCCCCCCCACCCCCACCCCCCCCACCTTAAGATTATGGAATTAGAACCCTTTTATAGACTTGCTGCAGAACTGGATCTTCCAAAATTAAGTCACGCCCGCTGCCAAATAATTCTCTGGTAGCTCATCACAAAGCCCAATCTTAACAGGTCTAAGTCTTTCTTTGAATCAAATCGGATCGGTGATTTACTGAGTTAACTCGTTGATGATGAAATACGGTAGAGTTAACCCATTTCTGGCATGTTCCCGGCAGCAGAAACCAAACCCAATTCAACAACAACACCTGAGCAACACAAATCCATATGCTTCAGCCATGCAAACCTCTCTCTGAATTCAATAACAACATGGCATCAATCACCGTCGAATCGAACCATAGCATTATTGCTTCATAATTCCATCTCCACATCGCCGCAACACCAACTCCCATTCTTTGCAATGGCATATCCTAATATTCCTCTCACAGATCACACATTCATTCCATTCTACTCAGTTTCAACTAGTACCACTTCCTCGTACCAAAATTACAACTCTTGCACAACTATTTCATTCATCTTAAGCATCCATTTCCAGATCATAACCAATCACAGCATCCACCAGTAGTTTAGATCAATACCATTGCAGCATCACTTCCAACTAGCTCCAGTTCAACCTTGTATTTTAGCCGCAGCTTATCACTAAAAGAAATAGCACCATAAGCTCCTTACCATCATCGCACTGGCCAGTTATTTCTGCCAATAAACTTTGATTCACAAAAAACCCATACCTAAATTCCATCCTTGCAGTAACAGCATCAGTTCCAGCTTTTCCTCAAGCCATCACAACAAAACCACCAGCTCAACTCCTAGCCCACACTGTCTTGTAACAGTCTCCAGAGCTATTACCACCTGCACCTGCATTTGTTCATTACACTTGGTTCCTCCATTGCATCTGCAATACTTCCCTACTCGATACATCTCCTTGAGTCATTCTTCATATCTTGCCAACACTCCATCCCTGTAACTCCAACTATTGCAATGACCAACAGCTATACCCGTCTCTTAGTAACACTATTCACTAGCACCTGAACCAAGACAAATGTGAAAAAAATCCCACACTATTAACTGCGACAATCCAGTCAAACAAATCATCAAAACATCCTAGACTTCTTCTGATTCTTCGCAGCTCCAAGACAGACCCATTTCGAACTCAGCCAACCACAAACTGTTGTACTTTCTTGACCCTAGCAGCACCATTATGTAGCAGCAACACAAACCCACAATGAAGACCAGTACCAGAATCATCCTCTATTTGTAGCTTATTTCCTACTCAGAATTCATCACTTCACTGTCTTCTTCAAGATCGAACAACAACACCATAAACCAGTAATCTTCAACATCAGTTCTCATCGATTCTTTATCCTGCTCAGCTAATTCTCTAATTCCTCAAGCTGCTTCTTTCACAACAACCTTCAAACTAAATCATCACCCATTATAGCTCCATATTACAGCTTTCAGATTCGAACCCATCTCTCTATTCTTCAAATCCATACTTACAACATCCACAAACCCATCTTCAATCTATGGAAACTCCACTATTTTCTTCCTTGTTTGTTCATGGCTTCACTGCAGGCATCAATAGTTGTAATTCTTCTTCTTGGATATCTTGGTTTTCATACCCCATTTACTTTTCTAAATCAACGACAGTAGCTTCACCAGGTCTTCTTTAATATCTCGGAAACAACAAGTCCAAAACCCCCTCTCAATTCCCTCTCTAATTCTCTCAATATTCGTTAACAAAAGCAGCCATACCTCCTTACACAACTCTGAATTTTAGGTCAAATGATTGAGAGATGATAAATCCTTTCAATTTTAGGTTTGGTAGTACTGAGAATTTATATTAGCACCCAGGGACTCCCATAAGAGCAATTCGGAAATTTTAGACTGGTCGGTTCCGAATAACCGACATCTTAAATCTTTGTTCAACTCAACTGTCAGTTATGGGGAACTGACAGTACATTCTTCACATCCTTCTTGTGCAATCTATCCCGCTCGTCTGTGAATTGACCTTTTTGCCTTTTACGTGCCAAATGGACGTTTTCTTCTTCTTTTGCTCATAATGACTCCAAAGTACCTGATAAACTCAAATTCGCACATAAGATACAATTCCCAATGATAATAGCAAAGAAAGCATAAATACTAGATATAAAATTAGGTGTTTTAGACACCTATCAAATTCCCCCACACTTAGAATTTGCTAGTCCTTGAGCAAATAAAACAAAACTAAAATACAACAACTCCTTATCATCGAGATTACGGTTACTTTTAGCATAAATAACAAGCCTTTAAACCCCTAGGTGTCCCTAGTGGACGAGTTATAGTCTCGTGAAGGTTTACAAGAGGTCTACCTACAAAACCTATATTTCCAACTCCAACTACCTGTGACAAATTTATGAACGAATCCAAAATGGCTATTGGAGGAGGTACCCTGATGCATTTTCAATTCATATATATGTAAATTAAGATCTACTCAGAAAGTTGAACAAACCACAATACTCGGAATATGACTAACCACAATCACACATTAAAAGACTAAGAAGATGGATATAGAGGTAGATGTTTGTGAATGTTAACAAGTGATCGGTGTTTCCCATATCTGTCTGAAGGTCACCGCCAAGATGAACCTATGCATCCTATTGGATTGAGATACTGGTCAATTCTAGTGTCAACACACTGGCATATACAAGGGAACCAATGGTCAACAATCTTAATTCTACATCAACTCAACTGGCATATACAAGGGAACCAGGAGTGACTTTATTAAACAATAATAATATTTTATTTTTATTTTTATTTTTTTTATTTTTTTTAGACAGCATGATTAGATCTTTTGGATCCAAGTGCATGCTTCTTGTCAGCAAGTATGTGAAAGTTTCCTTGGATCCTGCATTCCACACTTGTTTAGGCGACGGAGACAGGGACAACGTTTCATACATACTGCTATCCAAGTGTCTTTTTTATTCCGGTTGGTCTAATTGGTCGGTCTTTTTTTTTTTTTTAACAACTAAATCACTCTATTTCATCCTAGCAATAATAACAATTCGATGTTTAGTGACCCACCAAATCACTTAGATAACAATAGATAAATATGGAAAAATAAAAATAGAACATGATATGGTGATATTCCGAGATATGGTAACAACTATCATATTATTTGTAACACTTGAATAATTATGTCCTTTTAGTTAATGGGTTCCTCAACTCCTCCATCCAAGATGGTTACATCCATTTAGATTGATAGTGGCATCCTAAAGGCACATGTTTCTAGGTTTCGGAGTGTATAAAGCAAAATTTTCTTTCTTTTTGTTTATTTTTCTATTTTTTTTTATGAACACAAGGGAAAACTAACAATGCTAAAAACTCTATATGAGAACACTCCCCCACACTTAAACTTTACATTGTCCTCAATGTAAAATCAAGTCATTCAAAGTAAAGTCCAAGATGGGAAATTCATAACATGATATATATACACAATATGTAAATAAAATGAATAATAAAAAAAAAACTCACTACTCCAACTCATAGTTATTTCTGAACAATAGAGAATAAACACTAAACAAGCAATTTAGTTGGCATCTAATCCCAACTCATCCAATATATACACCTCATCATTAAGAAAAAATTCCATCTACTTAGAAAGGCTAGTGTTTATTCTAAATTGTTCAAAAATCTCTAAAAGTTGGAGTTTTGATATGCAAATATCCAAAATAAAAAATAAAGATAAAAGACTTAAAAAAAAAAGACAGAGATAGATACACAAAACCAGTGGGTTGCCTCCCATTTAGCGCTTGGTTTAAAGTCATCAGCCCGACATGCAAGTTGAATTCCCCATACACCAATAATCTGAAAAGTTTGGGATCCTTCCATGTAACCTGTTTTGAAAACAATCGCTTTGCACAAATATTAGTACAAGAAAATAGAAGCGAAGCTATCAACCAATAAAATTTTCCCCCACACTTATTCTTGTTTACACTTGGAAGTGTATAAAGAACATAAAATTCAGGAACTTCTATGGTTTCTTCTTTGCAAACCTGCATAGTATGAGAATCAAAGGTCTCTAATGGCAGAAATCAAGAAACAAAGTCATTCAATAATATTCTCTAAGCACATACACTCAAACCAATAAGAGGTAGAGGAGAAGAATTAATAGGAAAAGGGTTAGAAAAACCTTGCAACTCTTGTATTATAGTATCCTCTTCATCCTTAGAAACTTCAAGTGAATTAATTACCTCTTGCGCATCGTGGTCCTCTATTGAAACTTGCAATAATTTTTCATTCGTTTCTTCCTTAACCAAAATCTCAACATCAACATCTTCGTTACAATCTTTTGCATGCTCAATTGGGTCTTCCACAATATTGGTCAAATCGGTTTCATTCTCAACATACTCCTCTTCGTTGCAAGGCACTTGCTCTTTTGTGGATCCAAATTTCACTATGAGGAATTTTTTTAAAACACTCAAAAATGCATCATCCTCAAGCTCCACCCTTTGAATAGGCTCTTGATCATTATTAAGATCAATGCTTGAGTTATCTATAAAAGTGTCATCATAGTCCTCTTCGTCTTCATCTTGATCCCAAAAAGATTTCGATGTACGCCTTTGGGAAATGTCACCATGAGTTGGTTCAAGTGATGTATCATCATCACTTTCATTGTTAACATAAAGTTCATCGTCACTGAATTTAGTGTTGCTAGTCTCAAACTCATCCTTTTGAATAGGTGAATGATCATTATTAAAATCAAGAGTGGAGTTAACTACACAATTATCAATGAAAGACCCCAAAGGTTGGCCTTTTTCAACATTAGCATCAATCAAATATTCATCACAAACCACAGGCACATTAGAATAGTTATTTTTTTGAAAACAAAATTCTTCTTCATACCTTTCTTCTTTGTATTGATCGATATCTCTTTGTAAGTTAGAAATACCTTCACGAAGTTCTTGGAGTTGCTCGTCCGTATCCTCTTTATCTTTTTGAAACTCTTGTTGTACAAAGTTAGAAAAGTTGTCTAACAAGTTAGAGACTTGTTGTTCACGATTATAAGAATCCTCCAATCCTTTTGGTTGTTGAGGAAAACCATAAGGTTCCATGGAATATTGGTCATAACCAATGAATTGGTTTTGATTATACCCCTGGAATTGGTAGTTGTCATATTGTTGAGGTTGTTGAAAACCGTATCCATTATCATAGTATGCTCCTTACATGAAAAGAAAGTACTTGAAATAAGATTATCAAACCAAGGTTAAAAACCAGAAAAATAAGAAATATAAAAATAAAAACAAAACAAAACAAAAAATAAGAAACCAAAAACAAGTGACAATCGCTGCCTCCCCGGCAACGGCGCCAAAATTTGGTCGGTTGTCAGCCGGTCAAATATAATTTCACTTTCTTACTACTCAAAATATAAATATAGCAAGGGCAATAAAGGATCGTTCCCACAGAGAGGACTAGGTTGTTAATATATTTTCGGTTTCCTATAAATAACACGGGGAATTTTTCTGATTTTTAATAAAGCAAACAAATATAAAAGCAAAGAAAGAAATAAGAAAACAAATCAAATAAAAGAGATATTGGTTAAGGATTCATCTTCATTCACAAACATGCTTTTTAACAATAAGTAGAATTGATATTTAATCTTTCATTTTATTAAAAGTCCTAGAATACCTTGATCGCAAGAATATCCCGCTAATTCCCTCTTGTCATCAACAAACACATTAAAAGATGCGAATGTGAATTCTACCTAGAAAGCAACCTAAAGTGTAAAAGCACAATTAAGTTTAACTCCCTAAGAGCACTAAGTTCTATGAAATAAGACTAATCAATGCAAACGAACGTGTAAAAGCACTAATCCGTTTTAACAAAGGTTATGATCCACTTGTGACAACTAGGATGTATCACTACAAGCAATACTCACAACTATGCTACTTGCAATCATAAATTATCACTTTTGCGTATAATAACCCTAATATAGCAATAGATATGAAAACAAACTCAACCGATTCGCGACTCGACTAAACAAGCTTTCAAATCATATAACAATATATATAGTGAATCATAAGAAATAAAGTATGGAGACAAAACTAATTTATTGAACAAGAAACATGTTATGTGAAATCAAATTAATCAATCACCAATAATAAGATTAGATCATGCTCATAGAGTTCATAACAAGGAGAAAAAGAAGTTCTATCATGTTTTAAACCCTAGGCAGAAGTAAAAGTAGAAGATGAAATTAGACCCCCCCACCCTTAAGATTATAGAATTGGAACCCTTTTATAGACTTGCTGCAAAACTGGCTCTTCCAAAATTAAGTCACGCCCGCTGCCAAATAATTCTCTGGTAGACCATCACCAATCCCAATCTTAACAGGTCCAAGTCTTTCTTTGAGTCAAATTGTGATCGGTGATTTACTGAGTTAACTCACTGATGATGAAATACGGCAGAGTTAACCCATTTCTGGCATGTTCCCGGCAGCAGCAACCAAACCCAATTCAACAACAACACCTGAGAAACACAAATCCATCTGCTTCAGCCATACAAACCTCTCTCTGAATTCAACAGTAACATGGCATCAATCACTGTCAAATCGAACCCTAGCATCATTGCTTCAGAATTCCATCTCCACATCGCCGCAACACCAACTCCCATTCTCTGCAATGGCATATCCTAATATTCCTCTCACAGATCACACATTCATTCCATTCTACTCAGCTTCAACCAGTACCACTGCCTCGTACCAAAATTACAACTCTTGCACAACTATCTCATTCATCTTAAGCATCCATTTCCAGCTCATAACCAGTCACAACATCCACCAGTAGTTTAGCTCAATACCATTGCAGCATCACTTCCAACTAGCTCCAGTTCAACCTTGTATTTTAGCTGCAGCTTATTACTAAAATAAATAGCACCATAAGCTCCTTAACATCATCCCACTGGCCAGTTCTTGTTGCCAATAAACTCTGATTCACAGCAAACCCATACCTAAATTCCATCCTTGCAGTAACAGCATCAGTTCCATCTTTTCCTCAAGCCATCACAACAACACCACCAGCTCAACTCCTAGCCTGCACTGTCTTGTAACAGTCTCCAGAGATATTACCACCTGCACCTGCATTTGTTCATTGCACTTGGTTCCTCCATTGCAGCTGTAACACTTCCCTGCTCAATATATCGCCTTGAGCCATTCTTCATATCTTGCCAACTCTCTAGCCCTGTAACTCCAATTATTGCAATGACTAGCAGTTGTACCCGTCTCTCAGTAATATTGTTCACTAGCACCTGAACCAAGACAAATTTGACAACAATCCCATACTATTCACTACGACAATTTAGTCAAACAAATCATCAAAACATCCTAGACTTCTTCCGATTCTTCGCATCTCCCAGATAGACCCATTTCGAACTCAGCCAACCACAAACTGCTGTACTTTCTTGACCCTAGCAGCAACACAAACCCACAATGCAGACCAGTACTAGAATCATCCTCTATCTGTAGCTTATTTCCTGCTCAGAATTCATCACTTCAATATCTTCTTCAAGTTCGAACAGCAACACCATAAACCAGTAATCTTCAACATCAGTTCTCATCGATTCTTTATCCTGCTCAGCTAATTCTCTAATTCCTCAAGCTGCTTCTTTCACAACAACCTTCAAACTGAATCATCACCCATTATAGCTCCATATTACATCTTTCAGATTCGAACCCATCTCCCTATTCTTCAAATCCCTTCTTCCAACAGCCACAAACCCATCTTCAATCTATGGAAACTCCACTGTTTTCTTCCTTGTCTATTCACGGCTTCATTACAGGCATCAATAGTTGTAATTCTTCTTCTTGGCTATCTTGGTTTTCATACAGATTTACCCCATTTCCTTTTCTAAATCAACGATAGTAGCTTCACCAGGTCTTCTTTAATA
Source organism: Papaver bracteatum (assembly GCA_023529315.1). Lineage (NCBI taxonomy): Eukaryota > Viridiplantae > Streptophyta > Magnoliopsida > Ranunculales > Papaveraceae > Papaver > Papaver bracteatum. The sequence continues at coordinate 1,000,531 of JAJJWX010000125.1, forward strand.
TCTCGGAAACAACAAGTCCAAAACCCCCTCTCAATTCCCTCTCTAATTCTCTCAATCTCCGTTAACAAAAGCAGCCATACCTCCTTACACAACTCTGAATTTTAGGTCAAATGATTGAGAGATGACAAATCCTCTCAATTTTAGGTTTGGTAGTACTGAGAATTTATATTAGCACCCAGGGACTCCGATAAGAGCAATTCGGAAATATTATACTTGTCGGTTCCGAATAACCGACAGCTTAAATCTTTGTTCAACTCAACTGTCTGTTATGGGGAAATGATAGTACATTCTTTACCTCCTTCTTGGGCAATCTAGCATGCTCGTCTGTGAATTGACCTTTTACATGCCAAATGGACGTTTTCTTCTTCTTTTGCTCATAATGACTCCAAAGTACCTGATAAACTCAAATTTGCACATAAGATACAATTCCCAATGATAATATCAAAGAAAGCATAAATACTAGATATAAAATTAGGTGTTTTAGACACCTATCACACTCTGTGTTGACGATGTTATTATTATTGATTAGGTTTTCTCTCGCGTCGTCTTCTCCAATGAGTTTGGCGAGGTTAAAATGACACTTGCTTCATGATGCATAAATAGATTAATGATTAGTTTCTTCTTGTTTCTTTCAATTTATATTCTTTTAGAATTGTGAAGCATGTTGGTGATTACTTGAAAGTTATATGTTTCCATTGGACACCCCTTTAGGATGATGTGCTCACTCGTTCCCACTTAAGTTTTAGTAATCAGAAGAAATGGTGCATGTGAAGATAACCGTTTTTCATAGCTTAAAGCTTTTAGCAATGTTAGAGATGTTGTGAATATTTTATGGTATATATGTATGTATGTATGTATGTATGTATATTTTGGTAAATCTGTAAAACAACACATTAACACATTCATATCACTTGAGAGATCTTCATTTGTATAATATCATAGTGTATGGGTTAGTATTGGAATTAGCTTATGTAATTATGGTTCTTGGATTTAATAATGCATATGTGTTGTGTCATTTAGGTTGTAATCCTATTAGCTAAGCAGGTTTAGTATTTGGGGCGTCACATTTTTCATTTCTTTGGAAATATTGGCATTTTTTCTAATGTGCAGTCTCACATAACTTGAGAGAAAAGATGTAATACGAGGATTTGCTCCTAGTGCTAGTGATGGATGCTCTTTCAGCACTTTGATTATTAAAAAAACATAGAAACAGACGCATCACATATTAAACTTGAACACCGTTGTTACTATGGGGAGGGCCGACTGAAGAAAAACGAAACACCGCTGCAATGGAACTGAAAGAAAATTTATGACCCCATTAGTATTTTCATCATAAAGAGGAACATACAATTAATAGCTTCATCACGAGCCTACCATGACACTGTCACCATCTGTTTACATAATTAAATATCGTAATTTGACAGAAGTCATTAGCATGAGCAATAGAATTACACGATCATGAATAATATTTGAGTATCATAGAAATTGCTCCCATCACAAAAATTGCGTGCATACTTCGTACAACATCATTAACAGTTGTATGCAAACTTCAGTAGGCAATAGAGTGACATATCAAAGCCTAAAGCACCAGAGTATCTAGAATTTTATTTTTCAAACTTAAGTACACGTATGCCCAAACACGTGTGTCCCATGCAAAGATCCTTATGTTTTTTTTTTGGGTGTGCAATCAAAACAATTTTATCTCCTCGTCTCTTCTATCTTTCTCTGCAACTAATGACCATAACTATTATTGATTTTTTTTCTTTCATTTATGAGTGTTCATGATATTAGAAAATTAGATATATATTAATCCATTATTAGAATGATAATGTTGGTAGTATGGCGATGTATTTCAAGATACATTACAGATGGTTATGATTAATAACTATCTTAAAGTGGTTATGATACCAATAGGTGTTTGAAGTGATTGATCACAGAGAATGGTTAGGAACAAATAATACCATTTGGTGAAAAAAAAAGAAGTGTTGATTGGTTAGCACTCAAGTGAACAGATGCATACTTGGGTTTCGACCCAAGAGACACATCTATTGGAACTCTATAAATGCATAGAAGTTTCTCACTTGTTAGATAATCTGAAATCTTTTTGTCAATCTCATTCTCCCATAGTCTTTGTTCAAGTATTGCTGCATTGTCTTGTGTCTATGCTTTCAGTGCATAAACATTGTGTTTACAGTAAACTGACTTCTTATTATTCATGAGAATCCAGTATTGAGAGTGCACTCTTATCGGATTGTGATCGTTGAATCCTGGAGAATAGACTCCATTAAACTGTTTTCACCTTGAGGGGCGAAATCTATTCTTAAGGACAATGATTGTATCACTCGTCGATCAAGTTTTACTCTCGTTTATAGCATCCATAGCCTAAGATTTCCAAAAATCTTTAGAATAAATCAGTATGTCTGCTATAAAATGAAGACTTTATGAAGTTTGATACGAGACCAACCCAACAAAGACGCCTTTGAACTAGAAGTTGAATGAAAGAGGAGTATTTCGCTGCAGCAAACAGGTTAGATTGACATTTTTATTTTATCATTCAATTCGATATTGCCATTGCATTTTTTTTAATTGGGAACTTTATAGTTTGCTGATTTTGAGATAAAATGGGTCGAATACAAAGGTGTTTGAAAAATTATCTTGGCCAAATTATTGTGATTTTGGTGGAAAAATAGTAACTGGGTGTTGAATTTAATATTTCCATTTTAGAAAATCTGCATAAACACATATCGGTGTTTTGATATGCCATAATTAGTTTGATTGATACCTTTGATATAAAGAGTATCATGTTTAGTCTTGGAGCACCAACACTAAAGTCCTTTAATAATTTGTATTATGTTGTTAAGGACCGTAGAATTGCAATTGTGGAATTGTGATCCTTCATTCACCATTCAAGGTACACAGCGGTTAAACACTTGAATTTTCCAGGGAGAAATTTGATGCGTGTCGTAACCACAACAAATTAATTAATATTTTTCTACCTTATTAACAAGTAATTTAGGGTAGTCAAGTTCGTTCCCATGAGGAGCAAGAGATTTTTAGTTGTAAATTTGTCACAAAAGGGGGGGGGAAGGTGTTAGATTTTAAAAGCAAAAGAAAGTAAATAAAGCAATCAAAAGTGTAAGTTGAAATCAATAATAGAAGTTAGATCAAAGAATCCTTCTTCGTTGCAAAACAATGATTCAAGTTATGTTCTTTTCCACTTTTTATTAGTCACAGATTATCACCAACCGTAGGATAGCAGGTTCGCTTAGCTAACCCCAAAATTCCTTATTTCACTGAGTAATAGGTCCGCTTAGTTATCAGATTCTATTTAAAAGAATCACCTTGAGGTTCACTTACAAGATGTAATTCCACGAACACATTAAGATTTATGAATTTAGGTTTAGTACTAGTAGTTAGACTCTGTTCGCTTGGTCCATTTCTAGTGTTGTTTTCACACACAATTTCTCCACAGAATCCCTCCACAAGGTCTCATGTTTTCTACTTATGTAAAAAGTCAAGAAAAGATTACGTATTCCCTAACCTCTACTAGCTATAGGTTAAATAACAAATCAATTCAGTTGGCCACCTAAATGATCTATCATGCAAGCATAAACATTCTTATTAGTAAAAACAAACGATAATCATATGAAAAACGTCAATATGGAATTGAAACAAAAACTCAAATCATATGTTAAGAACTAGGAATTCATCCTCAATCAATAAGAAAATTAGCTACTCATAGTTTGGAGTTCACACAATAATAATAATAATAAAAGAAGAAGAATTTATTGAAAAGATGTTGGTTGCTCCTTCCTCCAATCCTTGTGCACTTTAACTCCTTCTCCAAAGTAGATGTGTGTGAAAAAAAGTTGTAGAGAAATCCTTTATTTATAGGCTTCAATGCTCTCCAATCCTTGTAGGAAAAGAATCCCTTTCTCAAAATAACACCACTTTCCCAATTTGAGCCTAATTCCAATTTCAAGTCCAACTCTCCAAAGCTTCCAAGTTTTCATCCAATTCCCAAATTTAAGTATTCACACCCATGAGTCTAGAATACTCTTCACAAAATTCTGCACAAATTGGGTTGCCGGAGAATTCTGGTGCAACCGGAATCCGTCCAGAGAAGTCACCGCAGGTCACTAGATATACTTCTCCGTTGATGGAATATTCCGTCACCTCGCAGTTAAAGATAACCGTCAAACTAACGGTCTTTGTTAGTCAGTCGGTCAAGGGAGAAGTGAGTTAGCTACTAAATCAGCTGATTTGACTCGTCTGATTAGGTCTTAGTTACTGAGTTGAATCGCTTTCTTAAAATAACACCACTTTCCCAATTTGATCCTAATTCCAATTTCAAGTCCAACTCTCCAAAGCTTCCAAGTTTTCATCCAATTCCCAAATTTAAGTCTTCACACCCATGAGTCTAGAATACTCTTCAAAAAATTCTACACAAATTGGGTTGCCGGAGAAATTCTGGTGCTAACGGAATCCGGTCAGAAAAGTCACCGTCGGTCACTAGATATACTTCTCCGTCGATGGAATATTCCGTCACCTCGCATTTAAAGATAACCGTCAAACTAACGGTCTCTGTTAGTCAGTCGGTCAAGGGAGAAGTGAGTTAGCTACTAAATCAGCTGATTTGACTCACCCGATTAGGACTTAGTTAATGAGTTGAATCGCCTGAACAAGAAACCGGCCAAGTCCTGGATGTTTACAGGACTTCCCGGCCAAATTCATGCCTCACTTTTTAGATCCATACCTGCTAAAAACCTTGCATTCATCTAAGCAATTTCAAACATTCATCCTGTACAGCAGATATACTTCTCTTCAAGCCATAAATCATTAGTCTTCACTGCAATTTCATTCCCTGCTACCACCATTGTCTTAGTACCAACACAAACAACCACTCTCTGCAACATCAATTGCAACAACAACAGCTTACTAAACCTCATTTCTGATGCTCAAAATATTCCCATCTCCATCGTAATCAATAATTGATGGCAGCAACATCTCGTCGAAGAACCAAACTCGAAATCCCAATAATAGATCTCAAAGAAACAAACACCATCAACTGATTTCTATCAGCAGTAACCCCAGACTGCAATTCATCCTCTAATTTAATCAGTACCCAAGAACCCATTTTAACTCGTTGATTTGTCTCTCAATAGCAGTTTTGAACTCATTTCATCATCATCTCCATCTAAATCTCGAATCGGCGACACATACTAACAAACCCTGATCTGATTTCAAACCCATCATTTAGCAGTTCAATCCTCTCTTTACACTCTAAATTTATTCAAATCGATAACAACAGCTCTGTCTCTTAACCCTTCTCCATGAATCGATCCCCTTTGTTTCTTCTCAAACCCTAGCTTCTAAGACTCTCGATTTGATCATCAATTCCTTGTTTTCATGTTCTTAGCAGCATCAAGATGATTATAAGTCTCAGCTCTTCTGTTGGATAAATATCTTCGTTATCGATTCTTTAATAATACAACTCGTATATTATCCACTAATCTGTTACAACTCTTTGTAACCACGGTTTTCACTTATGTATTTCACCTTGTAATACCAACGACAAAACAAGAAAATAATGATAGAAAAGAGATGATCAATCACAAAACTTAAACAAACTTACTTGGGTGTATTGAGGCGAGTAATCTCTTTGCTTAAGACATTTGATGCCCTGTATAAAATGTTGTTACAGGTTTAGCGGCATATGTCTCCAACATTCAAAAATACCTCGATGTTTTTCGTAGCACTTCAATAACACCAAATAGCGAACGCGAATGGATGTAGCACAAACTCTTCTTTAACTCTTGAAGACACATGCAAACTCTTAAATATCTAGTACTAGTTTTATGACTCTAAAAACATACACTTGAAATGGAGAATATGTGGGGTTTACATAGGTTTATATGTGACTTTTGGGGAAGTCCTTTCATGAAAAGTCACATCCCTTAGTGGAGAGACATATCCCTTGAAAGGGTTTATATGAATAGACACAACCCTTCACAAATTGGTTGTAACTAACTTAATTTCTATTCAAATTTCCAACATCTTCTCTTTGTCTCTCAATTTCCTCTCAGTATCAGCATCAACAGCTGCTTGCGCAGATTTTCTTTCTTCCTCTCATTTAGGTGAATAATGATTGAGAGAAATGAGAAGCTAATGAGATGTAGGGTTAGGATATAAGAGTTGGGTTCGGATATGGGTATTACCCGGTTCTTTTAACACTTCCTTTTAAACACAACACATGCTATCGCTTAACTAGGGGTGCCAACGGGTCCCATCGGGTCCGGGTAGTGTGCTACCCGGAACCGGAACCGATAATTTTAATCGGTTCCGGGTCCTACCGGTTCCTAAATTTATGGACCCGGAACCGGACCCGATAAAAACACTAATTACCCATCGGGTCCGGGTATTTATGGGGTCCTTAAAAATTAACTAAACTTTTGATATTTTACTTTTATATTTGCTATATTAGCTTGAATCTAATAATTTTTCATATAAAATTATTATTATTTCTATGTAATTTTTTTAATTAGGATTAAACATAAGAATATTAAGGATAAATGAAAAAAAATTGAACGAAATTATACTAAATCTTTCTATTTTATGTAAAATTAACAAGTAAAACATAGATATTTGGGTACCCGATACCCGACGGGTACCCAGCGGGTAATACCCGTTAGGACCTGAAACTTATCGGTTCCTAACGGATCTTACCCGTCGGGTATTGATTTTACTAACGGTTCCAATCTTGGGACCCGACACACCCGAGTCCGGTTCGTTTCTGGGTAATCGGGTACCCGTTGGAAGCCCTACCCTTAACCGTGAGCTGTCTGTCTTTAATGATCCTCCAAAAGAATTGTCCCTTAGCCTTGAATGGGCTCTGGATAGTGCTCACCCCTGAAATGACCTTTTTGCCCTTTCGTCTCAAATTGAATGATTTCTTCTTCTTTTCTTCCTCGTGACTCCAAAGTACCTAATAACTCAAAAACACGCGTAAAATACATAATTTACAAGAAAAATAGCAAAGAAAACATAAACTCTATAGATAGTAAATGCGGTGTATTTTACACCTATCAAATTCCCCCACACTTAGACTTTGCTAGTCCTCGAAAAAATCAAACTAAAACTTACAACTTCAAAGCGTTCCAGCGTCCCAAGCATCCAAAGAGTTATGAGGACATAGAGTTTCTGCATGCTAGTAATAAGAATTTAGAAATACTAAAGAACATATTCTCATTCTTAAATGTTGAGTGAGAAATAACCACACCTTAATGAGAGAACGCGTGTTTGAGAGCGATCAATAAGCATTTCACCTCGATTTCTTCCCCACTTAAAAGGATTTTATGATAATTGCACTCAATAAGACAACTTTTTTATGGGTCTCACATGTGCGCAAGTAGGAATGAAGAGAGAATTCCTGCAACACGTTGAATGGTAGGAAGTAGAGATAGAAAACGGGCGGGTCGGGGCTGGCCCATTGCGGGTTACACGGGTTCGGGTTAACACGGGTCAAAACCCGCGGGTCGAAATTCTCTACGGGTGGTCATTTCTTGAACCCGTGCCCGTAACGGGTAAAGCTTGCGGGTTCACGGGTTACCCGGCTTGTTTAATTAAAAACCAAATTAAAGCTTAATTTAAATTGAAAATAAAATGAGTACAATTTGAATCATCTAATCATTCATCTAATCGAAATTAAAGCTTAATTTTAACGGAAGACAACAATGGGAGACAAGGTTAATCTAAAATGAGTACATATTATATCTTCAATCGCAGCAAGAATTCCATACACATTTGTGTTCTCTGCTCAAACTCATACATATCACCATAAGTAAGATTGTAAGACCATTTATACATCATTAAACACAATAAGACCATTTATACATCATTAAACACCTCAAATGTCATAGCTCTCATTCTTTCCAGAACCACACAACACCCATAAGGACTCGGAGAAGCCATGTTCCTAAAAAATGAGCAATAAATCAATTAGTATCCAAAAGATTAAAAAAAATCATAATACACAAAATAAAAAACCCAAATAGGAAATGAATCTGCGGTGTAATTAGAAATCACAAAAAACCCCAAATTAGAAATCAACACAAACCCTAACCACCATTACAAATACAGGATACTTGAACAACCTTAGATGACAATGAATTAAACAAGGGGTCTTTCTTTTTTTTTTGCATACAGGGTACTGATGAGTGCCAAATATTGCATATTCATACACCTTTTCATTGGCAATTAACTTATCTTTCGCGCTTCAAAGTCATATATTATCCCAAATTCTGCATTCTTACCATCTTCAAGAATAAATATTTGTATTAATTAATTTTGTGTTTTTAAGTACTAAATAAAGCTTGGAAGAATTGAGAAGACAAAAGATAAGAAAGTTGGAAGCGTTGCAACCCGCTCGCGCATCAGTGGCAACTTGTTTACAAATTCATGGGATTAAACAACCCATGATCCAAAACCCAAGACCCAAATCCATTTCCACCTCATCCCCATTGGATTCTTTCCAAAACATCCACCTCACTCCCATTGGATTCTTTCCAAAACATCCACCTCACCCCCATTGTATTCCATTCTATCCATCAATTAAGAAAACATGTTTTGTTTAATTGTTGAGTGGTTGCTACAGTAAAATTCGAATCCAAAGTGTGAGAGAGTTTTTGTGTATAAATAGAGAGGGTTGTTGTGTTGATAACTCATCCAAGAATAGCTTGTTCATATTAGTTTATCAAATTTCAGTTTTGTTGTAATGTTATTCATGTTCTAGTTTCATTTGCTAGGGTTTAAATGAAGCCGTAACTCATTGGTATGTATTCATATCTTGTATCTTGTTCTTGAAAGTTTAGAATTGTTTAAAGATATATTTTAATCCAAGTTTGTCAACATCTTGCTCTCACAATGAATGCCATGTATCCATTATAGTTAGAATATCTCTATGTTGATTATTCTACAACTCATGCTTAACCAAATATTGATCCTCAGATTAGTTGTGCTTTAATTAGACAGTTAATGCTTTGGAGAAATACTTTAGTTGTGATTAAATTATCCATTGGAGAAACACCTTAGATATACGGTAGCAAGGACTGGCCATAAAAGATAAGGGCTCGGATTTCATCACCGTTCTCTTCTTGCCCGCCTTAGGAAAACGATACATACGCGAACCTAAGCTTTAAAATTTGAAATAGAACAAGACCTATAAGGTAACGAGCTTAGTAGGAAAGTCGTTTGAAAAATATTGGTTACTCTTTAAGCATACTTGAAGTTCATGACGGTTTCTGTAAATTGAATGCGTGACTGCGCCGCCTTATAATCTGGTGAGGCCTTGGGTATCAAAGCTCTAGCGACTTCCCTCGCCTCTATTCAATTTACTTAAACTCGGATTGATTCCAGAGGGTTTGCTCAGATTGTAACGAATTCCCTTTCGAAGGATTAGAAGCTGGTCTAGAAAACAATCTAAGTGGAGCCATCATGCTTTTTGTTTGCTAGAAATCGGTAGGTTTCTTGTGGTGGAGTCATCCTTGTTTGTGATTGCATAGAACTTCCCTTCTAGGTGAATGGTTAACATGATTGATGTGCTACCTAGGTTATGAGTGTTATTTTCCGTGACCATACACACCGACTAGTTAGAATCAGTCAAGAATAGTTAACTGAAATACATAGTTCGAGGCGAGACAGTCCAAGCCCATCCGAAACAATGGGAGAACCAGTCCGTAGTCTAAAGGACTACATGTACCCATCGAGGACAACCCAGTCCTCGTGCATTGTCTTACCAGCTGTTGTTGGACAATTTGAGCTAAAGGCGAGTATCCTCAATATGTTGCCTAAATTTAAAGGGGTTGAAGCTGAAAATCCCTACCACCATGTGAGAGAGTTCGAGGAAATTTGTGGGACTCTTCGGATCAACCAAATGACGGATGAGGACCTCAAAATGAGACTTTTTCATTTTTCTTTACAAGAAAAGGCCAAGACTTGGCTGTGTGCTCAACATCCACAGTCATTTCATACATGGGATGCTCTTACGAAAGAGTTCTTCAAAAAGTTCTTCCCAAACCATAAGACTACGACAATTCGTCAAAATCTGAATAGTTTTGTGCAATTAGAGGAGGAAACTTTGGCAAAATATTTGGAGAGATTCAATGAATTATTGCTCCAATGTCCTCACCATGGTTTTGAAAAATGGAGACTTGTGCAAATTTTGTATGAAGGCTTAGATGTCAAGAACCGAACTACAATTGAGACCATGTGAAATGGTAAATTTATTGAAAAAACTGCTGATGAGTCTTGGGATTTCTTAATCGAAGTCGCTGAAAAGACTCGGCAGTGGGAATCCCCCCGTGAACCAAATAGGATTACCCTTGCATCCAATGGTCATAGAATTGACTCTGACTTCGAAGGAAGTGCAAAGATGACATCCTTGGCCAGGAGAATAGAAAATCTAGAACTAGAAAAGAATGGAAAAACTAATATCCCTACTCTCCGTAGTCAAATTGAAATGGCCACTTGTGCCGCATGCCATAGTTCAGACCATCTAGTGGACACTTGTCCAGACCTCCATGCATTTCAAGAGTCTAGGCGAGCAAGCCAATGTTTTGTACCAAAGGCAAGAGAACAACCCATATTCTCAGACCTACAACCCAGGGTGGAGAAATCACCCTAACCTTTCATGGTCTAAGGTACCTGTACAAAGGGGAACAACAAATAATAACCAAGGATACCCTTATCCTAGAAACCCCCAAGTACAACCACATTCTTAGTACCATGTAGAGAAAAAGCCTAGCTTCGAAGAAAGTTTCGGTTTGTTGACCCAAAATTTGGTACAACTCCAAAAGACCACAGACCAACGTTTTACAAGTCTAGAACTTAAAATGGGTCAAATTTGTGAAGCATTGAATGAAAGAGACAAAGGCAAACTCCCTAGTCAGCCCCAACAAAATCCAAAAAGCGTATATCGAGGCGAGAAAATTCAACTCGAAATGAGGCCTCCCATAATAAAGTAAATGCTGTCACCACTCTTCGTAGTGGTAAAGTTGTTGAAAACAATGTAGGTGTACCACAGTCGAGTGAGTCTACATCAGACTTACCAGTGCATAAAATCCCACAGAAAACACCTATTGTTGAGGACAAATCTGAGCAACATAAGAATTCCCATAATTCTAATGTCTCTGCACCATCTCATGTACCTGTTGCTCCATTCCCACAAAGATTGGTGCAACAAAAAGAGAGTATATAGTACAACGAGATTTTGGAAATGTTCAAACGAGTTAACATCAACATCCCATTTCTTGATGCAATCAAGCAAGTCCCTACTTATGCTAAATTCCTTAAGGATCTGTGCACACAAAAGAAAAATCTTCATGTGCATAAGCGTGCTTTTATCACTGAGCAAGTGAGTGCAATCATTCAAAGCAACACACCTCCTAAGTTTAAAGACCCAGGTAGTCCAACTATCATATGAAAAATAGGTGACCAAAGAGTTAAGAAGGCGTTGCTAGACTTAGGGGCAGGTGTGAATCTATTACCATATTCGGTATATGTGCAGTTAGGTCTTGGAGAGTTGAAGGCAACACCTATAACTCTGCAATTGGCGGACAGATCCGTCAAAGTGCCACGTGGTGTGGTAGAAGATGTTTTGATTAAGGTTGATAAGTTTTATTTTCTGTGGACTTCATCGTCTTAGATACTCAACTTTTGTGCAAAACCCCGACAGTCACATTCCTATCATTTTGGGACGTCCTTCTTAGCGATTTCCAATGAAATCATTAACTGCCGTAATGGAGTGTTGAAGTTGTCATTTGGTAATATGACTGTGGAGTTGAATGTTTTCAATACTAGCCAACAACATTTAGATCTTGATGATGATAATGATGTGCATGAAATCAACATGATTGAAAGTTTGATTCAGGATTCGTTGTCTAGTAGCATGTCTGTTGACCCTTTGGATGCTTGTTTGAATAATTTTGACCTGGATTTGTTTGATGATGAATACATAAGTGAAGTGAATACTTTGCTTGAATCCACACCACTTATGGACACGTCTAAGTGGAAAGCTAGAGTGGAACCACTTCCAGTCTTGGAATCCAAGTCATTCCCTCTCTTGTTGAGCCACCAAAGCTCGAATGAAACCATTGCCGATACTCTTAAATATGCATTTTTAGGACCTTCTAATACTTTGCCTGTAATCATTTCATCTGCCTTAGATACATAACAGGAAAGTAAACTTTTAGAAGTACTTAAGGAGCATAAAGAATCCTTAGGATGGACCATCTCGGACCTTTAAGGCATAAGTCCCACTGATTGCATGCATCATATAAACCTTGAGGACAATGCTAAACTATCTAGGGAGATGCAAAGGTGTCTCAATCCTAACATGAAAGAGGTTGTTAAGAGTGAGATTATAAAGCTTCTTGATGCGGGTATCATATACCCAATCTCAGATAGCAAATGGGTTAGCCCCATTCAGGTTGTGCCGAAAAAGTCATGAGTTACTATAGTTCAAAACGATAAAAATGAGTTAATCACTACACGAGTAACCACAGGGTGGAGAGTTTGCATTGATTATAGGAAGTTGAATGCATTTACAAGGAAAGATCACTTCCCTCTTCCATTCATAGATCAAATGCTTGAACGATTGTCTGGGCGTAAATTCTATTGTTTCTTGGATGGTTTTTAAGTTACAACTGATTCATATTTCACCCGAAGATCGGGGAAAAAACTACATTTACATGTCCATTTGGAACGTTTTCCTATCGTCGTATGCCCTTTGGGTTGTGCAACGCACCCGCTACATTTCAGCGTTGTATGATGAGCATTTTTTATGACATGATAGAGAATTTCCTTGAGATCTTTATGGATGATTTCTATGTGTTTGGATCATCTTTTGATGAATGTTTGAACCATCTCACTCGCGTACTGATTAGATGTAAAGAGAAAGATTTGGTTTTAAATTGGGAAAAATGTCATTTTATGGTGAACTCGGGCATAGTTCTAGGACACATCATCTCTGAAAAAGGCATTGAAGTAGACAAAGCCAAAGTCGACCTCATTCAAAACTTCCCGCAACCTCTCTCTGTGAGGGAGGTTAGATCATTTTTAGGCCATTCTGGTTTCTACCGTAGATTCATTAAAGATTTCATTAAGATCTCAAGACCCTTTGTGTAATCTACTCGGTAAAGATGTTGCATTTGTGTTTGATAATGCTTGTGTGCATGCTTGGGAAGAGCTCAAAACTCTTCTAACTTCAGCCCCTATAGTCCGACCTCCTGATTGGAAATTGCCATTTGAAATCATGTGTGATGCATCTGATTTTCTTGTTGGAGCTGTCTTAGGTCGTGAGTTGACAAAACCCCTATGTGATCTACTATGCTAGTAATACACTGAATGAGGCTCAAATGAATTATTCAACAACCGAAAAAGAGTTGCTAGTTGTTGTGTTTGCATTAGATAAGTTTAGATCTTATTTGATAGGATCTAAAATCATCATTTATACTGACCATGCAGCATTAAGATATCTTTTATCTAAAAAATATGCTAAGGCTCGTCTAATTCGATGAATACTCTTGTTACAAGAGTTCCACCTCGAAATTCGAGATAAAAAAGGGTCAGAGAATGTTGTTGCTAATCACTTATCTAGATTGAATGTCGAATCTTCTGATGAATCAGAGATTATTAGGGAATCCTTCCCTGATGAACAATCGATCTTTGGTTTCGAAATGCCATGGTTTGCCGACATCGTGAACTACCTTGCTACAGGTAGGATGCCACTTCATTAGTCTAAACAAGACCGGTCTAAATTCTTGGCCGAAGTGAAACATTTCCTATGGGATGACCCATATCTATTCAAATACTGCCCTGACCAAATCATTAGGAAATGTGTCACCAATTCTGAACAAAGGGATGTCATCTCTTTTTGTCATGATCAAGCTTGTGGATGACACTTTAGTGCAAAGAAAACTGCTGCAAAGATCTTGCAGAGTGGCTTTTACTGGACAACATTATTTAAGTATAGCCATGCCTTCTATGTTTCTTGTGACCGGTGCCAGAAATTGGGAAGTATATCAAAACGAAACATGATGCCCTTACAACCCATTTTGATTGTTGAGCTATTTGATGTATGGGGCATTGATTTCATGGGTCCATTTCCTAGCTCTGAAGGAAAGTTGTACATTCTTGTTCTGTTGACTATGTTTCTAAGTGGGTAGAAGCAATTTCAACCAAAACTAATGACCACAAGGTGGTACTTTCGTTCTTAAAGGAAAACATATTTTCTCGATTTGGCACCCCTAGAGCTATAATAAGTGACGGTGGTTCACATTTCTGCAATAGGCCTTTTGAGTGCTTAGTCCGTAAGTATGGCATAACTTATAAAGTTGCAACCCCATATCATCCACAGACCAGTGGCCAGGTAGAGGTTTCAAATAGGGAGATTAAGCACATTCTAGAAAAGACGGTTAACCCGTCTAGAAAAGATTGGTCTTTAAGATTGAATGATGCTTTATGGGCCTATAGAGCGCATACAAGACCCCCATTGGTATGTCCCCTTATAGACTTGTGTATGGTAAAGCTTGTCATCTCCTGTAGAGTTAGAGCATCGTGCATATTGGGTTTAAAAAGCGAACTTTGATCTAGATAAAGATGGCACCCAAAGGAAGCTTCAACTCAGTGAGTTGGAAGAGTTAAGAAATGATGCATATGATAATGCAAAAATGTATAAACAAAGAATGAAGGTGTTCCATGACAAACTCATTTTGCGCAAGTCATTCACTCCAGGCCAGAAAGTTCTATTGTATAACTCACGACTGCACCTTTTTCCAGGAAAATTACGTTCTAAATGGACATGCCCATTCGTGGTGCGAACAATTTTCCCCCATGGGGCTGTAGAACTAGAAGATGTAGCAACCAAGAATGTCTTCAAGGTCAATGGGCAGAGACTGAAGCCGTTCCTTGAACCAATCCCACCTGAAATTGAAACAACTCATCTTGCTGATCCGATCTATGTGGACTGAAAAGTTCACCCCCTGTACATACCACAGATATCTTCCCTGCTGGTTGCTTTGGACATACTCTACTATCTCTGTTTTGGCATCTGGTAATCTCTTTCCTTTGAATCTGTTTTGTTCTCATAGTTTGTTGTGGTTTCTGTTATCTTTTGAAACATTGAGGACAATTTTAGATTTAGGTTTGGGTGAGTATTTGCATATGGCGTTTTGTAGTCTTTTGCATTTTTTATGACCAGATGTGTAGCGGGTCTTTTGTAGGATCCTTTGTAGTCTTTTGCATTTTTTGAGTCTTTTGTTGTTATCTTTTATGAGAAGCTATGTAGCGGGTCTTTTGTAGGATCTTTTGTAGTCTTTTGCATTTTTTTTTGTTGTCTTCTATGACCAGCTGTGGAGCGGGTCTTTTGTAATATGTTATCTGATGACCAGCTGTGTAGCGGGTCACTAAAAAAAATGATGATCAGCTGTGTAGCGGGTCTTAAAAAAAATAAAAAAAAAATATTGGTTACAAATTTTCATGGTTCTACGAAATTCCGAAGTTCATCATCTACAGTTGAAGACGAAGACGAAGACATTTCTATGGATGCTCTGAAATTGGAGAAGGTTTTGTGGGTACATCTTTGGTAGGCCCTCACGAGACTACAACTCGTCCACTAGGGACACCTAGGGGTTTAAAGGCTTAGTGCATACGCTAAATGCATTCGAGAGATAACGGCAGTGGTATAGTTAGGGTTTCTAGATTTTGTTTCACTTGAGGACAAGTAAAATTCAGGTTTGGGGTATTTGATGAGTGCCAAATATTGCATATTCATACACCTTTTCATTGGCACTTAACTTATCTTTCGCGCTTCAAAGTCATATATTATCCCAAATTCTGCATTCTTACCATCTTCAAGAATAAATATTTGTATTAATTAATTTTGTGTTTTTAAGTACTAAATAAAGCTTGGAAGAATTGAGAAGACAAAAGATAAGAAAGTTGGAAGCGTTGCAACCCGCTCGCGCATCAGTGGCAACCGGTTTACAAATTCATGGGATTAAACAACCCATGATCCAAAACCCAAGACCCAAATCCATTTCCACCTCACCCCCATTGGATTCTTTCCAAAACATCCACCTCACTCCCATTGGATTCTTTCCAAAACATCCACCTCACCCCCATTGTATTCCATTCTATCCATCAATTAAGAAAACATGTTTTGTTTAATTGTTGAGTGGTTTCTACAAAGATGAAATTCGAATCCAAAGTGTGAGAGAGTTTTTGTGTATAAATAGAGAGGGTTGTTGTGTTGAAAACTCATCCAAGAATAGCTTGTTCATGTTAGTTTATCAAATTTCAGTTTTGTTGTAATGTTCTTCATGTTCTAGTTTCATTTGCTAGGGTTTAAATGAAGCCGTAACTCATTGGTATGTATTCATATCTTGTATCTTGTTCTTGAAAGTTTAGAATTGTTTAAAGATATAATTTAATCCAAGTTTGTCAACATCTTGCTCTCACAATGAATGCCATGTATATATTGTAGTTAGAATATCTCTATGTTGATTATTCTACAACTCATTCTTAACCAAATATTGATCCTCAGATTAGTTGTGCTTTAATTAGACAGTTAATGCTTTGGAGAAATACTTTAGTTGTGATTAAATTATCCATTATAGAAACACCTTAGATATACGGTAGACTTGAATCTGTTGTGAGGACAAGAATAATATTACAAGTTGAATGCATATCATAAGTTAGTGGTGGATTTGAATACCCTAGCATCCATATTCTCAGTGTTTACACCTCGATTTAATTGCGTATTTTAATTCAATATTATTTTCTGTTTAAGTCTTTGCCAATATCTCGTCGTATCGACAAAAGCAAACCCCTTTTGGTTACTCTCTGAATCAGTTCTAAGTAAGGATCTAGAATCAACTTATACACTCTCCAAGTCTCTGTGGTTCGACCTGTGCTTGCCCTGTGTTGCTTGTCGACACTGTGCACTTGCAGTATACACAATAGTAGGTATCTTTCCGAGCCTACCAGGTACTTTGAACAACCTTAGATAAAGATTTTACAAACCCCAAATTGAGAGTATCATAAAAGTGATGGAGATTTGATACCTGTAAATTTTGGAGAAATCCAACTGAACCTGAAAATCATCAAAAACAATTAAAACCTCTGCATCAAACAAATTGAATAAACAAACATGCTATAAAAACACAAACAGATTCATCGAGAAGATGTAAAGAGAATTATGGGTTTGGTTTATTATTCACCTTCAAAGAAGAAGACGACCTAAAACAGATCTGAGATTTGTACAAAATAGAATCTAGATTTTAATTTTCTAGAGATGATTCTGATCCACACGCTAAATAGTTGGATTGTTCTCGTGAAAAAAAGAGATAATGGAAGACGTTAGTTTAATCTGTGAGATGGAGAGGGAGAGAGGCAGTGGAGAAGAAAGAAAAGAGGAGGAAAAAATGACACCATCTCTAGGGTTTTTTGGCTTTTATATCCTAAACTAACGAATGAGATCAATCCTATATAATCTGACGGTGGAAATTAAGTATCACTTATTACTTTAGACAGGTTACGGGTTTAACCCTCGGATTTACGGGACGGGACGGGTTAACCCGTTTTCTCACGGGCCACCATTTCTCTAACCCGAACCCGGCTTGTTTATAACCCATCCGAGCCGGGTACGGGTTTTTGCGGGTCGAGCACGGGTTAATCCGCGGGTTTCGGCTTGTTTGCCAGCTCTAGTAGGAAGGACAACTTCCGAAATATTTAAAAAACCCACATCTTTTAATCATTTTGAAAAACCATTTTTTTCTGATATATCTAAGAAAGGAAATCAACCACTATTATCGAGGATGAGATTACTTACTTACCTTCACATCCGATTTCCAATTATGATAACACCACTCTCACGGCATCCAATAGAAACGTCTTTGGTTCCTCGTCTTCATCTTCTCAATCCTCGTCTTCGGCTCCAACTATTGATGATAAACTCTTGAACTTCGAAAATCCTTGACAATTTGTAACCTTTTTCCTCAAAATCCTCGTCGCTTGAAACTTTCTTATATTTTTTCCTTCCCCACGGCTTATTAAATAAAAACAAAAACAAAAACAAAAACAAAAACAAAAACAAAATAACATTTTTTTTCTTGTCTCTTTTATATATATATATGAAGACAAGAGAAATAAAATACAAATCAAAGTGAAAATAAAACAAACCATAGTCGTGGGAAGAGTACTTTACCGCTTGATTCTTCACAACTGTTATCATCTTGAAATCATAAACTTCAATAATTCTCACCTTTTGATTTTCTTTGCTCTTGTAAATTAGTCTTCTACTTGGATATAAAATTCCGCTCCTTATATGTAAGTCTTCAACATGTATACAAAAATCCGCTCATTATATGTTGCTTTACTTTGATTTGAAATTTTCTCTTTTCTTGTTATGTTGCTTGTAAACCTTAAACGTCTTCAACTTTCCTTGTATATTTTGATGTCGCTCCCTTGTTATTGATGGTGGTGTTTCTACGGACCCATTGTTGTTGAGAGAGAGAATGGTTCTAACTGCAAATCGAACTACAAGAAGGAGGCTTTCATCCATAGACGTGACCCTCATGATTGACAAAAATGAGCACTCAAGAGATAAAAAATAGTGCTGAAAATTGGTGTGAAGTTGGGTAGCTCACCATTCTACCCAGAATTAATGTACGGTGACACACACTCAAAAGAAAGCTTTTTTAGTCAGATGGAAAAAATTCTGGTCGGTGCCTCACATGATATGAATAGGGTAGTCTCCACTAATGATTTATCAACAACTCTAATAATACATTTCCCTCTACACCTCATTTTCCACCGGCATGATTAAATCCATTATTTAACACTCTAACAAATAAGAAATCCGAACATAGTTCCCTAACACTTCCAAGTTCAGTTATGTTGGTCAGAATTCTCTATGTAAACATACCTAGAAGTATGCAAGTGACTCAAAAGTTTCTACAAGTTGGAGGTTTTATGCAATTTTTTTTTTAAATATATGCTTAGCCACTCCCCCATACTTAAACCTTATATTGTCCTCAATGTAATTGAATCCTCCTAGTAAAGTCAAGGTGGGAAATCCTAACATGATATGGAACAAGAAAAATAAATAACAAAATAATAAACAAAAGCAAAAGGATAAGGATAAGAAATACAAAACCTATGGGTTGCCTCCCATTTAGCGCTTGTTTTAAAGTCAACAACCAACTTAATTCCTGCTTCACATTACTTCTCCAGAGGGAGCACATCTCGAAGTCCAATCACGTCCACATGCTCCGTTGGAAAGTTTTCATAATATGGCTTCAACATATGGATGTTGACTTTTAAAGGTTGTCATGTTTTGTCGCTAACAATTTCTACAACACCATGATCATAAACATTAGCAACAATAAATGGTCCCACCCAATGAGACTTAAGCTTACCAGAAAATAAACGTAAACAATTATTAAATAAAAGAACTTTTTTCCCCACAACAAAACTTTTCCGAGAAATCATCTTATCATGAAAAAGCTTGGTCTTTTCCTTGTAAATCCGGGAACTCTCATAAGCATCATTACGTATCTCCTCTAGCTCATTTAATTGTAACTCTCATAAGCATCATCGTATCTCTTTGTTTTCTTGCTTCATCATACTCCATGTTGCATTTCTTTATCTCCCAATAATCCTTATGTTCAAATTCAACCGGAAGATGACAAGCTTTGCCATAAACCAATCGATATGGATACATACCAATTGGTATCTTGTACACCGTTCTATACTCCCAAAGTGCATCATTGAAAATAAAGCTCCAATATTTCCTTGTGGTATTCACCATTTTCTCAAGAGTGGACATGATCTCACGGTTTGAAATTTCCGCTTGTCCACTAGTTTGTGGATGGTAAGGCGTACCAATCTTGTGTGTAATGTTATACTTCTTGAGGAGAGCGTGGATAGACTTCTTGAAATGCGAGCCTCCATCGCTTATCACCACTCTTGGTGTACCATGCCTAGTGAATATGTTTTCTCTTACAAAATCACTAACAACTTGAGAATCATTAGTTTTGGTGGCTCTAGCTTCCACCCATTTTGAACATAATCTACGGAAAAAAAGTATATAAAAATTTCCATTTGAATTGACAAAAGACCCCATAAAATCGATTCCCCACACATCAAAAATCTCAATGGCGAGAATTGGTGTGAGTGGAATTTGATTTCGAGTACCTAGATTGATCGTTCATTGACATCTATCACAAGATTTACAAAAATCATATGAATCTTCAAACAAGGTGGGCCAATAAAATCCACTCTCAAGAACTTTGAGAGCGGTACGTTTAGAACCAAAATGACCACCACAAGCAAGAGTGTGACAAAATGAGAGAATGGATTGAAATTCGGAGTTAGGTAGGCATCTTCGTATTATTTGATCAAATCCATATTTCCATAAGTATGGTTCATCCTAAAAAAGCGAGGGTCTAACAACCACACCCAAATTTTCTATTAGCAATCTATATGGACAACTCCGAGTTACTTTCTAGAGAATCAACTAGACTCAATCAATATAAAATATCTCAAGGAGTTATTATCTAAATCTCTCAATTTTATTTACTCAAGAAAATACAATTTGCGAGTCTTAATCAAAGAGAGATAACTTTGATGGTACCAAAGACCAATATCCAAGTGTCAATCAATTTAAATCAACAACCAATAATGTTGGATATTCTAATTAACTGAACAACGCATAACCTGTATTATTTCAATTATATAAAAATAAAATGCGGAAAATAAATAACACAGACACCAGAATTTTGTTAACGAGGAAACCGCAAATGCAGAAAAACCCCGGGATAAGTCAAATATAGATTACTTGGTATTTTGTTAACCTGTATTACTTGGTCACATTATGTCCTCTCGAGGGCTCGAAGTGGACAAGTCAAAGATATATTTAATAAGAAACTTACAATATCCCACTTCGGTGAGGGAGATCCGTACTTTTCTTGGACATGCAAGTTTCTATAGGCGGTTTATCAAGGATTTCTCCAAAATCTCCATGCCGATGTGCAAGTTATTACAAAAGGAGGTACCTTTTGACTTCAACAAGAAATTCAAGGATGCCTTTGACAAATTGAAGGCAATGTTGACAAGTGCGCCAATTATCAAGTCACCGGATTTGAATCTTCTATTTGAATTAATGTGTGATGCTAGTGATTATGTGATTGGAGCCGTTTTGGGTCAAAGAGTGGAAAAGTTGTCCCATGTTATCTATTATGCATCTAGGACCATCAATGATGCACAAATCAACTATTTTACCACAAAAAGGAGTTATTGACTATAGTTTTTGCATTGGAAAAGTTTCGATCATACTTGGTAGATACAAAGGTTATTGTGTACCCCGATCATGCCACACTTAGATACTTAATAAAGAAGAAAGAAGCTAAGCCAAGAATAAGTCAAAGATAGATTTAAGAAAATCCGCTATATTGCCAATACATGCTATATTGCTAACAAGTACTAAGTGAGTATCAATCCATATTGATGAAATATGCTACCTCTTTTAGATTTGGTGCATGCATTTTTCGATATTCATGGACATTGATGCATTCTTTGCATATGACTACAATGAATGTGTATTAAAAAAATTAAGTGCACTTCATATTTTTTTATTTACTTAGGTAATGTGTGCCCAAATTTCTTATAATCTACATGTATGAGCATCTATTTTCTGCATCTAACTCAGAGTCATATACACTTTTTCGAGGTAAAAGTCCGCCATGGGATAGCAAAAAAAAATATCTAGTTTTTGCATTTAACTCAAATACACATACACTTTTTTGAGGTAAAAGTCAAAAAACAAAAGGACATATACAAATGATACACCGAGCTAAACCTTGGAAGCCATTGGCCATGCATCCTTGAGACGGAATATGTGTTAGTATAGCAAAACCCAATCGGTGCATGTATCACGTCGAGACCAAAGACTGTTTGAAACCAATTATACTCGTTAGCAAATTCAAACATTCAATCAAAGGAGAGAATCCAATTTTTACTCCTTACTTGGAATATCTGCCTCCAAAGAGACCATATAGGTTTAGGAACCTCCTGTCATTTGACCATAATATCACGCTTTGAAGGGTAATTAACTTGCAATTTCATAATCATACAATGCTTGGACAGTGGGATTCTCTATTCTTGGACAAGATCATCTACACCTATACAAAGAACAACATTATTCAATTCTTCTCTTGACCTTTCACCACCACCTATGCCACCTCCACGGAGAAAATCAAACCCTCTACGCGAAAGAAGATGAGAATTACAATTGTTCTGATTGGTATTCTTTTGTTAGACGTGGCTTGTCAAACCATTGATAACAGTGGACGAGCACAAAATTGATTGGAATCAACATCAATATATTAAGGAAATCATAATTTAGAAGCATTTCATTTGATAACTGGTTCACATACATCTAGAGAAGAAAAAACTTCAGATCTTCAAGATTTCAACATAAGCATATATTATTCATCCATGTATATTTTCATAATTTTATCATTACAAGTAAAATAGACTGACAGATCTCCTAATTGGCTCACATACATCTAGATAAACAATTTTATCTCCAACCATTAGATGCAGCTCATGACAAAAAGCTGAAACATTCAATTCATTAAAGGAGTTTTGGATGAGAATTCCGTTGATCAATGGATGTGAAATCAACATATTGAGAGGAGAAATCATTATGCTAGTCTTTGTTGTTTTTTTACATGATATTATGTAGTTGCCGTCATAGATAGATTAGGGTTTCTTTCCTTTTCTACACAGATGAGGGAGGCAGAGTTTGGGATACCCTAGGCAGAAGCAAACTTTTGATCTAATGGATAAAAAAGTATTATAACTAACCATTCATTTGGACCGGAAAATCAAATGTGTAGAGTATCGTGTTAGGTGGTTGGCCTAGAGGGCACTGAGGGAGCCAATTGAGAACACCCAAGAGCTTCCAAGCCTATATTTTTTTAAGAGGTGGGATTTTTAGTCCATTTTCTACCCCTAAGTTTCTGGCTCCATCCCAGCTAGAGGGACAAGTCATAACAAGGTATACTACCAACAAGTATCGGATATCAAACCAAATTGACGAAATGAGTTAGCTCTTATTTTCGAAGACAAAATTATATATCGCGTATAGAGATCTATTACGCCCTAAATGTATCAAGAAATCATCAGTTTACCCACTTCATGGTTAACCCGAGTGAAGGCGACAGTGTATTTTGCTTTTTGAGGGAGAAAAATTACGAAGCTTAGGTAAGAGTTAAAGGGCAGCAAAACTTCTCCTCATTAGCCTCCATGTATTCCTCCTTTATTTTTTCCATTTTTCTTTATTCACATTGCATCCATACTGATTTGTTGGCATGCAAGAGATACTTCGACTCTCAAACTCACAAGTCGTGAGCAACGAGAGCGAGATGAATAGATGATCTATAGTGTGTTATAGACGGATTACGGCAGTGGTTTGTGCTTCATACACATGGTAAGTTTTAATTTTGGGTAGGAATCTTTTTTAAAGGACAATATACTATGGATGTTTCGATGCAACTATTCTGGGGACATATTGGGAGGTATTCAGTATTCACTGATAAGCACTGGGTGAGGCACTTTAGCTAGATTTATGGGCCTGCTGGCTAGTATTTAGATCTAGCACACATATTTTGCAATACCAGTCGACATTTCAATACCAGTCGACATGTTATTGCATATGATCACTTCTACCGGCTTCTTGCAGGACTTGCCCCTCTAAAGTTGTTCGCTTATTTTGCATACGTGGAAAATTGTTTGCGGAATTTTCTCACTCTTCGGGCCCGAGATAAGACTCCCAATACATAATGATCCTCCTACCTAGACCATGTGCAACTACATCAGTAGTAGTCATTATAAGGCTCCTGCCACTTTTGAACAACACATCAACAACTTGTGTTATCGACAATAAGCTTGGATATCCAATAATCACAATGCCAAGTATATGCATGAATCATTAGAACTACCCACACCGAGTCACATACCTTGTAGGGATTACGAAAAAAAAATTTGCCAACTTCCTCACCACTGAATTTTGGCCACGTCGCGCTCCAGTATAGCATCTGTCTATCAATTGGCATCTGATATTACAAGCAGAGCAACATACTTACTAAGAAACAATTACATGAGTATCTGTACCCAACAGGGGCATATAATGGTTCCTTCAAATCTTCAATCCAAGAAACAGACAAGGAAGACAGAAAGTGTTGGATATTTTCAATAAGATAGGAAATAAAATGGTTTTGATTTTTGGTTAGCCACTACGATAGGGAGCGTCTTGAGCCTAATAGATGCAATGGATGTTAGTTGGAGATGAAAAGGCATCTCCAAAGGTTGTGATGGTTCACAAGAGACACATCCATTCCCATTAGACACTATTGGTGTCTTTTGGAAGTGAAAAGGAATCTCCAATGGGCATGAATTCCCTATAAGTAGTGATGATTTGTTTTCATTCAAACAATGGAAAAACATATCTGATTTCTTTTCTCTCTAAGCATCATCAGAAACTTAATACTGTGTGTTCTTGGTTGGGTCAAGGGAGTACAAATCTTGAATTCAACAACGTTGTTTGGGCTTCATTGTATCCCGAAGGCAATATTTCGCTGACCGGTTGTACTCGTCAATTATTTGGGAATGGTCGAAATAATTGCTGAAAAGAAACGCAAGGCCTTGAAGCTTGTGAAACGACATTCTTTTCTTTCTCTGTTTTCTTCATCCTCCGTTTTAGCCTAAATTTTCCAACAGTTTTCAGCAATTAAATTTTTGACGATGGAGGATAAAACTGACTCTGGTGTTTTGAATTTCCTAAGAATCGAATGATATATGGTTGTTTTCCGGAAACAAATAGTAACAACTGCGGATTAGTTTTGGAAGATGTTTAGTCTTCAGAAAGGTTACGACAGATCTTTGGCCAATGTCTTGTGTTGCGCACATTCGTTGCAATAACAAGCTACAAATTGGGGTTTCACTAATTGAACGAGAGAAGATTTTTGAAAATAGGTCACGCTGTTTTAATATTTGGAAGTAATCCAAATATATGATTGGTCCTGTGCATATCACAGACATACCTTTTGGAGTTTCTAGAACTTAATACCTCTTTTTTCAATTCCTTCCGAATTTTCTTTTTTTAATTCCCTTTAATGCATGAATATTTATATTATTAATTCATGAAAGTTCTGCATATTAATCAGTTTGATTTATTTGTGGCTGGAGGGAACTGAACTAGAAGGACAGGAAAGGGAAAATAAGGAAAGTGCTATCTGTGAATCATCCCTGGGATGCATCTACAGGAAGGAAACTGTTAGTACTTCGAGAGAAACGATTCATAAATTTGGGCATTAATTTATTAATTAGTGTCTTTCAAAATATCTGTCAAGTGGTAGTGGAAATCTAACAAAACGATTAGTATAAATTAACTTTACATCAATCGTAATCACATGCTATAGTTTGTTTGATGCATCTCATGGATTGAGTTTGTCATCGTGTAATGATTGGTTAGTAAACGAATGAAAACACTTTGATTATTTTTCATCTCATCAATCTGTGAATTCATGACCCGTACACAAAATCCATGTAATCTACTGATTGTGATTCGTGTGCATCACATTTGTAATTGATAAGAGCGACATCTTTAATTGTATGTCTATGGGTGATTGTTTTTTGCCCTCTCTTTCATGGTTGGTTGAGTTACTATGAAGGATGACTTCTGTAACCACCATTATAATGCTCAAAGAGAGCCAAATTCAAAAATGATGGTACCTGCATGGGTGCAATGGATTTGATGTTCTTTCCTATTGTTAAGAAATTATGGGTGCGCTTGTTTACCATTTGAGCATTGTAATGAAAGGGAAGGGAAAATTTCAATATGAGAATTTCAACAGCCAAGTCCATGAGATAGGGATTTGAAGATTTCTATTTTGAAATTATGGGTGTAATATGTTTGATCAAATCAAACAACTATGCAAATATGTAAAGCATCGTATTTCATGACATTGAGTTGAATTTTTGGCATTTAAGAAATGTCGTGAATTGGTGGGAAAATTTATATGACAATGTCATAAATTTTCTACTTGTTGGGTTATTTCAAAACCAAATTCGTCATAATTGTTGAGACAACAACGGTATGGCATGAGCATAATACTTGCGATAAGAATTATTGGTTCCAAATTTTGGAAAATGGGATGTCTTAAATGATATCAAAAGAAGTTGAATTCCGGTTGATATGTAATGTATTGGAAGATTGGGCGGCCGACCAAATATCCAACAATGAGGTGTTATGATATTGCCGATGCATCAATTATGAACATTTGCATTACGTAATGTAAAATGTTAAATAGACATTGTCTATGTTTTTTTGGGTATAAATTTGTAGAAGATTGGGCATGAGTTGAAGAGTTACTCATCTTAATAATGTGCTTGTTGAAATAGCAAGTAAGTTGCCTACAAATTTTATATGCCTCTAGTGTATGCAAGTCTGTAATGACTTCTTGTGAATTAACTGTTAATGTTAATTAGGATCACTAGAGAAGTTACAATTATTTTGTAAAATCAAATAGGAACATTTTTAATAATGTTTTCAGAATTGATTGCATGAGTAGATGCAATTAATGAGGATGAATGTCTTAGAACCTAACTTGTAGAGATCCCATTTTTGGAAGAAGCGTTCTCAAGCAGTCTTGATTAATTGTGAATCAAGCTATGATCTATAACGTCTCTAACAAAGACTTATAATGAAAAGTCAAGACATTCAAATCTTGTACATTGAATGGTAAGTCAATTACTCAAGAAAGGAGTAATTGCAGTTAGCCATTTAACCAGAGAAAAACTTGACAGACTTATCATGAAGAGTCTCCCAAAGGAAATGTTTTCAATGAAGTATACAGAAATGAGACTAAGGTTTGTGAATTAAGTTCGATTACCCATAGCAGAAACCCAACCTATGTTTTGAAAAAGATAGACAAGGTTCAATGTGGTACCAACAAGTTATGGAAGTGATTATGGTGCACTAAGTAAAACTTCTTATTTCTGTTTAGTACAGGTTCTGCAAGAAAAAAGGGATGGATGAAAATCCTTAATAAGTGTAACTTTTATCACAAGGTGTCTCGCAGAAACACCTTCGAGACTTACCTATATGAGTATGGAAATCAGGCCGTTTCCTAAGAGAAAAAGTCCGTTCTTTGAGAGACTCATGAATACAGGATAAGCACATGGCCATTAATGTGATGTCTACAGAACACACAACCCTAGGAATCAGTATGTGTTGAGATTCCGGTTTTATCACATGGGGTACTTGGTTCAAGACTGGTTTCACCACTGAACCCCGATAAGGCTTTGAATTTCTTACACTAAGTGAAGGTTCAAATCCAAAATATACCTATCATTTATGTATTGATTTCAACGATGATGCTTATTTCCCAATTGAGCTTGAACTACGTTGGCTTGATCACACTCGGGTACGTAGGCAGTCACTTGAGTGATGCAGCCACTCCTATTTTGTAAGTTTTTTACTTTGTTTTATTTTCATGGTTTTTGGTTATTGAAAATAGGGGGAGATTGTTGGATATTTTCAATAATATAGGAAATAAAATGGTTTTGATTTTTGGTTAGACACTACGATGGGGAGCGTCCTGAGCCTAATAGATGCAATGAATGTTAGTTGGAGATGAAAAGGCATCTTAAAAGGTTGTGATGGTTCACAAGAGACACATCCATTCCCATTAGACACTCATGGTGTCTTTTGGAAGTGAAAAGGAATCTCCAATGGGCATGAATTCCCTATAAGCAGTGATGATTTGTTTTCATTCAAACAATGGAAAAACATATCTGATTTCTTTTCTCTCTAAGCATCATCAGAAACTTAATACTGTGTGTTCTTGGTTGGGTCAAGGGAGTACAACTCTTGAATTCAACAACATTGTTTGGGCTTCATTGTATCCTGAAGGCAATATTTCGCTGACCGGTTGTACTCGCCAATTATTTGGGAATGGTCGAAATAATTGCTGAAAAGAAACGCAAGGCCTTGAAGCTTGTGAAACGACATTCTTTTCTTTCTCTGTTTTCTTCATCCTTTGTTTTAGCCTAAATTTTCCAACAGAAAGTGTACAATCAATAAGGTCCATATAAGATTGCAAAATCCTAAGATGTTACCGCGCGTCCATATCTTATAGCTATATATGGATTCAACAAATATCATAATACATGATTTATAGGTGAGAAAAACTACTTCAACCAAACAGCATAAGGAAATCCAATGGAATTCTTAAAGAAATGTGGGTTGAAAATTCCAGATAAACTAATCTCAAGTGTAAAGATAAGTCGCCCGCATGTTACAAGTTATGCATAAAATACTTCCAAATAATTAGTTTGTCTAACCCTCACTAAATCATCAATGGAATGCAACGTATATTGTGGATGGAAGAAAAGAAAACTAAAATGTGACAAATGTCCCATTGACCATTGTAATCTTAAGTTAATACGAGGCCGAGAGGAAGTGGCAATAGCTTAAAAGTTAAAACATGGCTGATTTTATGGTGAACATATTGACCTTAAATCGCTGCAGAGAACAAAAAAATTGAAGTTGTTTAAGATTTCAGTAAACCTACAGATTAAATATCGCAGGTATTTCCTGATCTGAGGGTCAAATTATGTATTACTACTTGAGGATTAGATAACCAATGAAATCTCGTTATGGTTCACTTAAGACACACAAAATACCATTCTCCAAACTAACCACCAACCAAATTCTGCTGAGACCATTCATTGGAGCTTAACCCAATCTGTAAAATTCAATGTCAAATCTCAGTATAATAAACAGATTGATGAAAAATATTTTGGGGACACACAATCTGCACCTTCGAAGAAAATATGGAAACTTGATGTCATCCCTGCCATTCATCTTTTAATTTGGAAGTGTGCTCATAGAATTTTACCAACCAATGCCAAATAAGCTAGTATTCTGAATTATATTGATCCTATTTGTAATCTCTGCAAGAATGCTTCTGAAGACATTACTCATGTCCTTATAGCTTGTCCAGCTGCCTCAGAGGTCTGGAGGAAACTATTTTGGGACAATCATCAGCTCTTCACTTCCCACAATTCCTTTCATGATTGGTTCAACAGTTGGTTTAGTCCCAACAACAGCTCAGCTAATTGGATTTCAACATATGCTACCATCCGTTGGTTCATATGGAAAGATAGATGTGACAAGATCTTCAGAAATATGGATCCTGGTGCTGATGCCACTGCTTTGAAAATCACTCAACATCTATGCTCTTATGGAAGAGTTATGCATAACCCAGGGCATATTTTAAATAACCTCCATTACAATGAGAGTAGCACTGAATTACATACAAATCAAAGAAGATTGGAAACCATTGCTGGGGAACAGTTTGGGATCACTATTAGCATTCATATTATGGAAGTCAATACTATGGCTAATAGTGATAAACCACAATTTACTAATTTTGCTCTTTTGGCTCTTTTCTTTGCAGGACAATGCATGGGAGCATGGAACTTCAAAGACCCAGATACTGGACTCAGTAGAACAATCAGAGCAAGCAGAGGCGCTCAATTAGCTTTGTCGTGGGGAAAGGAGATGAAAAATACCAACATCAACTTTGAAGCTGAAGATGAGGCCACTCTACAAGCCATAAATTTTAGATTTTATTAATATATGAGATTTCTTACAAGGTATAATCCCACTTAAACATAAGAAATTTAAAAAATAAATAAAAATTGATCGTAAACATGAATTTACAATGGTGAAAAATATCCAAAACAAAGTATAAACTTGATGTTTACAAAATACGAGCATGTGCATCAGAACATGTTATAAGTGCCATCCCAAGCCCCGTAAATCATCAGAACATTTACTTCTCAAGATTAAAAAATAAATCAAGTTCCAGGTGTTTATCAGTGTATACATAATAATGCCTGGATAATTAAAAAGGGTCAGCGAGTTCAACAGTTGGACGAGAAGTACTTCTAACACCAAAATCCATAGCAATGCCTGGATAAAAAGCTAAAATGAAGAAAACTGCAAACAAATATTCTCAAAACATAAGAATAAGATTAAGATTAAAGCATACAACAAATATTTTGCAAAATGCTTTTTGTTGCAGAATGATTCATATCAACCTCATCCTAAAAAACTGAGGTAACAGCTGAAAGGTTTTTTTTCACTCCTCAAAGAATAATTTATATAAATTGAAACAAAACCATCATCAAATCCTTCATGAGTATAGAGTTCAAAAGAAGAATATATCTTTCATAATCAAACTTATAAATGGTATTCAATGAGGACTATGGTCAATAAAGTAATACAGTAGGAATAAATGCGGTTGCATCTGAAGTACCAGTTTCTAGTGCTTCAGCCACTACGACGTTATAAGGCAACACTCAACCGGAACTCTCATATTCATCCATACTATAATCTTTCTTTCGATCTGCAAGTTTGTTACATACCATCTCGTTGTGGGAAATTGAACTACAGTACAACAAAACAAAGATCTGGTACAAAAACAATCTGGAAACTAGCCATGAGACGAAGAGAATTATGAAAATACGATAACTCTTTTTCCTATTTATGGCCTTTGGATTTAACTAAGAACGTCATAACAACTACATCCATGAAAGTCAAAACTTAACTAGATAAAGTTTGGAATATAAAGGTCGAGATGAAATCAGTTATGTCCCGATTAGCTAATTCTGTTGTTTTGTTTTTGTAATTGTCATGTCGATGTTTTATAACAACAAAATTTTCCTATAAGAATACTATCAAATGAGTAAACATTACATCAGAATTCCAATTCCACTACTAAAACCAGTCAAAAAAATTCACAGATCAGTGACAAAACCACAACTATCAACTTCAGTAACACACTAGTACAAAAAGTCGCATAGGCCACATTTGATCACTGTGTCCATAGGCTTTCGGCCATGGATTTTTCACTCCAGAAATGTGGTATCAGGTGCCGTGACAAATGGATACCTTTGTGGCTACATAAAATTTGTGTGACTAATAGACATGATTTACCATGGCCAAAACCTCTATAACCGTGTCTATATGATACTTATATTTTTTATGTAGTCAAGAATTTTACCTATCACCATGGCCATAAGATCCTTATAAACACGCAATTTGATTTAAACGTGGCTAAACTTTAACTTAAAGTCACGTGAACTTTATTTTATCCATGGCCTTTGTCATCAATCGAACACGCAAAATTCATTTTATCATGGCCAATTCATGAGTTACAATTACCCTAGAGTCACACTAATTTTTCTTAACCATGGCCATCTTTGTCATTCGGACACACGGAAAATAACTGAACATGGATAATACATGACTTGTAGTCACCACACATATCCACCAATTCCTTGGAAATTTCAACATCCAAGTTATACAAGTCGTGGACATCCAATTGAATGCTCTTTTGCAATACCACACCAAGTTCGTCATCTTGACTCAATTCCACCATTTGTTACGCTAATGAATCAACCACATCAATGGAGTAAGCGGAATGCACATCACTTGGGTAGCGCATGGCTTCAAATATGTTGAAGTGTATTATTTCCTTGTCGAATTCCATAGTAAGTGTACCTTTGTCCACGTCAATCTTCGTCTTTGCGGTCTTCATAAATGGCCTCCCAAGAAGTAAAGAAGTAGATGACCGATTCTCATTGTTGTCCATATCCACCACGAAGAAATCCACCGGAAAAATTAGCTCATTCACTTGTACTAGAACGTCTTCTACAAGTCCCTTTGGATAAGTCCCTTTGGATATATGTTAGACTTGTTTGCTAATTGGATAATAACTCTTGTCTCTTTTAACGGTCCAAGATTCAAGGAGCCATATATATCGGACGACATCACACTAATGGAAGCTCCCAAGTCAATTAAAGCATGTTCAAACTTTTTCGTACCAATAGTAATTGGCACCGTGAAACCACCGGGATCCGTGCACTTTGTAGTCATCTTCTTTAATAGCATAGCCCGTGCACTCTCACCAACTTTAATAATTTCATTATCAAGCAACCTATCCTTCTTTGTGCACAATTCCTTCATGAACTTGGAATATCTCGGTATTTTCTTGATGGCCTCGATGAATGGGATGTTGATTTCTATCTTCTTAAAGATATCCATGAGTTCCTTGTCTTAAGATTCCTTCTTGGACTTATCAAAAAGACTAGGAAAAGGAGGTAGAATAGTGAAAGCAGGAACCGGTTCCTTGGATTGGGAGGTTGGTGTTGAATTCTCCCTTGGTTCGGCTTCCTCCTTGTCTTTGACTACCTCTTCACTAGCTTCTTCATGATGACTTAAAATCTCCACTTGTCTCCCACTTCTTAAAGTAACCGCATCAACATTCTCTCTTGGATTCACAAATGGTTGTGAAGGAATCTTTGTGGATGCTTGATCTTTCATTAAGTTCATATCAGTCGCCAATTATCCCATTTGAGTTTGTAAATCCTTGATTGCCGAACTGGTCTTTTGTTCCAAAACCTTGATTGCCGAATCGGTCTTTTGTTGGTTTTGTTGAAATAATGATGTAATACCTTGCATCATGACATTAAGCTTATCATCAATCGAAGATCCTTGTTCCTTCACTTGAGGTTGGAATTGTTGTTAAGGTTGAAAGCGTGATTGTTGGAAACCTCCTTGTTGCTCATAGGGATTCGGAATCGCCACTTTCTTGTTTGCATATCTAAAGTTGGGATGATCCTTCCAACCGGGATTGTAAGTATTTGAGTATGGATCGTACCTTGGCCTATGGTTTGGATATGAAGAATTTACTTGTTCGGTTTCATCATCTAGAATAATTACCGCGGCCATTCGTTGCACTACCCTCTCTATGTTGTTTAACCGTTGAACGGATTATGAAGATGAATCACTAAATTCATGCACCAACTTAACCATTGGTTCACCTCTTGCATAGAATTGTTGTGAGTTTGCCGTCATACTTTCAATCAACTCGGTAGCTTGGGCCACCGTCTTGTTCACTAGTGCACCACCACCGGTGGCGCCAAGAAGACCTTCATAGAAGTATTGAATTATCATGGCATCACTAAATTGATGGTGCGGAAAACTTGCCACCAATCTCTTGTATCGATCCCAACATTCATATAATGACTCTCCCACATGTTGCTTCATCCCACAAATTTCCTTGCGAATTTGAGTAGCTTTTGATGCGGGAAAATATCTCTCGAGGAAAATTTTCTTCATCCCATTCCATGTTGTGATACTTCCGGAAGGAAAATAATATAACCATTCCTTAGCATAGACCGCCAAATAAAACGGGAAAGCTTTCAAAATCGCTCCATCCGCGTTAGTCTCCGGTGGAAGCATGGCCATGCCTATGGTATTGAAGTCCATAAGATGTTTGTTTGGGTCTTTATTCACCATTACATGAAACTTTGGTAACTCCCTAATCAACCCCGGCTTGATCTCGGGTTGAGTTAGTTTGGATACACCATTGTAAGAAGATATGTCCTTGAGTGTACGATCACCCATTGCTTCTTCTTCTATGTCCGAATCTGCGAACTCACTTGATGTAGAACGAGGAAGCGGAGTATTAACCGCTCGAATGAAGTCCTTTAGTTGAGTGTCGGATCGAAGACGTATTGGACTCGGTATGTACTCTTTAAGCATTCATCAAAGATATAGTACCTTATGACGACTCTTCCACAACTCATATGCTTCACTCACCTACCTCTTGTTGATCTTTTTCCACAACTCATAGGTTTTATAACCTCCTCTTGTTTTTTTCACTACTCTCTCATCACCTCCTCGTGGCGATTACTTCTTTTTTATCACAACCTTGTTGTTGTTTCTTCTTCTTTGTTTCAGTCACGCCATTGTTTCGAAACGTTCACACTTTTTTTTCTTCAAGATTCTATCATAATCTTTATTTTCGTCAGCTTCTGCCACAAGATCTAACTTCTTCTTGTTATATTACAATTACAAAGTCTTCCATACTTTGTAGGTATTCCAAGTTTCTGCCACAAACTCTTCAACCACACTTATGACACCAATATGTTTGAGCTTAAACTACAACATGATACCATCCTCCCTAAAGCTCAAACATAACCATCTAACATTCTTTGTCATTCCAAGTCTCTGAATTCAATTTCAACTCCATAAAATTGTATCGGTTCCTCTCTTGACTGAAATACCTACATTTGATCTTCTACTTTCTTGATTTCGAATCCATGACCTAACCCTTTGAATAAACCACTAACCCAAAGCTTCTTCATCTTCTAAAATCCTTCAATACTCTGCCACAGCAACCCTTGTTCTCTGCAACACTACCTTTCACAGCAATACCAATCTCCATATGAACCATAACAGTTCACACTTTTTTTTTACCTCTCGGCCCACTGATTTCCATGACCACCATCATCCGTTCTATGTTCGTCAGAAAACTTATTCATTAATATTGAGTTCCAACTCCATTACATCCTCATATCCAACTATCTCTCCAACCATGAAATAACACCATCCTAGCTTTAATGCCATCAACAGAAACAAACCATCTTCACATTCTTCGTCTCAGGCTCGATCAACAGCTACCATGAACAGCAGCACACTGCGCTCAACGACATCAAGCCAATACTTGAGTATTAACTTATTCTTTCTCATGATAATGACATAAACCATCATATCTTCCATGTTTAATGTCGCATCACTATCACCATAATTAATGGCAGTAGCTCTTCCTTGATTTTTTTTCATCTGTTCTGGTTTTAACTTTTTTTAATAAATCGAACAACAAAATCAATCTTGTTCTTGTTTACAAACTGACCTACACCTCCGGCAAACAACAACAACTTTTCTTCATTCAAACCCTTGACACACCTTTGTCTATGCCGTCAAGAACCCTTATTTTCTGTAACAACAAAATTCTAAGAAACTTCCTTGTTTATCTACTAAAAATTTGAATACAATAAGATCTCCGATTTCTATATTCAAAACAATTTCTAAATTAAGTCCCAACTTCTCCAACTGCGACCATAATAAGTCAAGACACCATAACATGTATCACGGTCTTTGGATCGCCATCATACTATGGAAAGCTTGCCAAAAGCTCATATCAAACCTTACACAAACCTCTCACTTTTTTTAATCTTTGTCTCATGTTCACCCACAACCTGTAGTCAGTTTGGTTTCCTCATCACTCGCCAGCATAAAAGTTTGCAACTCTCGAACCCCAACACGTCTTGACAGGTAATAGATTTTGGAGATTCAATATATCTTACGTCTTCTTCCCAGCTAACTGATACATCAGAGCTTTACACAACCTTTTTTTAAAATTCTCTAACCTTGCTTCAAGTCTTTCTTTTCCTTCTTTTCTTTCAACACCTTCAAAAACAAACAGCTACAACTTGACCTTTATGACCATCTTGGCTTCAAACTCTTCTCACCAACCACTAGAGAATACTTATCAAACATCGGCAACACTTTTTTTTTTTTCGATTTTTATTAGTAGGAACTAAGAACCTTTTCTCTCTCTCTCTCTCTGAAAACAGATGTAGGATCGATCAAGAGAGGAGAGAATAAATGTGGAAGCAAAAAAGACTACATTGATAATAATCTTGGTATAATAACTCTCATCGCTCAACATCCTGTTTATAGTTTAACAAATTTGACGAATAAGCAAAGAAAATTTCCTAATAAGATCCAAACTCTAAAAATAGAATTCTTCTAGAACAAGAACAACTTGTTTCTCAAGATAACTCGATTTCCAAATATGACACACCATGTCAACTTCAACTAGTTGCTTCACCGAATCAGAGTCAACTTATACTAGTTTTTCCAAAAACCAAAGTCTTGGTTTACTATTTCCAACAATCTTATTTTGGAAATTAAAGTGCATAGAAGATTGAATATTTGAATGGAGAAATTAACCATGCAAGAGAGTTTGAAGAGATCATACCTCTAGCTTTTTTAATGGAGAAACGTTTTTACAAAACATGTTTACCAAACTTGTTTCATTCTATTTTCCGTTTTAAAAACAGAAAACTGTTTTTAAAAACCATACCAACCACCCTAGGTTTTGTTTTTCATAGTTCTTATAAATCTTGTTAGTTGTATATGTTGACTAATTTCGACATACCATGGACGTAATGATGTAATGAAAAATATTCACTAAAAGTGAACTCATTCAGTTGGAAATTTCAATTTTGCGTATAAAGAAAGTTTAGTAGAATATTTTGACATGGATTGATTACGATCTAATAAACAGACTTCAACATGAAAAATCTTTGGATATCAATTTGATAAATATTCAAAAAAATTGTATCGACTTTATTAAACCAACTTGCACCACTATACGTCATGAACAGTCTAAAGTGAACCAAAAAAAGTTAATCCATGTCATTTGAAAATAACACCAAACTAAGCCATAGAGCAACTACAAAAACACCATGAGAACAAAAGATAGTAATCTAGAGGTTGTTTTCTAACATTAGTAAAACTATTAATTCATATCTTCATAAATTTAAAATATAAATATAATTATTGTCAGTGATAAAAATATTTTGCATCAAACATAATTGACTTATCAAGAGAGTACGCCTTCTATTTCGTCCGCACATAGCTAACGATGCTTAATTGAAATCAAGTTGATTTATGATACATTTCACTAGCTCACTGCCCAAAAGGTTAAATCAAGTTAATGGAACTTAAAACTGTTCACTCAAAGTACAAACACTTTCCCGAAACCAAGATAGTCTTAGTTTTACATTAATATTTAAATCTAAGAAGCAAACTACACAAATCAAGGAATAAAGGGTACCTTGGTTTACCACCGCCACATTGAGATAATATTGGGTTGAACGAATTATCTGCTAAATAATACCCAATCACCCTTAATGATTAAGATATCCCTGTCTCCAACACGTAGTTCGGTTATCATCAATAGTCCGGACCAATACGGATTCAAGGCAATCATTGGAACAATTTACAGACATCATGTTTCCATGATACATTAATAATACAAAATTTAAAATCCTAGCAAATCCATTCTAAGAATTATTTTAAAAGTCGAACAAACATAATTAGTTGATGCCCAGCTTGTTGCCAGACTACCCACCAACTTTTTGTAATCTGACCTTCAAAGGCTTTTTATAAATTAGTTGATGGCATACGCATTTTTTGGAAGAGAATTAGTTTTCAAACATTTAGGAAGAGAATTAGTTTTCAAACATTTGGATACATGAGGTCAGAATGGATAGTTGAATACTAATGCGGACCGAGAGTCCGAGACAATAGTATAACGGTCTAGCCGTCCGAGCATAATTCTGACCGTCCTTGAAAAATCAATTCAGCCAATTTCGACAGTCCTTGTTCCCTGGACACATGGACGCCACTCACTTCTTCTTATAATATGGATGGATGGATTACAGTTTGGAAATTCTTAAACTCAAAACTGATAACTTGAAGCCGGTAACGAACCTAAATGGCTGTAATGCTCAAGGCCTATGATGCTTGAACGAATTTGTCTAGGGCAGATGTATCCAAAGCTGAGAAATTCTTAACAGCGCCAAGCACAGCGAGCCCAAGCTTTACTGCATCTTCTTTGCTTGGTGCCTGAAAATGTTTTTTCATTATATACATCAGTCATTATTCTTCTAGGTGCTACAGGTTTGTCAGAAGTCCATACCTCGATATTAAGTGGAAGAACGGGATCATGAAGAGATAATCTCAGAAGAAACCACCCACCATAGCCAGAGACTCGAACCTATTACCAAGCACAAAATTAAACGATAATATAGTGAACTCGTCGTGCTTTGAAACTCGGATCCATATCCAATTGCACCCAAATAAAAAGAAATTACATATGAAGAGATCAAGGTATGCAAGTCTGGCAGACTTACTCCTTCATAGTTAACAGGGGCTTTTTGCAGCTTTGTTTCTGAATCTACTGTGTTCTCTAAGTGTTTCAGCACTGCCTCTCCATAGTCCCGGAATGATCTGGACAATCATATTTGTAAGAAACTTGCAATGGTAAGGCTACTCTTTAAAGAAATCATGGCAAAAAATTTAGCATACCCTCCTTTAAGATCTGCATGACTCTGATCGATCTTAAATCTCAGTTCAATAGATAGCCCTGGTTCCTCCAGGCCTTCAACCAGATCAGTTATTACTTTACTGCCGCCGACACTTCCAGAAGCTCGGGCTGAAGCAAGTTTGTTTAATACCTTGACCTAAAAGCAATATCGCACACGGGAAACAGCATAAAAACAGTGATGAGGAAGATGATGATGTTCCATGAAAGTCAGACAATTACATAGATATAAACAGTCATTGCTTACCATGAGGTATGCACCATCATCAAGCCAGTGATTCTCTTTGAGGGCTCCATGACCACTGGTTTCAATAGCTAGATGTGATTCCTCACCGACAGAATTCTGTTATTAAAACTGTCTCTCAGTTGTGATATTTTTACTATATTTAAAAATTATTATGAAGCATAAAGCAGAAGAAAGAAATTTTATACATCAATTGAGTTCACTGCTACCTAGTAAGTTGGCTAATTTCTCTGTATTCACAGAGAAAAGTTTAAAAGTTCAACCTAGGGTTGTCGAGAAGTAGCAATCTAAGACCCAGTATTTCTACATAGAAACTAATGAGCTTGAGTGAATGAAATCTCACCAAACGGATACCCTCATCTATGACGTTCTTGTAGCCTCTCTTAAACCGGTGATGTTTTCCTCCTTCAAAAACAGAAAAAATTTGAGGAACGAATTTCCCAACCGAATGAGATTTATATAATTCAGATACCAACTTACCAAGTTTCTTCTCAATAAAAGTAGTTAACCCATCCGAGGTCACACTGTCTGTGACAATAGTTGTTCCAGGATGCTACTAGTGAGAACACAATTAAAAAGCAAAAGAAATTAGGAAAAAAAATGGGAGAATATCAAATGAATAATTCACGGAGGAAAATTGCATACTCCGAGAATCTTACTTCTTCAAGCACAATAGCGGCCATTAAAGCAATAAGCCGATTACGGTTAAATTCTCTGCCAGTAGAATCCACAGCAGCAGATCTGAAACAAAACATCTATGAGGAAACAGCCAAACAAAATGCAGGGCAGACAAACACATAAGATGAGCAATTATTACCTATCAACATCTGTGTCAAAGATGATGCCTAAGTCAGCCTTGTTATCAAGCACTGCTTGGGTAATGGCTTTCATTGCTGCTTTATCCTCTGGGTTAGGAATGTGATTTGGGAACATACCTGATTCAAAAGCAAAAATGTTAAAAAATTATTTCCATTCCAAATGAAGCATCATGAAAACAATAGCTATTAATCATGTGATAGAAATTACCATCTGGCTCCAAGAACTGACTACCAGAAGTAAGAGCTCCCAGTGGTTCAAGAACCTTTGCCTGATCAACAATCAATGATAAACCTATAAATAAGCTACAATGGCATATAGAACAGCAAACTTTGTAGGACATGGACTCACTGCGAAAAATCCACCTGCTCCATTCCCTGCATCAACAACTATGTGGAACCCCTCCAATGGTTTCTCTGAAATTTAAACATGAGACTTAGTGAACAAATCTTATTCACCTAGAAACATCTTAACACAAAAACTAGTCGTAGTAACAAGAAGACACTGTGGGTTTCTTATGCCCCTGCATCAAGTTTAATGGATTGACTGTCCACCTAAGGAGAAAGGTAAACTAAGCAGCCCAAAGCAAAAGAAGGATTTCCCATGAGTATAAATCCTACTGGCTACGTTCAGTTGTAAGTAGATGAATTACCTATGTTTCCAGCAGCCTTGCGAACTGCTTTTACGAGATTGGATGAATACACAGACATGTAATCCACCCGCTTTACAGATGTGGAAGCTGCTCGTTCTGAATTCTTCAAACCATCAACTGAGAAGTTAACATGTATTCTCGCAGCACGCTCCAAGATGTCCTTGATGTCAGCTTTGCCCAATCCTCCAGCATTTGTGAAAAACTTAAACCCATTTCGGTTGTAAGGAAGATGGCTGGCTGTTATCATAAATACATCTTAGTTGAAAATTGAGTAACTTGAAAGTGAATCTTAGCTCAACTAAAATTTCTAGGATGAGCGAATTTTATGTCGGGCGGTGTAATCAGAAATTACAAATAGCAATGATTCAACCACATGGTAATGAGTTACAAATGATTGGCAATACGAAAATTGTATACTCCACTTGAATGTGGACGCCATCTGTCCAAACAAGCTAACTATACAGTGTTTTGTAGCTTTAATCAAAGTAGGCTAAGCAGTTTTACGGTTCCAGCAAAGTACCTGTTATCATTATGGATCCATCAACTGGACAAAAGAACTCTTCATCTTCTGAGAGTGTGCTGTTAAACATTGCAGGTGTAGATGCTAATCTACAAAGACACATAAGAATGACCAAGTAACTAACCTCAAACAAATTCACTTCGGTTACAAAGGGATGGAATTATTGCCACCTTATAAGCATCATAAACACGTAGGAAACATCTGGGTAAACCACTTTTCTTGACTTACTCGAAGACACTCATCCAAATAGTTCATTAAAATGAATAAACAGAAAAGAATACTCACCCATAATGGATTACATCCAGGCCGGCACCAGCAAGTCCTCGAGAAACTGCATCCTGAAGATTAAATCATCTAATTCTTAACATGCACTAGGACTGACAATTGCATTACAATGTGAAAAAGCAAACATAAATGAAGAAAACACGCACCTGAAGTATTTGTGCAGATATTCTTGAATCA
This sequence comes from Papaver bracteatum, assembly GCA_023529315.1. NCBI lineage: Eukaryota > Viridiplantae > Streptophyta > Magnoliopsida > Ranunculales > Papaveraceae > Papaver > Papaver bracteatum. The sequence goes on from JAJJWX010000125.1 coordinate 1,041,384, forward strand.
TGACCAATAGACACTCTAAGACGTTTAGACCCATCATCTTTCTTTTTTTCCATTAGCCATGCAGCAAAACCAGCAGCTATTGCTTCTGCAACATGCTCATTAAGGTTAAGAGGTTCTCCCTCAACACCAGCAACAGCAACACCTCGAATATCACTGCACGTATCAATAAGTCTCTAAATCTATACATGCTACTCAGTAAATAGCAAACAAGGTTAAAGATGAGCACATTCGAGAACCTTGGACTCAACAATTAACATAAACAACACATTACCTGCCATTTTGAAGCTTACTGAAATCAACCTTTTCCAAAGACAAGGTTGCACTACTAGCGGAAACAGCTGCAAACAAATACCAAAACGAAAATCAACAACACAAATCAGTTGAAAAAGATTTTAACGTTGACTAACTCACACCAATGTACAAGGTTTTAATATTGAACATATATTTGACAATCTCACTAGGTCTAGAACAGACCATTGCAATAGAAACCGCCTCGGTTTCCATGATCAGTGTTGTTTGTAGTTAAAGTACGCAATTGCATGGCTGAGAACCCAGTCCTCCTCCATGTCAACAACTTCCTTGCTTGATAATAAGGAAGTGAATTGCGCACAGCAAATTGGGTTGTGCTATCCAATTGTCTATTCCGGCACACAAATACATTTTGAATAATCTTCCCTGATGAAACTGCATATACAAATCCGCACAACTTCTAATCAGATCTAAAAACAATCTCCTCAGCTTAATCAACTCAATTTCCGACTCTACTGTCACTAATTTCTCTTCAATTTGATTCAATTATCATCATGACCACCAATAAAAATTCAAAAAAACAATCTAAATCACGAGAATCAGAAATTGATTTACCTGCCATATTTGAAGAATTGAATCCTCGCACAAAAATTGAGATAACGATTCTAAGAAGCTCTGGCGGAGAAATTAAGAACACCGCCTCAGAATAAAGAACCAACGAGTATATTCAGAAACAGAAGATTAACAGTGTATAACTGTAACACTCCATACTCGTATTATCACCTAAGATTTCTCCACCTGTCCATCTAATGGCTTAAAATTAATGGGCTTTTTATGGACACCAATAAATTTTAGAAGTCCATACGTCTATATATATTGATGTAAGAATCAGAGAAGACTAGAAAAAAAGAAATTCTAGGGTTTTCTTTTGAAAAGGGAGAATTTTTGCAGAGCGTACGAGAGAAGAGAAGAGAAGATGATTGAAGTGGTGTTGAACGATCGATTGGGTAAGAAAGTGCGAGTGAAGTGTAACGAAGATGATACGATTGGAGATCTGAAGAAATTGGTTGCTGCACAAACTGGAACAAGAGCTGATAAGATTCGAATTCAAAAGTGGTATAATGTTTACAAAGATCATATTACTCTTGCTGATTATGAAATTCATGATGGCATGGGTCTTGAACTCTACTACAATTAAATAATATAAGCTTCTGTATGGTACTAATTCACTCTTTCAAGAATTTTAATTAAATAAAGTTTGAAATTGTGTGATAATTTAGTTTTGTTTTTATGATTTTGTCATATTTATGAGAATTTAGGTTGATTTACTTGATATTACTATGATTTATGATGGATCGCAAATCATTCAGGACCTGTACCACACCAAGTTTTAAAATCCCTGTCAAGGCTTCCATGCTTCAGTTGACTAATTTTGATCGGTAATCGTTGCCTTGGGGATGGAGAAGTAATTTTGAACCGGTAATCGGAGATAACTTGTCAGAGCAAGAGACGTCTTAACAAATTTCTGAAGGCTAAAGCCATCCTTGACCACATAAAGCCATCCTTGTGATGTGATCTCCTTCCCAACAAAATCCCATAGCACATGTCCGTTTATAGATGCTGTGATAGCTACACAATTACAAAGATCTGTACCATTGGCTCAGACCTAGGGATGGTCATGGGCCGGGTATGTTAAATCCTAGTCACTGCCCTGTTCTAATAAAAAATACCCATACCCTCCTCATTACTTATATGAATTGGGGCAGGTGGGTATAGAGAAGGGAAAATTAGGCTAAGGTCCAACCCATGGATAACCCATAATATGAGGCCCTTAATTAAAAGAAGTTTAAATCTAGGCCCCAAATTATTAAAAGACAACCATACCCTTTTGTATATTTTTAAGCCCCAAATAAAAAAAAAATTAAATTTAAGCCCAAAATATTAAAATATAGAAAATATGATGTCACAGCCATCTTAAACGACCGCCACCACCACCACCTCCGACGACCGCCGCCACCAACCACCTCCGACGACGACCTCCGCCACCAACCACCACCTCCGACCACCACCAACAACAAACACCTCAGCCGGCGACCACCAACGCCTCGGACCACCAACACCGAAACCACCGCCACCACCAACCACCACCGCCAACCACCTCCGATGGTGACCACCATCAGCAGCTTAAACCATCACCGCCGGAAACCACCACCTCTGTCGCCGGCGGCCACCACCGCCTCCCACCAATAATATATGGATGTGTAATCTGAAGTTACACATGCAACGAGCATGTGTATCCAGAAGTTACACATGAATATGGCATGAAAGGGTTACACATGTGTAAGCAGAAATTACACATGCATATAACATGTGTATCCAAAGGTTACACATCCATATGGCATGTGTAATGAGAAGTTACACATAAAAAAAAATAGACATAAAAAAGTAAACATAAAAAAAAATACATCTATTACACTTTAAGATTTATTTACAATAATTTCTTAGCATGTGTAACTAAAAGTTACACACGAATTTGTCTAGTGTAACTGGGAGTTACATATGCATATATCTAGTGTAATTGAAATTTACACAACACTATGCACACTTTCAACAATATTTATCCTACAGCTACCACACCATGGCTCATTTCATCATTCTCTACCAAGATCAATTCGACAAATCCTTTGCAATAGCAACATACATTGGCAACTCGCACTGTTTATCCTAACATGCATCTAGCATGCAATATTGAGTTCAAAGACTCGGGCCATAACTTACCACATATCAATTCCATCGTAACCCATGTCCCTAACTGCAGCCAACACCAATAAACTGAATTATGTATCATTTCAGGTTTACTCAAACTTCTACACATATAATTAGCACATGTAACTAGCAGTTACACATTCAATTAGCATGTGTAACTATAGGTTTATTTCAGGAACAATTGCTCTAAATTCTCAATCACTAACTGAACTGGATCATTCAAAGTGGCGTTATTATACAATATTACAAGTAACTACTTAGGTTTAATCATACACAATACTACTACTTCGAAAGGCCTACTAATTTGGCATTTGCTTGTGTAAAAACTATATGTAAGTAAAATCTATGTAACCTGAAGTTACACATTCAATCAGCATGTGTAACTAGAAGTTACACATCAAATTAGCTTGTGTAACTAGAAGTTACACATACTTTTGCATACTACTGAGAAATGATGACAGAGTTAATCCATACGTACATGTCTAGCTAAGGGTTCAGTGCAGGATGGAATCCAAATACACACTATGAATACTGAAAAGCAAAAAAACTGTGAATTATTATGTATAATGTACCATATACAGAGTGAAAACCCCTCAATCTGGCTTTTGTCATTCTTCATGCATGAGATAAAGAGTGAATGTGGTTTGGTTTGCAGCTGATGAATCCATCTTCAACCAACTTCCTAATGTGTTTCTCTGCACAAGACATCACAAAACCAGTAAATTCAACCAAAAATAATCATAACGTAGATACAAACCACTAGATCCAATTAGCATGTGCAACTAGCAATTATATATTCGGTTAGCATGTGTAACTATAAGCTACACATTCAATTAGCATGTGTAACTTGCAGATACACATGCATCTGAATTGTGTAACTAGGAGTTACACATGCATCATGCTTATATATGTCGTCCTTAAGGGAAAATTACCTATGATGACCGAATCCACAACTTTCTAGCAAACAATAATCATGTGTAACTAGAAGTTACACATCAAATTATCATGTGTAACTATAAGTTACACATCTATTTAGATTGTGTATCTATAAGTTACAAATCTAATAAAAAGTTACACATGGATATAGCATTTGACTCGAGGTTATTAAATACAAACTACAAAGATGTGATTGCTAGGAATTATGAAAGCATACAATTCCAAACTCATATGATAATTTAGACTTCAATCATGCAAAGAAAAGAGTTTTATAAATGATCACAACAAAGTATAGAAAAAAAACATTTCGAAAGATGAAATTCAGGTAACGAGACATTTACCTTAAGGTTTGGAATGATCTCCATATCAAGTACATCAACTTCCATGAGCCTTGCAAATAGCATTAAAATTCACCCCACCTGGATATGAGATAGGTGTTAATTTGGTATTATGGATAACAATCCAAATGTATCAATCAATAAGTACAAATGTTAAACACGAACTAGTCAGGAAAGAGTTGTTGGTTTTCAATTTCATCTAGAAGAAGTGAGGAAGCATATACAATCATTAACTCAAAACTCAAGCATGTCTACATCATCAATTTGAAGTTGTTCTTCTGAAACAATATTTTTTCTTCATACTCTTCTCAGTATCAAACAAAAAAAACTCACAACAAATTCACAAAAAAACAAAAAACAACAGAAAAATACAAATTCCATGCTAAAAATACAACATGATATATATGTGTAACCTCAAGTTACACATACTGTAAAACAAAAAACAGCATGTTTACATCATCAATTTGAAGTTGTTCTTCTTAAAAAACATTGTTTCTTCATCCTCTTCTCAGTATCAAACAAAAAAACTCACAACAAATTCACAAATTCTCAAAAAACAACAGAAAAATACAAATTCCATGCTAAAAATACAACATGATATATATGTGTAACCTCAAGTTACACATCAAAAAACAACAGTAAAAAAACAAAAAACGAGCATGTTTACATCATCAATTTGAAGTTGTTCTTCTGAAACAACATTTTCTTCATCCTCTTCTAAAAGTATCAAACAAAAAACTCACAACAAATTCACAAATTCAGAAAAAACAACAAAAAAGTACAAATTCCATGCTAAAAATACAACATGATATATATGTGTAACCTAAAGTTACACATATCGTAAAACAAAAACAAACATGTTTACATCATCAATTTGAAGTTGTTCTTCGAAACAACATTTTTCTTCATCCTCTTCTTAGTATCGAACAAAAAACAAACAACAAATTCACAAATTCACAAAAAACAACAAAAAAAATACAAATTCCATGCTAAAAATACAACATGATATATATGTGTAACCTCAAGTTACACATACTGTAACAAAAAACAGCGCATGTCTACATCGATTTGAAGTTGTTCTTCTGAAACAAAATTGTTTCTTCATCCTCCTTTCAGTATCAACAAAATATAAACAACAAATTCACAACAAATTCTCGGATCGAACATGCAAGAACAACAAATAAATGAAAAAAAATTTGAAATTTTTTTGAAATCAAACCAAAATAAGATTCGTACCTGGAAGCAACCAGATTTGAATCATCATGGAACTTAAGATTCTGCAACTAAAATACATTATACTTTAGATTGAAGAAAAACATTATTGAATTGGGAGGAAATTTAAAAATTATGTGAATAATTACTTTACCTGATCATCAAGAAAATAAGAATCAAGAATCTCTACAGACTCCATAGATGATTTAAGATCTGGTGACGTTGCTTTAGTTTCTTCAAGAACTGGTGGAATCATCATCTGAGATGGAGAAACAATCTTCATAAACAAAAAAAGAAACAAAACACAAAATCAAATTGAAAATTAAAAGCGAATAAAATTCAATCAAATCTACGGGTAATAAAGATGATGATTCGTTGATATCGAATCAGAAGAAGAAACACATAAAGAATATCGTGAGTATGTTAATAGAAATGTACAGTGTAAAGAGATAATATTTTTAATAAAACATCGCTGGTGATTGTTGGAACAACAACTTAACCACCAAAAACGATATCAGATCTTCAGATGCAGTTAAAGATTCAATCGATCTCAGATCTGTTCTACAAATTGATATCGAATCAGAAGAAGAAACACAAAAAAAAATCGTCAGAGCTCCGATCTTCAGATGCAGTTGATATTTTATGGTTGTAATCGCATCAAACAAACAGAGAGAGAGATGAGAAACAAACAAACCCTAGAAAATTTTTTCTCTGCAACTGAGAGAGATGAACCGAGAGAGAGAAGAGAGAGAAACATAAATGAAAAATGAAAAATATCTTCTGGGATTCCTATGTATATATTCTAAAGGGCAGTGTTGTCATTATTAAAATTCCTAATAATTAATTGTGGGCCAGATCTGAAGAAATATTGATATTCCGGGCCTAGTAATATCATTTTATGAAAGTATGGAGTTGACAGTGGATGATCCATTTGGTGGGGCTTCAAAATATTGAACCCATATAGTAGGGGGATTCTAGTATTTTTCACTATAGAGAATACCCGTTACACGGTGTTAATACATAAATTTGTTTATAATCAAAACTTAAATATGATTCAAACAAAAATAATAACATAACAATAATACATTTTAAAAGTTTAAATTCAGAAATTCATCTTAAAGTGAAAAATAAATAAAATTTAAATGACTTATTATTTTTTTTACTTTTCCCTTTCTCATTTTATCTTCGTCCATGTTAATCATTTCATTATCTGTATCATTTTTAGTATTTTAACTTTCAGTGAATGTACTTAATCACACCAAGAAAGGAAAGTGATGAATATAATAAATGAAAGAAAGCTTTTTTTTTTTAATAGGAAAGATAAAAATTTATTGAAGATTTAAATTATAATATCCAACTCTTCTCTCACAAGAGTTTTGAACCAACTGGGAAAAGAATAAAACATACTTGAGTTTGTTCTAGTTGTTCTGGCTTTTTTGGCCAGGCAATTAGCAACCTCATTCGACTCTCTACGCACATATGTGCATTTCCAAGATTGAAAATTCCTTAGAAGAGTTTTACAATCACGGATAATATTATTATTTGTCCATTTAACATAGCCATTGTCTCCATTAATAGCTTTAACCACATTTGAGCTATCTCCTTCCAAGTGCAGACATTGTACATTTGCTCCTAGCGCCATTTTTATTCCCTCCAAAGCAGCAAGATCTTCCGCATGCTCCTCATCTTGGCCTATCCCAGCTGCTGCAGCTGCACCTTCACAATATCATGTTGCAGAAAACATAGTTAGACCAATACCCATATGCTGAGTTTCCTTGGCATAAGAACCATCAAAATTAATTTTAACAAACCCTTCTTCTGGCAATTGCCAATTTGATCTATCTCTACCTGTAATTGGATTAGGAGAGACAAGTCTAAAGTTCTGAGAATTACTTACCCAGTCATAGATATCTCTATTGATGAGATTTATAGTGTTCACAATATTAATACTTGCATTATCAAAGACCACAGCACATCTAAGTTTCCAATGCCATAAAGTAAAACTGACAATTTTGATGCATGTAGAGATAGTTGAACTTCCATTGTTATTACTATCTAACCATCCAGTGAGCAATTCATTAATCTGTTTTCCATTAAGTAGACCTGCATAATTAGGATCAACATCTATCCACAGGTTTCTAGAGACAGGACAATCAAATAACAAATGGTTAACAGTTTCAGCACAAGAATCACACAAGGGACAAGTATTAGCTATATTGGAGACATACCTAGCTAGTTTGCTCCTAACAGTCAGACAATTATGGACACATTTCCACAGAAAATGTTTGATTTTCTGTGGAATATCCATTCTCCAAAACTTTTTCCAAGGAAAAACAACAGTCTCATGACTATAAAGATCATCCATAATGGCCTTATAGGCAGTTTTTACACTTAACAGACCATTATAAGATGGTTTCCATCTTAAAATATCTTTACCTTCATCTGGGATTCTTATGTCACAGATATCCTTGACAGTAGCATCAACAAATAACGTTTTTAACATATCTATGTTCCATTTACCTTCATCCTGCAAAATAAGATGATCAACAGTTTTCATATTTGCAGAGGAAAAAGAAGAATCAAGAAGATCAATCCTATTTGGCACCCATCTATCTTTCCAAATCTGTATAGATTTACCATCTCCAACCTCCTAACAGTAATGTTTCCTAATGAATTCTAACCCTCTACAAACCCCTCTCCAAACCCAAGAAATTTGTTCTTCTTTAATAGCATGAAGTGGGTTACTATCTAGGAAGTACTTATGCTCAAAAAATTTAACCCATAGAGCATCAGGTTCATTCAAAACTCTCCAAGCAAGTTTTGATAGCAGGGCAGTGTTGAGATATTCAGTTTTCTTTATGTTCAAACCTCCTAGGACTATTGGTTTAGTGACATTATCCCAATTCCTAAGAGTAATACCTCTATTATTTCCTTTTTTGTTCCAAAAAAACCTTCTCTGAATACCATCTATTTTGTCAGTCAACTGTTTAGGCATAGGAAAAACAGCTAAGTGATGAGATGCTAAGGACCCTAAATTAGACTGAATTAGGGTTGTCCTACCAGATTGATTGACATACTTACCTTTCCAAGTGGCTAAGCTCCTATCAAAAGTATCAAGTAGGTGACTGAAAGTTTCCATTTTGTTTTTATGTATAAGAAGAGGCACACCTAAATATTTATCTTGTAAGCCTAACTTATTAATGTTCACTATCTGGGACTTAGTAGTTGGATCAGTTTTAGGACTAAAGGCAATACTTGATTTCTCAAAGTTTATGGCTTGTCCTGAGTACTTACTGAACATATTGAGCATGTCATTCAGATTCCTAGCACCTTTCACATTAGCCCTAGCAAAAACCAACAAATCATCAGCAAAAAATAGATGGCTTACTGAGGGAGCATCTTTAGTCACTTTTATCCCTTTTATAGCATTTATAGACTCAGCCTTAATAAGAATTTTAGATAGGACATCCATACATATTATAAAGAGATAGGGTGACAAAGGGTCTCCCTGTCTGAGACCCATTGTAGGGTAAAACACCTCACCTGGAGCACCATTCAAGAGTATTGAAGTAGACACAGTTGTCACACATTGCTCAATCAACCTGCACCAATGCTCATGAAAACCCAATTTCTTCAAAATATCAATAATAAACTGCCATTCAATCCTGTCAAAAGCCTTAGACATGTCTAGCTTAATTGCCATCAAACCCGACTTGTTTCTATTCTTTCTCATAGTATCAACCATTTCATGGGCAATCACTATATTATCAGTGATTTGCCTAGAAGAAAGAAAAGCAGCTTGGTAGGGACTAATAAACTTATCCATAACAGTCTTTAGCCTATTTGCTAGGATTTTGGAAATGATTTTATAGCTGACATTACTTAAACTTATAAGCCTGAAATAAGAGGCAGTTTTTGGAGAGCTATTTTTTAGGATAAGGGAGACAAAGTTATGGTTCATTTGCTTAAGCAAATATCCTGAGCTAAAGAAACTTTTAACCATAGAGACAGTGTCATTTCCAACAGTATCCCACATCTGTTGGTAAAAACCAGGTGGATAACCATCTGGGATGGGACTAGTCCATGGCTGCATTTGCCACACAATATTTTTAATTTCCTCATCAGTAGGTATGCTAATAAGAAAATCATTCTCTGTTTCATAAATACAAGGATGAAGCATATCCAAAAAAGAAGAATCACTAGGAGGATTAGTAGTTCTACTAATTTTCCTAAAATGGTCTCTAAGCTCAGTGGCAATCATATGCCTATCATTTAACCAAACACCAATATTGCTTTGCAAACAATCAATCTGAGTTCTCTTTTTTATAAACTTGACTTTATCATGGAAATACCTAGTATTTTTGTCATCAAATTTTAAGATATTTTCTTTAGCTCTCTACATATAATAATCTTGTTTCACACTATACCAATACTTAAGAGATTCTTCTAGATTAGCAAGATTCTCAGCAGCCTTCTCATTGTTCCTATTCAGGCCTATGGTTTCAATCTGTTTCTGAATATCATTAATTTGACTCTGAAAATTACCAAAACAGTTCCTATTCCATTGAATCAAAGCAATCTTCACATTTTTCATACACTTAACATGTTTATAAGCATTAGACCCTTGCACATTAGCAAACCAATTTTCAACTACCACCTCTTTACAAGTACTATTAGTCAACCAACATCGATTAAATCTATGGGGTTTCCTAGTAGGGTTATCATCCCTACAACTAACAAGGAGAATGGACACATGGTCACTACCAATATTAGTCAAATGATACACAATAGCATTTGGGAAGAAATTTAGCCAATCTATATTGGCCAAAACTCTATCTAGCCTTTCAAGAATGAGAGCATCCCCACTCCTATGATTACTCCAAGTGTATGGGCTTCCTATTTAATTCAAATCACTAAGGTCAAGTTTTTCTAACCTCCACTTAACTTCATCCAACTGACTTTGAGAGATCCTGTTGCCACCAACTTGTTCTCCCTGTCTAATAATAAAGTTTAAGTCTCCTATTATGACCTAAGGACATTTATATCTAGAATAAAGATTATCTAAATAATTCCATTGATTAACCCCAACCATCATCAGTGACAACACCATACATACAATTTAACAACGTATGACCACTTCTAGAATCCATGTTAACCAACACCGAGATAAAAAATTTATTCATATCAACTAGGTATATATGTATACCATCTTTCCAAAGAAGGTACATACCACCTGACAAACCTATGGGATTGACATAGAGGTAGTTCATGTAGTTATACCTATAAGTAAACTTGTTCATCTTCTCATTCCTAGTTTTAATTTCAGACAAGAAAATTATATCTGGGTCATTGGAATTAATCAGTTCTCCTAAATGTTTCCTAGTATGCTTATTTCCAAATCCTTGGACATTCCAAGCTAAAACCTTCATGATATGGTCACTGTTGCTTTTTGGAAAGCTCCAATTAGTCCACCCACAATTACCCAGACAGAACAGAGTTTTACGATTTCCCCTACCTAAATGAATTCTACTCTGAGCACCATTTTTGAAAACCCTAAAATCCCCAAAATAAAAATCCAGAACTAAAATCAATTTATAATCTAAGATTATTCGTAAAATCAAAGAATGATAGTAACAATTTAGAAATTGATTATTCAAGACAGAATTAAAAGATGGGTTAAATTGATTGCAAACCTGATTTGCAGTACTCATTTGTGATTCAGCAGTGGGGAGATGGTAAGGGTTGTCAACTCTGCCTCCATTATCTACATCTAACATAGTCAGATCGTTTCCATATGAGATAACACCACCTTGATCATTGTAATAGGATCTACCATTCATCTCAGCACCATGAAGATTTTGACAATTTTGGTTACTATTCTGGGTATTGTTATCAAGAAGAATATAGTTATCTTCGATTCCCCCATCTCTGGTCCTTTTATTTTTCTTCGGGTCGGATCCGTCTTCCTCCGGTTCTTCTAGACCATTATCAACTTAGTTAAGCCCACCAGCAACATTTGCACTTTCATCATTCAGGCCCATTTCTGCGACCTTATGAGCATGTTGTGCATAAAATTCCTCAAATTGTTCTTCTGTCATTCGATAAATAAAAATATTCCAGGCAATCTCTTCACACTTTTCCGCATCATGTTCTAATACAAAGCAATGAGGGAAGATAGTTCTTGATTGCTTTTCAAAATGGTATTTGATCCATACTTTTTGCTTTGCTGCATTCAATAGCCACACACCACGTTTGAGAGGTTTACGTAAGTCCACCTCAATTTTCGCAGTGATTACCCTTCCTCGGATTGCAAATCCTGGCTTTGAATCTTCATCAATCCTGACTCCAATATCACTACACATCTTATCTATTATGCCTCTTTCAATGTGTTCCAGCGCTAACCCCGTCATTAACATCGAGAATACTTGATGTGTGAAAACGTACTCTTGTAGAGGGATCGAGGCATCGTATTTCTTAAGCACCATCAGGTAAGACTTAACGAGCCATGGTACTTGTTTCAACACAGATTCTACCACCTCCATGCTACTGAACTTAAACACATAGAGATTTCGCCCCATCGTGTTTATTTCTACCTTCCTGAATCGCTTCCAAATTCTGGTAACCTCTTTTTGCACGTCTTGGTACTCCACTTCATCGTGAGTGATGATTTTTCCTATAAGACAGTTCTTCCATTTGTTAGCCGCTTCATCAATTTCCCCTGACGAGATCATACTGTTTCTTAGTATCCTAGTACGATCTAGATTGATATTGGATTCTCTCATCTTCTTTGTGAGAGCTGCCAATTGCAGTTGAGAACTCCGAGACATTTTCCTGACTTTTTTTCTTGAAATGGTTTTGATAATATTGCTTGAGATTGGTTTGATGATGAACCCAAGTTTTCTTTGCTTTTATAGACTTATGTATACGATTAGGGTTTTCCATCCCACATCTGTCATATCCAAAAATAGTTTTCCTCCTCCAACCAGAAATACGCATATCCCCATTGATTTCCGCAATTATTCTCGACTCTTCATTAGGAAAGTAAAAAAAAATTGAAAAATTTTGAGCGCTTGTTTCTTCGATGAGTTTTCAGAAATACCCTCACTAACTAGAGAGTTACAGAAGAAAGTAGAGAGGTAATACCATCTTCTTAAGTTTTCTGAATCTTGACCACACTTTAGAGATTGATGAATGGTAGCAAAACCTACTGCTTTGTGTATTACAATTTCTGAGGTGGAAGCCAACAACACCACTGTCATTAGTAGACCATAAAACCTTGTAGATCTGACTATTTCCATGCTTGAAGCTAGGAAGAACACCACTGATTCAAAGGAGATTTGAATGACAAAACCCTTGCACCACTGCTCCAAAAAACCACCACTGGATCACTGATGAATCGACAAATGAGCACTGCACATCAAACAAAAATTAGTTCATCATCGATGAAAAAACGAACCCCAAATTTTGAGAACTAAGAATAATAAAAAAAACCAGATAAAATTGATAACTCCACAGTTATCTAAAATGAATAACCATAAAACAAGATAAAAAATCAATCAAAAAATTTTCATAAGTGCCAAGTTTGAGATCAAACACTACACGTCGTTTGCTAAAGGTAACCCAAGCCTACTGCGAATTTTTAATTGTCCGCAGAATCTAGGAATATGATTCCTAAACCCCGAAAGAAAGCTGAACTAGTGGTAGAAATATAAAAACTTCAGTACAAATTCTTGCATAAAAGTCTAAACTCTTATAATATAAAAGCTACGGGGCGGGTATGGGGCGGGGACCTTGAATCTCGTCCCCACCCCATCCCCGTAGCATAGGTTTCGGGTATTACCCATACCCGACCCCATCCCCATTTGTGCGGGTAAAACCCTACCCAAACGGGGCGGGTACCCACGGGGATGGGTTTGGGTGCGGCAAATGGCCATCCCTACTCAGACCGTTAGCAGCTACGCTAAGTTATAACTAAGTGATATAAAACCAGATGACCGCTGCCATGGTGGGACAGCCGATCGAAAAAATTGGCGCAAAACTAAATTTTGTATGGATAATAGGTATCACCGGGGCCTTACGGTCCCGGCTCAACCTCCCGTGATAGTCTTCAATTTTACATACTTTAAAACCAAGAAGGTGAAACACTTAAGATAACCACAATAAGACTAAAAATGATTTAATATCCTCATTCATAGATGGAGAAAGTTAAACAATACACTATTATATGCAAGAAGCATGATAAACCCCTGTGAGTTTATCCGTGTTGAGAAATTCTCCCATCGACTGAGTACCTATAAAATGATAGAAGATACACTTTCTTCTATAATTTTTTTTTAATTTTCCGACAAAAAAAAAAAAATCTCCCATCGACATGAAAAACATACAAACGATCAAATAGTTTTGCAAACGAATTTAAGATGTCATACCTATATATTCTGTTGCAAATATCATCTCCATATATTCATGAGACAGCACAGTGAGCACCTAATACTGAAAGCGATGATAATAAAACTGAAAATAAATAAAGCAAAGACGAGTTGTTCTTGCAATGAGATAGGCTCACCATGGTAGGAAATACCAATTCATTGTAGAATATTTATTTGGTAGCTCCTAATAAAAATGCATACTTATAATATTATATTTACCTTTTGGATTCACAACACAAAAGGTATTCATTTCATAAATCCAGATACAAAAGTATTAAAAGAACATGTCTCCTCTAATTTTTTTAGCACAATCTATTACTATATTTTCTACAGGGTGATCTCTATTGTCAAAAGTTGACTGGTTTGTTTTCATGCTCGTTGAATACCACAATGTCATATATATATATATATATATATCACACAAATTAGTAATTATTAATAGACAAAAGGTAATACCAGCATCCTTTAGTACGTAATAGAAGCCGGAGAAGTCTTGAGGATATATTTAAAACCTTTGTCTTGCCACCAAAGATAACATGTTTCTCCCTTCATGTAATGGTAACAAAGTTTCCTTTTAGACTACAACTAACACATCAGATCAATTAATAACAACCAACATAAACTCAAGAGATATGGACAACAAAAGAATCAATTTTCCCAATGTAGTGAGTTCTAAACTTATATACGAACTTACATGGAAAACTATAATCTCCACAGGAACAAATGAGAAAAATAACTGCACTTTCATTTCTCATATCTATAATGGAGGTTGCAGTTTTCCTAATAGTTGCAACTCAAACACTAACTTGAAGTACACAGTGTATGATGGTTCTCCTATACAGAATGTTAAAGTCTTAAATGATACGTACTTCCTAGGTTTTTAATTTATCTGGGCATAAATACATAAAATCCTTAAAATCATACACAAAGAAAATAAGAATAAGAAATTATAGAGATCCAAAAATAAAAACTTCATGGAAATTATTTTCGTAACAGCTGAAACAAACCCTTCTAGCACAATAAGATTGCTGACCAGTGTTTTAAAACCCGGACCGGACCGGCCGGTTGGCCCAGCAAACCGGTGAACCAATAAAAAAATGGTCTGGTTCATTATTGACCCAATAAGATGTTAAAAAAACCAGTGAACCGGGTGAATCGGACGGTTTAACCGGAGAACCAGTCAACCCAGCTGGGTTTTAACCCGATTCACCCGTTTTTTTTTTTTTTGCTCTTCACTTTCTCTCGAAGCTAAAGTTTGTGGGTAGGTGTGAAATTAATTTTTCAAGGTATCTATGATGGATATTACATAAGGAAATCAATTACCAGGAAATTCAAGAGATTTAAGATAAAAGTGAAACCTAAAACAAAACAAAAAAATAGGAATCCCAAAATCATGATCGTGGATCGTGATCTATTTAGTTTCAAAGATATACCGTTTGATTTTAACTCCATCATCTTCGTCTGTCCGATCTAGTAGTGGATTTATAAAATGATGCGCACCTAATTAATAAACTAATGAATCCATTACATGTGCAGAACGTGAACATGAATCCAAGATAATCAGTAAGAAGCGATATCAAACAAGAAATTAAACAAAAGCTCCTTTTGGTAATGTAGTTATACCTATACGTACGGTGGATTTATTCTTAGCACAGATTTCAGTGGAAGGAAGAAGCTGCTGCTCATAAGAAGACGGAAGAACTAGACAAACAGGCGTACGGGGACTGAATATTATGTGATATTTGGAAGATAAGATTGACCCAGTGACCTAGGTTAAACCACTGGTTGGACCAGTTGACCCTGATCCAGTGATTTTATTGGGTTTATGTCCGGTCCGGGTTTTAAAACATTGTTTCTGACATGGAATTGCATATAGCGTACAGCAATAAACAAAAAGATAGTTGTCAATATTTAGTATTATCGTAGCTTGCAAGGCAACAATGGAAGCTAGTGTTCGTACCCTACCCAAATGATGTACGTAAGGGTCACACGTGGCTTATAATAGAAGCAATAATCCGATTTATCATAGAAATTGGCCGGTTTATCAAGGAAACCGGAGGGTTTATTTGGAAACCCGTATGGCTTATCGTGGGAGCCTGGACTTGGTTTATTGTAGAAACCAGAGTGTTATTGTGAAATCCATAGGCTTAATATGGAAGCCCGAATCGGTTTATAAAAGGAACCACCTGGATTATTGGGGAAGCCCAAAGATCCATGGGTAAATAGATTTCATGGGATAATGGTTAGATATTATTTAAGATAAATCCTGGTAAGTAAAGGGATAATTATCTTAAGTAGTAATAGTTATCCATGAAAAATAGTAATAGTTATCCATGAAAAATAGGATTATGATAAACATTAGGGTTTATCATGAATTTAGACGGTATTTGGGGTTTATACAGATGAGGGTAGTTATTAGGATAACTGATGAAACCCTAAAGCTACATCTGATTTTTGCTTATAAATAGAGGCAAAATCCCAACACAAAAGTACAGAATACTATTCTCTTCACAATAACTACTTGCATACAACATCCGATGATTTTAGCATCGGAGTGTTTTTGCAGGTACCCCCTCTTTTGATCAACCTTTGGAGAAACCATACATACGGATGAGGATTGATCGACTTTCCCGCATCTCGAAGATCGTTGGAGCGCTCGATTTTTGCACCAACATCTTTTGGCGCTGACTAAGGGGACGAGAAGAAAGGATCGTGCACCCAAAAAGAAAAAAGAAAGTATTTAAGTTCTAAGTGTTCGAAGACGTTCGAAGTTTTTAGCTTCCCTAACCGATCAAAAAAAAGAAGTTTTTAGCTTCCCTGGAAGTTATAGACACGTCTCATGCACAGCTTGACAAAGTTTCTCGAAGTCTAAAAACGTTCAGAAAGTCGCTAGATCTCAAGGACTCGTTGACTGAGTCACGCAATCTTGTGAACACCTTGTAAGTTGTTGAAAGCATCACAACTTTTCCTGAAAGTTGCGGGAAGATTTAGTATCGCAGAAGGTACTGCCAAAGTTGTTAAGAGAGAGTTGGGGAAAAGAGGAAATGGAGGCATCAGCTGTAGATCGTCTTGAGATGAATGAAGGCGTATCGAACCATGGCCTACTGAATCAGCAGACTAATGCTCGGACCCTTAGGAGTGTTGTTGTTCAAGGCGTTGACGAAAGGGATGGCGGAATAGCATCATTGACGCCTACTGCATCAGCTTCTCGCTCGCGCTCAGAAGGGCATGTACCAAGGGTGAATTATACGCTGATCAACAGATTTCCACCGCCGACAACCAGCAGGAGGGGACGACTACAAGGGGCAAACTCGGGACGACATCCCAGCGACCAGATCCGACGAGAAGAGGATGTAGCAAACGATGGCGTGAGAGCTCGAGTTGGTAACCCACGTGGTAGTCGGGTTAATACCGCGCCAGCTGATCGAACTGGTGAAGTACCTTCTGTGCAGTCCAGTGTTCCATCGATGGTTCAAGATAATCTCCAGGCGGTCACTCAAGTGAAAAACCTTCAAGATACTGTTGCACAGCATGTTCAGCAAGTTGTACAGGGGAATAACCTACAGGTAACTCCCATTGACTTAACGGTCCGTGAGAAGTTACAACAATTGGGAAGAGAGAACAAACGTCTTAAAATTGCGCTGGAGAAGAAAAAGGAGATGGAAGTGCTAGCTATTTCACGTTCAGGAAGCGGGAGGACAAATCAACGAGAGCTTGATAGTCCACAAAGAAGGTACATGGCTATTAATGATCGTTGGAGAAACCGAGACAACTGATATTTTTTCTTGCTTGTATGCAGTACTGATCTTCCTCCAATGTTCTTCAAGTAATGTGATACTAGTAGATTATAAGTGTTGGCTTCCCCGACTTTCTCTAAATCTAAATTATGGCTGCAATCAAGAGAAACCGTCTTTCTTCTTCTTCGTCGTACCAACCGGCGGTACTTACTCCTAAGAAAGACAACAAAACGTCTAATGCCTCCGCCGGCTCCTGGGATAGGAAGAAGAAAGAGTTTGCTTTACGTCTGCATTCAGCGAGCTCACGTAAATCCACGTATCGAGATATCTGTATTAAAGCTGCTGAACTTGAAGCCTATCACAGGCATCCAAACTCCGACCGTAATGAGGAAAAAGTGCAGAAGGATATGCACAGGTCTGTATTTGAAGAGATGCGCAAGCAAGATCAGGCAAGCCTTGCTAGCACATTAATAAGACACACTGCCAAGAGATTATTGGATGACAATAAGACTCAGACAAAAGGTGTATTAGAGTCCAGGAGAAAATTTGCACCAGAAGAAAAATGTGAAACAGAAAAAGTGAAGATGGATAAAAAGCATGTAAAGTTAACTAGTGTCACAATCTTTCCTGAGGTAGGAGGCCAAGGTGGAGATGCCATGGTTGGTACCCTTGAGGTCCATGTAGACGGATGCACGTATACAACATCCTGTTCCCATTTTCATACACAGTTTATGTTTAACAAAGTAAAGGTTGCCTTCTACCGAGTTGAAGACGAGGAGAAGATGCTGCCTCTCTTGCACTTCCACTTGCATCACCCCATTGAAGTGGGAAAAGAAAAGACAAATGATATCCAATTTGGTTTGCTGCCGACCCCAGTGGGACAGAGGACATTTGATAGTGATTCAGACAAGTTTGTGAAAGAGATTCGAACCAGTGATAAGGGCCGTTGCGAAGATCTGAAGAATTTTGTGGCCAAAGTTCAAAATAAGTGGCGGGTATCACCTTCTCCATTTTCATTTCAGAAATAAGAAGACAACGGAAAGATATGTGATCATAAGCCTAGAGCCGTCTAGCAAGTGAGGAACGGATATAATAGATCTAGTTCCTGCTTCACATGGGTGCGTCTTTTCTACTTGGGAATATCTCTATGGATATCAGGGGCGGCTAAAGTGTCGCTAAGTATGCAATCAAAGAAGAGTGACACCTGCGTGTGAACTGTTAGAATTACCTCTAAACATGTTCTAAACATGTAGATTATTCTAGAAACAAAGAATATAAGGTAAGCCTCCATAGGCATAGTTGTTAGCCTCCAAAGGCATAGTTGTTAGCCTCCATAAGCATAGTTGTTAGCCTCCAAAGGCATAGTTGTTAGCCTCCATAGGCATAGTTCTCTTCTTCTCTTTGTAAGCCTATAAATAGGCATTTGTAGTATCATTTGTAATGATCCAAAAAATATCAAAAACATTGTATTCTTGTTATCTAAACACTCAATCAATGAATCTCTCTATTTTGGTTCAATCTTGATATGGTATTAGAGCAAGGTTAAGGATCCTTGTATCTATTATTGAACCATGGGAGATTCAGATACAGAAAATTCTAAAACCACAAAACCTTCCGACACATTTATTTTTCAATCCGATGGGTCATCGTTCAAGGAAGGAATTACTTTGGATGAATCAAATTATGATCTGTGGTCTCAAATCATTGAGATGCATATTGCTGAGAAGGAGAAGATCTCCTTTATTCGCGGTACGTCTCCAGTTCCATCTAAAAATGATGACAAGTATGATAAATGGTACGCAGAAAATCAAAAGGTCAAGAGATGGATATTAATGTCTATGTCACCAGAAATAATGAAACGATATATTCGTTTATCTACTGCTCGTGAGATCTGGGATGCTGTTTCTAAGGATTTCTATGATGGAGCAGATGAACTACAAATTTATATCTTAAATCAAAGGGCTTTCTCTGCCAGGCAAAATGGTAGACCACTCCCGGTCTATTATGGGGAATTAGTAGAAATCTTCAGTGAGCTAGATCACCGTGATAAGGTGATTATGGAAAATGAAAAAGATGTTGAACTATATCGAAAATCAGTTCAACGTATGAGGGTGCATATTTTTCTTGCTGGTTTAGACAGTGAATTTGAACAAATACGTGGGGAAATTCTAAGGAAGGATCCCATACTTGAATTAGAACCTTGTTATGCTTTGGTACGACGTGAATCTGTCCGGCATACTACAATGAACAAAGGAACTGAAGTTGATACTTCTGCAATGGCAACCCATCGTCAATACAACATTAAAGATAAGTCCGCCACCTGCACTCATTGTAATAAACGTGGTCATACCAAAGACAACTGCTTTGAGATTGTCGGGTATCCAGATTGGTGGGATAAGCGCGATCCCAAGAAAAAGAACTCCGTTGCAGCAGCACATGTGGTTAGCAATCTAACATCCGCTATGGAAACAACCAATGGTAAGGTTTTTAATGTTTTGCAAGTTGTTCCTAATAACTCATGGATAATTGATTCGGGTTGCACAGACCATATGACTTTTGATTCCAGACAGGTTTCTCCTCTTAAAACATCCATACACAACTCTGTTTGCACAGCAGATGGATCTTTGGATCCAGTAATTGGAGAACAATCATTAAATATTACTGATACATTGAGTCTAGATTCGGTTTTAGTCGTTCCCTCTCTAAGTTATAATCTATTATCAGTTTCCCAAATTACTAAAGTCTTACATTGTGTTGTTATTTTTTGGCCTAATTCTTGTGTGTTTAAGGACATCCGAACACGGCGAACGATTGGATCTGGGGTTAGAAGAGGAAAGCTCTACTATCTAGATTTGGCGTCAAAAATTTCAGAAAGATTATCTAATGCTTTAGCTGTGAATGGTACTCAGGGGGAGAAGGAGAAATCGCAAATTTGGTTATGGCATAGACGGTTAGGGCATGCTTCTTTTGGCTACTTAAAAAGGCTATTTCCTAGTCTATTTTCAAAGGTTGATGTTTCTAGTTTTCAATGTGAAGAATGTGAACTAGCTAAAAGCCATCGTACTTTGTTTCCATCAATTTTAAATAAAAGTCCTATTCCATTCATGATTATTCATTCTGATGTTTGGGGGCCGTCTAAAGTTAACACTCTTGGAAGCGCACGATGGTTCGTCACCTTTATTGATGATTGCACTAGGATGACATGGGTTTGCTTGATGAAATCAAAAGATGAAGTGAATAATTTATTTCAGAGGTTTCACAAATTAGTCAACACACAGTACAATAAAAAGATTCAAGTTCTTGAAGTGACAACGGAGGCGAATATTTAAGTACTTGATTTTCAACATTATTTAAGAGAATGTGGTATTGTTCATCAGACAACTTGTCCTAATACTCCTCAACAGAATGGGGTAGCTGAAAGAAAAAACCGTCACTTGCTTGAAGTTGTGCGTGCTTCATTAATATCAGCTCATATGCCGTTAACTTATTGGGGTGAAGCTCTTACCTCTGCAGCATATGTGATCAACCGCACACCTTCCAAAGACTATCATTTTTCAGACACCATTTCAAGCTCTCACTGAGGCAACAGTTTCACCAACAGTTCCAAACTTTCCACCACGCATATTTGGTTGTGTAGCATTTGTGCACTTACACAAGAACCAACGGAGCAAGTTATCTCCCCGAGCTTTAAAATGTGTCTTCGTGGGATATGCTGCAAGTCAGAAAGGGTATAGGTGCTACCATCCTCCAACTAAACGAATGTACATCACATTAGATGTTAAGTTTCACGAACACGTGATGTATTACTCGAAGTCTGAACTTCAGGGGGAGTATGAAAAAGAAATTCAGACTCTTGACTATGAAGAAGACATAATCGAAGAAGATGTTGTTCTTCATATTCCAAAAGAACAGAAAGTTAGTGGGGAAGAAATTAACATAGATGGTGAAATTGAAGCTATAAATGAAGTTGAAGAAGATAATGCAGATGGATTAGAAGATAATGCAGATGAAGTTGAAGAAGATAATGATACATCACCAACCCCAATCCAACCGTTCGCTGAAGATGTTCTTGAACCTGCAAAGAAACAATTGCGAACGTCGGAATAGAGGTATCCCTAAAACTATGTATGAACATGATATTTCATCAAAAGCTAAATATCCCATGAGTAATTATGTCTCTAATCACCGTCTGACAGAATCAAATAAGTCATTTGTGAATCAATTATCTACTGTAGTTATTCCTAACAGCGTGCGGAAGCATTATCGATCCGAAATGGAGGAAGCTATGATCGATGAGATGAAATCCTTACAAGAAAATTATACTTGGGACATGGTTGAATTTCCATAAGGAAAGAAAGTCGTGGGATGTATTTGGGTTTTTACAGGTCAAATACAAGGCAAATGGTGAAATTGAACGCTTTAAGGCAAGATTGGTTGCTAAAGGGTATAGCCGGACTTATGGTGTAGATTATAATGAGACATTCGCTTTTTGTATCTAAAATGAATACGGTCGAGTCTTGTTGTCTCTTCTGCAAATTTGGGTTGGCCATTGCAACAGTTTGATGTCAAGAACTCCTTTTTACATGGAGATTTGTCCGAAGAAGTGTATATGCAGCTTCCACCAGGAATGATGGAGTCGAGTTGCATAACGGAAAAGTTTGTAGGTTAAACAAGTCATTGTATGGTGAAACAATCTCAGAGCGTGGTTTGGAAGATTTACCAAGTCTATGAGAGCATTTGGTTATCGCCAGGCAAATTCAGATCATACTTTATTCTTAAAAAGAAATCGAGGTAAGATTACAGCTTTAATAATATATGTAGATGACATGATAGTTACAGGAGATGATCCAGAAGAAAGAAAGGCTCTCCAAAATTATCTATCAAGTGAATTTCAGATGAAGGATCTTGCTTCTTTAAAATACTTCCTTGGAATTGAAGTATCTCGATCAACAGAAGGAATATTCTTGTCACAAAGAAAATATGCCCTTGATTTGTTGGAGGAAACAGGTATGACAGCATGTCAAACTGTAGATACACCAGTAGAGCCAGGTTTGAAATTATGTTCGGATGGCAACCAAGTACCTGTTGATAAAGGAAGATACCAAAGGCTCGTGGGTAGACTAATGTACTTGGCACATACAAGACCCGATCTTGAATATGCATTGAGTATTGTTAGTCAATTCATGCATAATCCTGGAGAACCACATATGAATGCGGTAATGCGAATCCTAAGATACCTGAAGTCTGCTCCGGGAAAAGGGATCTTGTTTAAGAAAGGTCAAGACTTCAAAAGTATGGAGGCATATACTGATTCTGACTATGGTGGGTCATGTGATGATATGAGGTCTACTTCAGGATATTTTACCTTCGTTGGGGGTAATCTTGTTACATGGAGAAGCAAAAAACAAGGAGTTGTTTCACGATCAAGTGCAGAGGCTGAATGGAGAGGTATGGCGCTGGGATTCTGCGAAGTTATGTGGTTAAAACGTCTGCTAACTGAATTGGGGTATCCTCCTAGGAAACCAATTCGTTTGTACTGCGATAACAAAGCGGCGTGTGATATTGCACACAATCCAGTTCATCATGATCGCACAAAACATGTGGATATAGATAGGTTCTTCATTAAAGAGAAGTTGGATAATGGGATCGTGGAGTTACCTAGAATTAGATCGGAAGAACAGGTAGCTGATATTCTAACTAAAGCAGTTCCAAGTAAAATATTTCTGAAGTTTGTTGGCAAGCTAGGCATGAGCGACATATATGCACCAGCTTGAGGGGGAGTGTTAGAATTACCTCTAAACATGTTCTAAACATGTAGATTATTCTAGAAACAAAGAATATAAGGTAAGCCTCCATAGGCATAGTTGTTAGCCTCCAAAGGCATAGTTGTTAGCCTCCATAAGCATAGTTGTTAGCCTCCAAAGGCATAGTTGTTAGCCTCCATAGGCATAGTTCTCTTCTTCTCTTTGTAAGCCTATAAATAGGCATTTGTAGTATCATTTGTAATGATCCAAAAAATATCAAAAACATTGTATTCTTGTTATCTAAACACTCAATCAATGAATCTCTCTATTTTGGTTCAATCTTGATATTTGATAGTGATTCAGACAAGTTTGTGAAAGAGATTCGAACCAGTGATAAGGGCCGTTGCGAAGATCTGAAGAATTTTGTGGCCAAAGTTCAAAATAAGTGGCGGGTATCACCTTCTCCATTTTCATTTCAGAAATAAGAAGACAACGGAAAGATATGTGATCATAAGCCTAGAGCCGTCTAGCAAGTGAGGAACGGATATAATAGATCTAGTTCCTGCTTCACATGGGTGCGTCTTTTCTACTTGGGAATATCTCTATGGATATCAGGGGCGGCTAAAGTGTCGCTAAGTATGCAATCAAAGAAGAGTGACACCTGCGTGTGAACACCCTCATGTTTAGGAAAGGAAGACGGGAAGCTGCGCAAAACAAACTAGCGGCCTGCACCATATAGGTAACCCCCAGTATTTATCTAGCAGTTTTGTTTCTTCGTAATGTCGTTGGAATTGGAGGCGTGACATACTACGAAAGAGATATTTGGCATTAATAAAAGCACCTCGTACCAAAGTTACGACAAAGTATTTACTTGATAAGAAGAATAAAGATGATGATCGCCGTTTATGAAGAATAAGGTGAATGGAGCACCACTTTTTTAAGGCAAGATTTACTGCCGTACAAGTTATTTAAAATTGTGCAGGAGTTCGAGGCGATATTTTTTATAGTTCCTCCCTCCAATATAATATCGACGCGTCAACAACAGTGATGTGTCAACTAGTATGGAAGCTAATTGAACACTACGACATGTGCCACTAGTAAGAAGGCTTCACTAAGGAATAGAGATATTGTGACATTCACGAAGGAATAATTGGATCAACATGGCATAAATCTATGCAGGAGTATCGTGTGGGCCTTTTGCTGTAAAATGGGTTATCATTGCCCAGCTTGGCAAGCTAGTACGTGAGTATCTTGTACAAGGAATTTTTGGAGTACATCTGAGTACTTGAAAATGTTGACGAACGAACGCCTTGGGATGTAAATTCTCACTAGTTTGTTATATTATAAATCGAATTTATAATCACAGATGAGAACACTTTTTGTATGTATTTATTAAAGAAATATGTGCAATGTCTTTCTATAAAAGAGAAAGACAAAGGCGAAGTATTTTGGTTATTAAGTTGTTGCGATGTCTTTCTAATAAAGAGAAAGGCGAAAACAAGATGTTTCAACGTAATTAAGTTGAAGCTAAAATGGAGCAAAATGAGCAAAGAAATAGTATTAAAGAAACTCATATGGCTTATTGAGGAAGCCTAACCAGACTTATTGAGGAAGCCCGGTGGTTTATTAAAGAAACCAAGTCTAGCTTATTGAGGAAGCCCGGTGGCCTATTAAAGAAACCAAGTTTGTCTTATTGAGGAAGCCTAACCGGACTTATTAAGGAAGCCTGGTGGTTTAATAAAGAAACCAAGTCTGGATTATTGAGAAAGCCAAACTGGCCTTACTAAGGAAGCCCGATGGTTTATTAAAGAAACCAATACATGGCTTATTATGGAAGCCCAATTTGGTTAATTTTAGAAACCAGTGGGTTTATTATGGAAACCCAGATGGCTGATTAGAGAAGCCTAGTTCGGTTTATTGTAGAAACCAATGGCTTATTATGAAAGAAAATGTATGATTGTCATGTACACCAGAGGTTGTCGTACGTTCATTATTCGCAGACACAAGAGCGCTGAGTCAGTAAATTTTAGGACAGTACGGGGACAAATAGGCAAACAATGTGCCTAGAAAGTTATGGGAGCAACCTACATTCGAAGTGAGGTATGTTCTCAAAGTCGAAGTTGAGTTATTAATTTAATCCTGATAATTTTTCTATCAAAGAGATGAATTGGAGTGTTTTTCTATCAAAGAGAAAAACCAAGTAAACGCTGCATTCACCATAACAATGGGACATGAGATTAGAGAAGATTTACAAGACCAACACTTAACTCATATGTTAGCTAAAGGAAGAGCAAGTGAACATAACATGTTGATCTGCTTGGCGATTGGGTAATTACTATATGGAGTTTTAAGTACATTTTGGTACTTTGAATTATCAGGCCGAACTCGGGGCGAGGCCACACAACAAGCTGGCCAAGGCCACGAAAGGTTATCGGATAAGCAACATATGGCGAATTTGAACGAGCCGCGAAGCTAGATACATGCACGCGTTGTAGGGATATTGGAACCAAATTTCTTGGGATATACAGGCTGGATATTGACAGGAAACAAGCGTTCCTAGAGTCCCAAATATATTCAAACTCACTAGTCCTATGTGGAGTGATTTTCTCCATGTTAACAACGGCCGTCGACGGGATGATATTGTTTGATCTTCGGTCATGAGTGGAGACGAAATCTGATTCATGCGCTGCAAAGATAAGGCTATGTTTTTATATAGAAAGTTGACACTTATTAGAGAAGTGTCGAGTTCAAACAAGAAAAGAAGGAGAAAGGTTTAAAGAAGAAGAATTCTTTTTGAGACGAAAACAGGTGGGCTGGGATGTGAGTACGATGGATTTAAAGATCCAGTGGACAGTGGAGGCCCACAACCATGTTATGTTTGAAGTTAGTCAGGAGCATTTTTAGGCTCAACACTTGGCTTTAAATGTTCTTAACCCTTCGAACAAGTCGAGGGTTAAGAAGGGGGCTATGTTCGTACCCTACCCAAATGATGTACGTAAGGGTCACACGTGGCTTATAATAGAAGCAATAATCTGATTTATCATAGAAATCGGTCGGTTTATCAAGGAAACCGTAGGGTTTATTTGGAAACCTGTATGGCTTATCGTGGGAGCCTGGACTTGGTTTATTGTAGAAACCAGAGTGTTATTGTGAAATCCATAGGCTTAATATGGAAGCCCGAATCGGTTTATAAAAGGAACCACCTGGATTATTGGGGAAGCCCAAAGATCCATGGGTATATAGATTTCATGGGATAATGGTTAGATATTATTTAAGATAAATCCTGGTAAGTAAAGGGATAATTATCTTAAGTAGTAATAGTTATCCATGAAAAATAGGATTATGATAAACATTAGGGTTTATCATGAATCTAGACGGTATTTGGGGTTTATACAGATGAGGGTAGTTATTAGGATAACTGATGAATCCCTAAAGCTACATCTGATTTTTGCTTATAAATAGAGGCAAAATCCCAACACAAAAGTACAGAATACTATTCTCTTCACAATAACTACTTGCATACAACATCCGATGATTTTAGCATCGGAGTGTTTTTGCAGGTACCCCCTATTTTGATCAACCTTTGGAGAAACCATACATACGGCTGAGGATCGATCGACTTTCCCGCATCTCGAAGATCTTTGGAGCGCTCGATTTTTGCACCAACAGCTAGCAACTAAAACTTAACCTAAGCAAGAAAAACAACAGAATGTATTGAGATCATATTGTTTTCACAGGGATGCTGCAATAGAACCTGGATACGGAAATTATGTTGGCGGTAAAAGTTACCTTTTATTTGAATTGATTTTTCAGTACACTTAAACGGTTGATTAGAAATCAAAAACATTGAAGCTTGCAAAGATTAACCCAGACCATTGAATTCGATAAAAAAAAAATAGAGATAACTTTCGGTGTTTGTAGTGAATATTTCAGAAGTAATCCTTCGTAATGAGAGAACTCAATAAGATTGCTGACATGGAATTGCAGATGGCGTACAACAATAAACAAAAAGATAGTTATCAATATTTAGTATTATTGTAGCATGCAAGGCGACAATGGAAGCTAGCAACTAAAACTTACCCTAAGCAAGAAAAACAACAAAATGTAGTGACATCATATTGTTTTAACAGGGATGCTGCAATAGAACCTGGATGCTGAAATTATGTTGGCAGTAAAAGTTACCTTTTATTTGAATTGATTTTTCAGTACACTTAAAACGGTTGATTAGAAACCAAAACCATTGAAGCTTGCAAAGGTTAACCCAGACCATTGAATTCGATTAAAAAAAATAGAGATAACTTTCGGTGTTTGTAGTGAATATTTCAAAAGTAATCCTTCTTAATAAGAGAACTCAATAAGATTACTGACATGGAATTGCAGATGGCGTAGAGCAATAAACAAAAAGATAGTTTTCAATATTTAATATTATCGTAGCTTGCAAGGCAATAATGGAAGCTAGAAACTAAAACTTACCCTAAGCAAGAAAAACAACAAAATGTATTGACATCATATTGTTTTAACAGGGATGCTACAATAGAACCTCGATGCTGAAATTATGTTGGCGGTAAAAGTTACCTTTTATTTGAATTGGTTTTTCAGTACACTTAAACGGTTGATTAGAAATCAAAACCATTGAAGCTTGCAAAGGTTAACCCAGACCATTGAATTCGATAAAAAAACAGAGATAACTTTCGGTGCTTGTAGTGAATTTTTCAGAAGTAATCCTTCGTAATGAGAGAACTCTTGTAGTTTTTTCGTGAGAGAATATTTACCTACAATAGTGAGAGAACTGAGAAGCCTTGAGCCTTCCCCAATCTTGACCTTTAAGAACCCTTGAATGTAGGGTATGAAGCATTGGGAGAGATGAAAGCAATTCAGAAACGATAGAATTTTTTTGTGGATGATATTCTACTTCCTTATAAAATATGTAGTCTGCTGGCTTGGGATAAATTTGAGGCTATCTGTGACCACCATGTCAAACATTGACACCATCATCTTGTACATTACATAAAACATAGACTCAAGATAATGTTAATCTAAATTCAGTTTCTGAAAGCAACTATTTTGTAAGAGCCAAGGAATTGCATCAAGTCTATAGGATATAAGGTGTTTAGTGTCTGAAGATGTCCATTATCCTGAATGTGACTAATTGCATATTTCAGCATTTTTGTTTATTGATTTAGATCTAATAACTATAATTAATCCTAATTTACAATATTGACAACCAATCTGTGAAATAGAATATTATCAAACCTAACTTTCAAAATCAATTGTCCTTAATTTACAAAAATCAATCCTAATACACATCAACCGATAACTAACCTTTAAAAAGGATGATACGAAGAGAAACTCATGAGAAGGGAGATATATGCGAGAAATCCAATTGTCCAACTGTCTTAATAAAATCAGAAAGGTAACGAAGAAAAGGTACTTATAGTTATCTGAAACTCAGTAAACTTGTTGAATTAGGAATCAAAAATTGATTGTCGTGTCTTGTGATTGTTTCTCATCTTTGTTCTTATCTCTTATCTTCAAAAAAAAAGATCAAATACCTATTTTTATTTTCTTCTCGGTATGGATTTCCATTGTTAGGATACCCCAACAAAGGAAACGAAGAAGAAGAAACCATATCTCGCTTTGTCCGCCTCTACCTCCCTTGCTAACGTAACCTCAAAGAACAAATCTCAATAGATTTAAAAAAAAAAAAAAAAAAAATTGTTCACCCATGTATCCTCACGTAACATTTACTGAAGTTACATATCTTTCTATAGGCATATTTGTTGCAGGAACTGTGTGAAGATTACACAGCTTCGTAATTTGGATGGAGAATTGATAGAACAGAATATAAAGATTACACCTTAATATGTGTGATCGGGAGCTATATATATATATATATATATATATAGTAAAACTCTTGCGTATAATAAGTGTGGCCCTGTTCCCCCGTAATAAATAAATCTCTTGCCCCACAGCTCAGTTGGGAGTTGGTTAACTCCCTATACTCATGCGGAAGAACGAAACCAAGGGACGACAAATGTCAAGGGTATATACAAGATATGACAGATAAGGTAACGTGATCTTAGATGGATTACAAAAAATCATATTTCAAACTCAGAAATTAAACTTGTTCAGGGTACAAAAATTGGATATCTTTGTGGTGCATGGCTCTTTCTCTTCGCGATGTATTTGCAATTGGTGTCATCATTTGTATTTGGGTTTTGGTTATCTTATATTTTGGTGTTTTTGATAATCTTGTAAGCAATCATGTAATTACTATTTTGGTTTGAATGAATTAAAATGTGATTTTCCAAAAAAAAATAAAAAAATAAAAAATAAACTTGTTCCTTTTAGAAGAACTCACATAAATTCCTTGGCCTTTTCTTGTATAACATTAAGCCAGTGCATCATACGCATTAAGAAACAAATGAGTTCACATAATTTTACCTTCTCCTCAGTTGTAGGTGCAGAAACAGCAGCACCACCTGATAAGAGTATAGACAGCAAGGTGGTAGCAATAGCAACACCAATATTGACTGCTATCAAATGAAGAAGACACACTCGAAAATAAAACAAAAGGGTAAGTAAAATGATATATTTCACATGTCTTCTTTGTTGTTTAGCGAATAAGTTTTACCATATTGGCAGTTGAATTTAATATTGTGCAGAGCAAACAAAATTTGTATAGTAATATAACGTTGTCATTCTCCTCTTTCTAATATATTCTCTTTATCAAAAAAAAAATATAACGTTGTCGTTGTTACTTGGATACTTGAAAGACAGTAATAAGTTTTATGATTTGGTAGCTTGCTTATGATTATTTAAATGAGAATACATTCATTCAAATTAGAAAAAATAGAGAATAATTTCATTCACTCACCTGCCGATATCCCTTTTCACTCAATTTAACCTCAAAATAAGAAGGTGTTCTATTAGGTCATCAAAATGAAAGCCTCTATCTAGTTAGGAATCCTCGGAAACCGTCTTGCAAGGTTAGGATTGCCCAAGTCTTATTAAGCATGGGACCTAGGTTTCCCTAGATGATGTGGTACTATTTAACTCCCCACAAAATAAAGTACTTTATATTAGAGACCTCGTAGCAGCTCGACGTGAGTGAATCGACTTTGAAGCAATTGATTAGAAACACGAACACCCTACAACTCATCTTTGACATTGTAGTTCTCAAGAAATATTCCTTATACACCTTAATCCCATATATTTCTGAAGGATGCATGCTATCTTCCTCGGTAGAAAGTACACGGTTTAAAATTTTCAAGAAGAAGAAATATGCACACTAATTTCATCGAACTCTTTATGTATAACTGGAAAATTAAGACTCTTCTCAACAACTGAACTGCATAAACGATATGCCAAAATTTGTACTTCCTGGGATGTTGATTTCACGAAAAACGATTCGCTACATATATTTGTTTCCCTAATACAAACCAAAAATCTCTCAGCATTTCAGTTTAAATTTCATTAACTTTATAACATAAGAGTGTTAATTACCTGGTTATTTCCCTTGACAAAACTTGTCACATTTTGTGACTGAATTGTTTCGTTTGCAAGACATGGAGTTCTAATGTCTGTCGATGCTTCAAAAAAAAATGTCTGCCGCCCTGGTATAGTCCTTGCGTAAATATTTCCTAAACACCCAATCATTTATGGATATGTTATCATTTTATTTCGGTATTTGAACTTCGCATAGAGTTTTTCTATGTATTTAAAATTAATATAATGTAATTACGTTTCATCTTACGTATTATTTAAATCCCCAATAACAACGGGATTTCATTGTATAGCAGGCACGGACACATTTCTAATGTATTTTCCTTTTTTTTCCCTCCTTATTAAGTATCTACGTTCATTTTATAGTGGTTATAATTCATTAACTAAATTCTATCGATTCGTTTTTGGTGGGATCTTTTCATGAGTGTGTTATTTGTGTTGCCAAGAAGTTGGTAATACGCTAAATCACCTTCTAATTTTCCCACCGTGTGTCTATTCAAAATTTGATTCTAACTATTGACTTCCCGTATCTATCCTAAATAATTTCACTCATATTATGTAAATTTTTGTGTAGATTCAAGATGATATTGTTTTTTAGATTCATGATGATTTTTAGGTTGTGCTATTTATGTGGCAATAGGTAATAGGCTAGGTAAATTTGCAATCTTCCAATCATACGTGTAAGGATGAGATGCTTTCAACCTAGTGAAAAGCCATTGAAATGTGTAGCTCAAAAAGGAGGTACATTTTATCAACTTGCATTGCTAGTTATTAGTTAG
The DNA here is from genome assembly GCA_023529315.1 of Papaver bracteatum. Taxonomy (NCBI): domain Eukaryota; kingdom Viridiplantae; phylum Streptophyta; class Magnoliopsida; order Ranunculales; family Papaveraceae; genus Papaver; species Papaver bracteatum. Next base: position 1,073,077 of record JAJJWX010000125.1, read on the forward strand.
TCATTACTCAAAAATGTAAATTAGTGTTTTACCTCCTTTTGCAGGTATATATATGCTCAGATAGCTAATTAGTTAGTAGAGTACCTAAAGATGTCATATGTTTCATGTTATCCCTACCTTATTGAAGGCCATCGACTTGAATCTGTAGAATGTAAGTTGTTTGTCTAACAATATATACACTTCAGTTCCATAGTACAAAATTTACATATCGTTACTTACGGTTCTTTATCAAGATTTCCAACCAATATCACTATTGTATTAGTTTATGCATCAGTGGGTGTTTCCCGACAGTATCAGAGATGGTACATAGACTTGTGGCTACATTGGTGGAGACGTAGTGGAATTCCTCCCACTTATAGAATATCTTGTAGGTGTTTGCATATAAACATCTACGATTGTATAATTTGATGTTTTAAATTAAGGGTATTTAGTTTGTTGAATTCTCTTCAACGATTAATGGGAAGAGTACCTGGTGCTCGAAATTTTAAAAGCAATAAAGTTTAACAAGAAGACTACCTGGTGCTCGAATTGGCCTGATGATCAGCAACTATGGATGAGAATTGGCATGTACTCCAACCTAATGTTGATGTTGGAGTTTTAAAATGCTTTTCAATTTAGTCGAATTCCTCCCACTTAAGGCATGTTTATATTTGTTACGTAGGTGTTTTAAAATGCTTTTCAATGGTATGAAGTTCCATCGTGATACTCGAATATGTTGCCGATTAAGAAGATAAAAGCTGTATTACTCTTCCTCTCCGAAATTTTAGAGAAGCATTTTGTCGTCAGCTCTCCCATAATGTTTGACAGAGAACTTACCTATTGTAGGTGGTGTGATCATTTTGATGTCAAATCATTGAAGAGATTGTATATGGAGTGATATCTTTTCTTTGCGGGGCATGTTCCTTTTTTTTGGGTTGATATCTTTTTTTTTGGGCCTTAAACTGTCTGTAAGACTTTCAAAAAAAAAAAAAAATTGTCCGTAAGAGTTTGCTTCTTCCTTTATCTTTTATCGTTGTTTATGTCAAAATAGCTTGAAAAAATCAAGCAACCGTCTTCCGTTATTTTTAGTCGTGGTTCATGTCATTATGCAACGGTGAATATTTTGACTCGAATCTGTCACATGCTTTTATGAAAGGACTAAACCACCTTTCTCGATGTTAAAAATATTTTCTTTGAAGCTTCCGGCCGCCTACACATTTATTTGTATACGAATGTAAAATCCTGTTGACTTTCTCTTTCTTTTGGTCCCATTTTTTTACCTCTCTGGTTATTACTACCAATCTGTTCATCTTGTTGTTCCTTTTAATCTCTTTTTTTTTTATCTGTAAATCACATTTCATTGGAAAAAAAACTTCAAGAATTCTGTGTATATTACCAACACTATGAGTGAGGAGGGTACATAAATGCAAGATTTCCATTTGTATAGGCTATGGCTTACACCTGAAGTTTGTACTCAAGTAACCATGGTATACTACCAAGATTTATCACAAATTAAGTAATCACACTCTATATTCTCTCTTTCTCTTGAAAGGTTATGCTGATACAAACTCATTTTTTGTCTATGGTAGATAGTTGGCCATCTCATAAATTGAAAATTCAAGCGATCTTATTCGTATTTGGTACAATTGCGAAGATGCTTATACAATCCCAAATTAAATTATGTTCGCAGGTCATTGTTAAATCCATACCTCTAGGTCAGGCAAAGAAGGTGAAAGCGCTTGTCGAAATATAGATCGATACAACACCCTATATCACGCAGAGTTCCTAGAAGTTCCGATATCTTCAGTCGTTGGCAGGTACAGATATGGCAATTAGAAGTAACAACGTACACCTTTCCTTTGTGTTTACATTCCCAAAACTAAAATTTCATTCCCAACCACACACAGAACTAAAGCAGTACTGTGTATAATATACCTTATAATCCACTAACGGTTTTAGGGCTTATATTGCGTTAAAAGGGTTATTTCCTTCAGATATTACACATCCATGTAACTGCCAAGGAAGTGATATTGGTAGTGAGATAGAGTCGGTAGTATTCCGCAAAAGAATTGTGATGTGGAGTATGGACTGGATTCATAGACCTTAGGGCAAACATTGTGGTATAGAAAATATTCTCTGCACATTAAACATTCAATAAAAGTTATCATTTCGCATTGAATTCAAGTCACTCAATAAACTCTTCCCCTTTTAATGAGCTAAAGAACGGTCGCCTGCAATCTACTTAAATATGATCGATGGAGAGAAAGAACTCTCACAGTTTGAATGACCAAAGACTCAAAATAAATCAAATTGATGGTGATGAGTACACTATTCACACAAATAAATGAATCAAAATATGATATTCACTGATATTAAAAAGATCAACGTGATAATTCAGAGTTCTACCTTTTTTAAGTCCATTTTTTTTTCTTCATGAGTTTCAGCATATAAGAAGCTATAGACCTTCACAAAGACGACATGGGTCATAAGACATTTCTCCTACAAACAGTTGTCTCTTTAGGCGCTTGGCATGACATTGCAAGCACAAACTATTCTTAGAAAAACTTATATGAAGTCACACATGAAACTAACAATCGCCACCCAAGAACGATGTAAGAAATAAGTCCAAGAGAAAAGACAAATACAAATAAGAAAAAAAAAATGTGTTTGCTAAAGAAACCGTAGTTATAGTCTTATTGAGTTACCTATCTTGCAATTACAAAGTATATATAATCCCCCAAAATGTGTACAATTGGACTGATTGTGGATGGTATTGAAACTGCAATAGTTCTACCATTGAAAAAGGTGAATTTCCAGTGAATTAGAGAAATCATAGTCTTACAATTCATCTGCTAATTAAAGTATCCTGACAACATTTTGAAGGAAATGAAAATTTTGTTTTCTTAGATGAAATCTGATAGATCAAAAGATTCAAAATTGGTTGGTATAAGCTTAACAAAATTACAGAACCTATGATGAAGACATCTAAGCATACCCTTTGGATGGGCATTTCAACTACGTAACTATCACAGGTTCAAAATAATGAATATAATGTTACTGAAATAAGAAGAAAAAAACATGACAAATGAATAAATTTAAGAAGCAGTATTTTCGGATTAACATGCAGATGTTTATGAGATAACTTTGGAAAATCATTAGACGGATCTGCAGAGATTAACCAAATATTAGACTGTTCTGCAGAGGTTAACCCAAATATTGAAATTTGAGAGTAACCCTAATCACGATCAATGTAATCTATCTATCTATATAGACTCAAGGGAATGAATTCTCACCGATACAAATTTCCACCAGAAGTTTTGAATCTTCAAATTGAAACAAACCCTAAGTCCATAACCAATATCACAAATATCGTCGAAACACCTTAACTCCACAAACACCTTTAAACCTTAGAATTAAAGAAATAAAACAACCGAATAAACCAAATATGAACACAGTTCTAAAAGGGAAGAGTACCTGGCGCTCGAAATTTTGCATAACGGGCTGATGTTGAGCTACGATAGCTGAATATTGGCAACTTATATAGATTTCTTTGCATGGACACTTATCTATGTTTAGTTTTATTTCTAGGGTATTAATCAGGGAATTGATTGAAATTTATTAAGGACATAATTCGCAAAAACATGATGTAAATAGTCTGTGGAAGTATTCTCTTTACCTTTTTCGAATGATCTTTGACACCTCTTCTGACCAAGTAGGGTTTCATTATCGAACGATCCTTCTATTCTCCTTATAACAATGAAAAATTATTTTCTGTCCTCCTCTAGCACCCCCAATTCCTCAAAAAAGTTCCTTACAAACGTCTGCTAATGGAGTTTGATGGGAAGTTCCTCACCATTGGATGTTAAGCATCAAGACCCAGATTTGTCAAAGTTTCTTTAATCAGGCAAAGCTCTTAACTGAAACTTTTACGGCTAACATAAAAATTAATGATTATCCTCAAAAATAAGTTTCAGAAAGAAATTAGCATAGGAACAGAAATAACCTTTTGTAGTTTAAGAACAACATGATTTCATCTTAGAAACTGACCCAGTAGCCATGGTGCAAGATCAAGAGCACTGACAAAATCAAAATCCGGAAGAAAAAGAATGAAGATGTACTGCGTTTTAACCTATTAGGGTTTAGCGTTTTAGTTTTATCAATACTCTTGCGGGAGATGATATCTATATATGGTAATGGTAAAACTCTTTCGTGAATTTGGGCCGGAAGAAAGCCAATCATTCCCAGCCGTCCAAGTCAAACGAAATCAGGACGATAAGAACCGCTAGATGACCCTCTCCGGCCAATTCTGTCTGTTCTATGACTCTTAGATCTCAAAGTCAAAGTGCATGTCTTTTTATAACATAGATGCAATCAGTTTTCGAAAGGCTTCTCTTAAATATAACCTACACATTTATTAACCATAGCCCAAAAAGTTTAAGTTAAAATGAAAAGTCAGAAGTTAAAATGAAAAACCAAACAAGTTTTAATTTTGGCATAAGTTTTTCATTAACAATTAAAATTAAATCCCTCTTACTCAAAATCAAAATAAACCCTAACTTTTTTCCTTGATCATACTTAAAATTAATTATCATTGTTCTTTTAGTATTCTCACAAATTGAAAAATTGTTATAAACCCTAATTCTTATTCGCCCTAAAAAATATACTTTAACTCTATTTTTCTCTAAAATAGTTTTTTCTTAATCGTGATTACATTAAATTGATCTAGGTATATATTCTAATTGTTCTCTTAAAAAAATTCCACAAAAACATCCATATCAAAGTCTTCCAACGTATTATCTTTCGTTATTTCACCTTCCGGCATATGTGGAGAAAAAACTAATTACTTTTATGAGGAAGTTTTTATGGGGGGTCACGGATAATGAAAACAAGATGAGTTTGGTTTCATGGAGAAAACTAAATAAGCTAAAACAGTATGGAGGACTAGGAGTTAGAAACTTGAGATTGGTCAACAAGTCTTTAATGGCTAAATGGATTTGGAGATATACTAAAGAAAAGCGTGCTTGGTGGAGAAGGATTATGGCTGAAAAGAGTAATACTGAATCAAACTTTTTAGTGTCGGCGGAGGAGAAATACACTATAGGTAGAAGTATGTGGCAGGTGATTCTCAAGAGTAGAGAGGACTTGCAGCTCTGTGTGGAAATTTAGGTTTGGGGTGGGAACCAAACCATATTTTGGCATGATTGGTGGTTCTGAAAGGTGAGCTTCAATACTAAGTATCCACGGCTTTTTAGAGTTAGTTTGCAAAAACATTCAACGGTTGCGGAAGTAATGGGAAATTCTTGGTCTTTATCTTTCTCTAGGGTTCTCAATCCGGTGGAGAGAATTGATTTGCTGGAATTAAGAGATGATCTAAATTCAGTCGTGGTTCATGAGGGGGAAGAAGACTACTTGGATGGAGATTTTTCTGCAAAGAAACTCTTTGTGTTGTTGAATAGAGAAGATGTTGACTGGGAGTATGCAACTTTGTTGGAGAATAATCAAGTTCCACCAAATGTAAATTTTCTGTTTTGGGAAGGACTTCACAATTCAATTCCGACGAGAGTTATGTTGGATCATAGAGGAGTGAAAATTCCCAACATTTCTTGTGTGTTCTGTAGAAGGGATCCGGAAACGCAAGACCATCTGTTTATTCATTGTATAGGTATTGCAGATGTTTGGAATTATTTTATAAACTCTTGCAACATTTTCTGGGTGATGCCGTCTTCCTTTGCATCTCTTTTACAAAGCTAGGATTCTATAAATTTTGATGGAATCAGGAAGGAAGTGTGGAAGCTTATCCCGTTTGCTGTGGTGTGGGTGTGGTGGTTAGAGCGCAACAATAGAATGCATGGGAAGAGGCCTAAATCTGGAGAATAAATGAAGATGATCATTAAACAGAATCTGCACTTATGGTCGACAAGGTTACAGACTTTTCATTCACACTCTATGAATCAAGTCTTGCATCAATGGGAGATGATTCTCTCTTTGTAATGGTTTCTTTTGTTCTTTTTTGGGCTTCTAAGTTGGCCTCTTCTTGCTAGCTTAGTTCTCTTGTAACTTTTTCAGTTTAATATATCCCTTCATTTCAAAAAAAAAAAAAAAACTTTCTCCTAGAACTATATAAACATAATCTATAAAACAAAATCTCTAAGATGATGTATTTTTATTCTCAATCATGATTACACTAAAATTGATTTAGGGTATTGATTCTTATTCCATCAAGAACAACCGTTGTTGTTGTTGTTGTTGATGATGATGATGATGTTGATTTAGGGATTTTAATGATGATTATCTTATTATTTTGGGCTATATATAAAAATCATATATAATTTTGTGGGTTATGTAGAATGATTACAAAGGTATGTTTGGTTAGCATAAGCACTTATTTGGATGGGCTATGGTTAATAAATGTGTGGGCTACATTTAAGAGAAGCCTTTCGAAAATTGTGTTTAAATTGGAAATATCAATTTTCCTGAAATGGAGGGAGCATGTTTTTATTAGTTGCAACGGAAAATTAGTTGCTGCCTAAGCCAAAATATGGATGCATAATGTGTTATGCATCCTTAGTGGTGGTTTGCATGATGGCTATGCATTCAATTTTCAAAAATTGTGCCTAAAAGGATAAATACCTCCGAATTTTTCGTAAAACTCTAAATTTGATATTATTGTTTGTACTCATTGCATAGATTTCCTTAAAAGCTTTCCAACGAGATAAATTTGTAAAATTTCAAGGCATCGATTTTCAGATATGTTATATTCTAGTTTGTTTTCCAATTATACCCCTGAAAAATATGATGCTTTATAGTAATTGGAATAAAACGGAGGGGAGGTGGCGTCATTTCAAATGGGACACCAAACAAATCTTTTCGCTTCAATTTGAAAAAAAAAATAAAACCGTGCCACATTGACACAAAGCCACCATATATAAAGTCCTCCCTCTCTTCGCTCGGTCGGACTAATAATAGATATTCTCAAGGAAGGGAGAATCAAGCTTGATGATAAATACTTGGGAGTACCTCTGTTTACTCACATGTCAAAGATCAAATGTTTCGAGTCTCTAGCGGAGAAGCATAAGTGTCGTCTCGCAGGCTGGTCTGGTAAACTTCTTTCTGTGGATGGAAAAACGGGTTATGATAAAACATATAGCTGACTCTCTAGCTACTTATCATATGACTTATTTTAGGATATCAAAAGTTTTCTCCAAAATGATGGATAGACGAAATAGGGCCTATTGGTGGGGGCATGTTAGGAAAGATGGAAGAGGTCCATGTCTTAAAAAATGGGTTAAATTTTGTATATCGAAAGAGTTTTTAAAGGGTTTAGTTAATTTAATATTGAAACAGATTCACGAGTTATTACATAGAAGGCAAGCGAGCAACAAGCTGCGCCGCAAGCCCTTTTTGAATGGCAAACTCTATCCTCTTAAACACAAACTCTCTAGAATCGGGAGTCATGACATTACTGTGCATGCCTCTTTGAACTCTCGCTAGGAGTCCAACCGCCTCCAGAGCTAAATACCCAAAAGTGTCAAAGGCAAAGGGAATAAAAGCATGTCCATTATCAATACAAGCCTTTTCATGCTTCGTTATCTTACCCGAGGCATCTTTCAAAGCTGCTTGTCCAACTGTGAAAGAGCCTTGACCGATGCCTACTAATGGAGAAACCCCAGTAAGATCAACACACATATGTTTTCCGTTGGCCCACCCAAAGATAAGAACATCTGCTGGCCTGAGTGTTGATCTTCCTTCAAGAGGATCTGTCAAAAAGTTGACCGGCGCCTCTTTCTTTGACGAAATACCAGCCATCCATAATACATCATATAAGATATCTCTCACATGATCATGTCTATATTTGAAACCAGGATCCACCTTACAGTGAACATCATGTTCCCCATATGCGTCTAGGCATCCTGTAATACAAGCAGGGCAACAAGAATCAGAAGGGTATAGGGGGATCATTAACCTGTATTTAAGGATGCACCGATACTCCAAGGGGGACATCTTCTGTCCACGGCCGTCAATCGGGATAGCGAGAAGAATATACTGCGCATGCGCTGCTTGTAGATAATCAAAAACTGCTTTCTGTCTATCCGAAAACCCATAAACCCTACCCATATCTTTAACAACTTTACCAAAAAGAGCACTCGCCAGGTTGCTTTGTGCTTTAAGTGGGGCGGTGTCTTTATTGGTAAAACTACTAAAGTCTTGGTCGGGCAGAGTTTCTTGTAAGGTTTTCAATACCATATAAAAATTATCGTCCATACCTTCTACTCCACTATCCCTGAGTATGTGATCTTTCAAACCCCAAGATTGCACACGTGATGCAAGAAAGGCGTATTGTGATGCTTCCTTAGCCGTGTATAACCCAAGGCCTCCATATCTGATAGGAAGTATAACTAGTCTCCATTGAAGCTCCCCGAAAAACGGGCCTCCACACACAACGATTCCCTCTATCGCCTCCCTTAAGCCTCTATCAAAGATATCTACTGCCTCTGTAGTGTATCCCGGGAAACAAATTCGAAGGCCAAATAGCAACTTAGAGATGTCCATACATGCACGCAGAAGTAATAACTCGCTCTGAGGATCACGTAGTTTGGACAAAATCTGCATTAACTCCACTTCCTTCTCTGCTCTCCTGATAGCAAGCCTTTTCACAAACTCATCATTAAGGATGACTGCACCCCCTAAAAGTTTGACCCCATTGTCTGGCCTTGAGATTTCAGCAGGAAACATCCCATCCCTTACCTTTCTTCCATCACAAGAGGGCCAAAAGATTTCGGTTTTTTTAATATTCAATATAAGTCCCAACCGAGGCCCCTCTGTTTGAACGACAGTAAGTGCTCGCGCTACTTCGACAGTGTCACCAATAATAGTACCATCATCAAGATACCAAGCCTGTAAGGATAGTGTGCACTGCTCATTTATCTTCGTTATAAGCTGATGAAGCATCAAAGAAAACAACAACGGACCCAACGGGTCACCTTGTTGCACCCTTGTCGAGGAATAGATATGATAATCTCCCACATATAATCTTGCCGGTTGACCATATAAATAATCCACCCATGGGGATATAGATGGACAAAGTCTACGAACCGCAAGAAGCATGGATGTGCGGTCAACTAGGTTGAAAGCGTTGGTGAAGTCTACAGTTAGCATAGTAAGACTAGGGTCTAAATGGTGCTTACTAACATACATGTTCACTGCATGTAAAATGGCCTCCGCTCCTCCTGAAACCCCCACCCCAAACTGAAAGTCCTGTAAGTAGGCCGCCATGTCCTTGCCAACTCCCTTCATAGCCACCTTGGATACAAGATGACGCCAAATTGTCCCAACAGCGATAGGACGAATACTATTATCTGGCTTAAGAAGTGGAGTTAATGGTGCTGACGCAATAAACTCTGCCAGAATAAGTGTACATCTACCACTCAACCACAGATTAATAACCCTTGTTATTGCCGTGACTAGGTCAGCAGCCATAGGAGAGCCTTTCCCACAAAAGGAATCCAATAAGTGTTGTGCCCGGAGGCCATCCTTGCCACATGAAGTCCCCTTAGGAAACGATTTAATGCAGCTTAGGATAGTTCCCTCTTCAGCTAGTAAAGGCGTCTCAGTTAACGGGATAGAAGGCTTCTGCGGAGGGGGCATGAATGGGTGTTTATCTTCCAGGGCTTTCTTCGTATCTTCATTGTACTGCGCCACCCCGGAAGAGCTGATGGATTTAACTGCAGCAGTAAAATGTCCGTCTGCAACTTTGCGCAAGCAAGCAGAAATATTTGTACGTTTGCTGTCAGGTTCTTCATCATCCTCTAACTTAACACATCCAGTTCGCCACATTTGTAGAACCTCTTTAATAAGCTTTTGGACTCCCCCAGCTTCACCCCACATCGTCAATGCTTTTAGAATTTGCTTCTGCTGCATAGATTTACGACTCCCAGATCTACATTCCGTCCGATTCTTGGGTATGAAGACGCGCAATGTACAGCGAGGTAGTATCAATAATCTAACCCAGTTCCGGACTGAATTAGGCTCTACTTCCACTTTCAAGAGGTCTGCTTTCAAAGCCTGGGAAAATGCCATCCTACACCCTTTAGTAATACTCTTCACAATACTCACAGGAGCATGAATAACTGCATCTAGTGTCTCAACGGTTAGCTCAAAACCATTGTCCTCCAACTGTACGAGAATAGAGCCAGGCCGAGGTACTCCAACAATCAATTTTGTTACTTCCCCAGACACCTCACATATTGCAGGTCTAACATCAATATCTCCATGTTTACATGCTCTTTCCAATGCCTGGATACTCATACAGTTAAAGCATAGCCATTGTTTCAATGTCTTCAAGGTTTCTTCCAATGTACTGAACACATCCTGGTCGCTTCCAATGGCCTGTTGAAGAGCATTCTTCCTATCTGAGTTGCATAGATGTACCCTCTTCAAATGGGGCACTAGACAGGCGAAACCCTTGCTTCTAATCCTCCCATCTGGGCACCCATGAAAGTCTTTGAAAGGGCAGATCAATACCTCCTTATCTGTTATCGTCATTCAGACATAAAGGCAAACATGATATGGACGTACAGCTTAGCTATCGAACTCAGCACAAACCATGTCTAAAACCACCGGTGAACCCACACAATATAACAAAGAAAAACAAAGCAACACTTACAGAGAAATTGTGTAAAACTGCACAACCTATTATCTACGAAGGAAGGTAATTCTCAAGCCGGGAATCCAAAGAAAAAGAGAAATAAACAAGAAAAATAAACAACAAACTTGAAACCTCCCACCACTCTAACCCATCGAGATGATTGTGGTGTTGGGAAGTTGAGGAAGGTGATTTACCGGCAAGTTCCTTAGTGAAATGAGTGATTTACGAAACTGCTATTTTTTTTTTAAGTTATTGTAGCAGCAAAATGCCAATCCAAACGCTAAATAATTTTTTATTTTTTTTATTTTTTAACATTTTAACAAGTCTCTAATAACAAAAACTTTCTGGAGGATAATCTGAAATCCAGACCAACTATGGTCTAAAGTTATGGATGAAAAATATTTGAAAGGCATCTCTCCTTTGTGCATTGATAAATTGAAAGCTAATTGAAAAACTGGGGGTACAACAACCACACCCAATATTTCATTTGGCAATCTGAATAGACAACCTCCATTATACTTTCAAGAGAATCAACTAGACAGTCAGACTCAATGTAGAAAAAGTATATCAAAGAGTTTTGTATCTTTATCTCTCAATTCAATCTGCAATCAGCAAATAGGAATTTACGATCCCGATTGAATATAAGAGAAGTAACTTGAACGATACCAAATACCAATATTCAAGGATCAATCAATTTCAATCAACAACCAAAAGTTGGATTTCCCAATTGATTGATTCAACGCACAACCTGTGATATTTCAATTATATAACAAAATATATTGCATAAAAGAAATAACTCAGACACCAGAATTTTGTTAACGAGGAAAACCGCAAATGCGGAAAAACCCATGGACCTAGTCCATCTTTGAAAACCACACTATATTAAGCCGCTATAGACACTATCCTACTACCAATGAACTTCGGAATAGACTGTATTTGAACCTTAATCAATCTCCAACTGATTCAAGTTATAGTTGTGCTCCTTACGTCTCTAATTCCAGCAGGATACTACACACTTGATTCCCTTAGCTGATTTCACCCACAACTAAGAGTTACTACGACCCAAAGTCGTAGACTTAATAAACGAATCCGTCTCACACAGAAAAGTCTATAGAAATAGATAAATATGCCTCCCACAGAAATACCCACGAGTTTTGTTCTGTCTTTTGATAAATCAAGGTGAACAGGAACCAATTGATATACCAGACTTATATTCCCGAAGAACAACATAAAAATATCAATTACCTCACAATAATTTTAATCGTATGGTAGCGAAACAAGATATTGTGGAATCACAAATGATGTGACGAAGATGTTTGTGGCTACTTTTTATCTTGTCTATCAGAGATTAAATCTCGAGCCAATCTTAAAAAATATAGTACTCAAACATGATAGAAAAAACAAGATCAGATCACGCAACTACAGATAAAATAGTTGGGTATGGCTTCACAATCCCAATGAATTCTTTAAGTTGTTAACCTACAGGGTTTCGTGAAAAACCTAAGGTTAAAGGAGAATCGACTCTAGCTTATATAACTAGTATCACATAGGAGGTGTGGGGATTAGTTTTCCTAGTTTCTAGAGTTTTCCTTTATATAGTTTTCAAATCAGGGTTTGCAATCTAAGTTACCTTGGTAACAAAGCATTCAATATTCACCGTTAGATGAAAACCTGACTAGATTCAAGCTAATATCTTTCAACCGTTAGATCGAACTTATCTTGTTATACATAAATGAAATGTAACCTCATTTAGGTTTAGTAACCGTACCTAAACGTGTACACCATGTTGGATCAACCATAGTTAACCGAGGTTATCTATATTAACACTCTCATATAAACCTTATTCATCTTAACCATAACTAGTTCAAATGACTCAAATGAAACTAGTTAAAGAATTGTTCAATTGCTATATTCTCATAGAAATATACAAGAACACAATTTAAGCAAAATCGGTTTGATTCACTCGAATCAATTTATGAACATTATATCCACAGTTTGCAAAGAATGCATTCCTTAATATATAAATGTACTAGTTCATGAGCCAACCGATTTTAGAACTTTAACCATTCAATTATGCAAACGGGTACGCATATGTAAGCGAGTTAAACTCAGCTCGAAATCTCAAATGTGTATAATCGACAACTATATAGTAATACAACTTTTGTCTCAATATAGGAGATAGAGTACAAATAGACTTTCCAAATGATAAATGAGTTTTAGTCTCCACATACCTTTTATTAATGAAGTTCCACAAGCTCACCTTAGTAGTTCTTCGTCTTCAATTGATGAACGTCGTGAAGTCTAATGCTCATCTACACAATGTATCCTAGTCTGAGACATCATTATAAGTATACTAGAAATCAAGACTTATAGTTTTGATCACTAACATTGACAAACAAGCTTGAGATAGCAACGCTTGCGAGTTCGACCGAGAAGTACTCTAACAATCTCCCCCTTTGTCAATTTTAGTGACAAAACTATCAATATATATGGATTACAAAATAAATAAACTTTGTAGCTTCTCATCCAAATGCTTGATCTCCTTGGTTCCTCAACATTACTCGAAATCTTCATCACTTCCAAGTACTCCAATGATTCCAAATGTGTTCAATTACGCATCATTATTGTTGAAGATCCGTAGCTAAAACAATGAGAAAATAGTTGATCTCAATCATTGTTATACAGTGTCATAGTATCATTATACAGTATCAAAGTCCAATTATATCACAACTTTGACAACAATATTATGGGGACTGATACATATCACCATAGTATTGACTAGGGGGTGATACATTCTCCCCCTTTTTGTCAATATAAATTGGCAAAGGTACGAAAACTAGTGGGATCCTCATGAAATTTCCATAGAGATACTTCATGACCAAAAGAGAACAACATATCAACTTGTTTAGATGCCATCAAATATCCGAAACTAAATTCATTCATCAAGGAGTTTATAAAGATACAAGATAACCCCTACAATATTCCACAGTCGCACTCCCCACAAAGATTTGGAAATTAAGCACAAGTTCAATTAAGAACTCTCCCCCATAAAATGTCATTCCCGGAAGAACAACAAGAGCGAGCTTACTTTTACATGAAAAGAAGGATTTATTTGGATATTAACAAATCACATAAGAATATGAATTTGTATCCAACAATCTAAATTGAATTAACCACAAGGAAAATGATCAATTCAATTGGTCATGCTCAACATAAGAGAACTTATGGAGCAACACACTATATGCACAAATATGTGGATCAGGGAAAGACCAATACTGCGAAATAATCAAAGATTTATTATATTATTCATCACTATTTTCACAATGACATATAATAGACTTAATCTTTGTAAACAAAAGTTCATCCTATCTTCCATCAATATTTGCATATGACATAATAGGCTTAACTTTCATTGTCAAAAGTTTATTCTATCTTTTATCAATATTTGCATACCGACATATAATAGAGTTAACTTTTGAACAAATTGGGACAGTCAAGGTTCACGGACGTAAACAACATATCCCATAACAATTTGCAATACATAAAACCATAAAGATTAATACTGCAAAAATCATCTTCCAAATAACTTAGAATTTAAATAAATAAATCTAAAAACATTGCAAGATGAAAAAGTTGGTAATAGCTATGTGTACTCAAAATAATTGCTATTACAAACCCTAGTTATCCTTCTTAAAAACACAAGAATAAATTCTCATAAGAAGTTTGCTAGACAACAAGATAAACTCTTAATGCACATAAAAGATGATTTGTCCTTGGAGGGTAGAATCAATATTTTTCGCATGGATTTACACCAAAAATAGCTACCAAAGGCGTATAAAAAGATTTTCTTAACAAAGAAGAACATACAAAGTCATTATCGACCATGCACCATAGTTCACAAAAGATGATTATGAACATTCAAGAATCCCATAGCAATATGTACTACAGCCTATTCTTGAACTTCCTTCTTTGTGATTCACCAATAACATTCTTGTAAAAGCTACAAATGAGCTTAGAAGAGAATTACTCCAAGAATCCAAGTGCCCAAGGCCAAGAGAAGTGGAACAAGAGTGATGAAAAGGAGGAAAGCACTCAAAAACAATAGTCGGGATAAAGACCAATCTTAACTCTTCCAAATTCAGGAATTCTCATCTCCATTTTCAAAATAATTCAAATAAGAAGAGTATGCAAAAATAATTAGGCTATTCCGAGCTCGGACGAAGAAGTTACGGCCAAAATAAGTTTACCTAAAATCAACATCTACAGGCAAGTATGCATACAGGTTTGCAAACGAATTTTCGTGACCTAGAGCAGTATGCAAACGGGTATGCGTACTAAAACCCCTGGATTTTAAAATGATGGTATGCATACATGGTATGTGTACCATGAAGTCCAAACATCCCGAACTACTATTTTCAAACCTAAACATTTAAGAACCTTAAACACAGATCAAGTTAGGTAGAAATTAATGATAAGCAAGGTACATGGATCATTATAAGTACTCTAAGAAAATGATAAAAACACAAATCTTGCTTGAATTTATATACATACCTTTTAGAAGAATCCAATTGAATTCTCAGCCTTACCAAACATAATATGTGCGTCCAAATTCTCGTGTTTATCTCACCATATACATAGCAGGGCATTCCTTGGTGAGGATGCACTTAAAACACAATTAAGTTGTGTTGAGGTGAACAATATCTTGCTCACCACAAGTGACGTTTGGATTATCATGAAAGAGATCGCTTTTATAACCTTTCACATCCAAATCCATCTTTCCAAAGAACATTTTAAGTTCCAACATCATAGATATTGCTTTCTCCATAGTCATGGAATTTTCTGGGAGATCATTCCTTTTCACTTAAAGCATCATTAACTTTCTTTGGTATCCACTTTTGAATGTGTTTAGAAACAACCTCAACCTTCTTCCCATTACTCTCTTCTGTAATTTTAGGAAGAGAATTGGATTGGATATTATTTTGCAAGTTAGTCTTTCTCCAATTGGGAGCATCGTATATTATCTTTGTCTTTACAAAGTTATCCTTTTGATAATCATTACGATTGTGAAAAGGCTTCTTATGAGGTTTATAGGAAAATCTAGGTTTATCACAACACTGATTCCTTTACCTAAAGGTTGGACAGTTACAACCTGTAATGTTAAGGGGATTAGTCTTAACATATGATATTGGTTTCACAACTTGTGATGCCAAAACAAGAACATCATGAAGTTTATCATTCCTTATACGGAAACGACATCTCCTTTCCAGGTGACCTTTATTTCCGCAATAGTGGCCAACATAAGGAATGTTCTTATCTCTATCCATGTATGCTGACTTTAGAGGTTGATATACTTTGGTCTTTTGAACCTTAACTGCCGGTGAAGGTATTTCACTTTTTCCATCAGTGGAAACCTTTTGTTGAGAAGAATCACTAGCCTTGAAAAAATTTTCCTCTCTGCTAATACTTGGAGCATCTATTCTATTATAGCCCAATCCTCGTGTATCAAGATGATTTTTATTTGCTCCTAGCATAGTGGTTAATTTGCTTGAACTAGTATTGAACTTTTTCAAGTCATCTTCCAATATCTTGATTTTATCAAGAGTAGCAGCTAAATCATCCTCAAGGAGTTTTTCTCGAGCGAGAAAAGCGCTTTCTCTTGCCAGATAACCCAAATGGTAAACTTATGGTCAAGTCAGTATACAAGTGCATCACCCTCTCTACACATGTCTATCCAATGTATTTCAACCTAAACCCCATCTGGCGTAAGATTTGGAAATTAGAAGTTCTCCCAATAATCCAAGTTTTCATCTGGAAATGTTACAACGATATTATGCCAGTCAATATTTAGTTAAGCACCAGAATGGAAAACATATCACCCCTATACTTCTTATGTGTAATTTATGATGAACCATCTCCCATTTACTTCTCCATTGTAGTTATAGCTTGGATTAGGTTCTAGAGGTCCAAGTGTATTGGATGAAATAATGTCGGAGTGGATAGGCAATTGGCTTTCTAACACAGGCCTTATAACTTTAGAAAGTATACACAAGAGAAGGACTCAAGCAACCACTTGTTGGTTTATATGGAAAACTAGGTGTGCAAAGGGTTTTGGTGCAGCCCAAGTCACACATGAGACGAAAATATCCCAAATCAAACATCATCTCAATCACTCTTACAACACCATCACTTCCCATACCCTAAACATATCTCCCACAAATGCCCAACTATAAAACCTCCAGATCAAACTACCAACAAAAACTAAAACTGCTATAATACACTGCTACCATAAAACTCACTCTACAAACTATATGGCTATTATTATTATTGCAGATGAAGAACGCAAGATCGAAGACTGCAACATCTTCACTTGCAGAGTAGCAACTCATAATGAAGGATGTGGAAGACAGAAAGCTGGTAAAAAACTTGACAAGGAAGTGGAGCAATCATCAGTACAAGTCCAACAATGCTCTGCTAGAAGATTATGTAGATATCATTTCATATTTCTGTAAATTTGAATGTATTACCCTAAGGCATGAGTGGTTGCCAAAACTGCAGGAAATTGCCTCAAGCTACAACTCAAATCCGCCGAATTTTGAGTTAAGAGAGCTATTTTATGACATTAGCTTTTGTAATACTTAATGCTCGACAGGTTCTTAGCCTGAATGAGTAACCATTTTATGAAGAATTGAAATTTCGAAGAAAAAAAATTATAACTATGAAAAGTAATAAATAACATATGAAGTTATTAATGATCTAATAACTCTATATTCAGATTTCAAATGTAATTAGTATTTTGGATTTCCTATGTCACCCTTGTAAATTTCAGAAATTCCATGAAAATCCATTGCATTGCATCCCCATCTAGATTAAACACAAAAACTTCTAAAACTCATGTAGTTCAACCATGAAATTTAAATATTCAAATATTTGCTTCAAAAAAAATATGAAATTCAAATACATACATGAACTTCTAAAATTCATATAGTTTAAATTTGGAATACAAATACAAACAATAATGTTTTAAAATTATCGTGATATGAAAAGTAAATAACATATGAAGTTATAGTGGTTCGGTATTATCACCTACGTCCTTACTAAATACTCAAAACTCACAGCAAAGCCTAGTTAGCTATTACACACTCAAAACTTACAAACTCATATTTTGCTATTGAAAAACTGGGGGTATAACAACCACACCCAATAATTCGCTTAGCAATCTTTATGGACAAACTCCAATATACATTAAAGAGAATCAACTAGATAGCCAGACTCAATCTTAAGAAAAATGTATCAAAGGGTTATATCTCAATTTCTCAATTCAATCCGCAATCAAAAAAATATGAATTTGCGATCCAGGTTGAATATTGAGAAATAACTTGAATCGTACCAAAGACCAATTTTCAAGTGTCAATCAATTTATATCAACAACCAATGGTTGGATTATATAATTGATTGAACTTACGCACAACCTGTGATATTTCAAATATATAAATAAATATAAAGCAGAAAATAAATAACACATACACTAGAAATTTTGTTAACGAGGAAACCGCAAATGCAGAAAAATCCCGGGACCTATTCTAGATTTGAACACCACACTGTATTAAGCCGCTACAGACACTAGCCTACTCCAAGTTAACTTCGGACTGGAATGTAGTTGAGCCCTAATCAATCTCACACTGATCAAGGTATAGTTGCTCTCCTTACGCCTCTAAATCCCAGCAGAAATCTGCGCACTTGATTCCCTTAGATGATCTCACCCACAACTAACAGTTGCTATGACCCAAAGTCGGAGACTTTAATAAATAAATTTATCTCATACTGAAAAGTTTATTGAATAGATAAATATGTCTCCTACAGAAATACCAATGAGTTTTGTTCGTCTTTTGATAAATCAAGGTGAACAGGAACCAAGTGATACACCGGTCTTATATTCCCGACAGACAGCCTAGTAATATCAATCACCTCACAATAATCTTAATCATATGGTAGCGAAACAAGAAATTGTGGAATCACAAACGATGAGATGAACATGTTTGTGACTACTTTTTATCTTGCCTATCAGAGAATAAATCTCGAGAAAATCTTAGAGAAGATAGTACTCAATCACGATAGAATAAATCAAGATCAGAGCACGCAACTACAAATAAAATAGTTGGGTCTGGCTTCACAATCCCAATGAAGTCATCAAGTCGTTAACCTACATGATTTTGTAAAAAACCTAAGGTTAAAGGAGAATCGACTTTTGTCGCAACTAGTATCACACAGGAGGTGTGGGGATTAGGTTTCCCAGTTTCTAGAGTTCTCCTTTATTTAGTTTTTAAATCAGGGTTTGCAATCTAAGTTACCTTGGTAACAAAGCATTCAATATTTACCGTTAGATGAAAACCTGATTAGATTCAAGCTAATATCTTTCAACCGTTAGATCGAACTTAGCTTGTTATACACAAATTAAATGTGATGTCATTTTGATAAGTGTAATCGTACCTAAACATGTGCACATGTTTGGTTCAACAATAGTTAACATAAGTTATCCATATATATGGAGTTGTTCAATTGTTTATATTCTCGTAGAATTATACATGACATAATTGAAGCAAAATCGATTTTAATTCACTTGAATCAATTCATGAACATTATAGCCACGGTTTGCAAAAGATTGCATTCCTTAGAATATAAATATATTAGTTCAAGAATAAAATGATTTTAGAAGTTAACATACTCAGTTACACATACATGTACGTATACCTAAGTAGACGGACTGAGTTTGGGTTCACCGGTACGCATACCACCAACCTCAATTGAAACTACGGAACTTAAAACTTACGACAGTGCGCATGCCGGTATGCATACTTAAGTTCCCGGACTTTCACAAAACCAATCAGTACGCATAGGGGTATGCATACAACGGTTCTCAGACTTTACGCATACGGGTATGCATACCAAGGTTTTCGGATATGGATAACATATATGCAAGTACGCACACTATATTATATCCAGTCATGGTTAATCATTCTAAACTCTATTTTCAATCATTGAAACATTCTCGGAAGACGGGAATAGATGTCTCACATAAACT
Organism: Papaver bracteatum; assembly: GCA_023529315.1. NCBI lineage: Eukaryota > Viridiplantae > Streptophyta > Magnoliopsida > Ranunculales > Papaveraceae > Papaver > Papaver bracteatum. Next base: position 1,092,780 of record JAJJWX010000125.1, read on the forward strand.
ATTATCTTCAAAGCAATTTTCAAGTGATCGAATGATCAATACGAAACATTCTGAGTCCATATCAATGACTGTCTCACACAAATCACGTAAGATGTTACAAGGCGATTTCCACATGATTATCTTTTGAATTTCGTCAAGAACATAAGTTGAACTTGGTTAAAGAAAAATCTTACCAATGCATATTTCGAGAAATATGTAAGCGAGTTAAAATCCGCTCTAAATATCAAAAGTGTATAAACTGAAAACAATATCGTTATACGATTTTTGTCTCAAGAAGGAGATAGAGTAAAAAATAGACTTTTCTAAGTGATATATGACTTTAAGTCTTCAATACCTTTTGTTGATGAAGTGACACAAGCTTGCCTTAGTAGTTCTTCGTCTTTAATCGATGAACGCCACGAAGTCTAAAGCTCAACTACACAATCTATCCTAATCCGAGATTTAACCGTAGATAGACTAGAAATCAAGACTTATAGTTTTGGCAACTATACTTGACAAACAAGCTTGAGATAGCAATGCTTGCGAGTTCGACCGAGCAATACTCTAACAGTTATCTTACAATACATCTCCACGTGGTTGCCATGTCTTAGGACGTGTCCCCACTCATGAGTATTTGTCCCTTTTTCGGATGAATCTGACATTGCTCTTCTGTCTCGGGTATGCATCCGACCTTCGGGTGCTGGTTCTGCATGACTCACATAGTCTGCTATTCTCATCTTATGAATTTATTTCTTCAGAATTCTTTTCATCTTATCTCGAGGATTCCATCATCTTAGCGATATTTTTCTTTGTTCATCATCACACTCTAAAATAACTCAACAATGGGACTCATCAGTACCGAGGTTAGTGACCTTTATGTTTTAACTTCTCTATTCATTGTTGTTTTTATTTCTGGTGCTTCTGCACTTTTTCTCCTCTTGCATGTATCCGGTCTTTGTGCTTCTTTAAAAACTCTTCGTCGGGAAGGTTTTGGCTGCTGAGTTTGAGATTTAGCATCTTCAGGGTATCATTGAAACTTAACATTTGCAAGGTTTCAAGGTCTCGTATTCCTAACCCAAGGGTTGCAAGGGTATCATGACTCTTGAAATTTCCCAACAACGCTGGTCATCCAACAAGATTATTATTTTTGAAGGCCAGTTGAAGGTGAAGTTAAGGTTTCCCTTGTATAATCTCAAGGATTCATTCCAGTATGAAGTTCTTGCTTGTACTCGGGGAAACTCATATTCATAACTCAAGGAGAATCTATACAAATAGGGATTATCATAGGTTTGTGGATAATTATGCCACTATGGAAATCTAGATAAACATCCATAAATATGGACCCACATATACGGATGGATTATTCACAAGAGACCCCTCAAATTTATGGAGTCCAATCTGGACTTCACAAAGATGTGGATGGTATATTTTTCCATATTGGAACTTTTTGGTCCATAAGATATGAAATATCACAAAGATATGGATGATTTTTTGCATCATAAAAGCTTCCCTAATCCAAAGCGAGATATATTTCAATACTTGGGGAATTGGTGGAGAATGTTTTGCTAGGCCGTTCGCAGGAGTCATGGTCGTTGTACATCCCAAAAATATCGTGATCGCCTGTCTATGATTCCAGCCGAGATGGGAAACTATAAAATCCCTCTACCTTTCTTCATAACTACTACTCTCCCCAAGCTATCCAAAAAATTTAAGGGTGAGTCATGTCTATCTCGCGTACCCCTCAATCATCATTCATTGGTCCATTTCTTATTTAAGAAAAAAATCCATCCATGTCATATGTTAGAGCATTGCTCGATTAAACCCAACAAGCATTGGTCTGTCAAGTTTGGTTGTGATATTTTAGTATCAAAACTCAACTAGAATCGCTTAAATTAAAATTACTAGAGTCAACTTTGTTTAGAGTAGACTAGAAAGTCTAGGAATCTTGAGACATATAAGTATTACTATGAAGACCTGAAGATCGTGAAGACGTATCGACTACAACGAAGATATCATACTTCCGCTTGAGGTTAGTGATACTAACTTGAATTGTTTCCACTCATATCGTAACTTCCAAGTCGTTAAAGATTGAAAACATAAGATACGAGGTTATATATATGATACTCTATTATTAGACTTGGTCATGTTAGTATGATCAAAGTGCCAAGGAAGTATATTGAATTACGAATTATAATGTTTATCTTTTGAACTTCGTAAATACAACATCAAAGTAATCTATATAACTTGTTTCTTGATTTAATGTTGGATATAAATGTGATTTCATCCTAGGAAACCATGTTTCATTACATTGGTCTAAGAAAGTACATATATGAGCTTGCTTCGTAACCGGAAAAAAATCAATAGGTTTTTTGGTCCGGTTTTCTATGAATAGTTTTTGGATGACCAATTCAAACCTAAGGTGGGAATTGATGTAGAACCGATCTTAACTTATGTTGAGAGTCAATGTAGAACTGATCCCTACCTATCGTGGATACTAGGTAGAACATGTCCTAGATTTTGTTGGGAATCATGGTAGAACCGATCCCTACATATATTGGGAGTTTTTGGTAGAAGCGATCCTAGTTATTGTTAGGAATCTTGGTAGAACTGATCCCTACCTATATTATGCGACTTGGTAGAACTGATCCATACCTATATTATGAGACTTAGTAGAACCAATCTTAAGTTTTGTTGGGAATCATGGTAGAACTGATCCCTACCAATATTTGGAGACTTGGTATAACCGATCTTAACCTAAGCTAGGAGTCATGGTAGAACCGGTCCCAAGAAAAAAAAAAAACAATTCTCAATATTCACATATTACTTTACGGTTTTGTGTGAGTTTGGAATTAGGGTATATGAAAAGACGAGGGTACCCAAATATACCTCAATCTAAAACTTTTCCACCTATAAGTTCTCTTACCGAAAGTGATTGTCTATGGACTGAGTCGAGACAATACAACGAATCTCTATTCGCACTTTGTGTTTTGTGTGATCGTCTATGGATATTATATCCAGACATATGATTACTTGATAATAGGTTCGGACTTAACCAAACTCTATAGGATCACTATCAGGTAATACGGAATTAACGTTTGTGTAATTTACTTTAACTTATAATAACAACAATTATAATTGTGGAAAACAAAAGTAAATGACACAATAAGATTTTTTTAACGAGGAAACTGCAAATGTAGAAAAATCCCGGGTCCTAGTCCAGAGTTGAATACTCTCACAATTAAGCCGTTATACAAAATCTAAACCAACTTCGTATAGTTTAGACCAAGAAACTAAACTTATAGTTCACCTAGTTTCTTCAGTATCCCTGCGGTTCCAACATTCGATAATTTCACGCACTGGAACAATTCCTTTGGTTCGTATTCCAAACAGTAAAGGAACAAAAAATATGTTCGGTAACAACTATATTCAATCTCAGTGATATAAGTTGGACAAAGGTTCTTCTGTTTAATCCAATAAACTCCTTTGTCGGGTTTAGATCTATCTATCCAATAACTACCAAAGTAGCAGAGTTTAGATTTTGCAATCAAATATAACATCTATCAATATATTATATAGTGATGCCGATCTAAGCAACTAATCAATTAAATATATCAAAGATAAACCAATTATAGTTGGATCCCAGCCGATCAATTTTTGTGCACACCAAAGATTATATTATGAAACCAATAAGAATTTTTTTTTTCTTCAAATCTTCAATAAACACCTGCACACCACAACTTGAATCTCTTGTGATCAATCACGCACATAACATAGTCTGTTAACAATGGATTATCACAAGACGTCTTTAGATCTACAAACAGTTCTAAAGATCATGTCGACACTTCGATCTAGTTTGAGTGAATCTTATATCAGAAGAGAAGATTCTCAAGAATAAACAAACTAGGTGCAATCAAAGTTCAACAACCGTTAGTCAATCAAACCAAATCGAAAACTAATAACACTGCAATTATCTAGTTTCCCACCAACGGTACTCGTAGAGCTTCTTGATACCAAAGAAGTCTTTAAACGAGCAGTCGTAAGAGATTTCGCCTAATTAGGCTACTTTCCTCTCCGAAAAGACGCTCCACCAGTAACAACACAACAAGGTAGTTTTGATGGCTCTTAGGATAGTTTGCTAGAGATGCAAACTTGGGTATTTATAAACCAAGGAAGTTTGGACACCAAGGAATTTCCAAAACCAAATATTCCCAAGATATGCGATATATTTCCAAAAACGGTTTTCATAATTCTTGGAAATGCTCTGTCCAATATTATTGAAAATCTCACTAGAAAATCTCCAATTAGTAAATGCACATTACCAATTTTTATTTTCTAGAGATATACATTTAATTGATGGTATTTTTCTTTTTTGATACGCGAAAGCTGGACCCAAGCCCCAACTCGAATCCATCCAGTTGGACTGGCCCCATGATGCGTGTCGTAAGTACAATCAAATTAATAATCTTATTTCCACACAATTAACTAGTAATATAATGGAAGTAAGGATCGTTCCCATGAAGAGCAGTGAGTTTTAGTTGTCAAAGTATCACAAAGGGGTGTTTTGTTTTAGATTTCAATAAAGTAAATAAACAAAGAAAATAAAATTGTATTGTAATCAATAGAGAGAGATATGATCGAGGAATCCTTCTTCGTATATAAATTATCAATGAGTTAATATATTCATCTATTCGTCATTAATCATAGATTATCACAAACCATAGAATAACAGGTACGCTTAACTATTTCCAAAATTCATTATATCACTGGATAACATGTACGCTCAGTTACCAGATTCTATTCGTCTAAACCACCTTGAGGTACGCTTACAAGATGTAATTTAATCGAATGCTTTAGGGTTTGTGAATTTAGGTTTGATCCTAGTAATTAGACTCAATACGCTCGATCTACTTGCTAGGATTTTGTTTACACGCGATCGCTTTACAGAATACCTCTGAAAGGTTTCACGTTCTCTACTTGTGTAAGGAATTATTCAACAATTACGGATATCCTAACCTAATGCGTGTCGTAAGTGCAACAAATTAATAAAGATATTTCCCACTAATTAACTGGTAATATAGCGGTAGTAAGAGATCGTTCCCACAGAGATTTGTGTAATTGATAGGTTATTTGATCAGCAAAATAAAGTAAAAGACAAGGGGGATTGTTTGATGAAAGTAAAATAAAAAGATAATAAGAAAGCAAAGATGATTAGGGAATCATTCGCCTCCACTGAACAAAAACTTAATAAAAGTACTTGTTTATTTCTGGTAAAATTTCTATTGTCACCAACCGTAGAATACCAATAAGCTCTGTTATCCCCGGAATTCATGTTGCCACTGGATACAGAAGCGCTCGACTACCAGATTATATCCATCTGAGTCACCATGAATAAGCTCTCAAGGTGTAACCCAAACGAATGCATTATGTTTTGTGAATCATATTGATCTATCAGACGCATAAGCTCGGTCTACTTACTAGTGTCATCTCTATACATAATTGCTTAACAGAATCCCTCTGTCAGATTTTGCGATGTACTACTTGTGTATGGAATTGAGTGACTATTACACGTATCACCAATCCCAATACTAGTAGAAGAATTATTATCAAGTCAATTCACATGGCCAATTGAATAACCCAATAGTAATCTTAGACACTAAAATTAATAGAGATAATCGACAAGAAAAATCAACTTAAAATAAATTTGTAAAAAGAATTAAAGTTTCATAAATCAGGACTTTGAACTCATACCTTAATCAGTAAAAAATTAGCTACACATGGATTTACTAAAACCCATAAAAAATATATGAAAGAGTAAAGAAGAAGATAGCTCGGTTTCCCCCTAAACGGGTAAACCCTAAAATATAAATTAAAGACCTTTCTTATCTTCTTTTCTGTATTCTTCTCTCTCTCAAAAGTTATGTCTTTCTCTCGGCTTCACAAGCCAATTTATAGTTTTCTGCGAGACCTACCTTCACCTACAAGTCCGGATCGGATAACTATTACCCATAGCTGGTGTCAATCCTAATTACTTGTACCGACATCAAATGACCCTCTGGAGAAAAGATCCAATCGAGACCATAGCTCCCCAACTTATGAGCTTGGACCACACCGCCTCCGTGACTTCTAGTTCATCTACGTTGTACTCGATCTTTACCATAACATCCGTCACCAACTCCATCAATTACAGCAGTCAACAACCTCTACTTCATCGTCTCATTCAAAACTGAGTTGTTCATCATCTCAGCACAAACCCAAACTCAGACGTCATTATCGTGCTCAATAGCGTCTCCCCATTCTTGACTTAAAGTCGACTTTTTCTCACACTTCATCATTACTCTGCAAATCAATCAGCGAGAACACACCATTCCTCCTCCAAACGTAGCCATACATTATTTCACCATTGTTCCATGTTTTGCATGAGTTATCTCTATCACTGTCATCTCCATCTTGATCATCAACACCAACGTACAACCACCGATAATGGCAGCATGAACCCTTGACACTATCGAACTTCAACTGCAACTCTTCTCATCACCCATGGGTTCACCATTATCACAATTCCACTTCTCAAACTCCCATCATTAATGGCAGCAACCATTCACAACATCAATCCCGTCTTCCATCCAAAACTCCATCAACAACAAGAATCACCACAGCCTTCGCCTCCGTCTACTACCATTATCTTTAGCGTTCATGCAAACCACCATCGAGTTTCTATTAATTAGGGAAGAAGACGAAAGTGCCCCTAGTAAAATGACTGGTATTCTTAACATTATTTGATTTCTAGCTTCCCCCCAGTAAATAGCCTAACTTCATTTAGCAGCTCATTTGAAAATGGCAACCCCTTAACGGAATGGATGCCTCTTAACTTGCATTAGGGGTGTCAATAGCACTTGGCACACGAAAAGCAGAGAAAATATATAAAGAATAAAAAAAAATTAATAACACCGTAACCAAACCATCTCCGATCACCTGTAACAATGAATGATCTCAGCACCATCTCGATCGGCTTATCTAATGTCTTCAAGCTCTGTCCAGATCCTTAACTCTCGGCATCCACAGCTCCGAGCTATGCTCTCCATCATTGTTGAGATTATTAGTCCCACATGGTTGGGTTATTTAAGATCATGCGGTTTATAATCTATTAGGGCCTCTCCACTCATTTCCAATTGGTTTTGAGTTGGATGCCCGTATTCTAACATGGTATCATAGCAGGCTATTTGTGTCGAGTTAATTGTCCACGTGTTTGTAAGACCCGCCAAGGCTACACGTGAGGGCTCGCGGCACCCGATTTAATTGTCCACGTGTTTGTAAGACCCGCCGAGGCTACACGTGAGGGGGCTGTTGATATTATTAGTCCCACATGGTTGGGTTATTTAAGATCCTACGATTTATAATCTATTAGGGCCTCTTCACTCATTTCCAATTGGTTTTGAGTTGGATGCCCGTATTCTAACAATCATCATCTCTGTGTTTCATAACTCGAGCCGAACTCCTCCATCCTAGTCTTCAAGAGCAGCAAAAAAAATATCACCATCTCTATTAATAGTAACAGCTCGAGTACGTTCTCTATGAATCATCGTCATCATGATCGGCATCGACCCAACTCCATCAATTATAGCAGTCAACATCCTCTACTCCATCGTCTCATTCAAAACTGAGTTGTTCATCATCTCAGCACAAACCCAAACTCAGACGTCATTATTTTTCTCAATAGCGTCTCCTCATTCTTGACTTAAAGTCGACTTTCTCTCACACTTCATCATTAATATGCAACTTAATCAGCGAGAACACACCATTCCTCCTCCAAACATAGCCATACATTCTTTCATCATTGTTCCCTATTTTGCATGAGTTATCTCTATCACTGCTATCTCAATCTTGATCATTAACAACAACGTACAACCACGATAATGGAAGCATGAACCCTTACCACTATCGAACTTCAACTGCAACTCTTCTCAGCACCCATGGGTTCACCATTATCACAATTCAAATTCTCAAACTCCCATCATTAATGGCAGCAACCATTCACAATAGCAATCCCGTCTTCCATCCAAAACTCCATGAACAACAAGAATCACCACAGCCTTCTCCTTCATCAACTGCCATTATCTCCAGCGTTCATGCAAACCACCATCGAGTTTCTGTTAATTAGGGAAGAAGACGAAAGTGCCCCTAGTAAAATGACTGGTATTTTTAACATTATTTGATTTCTAGCTGCCTCCCAGTAAATGGCATAACTTCCTTTAGCAGCTCCTTTGAAAATGGCAACCCCTTAACTTGCATTGGGGGTTTCAACAGCATTTGGAACACGAAATTACTATTTTTCCCTTTTAGTCTTCCAAGTTCTTGTTTTGCTCATAATTTCTTCATACGAACTCCGAATGACTTCATTCTTTCGCCATTGACTTCGACTTCCTGTCCTCTATAAAATGATGACTAGAAATCCTCCATTTGAATGAGTTCCACTGAGTCTTTGGCTCTTCTTCACTTGTGACTAGCTTCTTTTATTGCACAATTTCACTTATTTTGGATGATTTACCTAACAAAACACAAATAAGATAAACTAGTGTAATATACAATAATTTGCAGGAAAACCAACAAATACTAGCATAGAATTGACACCAAATATATGTGAAATATGCACTTATCATAACCCTTACTAGCAATAGATTATATTAACAACTATATTTAGTTGGCCACCTAAACAATCTATCAACTAATCATAAGTATTTTAATAGTAAACACAAACGATAATCATATGAAGAAATCAAAATAGATTCATATAGTATTAAATCAAATCAAGTTTACAACTTAGAATTCATCCTCAATCAACAGGTGTTTATCTACTCATGGATGTAGAAACATCCATGATATACATAAGTTAAGAGATAACGTTACGATTGATAATCGCTCCGTGTAATGATTCTTCTCTCCAAACCCTAACAATTTCGTGACCTTATGAGATGATATGATTTACATAACCTAATACCTTTTTATAGGTTTACATTGCTTGGTCGCCAAGTATTTAGTTAATTAGGTTTAGGAACCCGACCCGAAATAACGAATCCAAACGTTCCCTTAGGTCTTCTAAGGTGTGAATACACGTTTCCCATTAGCTAAGTTCGCGAACCCATTCCATAAACTTCAATTTCCAGCAGATATTTTCGGAATTAAGTATGCGAACCCGGTATGCAAACCCAGTTCGCGGACTTCACTGTCTTCAGTATTCAATAAAAACTGTTTTGGCCACAACCTTTTCATCCGAACTAGGATGACCTCGTTCTTTTTGCATTCTTTTTATATTTAAATTATCTTCAATATGGTGATGAGAAATCATTAATTTGAATGACTTAAGATCGGTTTTTGGCCCTTCTCTTTATTTTGAGCGTTTTGCTCCTTTTCGTCGCTTTTCTTCCACTTCTCTTGGACTTGGTCACTTGGATACTTGGAATTCTTATCTTCATAGCTCTTTTCAGCACTTTTTAGCTCATTTTTGGATGATTCACCTATTAGAGAAAATAAGAGAAAACAAGAGTAATAATACGAATACATGCAAGAATAATAGCTAAAACAAGTATGGAATGGACACTAAAATCATATGCATTATGCACTTATCACCCCATTGTCAAATCCAACACCGCCAAAACCACTATACAACTAATTAATATATTACAAACCTTAACGGCGGGGATTGAACCCTTGACTTCCTCCTTACTATAGTTGATGGGATACCACTGAGCTATTCTCTTGGACCCAAATTGCTGGTAATTAAAAGCATATAAAATCAATAATCTTAATTAAAAGATTCTTAATTTATTTCGGTCCGGGATCTCCTTGAGTTATTTAGGAATATCTTTGAACAATAAAAGATAAGAGTTATTGAACATGTTCAAAGTATGTCGACATCTTTTCCTTTGTAAATCTTTTTTCATATTTACTATCTTGGAACCGATTATACCACACTTCCAAACAAGTTTAGAAATTGGTTCATCTGTATTCCAAGATATTCCATGAGTTATTAAGGAATATCTATAAACAATAAAAGATAAGAGTTACTGAACATGTTCAAAGTATGTCGACATATTTTCCTTTGTAAATCCTTTTTCATATTTACAATCTTGGAACCGATTATACCACACTTCCAAACAAGTTTAGAAATTGGTTCATCTGTATTCCAAGAAAAATTATGTAGTTGATCAAATATCAATACACAAATCATGGGTTTACGGTTTTACCCTAATATGGTTACTAGAACCGGTTACATCAGTTACCAGGGTTGGTTATATCAATTACCAGGACCGGTTACTATATTATCATGGTATTACTTGTGATCGGTTACACTAGGCACGAGGATAGGTTACACCAATTACCAGGACCGGATATGAAAATTACAAGGATTGATTACACAACTCTTTTGTGATTGGTCATATCAGTTACACCAATTACAATATCGATCATACCATCTTACGCGCTTACTTAGGATCGTTACACTAATAAAAGATATACTAATACATAAGTCAGGCATTGTGACTAGTTTTACCAAGATACATAACAAGTTACTATCGGTTCTACTAACTCACATATATTGGTAATCCAAAGATATACAATGAATAACAATACCAATAATCCTAGTGATTTCCCTTTCGATTCATAAAACAAGTTCATGAATGTACTTCCTTTAAATGAATGTAAACGTTGTTTCCTAGGATGAAATCTTCATCAAATCTCTTTTACACAATTCTGTATTGAAAAAGTGAGGGTCTAACAACCAATGGTTGGATTATCTAATTGATTGAACTTATGCACAACCTGTGATATTTCAACTATATAAACAAATATAAGCAGAAAAGAAATAACACAGACACTAGAAATTTTGTTAATGAGGAAACCGCAAATGCAAAAAAACCACGGGACCTATTCCAGATTTGAACACCACATTGTATTAAGCCGCTATAGACACTAGCCTACTCCAAGTTAACTTCGGACTGGAATGTAGTTGAGCCCTAATCAATCTCACACTGATCAAGGTATAGTTTCTCTCCTTACGCCTCTAAATCCTGGCAGGACTCTGCGCACTTGGTTCCCTTAGATGATCTCACCCATAACTAACAGTTGCTATGACCCAAAGTCGAAAACTTTAATAAATAAATTTATCTCACACAGAAAAGTTTATTGAATAGATAAATATGTCTCCCATAGAAATACCAATGAGTTTTGTTCGTCTTTTGATAAATCAAGGTGAACAACAACCAAGTGATACACCGATCTTATATTCCTGACAGACATTGTGGAATCACAAACGATGAGACAAAGATGTTTGTGACTAATTTTTATCTTGCCTATCAGAGAATAAATCTCAAGAAAATCTTATAGAATATAGTACTCAATCACGATAGAATAAAGCAAGATCAGAGCACGCAACTACAAATAAAATAGTTGGGTCTGGCTTCACAATCCCAATGAAGTCTTCAAGTCGTTAACCTACAGAGTTTTGGAAAAAACCTAAGGTTAAAGGAGAATCGACTCCCAACTAGTATCACACAGGAGGTATGGGGATTAGGTTTCCCAGTTGCTAGAGTTCTCCTTTATTTAGTTTTTAAATCAGGGTTTGCAATCTAAGTTACCTTGGTAACAAAGCATTCAATATTTACCGTTAATTGAAAACCTGATTAGATTCAAGCTAATATCTTTCAACTGTTAGATCGAACTTAGCTTGTTATACACAAATGAAATGTGATGTGATTTAGATAAGGGTAACCGTACCTAAACATGTGCACATGGTTGGTTCAACAATAGTTAACAGAAGTTAGCCATATATATGGATTTGTTCAATTGTTTATATTATCGTAGAAGTATACATGACATAATTGAAGTAAAATCGATTTTAATTCACTTGAATCAGTTCATGAACATTATAGCCACGGTTTGCAAAAGATTGCATTCCTTAGTATATAAATGTATTAGTTCAAGAATAAACCAATTTTAGAACTTAACCTACTCAGTTACACATACCGGTACGTATACCTAAGTAGCCGGACTGAGTTTGAGTTCACCAGTACGCATACCACCAACCTCAATTGAAACTACGGAACTTAAAACTTACGATAGTACGCATACCGGTATGCATACTTAAGTTCCCGGACTTTCACAAAACCAATCAGTACGCATAGGGGTATGCATACCACGGTTCTCAGACTTTTACCAAACCAAGCAGTACGCATACGGGTATGCATACCAAGGTTTTCGGATATGGATAACATATATGCAAGTACGCACACTATATTATATCCAGTCATGGTTAATCATTCTAAACTATATTTTCAATCATTGAAACATTCTCGGAAGACGGGAATAGCTGTCTCACATAAACTATTATCTTCAAAGCAATTTTCAAGTGATCGAATGATCAATACGAAACATTCCGAGTCCATATCAATGATTGTCTCACACAAATCACGTAAGATGTTACAAGGCGATTTCCACATGATCATCTTTTGACTTGCATCAAGAACATAAGTTGAACATGGTTAAATAAAAATCTTACCAATGCATATTTCGGGAAATATGTAAGCGAGTTAAACTTGGCTCGAAATATCAAAAGTGTATAAACTGAAAACTATATCGTTATACGAGTTTTGTCTCAAGAAGGAGATAGAGTAGAAATAGACTTTCTGAGTGATAGATGACTTTAAGTCTTCAATACCTTTTGTTGATGAAGTTACACAAGCTTGCCTTAGTAGTTCTTCGTCTTTAATCAATGAACGCCACGAAGTCTAAAGCTCAACTACACAATCTATCCTAATCCAAGACTTAACCGTAGATAGACTAGAAATCAAGACTTATAGTTTTGGAAATTATACTTGAAAAACAAGCTTGAGATAGCAATGCTTGCGAGTTCGACCGAGAAATACTCTAACAGCTATCTTATAATACATCTCCTTGTGGTTGCCATGTCTTAGGACGTGTCCCTTCTCATGAGTATTTGTCCCTTTTTCGGATGAATCTGACATTGCTCTTCTGTCTCGGGTATGCATCGGACCTTCGGGTGCTGGTTCTGCATGACTCACATAGTATGCTATTCTCATCTTATGAATTTATTTCCTTCCATCACTTGCTTCTGAAAATCCTAACTCCACATACTTGTCTTTCACATTTAATTCTTTGTTCCCTTATTCAAACTTTTCCGTTGATGCAGTTAATATGCTTTTCACGTGGTAAGATCAAGTGAGAATGGTAGATATGTCGAAAACAAGGGTTTTAACTTTCTGGCATCTTTTTCATGCTTCTCGTTGTTATCTTTTCATTGCTTCAGTGCTTTAAGATTGCTCTACATGGTTGTTGGATATTTTACTATCACAATTTTCCAATTTTATTTTCACCTTCTAGAAGGGTATGATGAGGAAAAAACTTGTCTTATCATGCATGCATTGTTGCCATGTTCCGTTAGTGGCGCTTTGATAACCGCCACGTAATAAAATCTTTCACGCTTAATGACTTTATGACCTTCTCACCTACTATAAATGGTGGAAATTCCTTCATAAGATTTTATCTCCTTTACAAAGGAGACCCCTTGGGTTTCTACACAATATTTTCCTTCTTCAACTCTTCTTCTTCTCTGAGCATATTCAGAAGTTTTTTCTCTCTCATTTGTTGAAACATTTTTTTTCTTCAGAATTCTTTTCATCTTCTCTCGAGGATTCCATCATCTTAGAGATATATTTCACTATTCATCATCACATCTAAAATAACTCAACAATGGGACTCATCAGTACCGAGGTTAGTGACCTTTACATTTTAACTTCTCTATTCATTGTTGTTTTTATTTCTGGTGCTTCTTCACTTCTTCTCCTCTTGCATGTATCCGGTATTTGTGCTTCTTTAAAAACTCTTCGTCGGGGAAGGTTTTGGCTGCTGATTTTGAGATTTAGCATCTTCAGGGTATCATTGAAACTTAACATTTGCTAGGTTTCAAGGTCTCGTATGCCTAACCCAAGGGTTGCAAGGGTATCATGACTCTTAAAATTTCCCAACAACGCTGGTCATCCAACAAGATTATTATTTGTGAAGGCCAGTTGAAGGTAGAGTTAAGATTGCCCTTGTATGATCCCAAGGATTCATTCTAGTATGAAGTTCTTGCTTGTACTCGGGGAAACTCATATTCATAACTCAAGGAGAATCTATCCAAATAGGGATTATCATAGGTTTGTGGATAATTATGCCACTATGGAAATCTAGATAAACATCCATGAATATGGACCCACATATATGGATGGAGTATTCATAAGAGACCCCTCAAATTTATGGAGTACAATCTGGACTTCACAAAGATGTGGATGGTATATTTTTCCATAGTGGAACTTTTTGGTCCATAAGATATGAAATATCACAAAGATGTGGATGATTTTTTGCATCATAAAAGTTTCCCTAATCCCCAGCGAGATATATTTCAATACTTGGGGAATTGGTGGAGAATGTTTTGCTAGGCCGTTCGCAGGAGTCATGGTCGTTGTACGTCCCGAAAATATCGTGATCGCCTGTCTATGATGCCAGCCGAGATGGGAAACTATAAATTCCCTCTACCTTTCTTCATAACTACTACTCTCCCCAAGCTATCCAAAAAATTTAAGGGTGGGTCATGTCTATCTCGCGTACCCGTCGATCATCATTCATTGGTCTATTTCTTATTTAATACAAAAATCCATCCATGTCATATGTTAGAGCATTGCTCGATTGAACCCAACAAGCGTTGGTGTGTCAAGTTTGGTTGTGATATTTTAGTATCAAAACTCAACTAGAATCGCTTAAATTAAAATTACTAGAGTCAAATTCGTTTAGGTTAGACTAGAAAGTCTAGGAATGTTGAGACATACAAGTATTACTATGAAGACCTGAAGAACGTGAAGACGTATCGACTACAACGAATACATAATCCTTCCGCTTGAGGTTAGTGATACTAACTTGAATTATTTCCACTCCTATCGTAACTTCCAAGTCGTTAAAGATTGAAAACATGAGATGCGAGGTTATATATATGATACTCTAGTATTAGACTTGGTCATGTTAGTATGATCAAAGTTCCAAAGAAGTATATTGAATTACGAAGTATAATGTTTATCTTTTGAACTTCGTAAATACAACATCGAAGTAATCTATTTAACTTGTTACTTGATTTAATGTTGGATATATGTGTGATTTCATCCTAGGAAACCATGTTTCATTACATTGGTCTAATAAAGTACATATATGAGCTTGCTTCGTAACCAAAAAAAAATCAATAGGTTTTTTGGTCCGGTTTTTTATGAATAGTTTTTGGATGACCAATTCAAACCTAAGGTGGGAATTGAGGTAGAACCGATCTTAACTTATATTGAGAGTCAATGTAGAACCGATTCCTACCTATCGTGGATACTAGGTAGAACAGATCCTAGATTTTGTTGAACAGATCCAGTTTTGAATACTCTCATAATTAAGCCACTAAACAAAATCTAATACCAATTTCGTATAGATGGGACCAAGTAGACAACCCCTAGATACTTAATTTCCTCAGTATCCTTGTGCCTTTGTCTTCGAGAGTCACGTACGTGAATTACCAATCACTTTGATCGTATTCCAAACAGTAGAGGATTAAGTTGTTTGGTAACTACTCTATTCAATCTTTGGTAAAGATATTATTGAGTCGTGGACAAAGTCTCTTTCGTTTAAACTAATAAACTCCTTTGTCTGTTTAGATCAATCCAAAACTTGATTACCGAAATAACCAATTTCTAGATTCGCAATAAATCAATATAGAAATCAAAGAGTAACTATAAAGCGATGTCGATCTTACACAACTAGACGATCAAGTATATCAAAGATAAACACGATTCTAGTTGGATCCTAGACGACCAAGTTTTGTGCACAAGAGTCACAAGATACAAAAACTAATAAAAAAATCTTATTCGCCTTCAAATCTTCAATTTCCTTCAATAACCTACACAACACATCATGAATCCTCTTGTGATCAATCAAGCAAAACACAGAGTCTGTTACAATGGATTATCACAAGATGTTTTTAAATATGAAAATGGTTATAAAGATCCCGTCAATACTTTGATCTAGTTTGAGTGACCCTTATGTCAAAAGAGAAGGCTCTCAAAAATAATCAAACTAGGTGCAATCAAAGTTTCAACAATCGTTAGTCAATCAAATAAATAATCAAAAACTAAAATAACAATGCCATTATCTAGTTTCCCACCAACGGTACTCGTAGAGATTCTTGATCCCATATAAGTATTTATATGAGCGGTCGTAAGAGATTTCTCCTAATTAGGGTACTTTCTTCTCCGGAAAGACGGCTCCACCAGGAAAAAAAAACATGAATGAAGTTTTCCTTGCTCTTAGGATAGTTCGCTAGAAATGAAAACTCAAGTATTTATAGATCAAGTTTTTTTGGATAACAAGGAAATTCCAAAACCGTAAATATTCTCAAGATATAAAATAAAGTACCTAATTTTGGTTTTGCTATTTCCAATAAATATCAACCAAATATTTCTGAAATCTCTCATAGAAAAATTCTATTATTAGTATAACACATTTACTAATAAACATTCTCTAGAGTATATGCTTTAATTGTTGGTAATAAAAGCATATAAAATTGAAAATCATTATTAAATGCTTTTCAATATTTCGATTCAGGATCACCTTGAGTATCAAGGAATATTTTTGAACAATTAATGATAAGAGTTATATACATGTTCAAATAATGTCAACATCTGGAAGTTTCTCTCAGCAAACCCTAATTCCAAGATCACACAAAACATAAAGGGATATGTGAATATTGAAACTCGGTTTTTCTCTTTGGGATCGGTTATAGCAAGACTCACAATTTAAGTTGTGAAATGTTATACCATGCTTCCGAAACTAGGTTGTGACCGGTTACACCATGCTTCCCAAAAGGATCTTGTGATCGGTTACACCTTACTTCCCACGTTAGCTTGTGATCGGTTACACCTTGCTTCCCGAAATTAGCTTGTGATCGATTGAAACTAACTTTCATATGTAGTTTGTGACTGGTTAAACCTTGCTTCACAAAGTAGGTTGTGACCTATTACAACATGCTACACAATATAATCTATGACCGGTTATACCTCAAATCTCAACATAAGTCCAATTCTAAAATGCATCATAAGCATAAAAAACTTATTTCAAAAACTCTGGGAATTAAATTCATGAGTAGTTATGAAAAATACTTGGGTACCTTTTTGTTTATTAATAGGGACAAAAAAAAATATTTTCAATTCTTAATTGATAAATTTTATTGTATATTAGGCAATAGTAAAAAAAAAAACTAGTCTTAATGTTGTTAGTAGGACTGTGGTTACTAAACATGATCTTTTGAGACTTGTTGTTTATCATATGTCTTGTTTCCCTTTTCCTAAGAAGATTACATCTAAAATTGATGCTATTCAGAGAACTTTCTGGTGGTCTAAAAAAGATCCTAAGCATGCTGCTTACTTTCGTTCTTGGGGAGATATTGGTAAAGATAAAAAATATGGTGGGCTATGAATTAAGAATAATTATGCTACTAATAGAGTTTTTATATCAAAAATTGAGCGGAGACTTATACAAAATTCAGTTCAATTAATAACCAGATTTTTAAAGGACAAGTATTTTGCTAATCAAAATCTTCTTGAAATAGATAAGGCGGCTGACTTTTCTTCATGGATATGGAAGGGTATTGTTGAAGGTTTAACTTTCTTAAGAGATAATATAGTTAGTAAAATTAATGATGGTTCTTCTACTAGGATTTTGTTTTCTGTTTGGTTACCTGGTATTATTACTCCTCCGGTTTCAGTTAATCCTAACTATGAAACTTATACTTTTGTTAATGAGCTTATGGATGTGAAATCTGACTCTTGGAATGATAATCTTTTGAACTCTCGTTTCTCTCCTGGAGATGTTATTAAGATTGAATCTATTAAGATTAACCTGATTCGTAATGATGAGATCATGTAAGCTCATACGCAAAATGGAGTTTATTCTATTAAATCAGCTTATACAGTTTTTATAAATGAAAATAGTTCTAAGGAAGATGCTTTATTCTGGAAGAAAGTTTGGTCTCTTAACTGTCTTCCAAAAATTAAGTTCTTTATGAGGAAGATTTTTGCGCAGATGATTCCTGTCAATTCGTTGCTTAAGTATTACAATCCCTCTATAGATGATACTTTTCCTCTATGTAATAATGATACTGAAACTGTGACGCATCTGTTTTTTCATTGTCCGATTGCTTCTCATATTTGGTTGCTTTATCTCTTCAGCATTTATTTCATCCTGATCATGATTGGATATATGATGTTTTTCTTAGTTGGTTTGATAATCAGTTAGGTCATTCTCCTTATTATGTTAACTGTCCAAGTATAGGAGCTATTATAATGTGGTGTATTTGGAAATTAAGATGTGATGTGGTCTTCAGTAAGGTTACTATTAATATGGGAAAAGTCATTCTTGATTCTAAAAGAACGATTAACACTTATATTTTTCCTCCTCAAAAGGTTTTATCAGTTAACAAATCAGTTAAAACTGATAGTACTATTGTGGATCATATCATGTTTATTGGTGGTTCTTTCAAGGATTTTAGTATGGGTGTTGGTTTAATCTTATGTGATAATTCAGGAACAATAAAGCAGTGACCTCCGGACTTTGAGATGATTCCAGACACAGTTGGTGTTGAATCTTCTGCGCTAATTTTGGCAATCTCTTGGGCGAAGGAGTTGAATCTGTCTAAAGTCTTGTTTGTTAGTGACTGTTTCAAGGTGGTGGATTTTGTCAATGGTAACTCAGTTAGTGTTTTTTTTTTTTTTTTTGAAGCATGAAAATTATTAGATCAGACTGCAGTTAGTGTTGAACGGAGATGCAAGGATATTTTGGTGGACTGCAGATCCTTACTGTGCGGTATATTGAACTTCAATATTAAATTTTAATAATGAAGTTCAGTATTAAAGACGTATCAGTCTCTTTTCCTTCTTTTTTGGATTTTCTGGTTAGGAAGGAACCCTTGTTGAACATATGTAATTTGCTGTTGTATTAATCTATAGTTACATAGAATAAGTTCTGCCTTCATTAACCCTTGGGCATTTGGTCTCAGTGGTATGATTCTCGCTATGGGTGCGAGAGGTCCCGGGTTTGATTCCGGAATGCCCGTTTTTGTTCAAGAAGAAACCATTTGCTCCAAAAATGATCATCAAGGAAGCTTGTTACAGCTACTTCAGTGCAACATTTGACTATTGTCGCCTGGCTTAACTATGTGAACGAGTAATTTACAATATCATTAACGGACCCTGGCTGATTATTTCATGGTAATTTTTCACTCCAGAGCACAATGTCTAAGAATATCATAAAGGGACACAGGCTGATATTTTAACTGAAACATGCGTCACAGTCTCGGACCAAATGCAAGGACCTAGAAATTTGCAGCTTCCAACTACAAAATCAATAGCCCACTCGGAGGTGTATTATTCACGAGCAAAGCAAACACTTTAAAAAACATGATAGGGTATACCCAAAAGTTTAACGTATGCCCCAAATGATGGTTCCTCTAAAAGGAATTAGCTGTAACAAGAGACTCAGTTTTGAGAGCTAAATCATACAGCGCTGCACTTAAAATCTCATATGAAAACATTTTGGATGGCATACAAAATGGAACAGTACAAGATACATATGACCAGAGAAGAGGGATCTTGTTTTCTCAAGGATCAAGTTATTCAGTTGTTACAATAGTTGGAGCTCTATAACAGGCCTATTTTGATACGTCCCGAGGCCACCGGAAGAGCACATTGGTGAAACTGATTAGTGTGATTGAGCCACAGATACTTGAATTTTTCTGCCATCCAAATCCTGTCAGTGTGCACAAAAAGATGCAAGGTAAGAACATAACAGTAGGGACATGAAGCTATATGGACTGGTAAAAGGTGGAAAACACACTAATCCTAGAGCACACAAACTAATGGCTACTTCGATATAAGTCTATAGTGGCTTATACGAGAAGCGTGACAAAGAAACAATAAGTAAATCTCAGGCTCAACAGATTCTGGCTTTAGTCACACACCACCAGAGGTGCAGAACAATTTGAAGCACTACGACCATCGACTTAGCAAAACTGGAAATTACTAGAAGAACTACATCAATACGAAATGAGAGGATGTAAGAGGTTCTCTTACAGCGCCATTTAAGGATGAAAGTGCGTAACTGAGATCCTTGGTTGAGTGGTAGGTCACAAACCCGAAACCCCTTGATATACCAGTACCCTTGTCATACACAACTCTGGCCTCCAATACTTTCCCTTGCGAACTGAACAAACTCTTAAGTGCTCGATCATCAACATTCCATGAAAGGTTACCCACGTATAACCTATTGGATGAATCAGAACCGCCTCCACCTCGAGGTCCTCTAATAACCAAACAATTTCAGCAGCAACAACAAAAAAAAAAAAACTATTATACTCCATTCAGAATTTATAAAACAACGTTATAAATATTAATGACAACTAACCTTCTTGGTGACATCCTTCTTTGGTCTAACTATGTTCTCCTCTCTTTCCTTCTTGGTGACATCCTCCTGTCATTAAAAATTTCTCATTAACCAAACAATTTCAGCAGCAACAACAACAAAAAAAAAACTATTATACTCCATTCAGAATTTATAAAACAACGTTACAAATATTAATGACAACTAACCTTCTTGGTGACATCCTTCTTTGGTCTAACTATGTTCTCCTCTCTTTCCTTCTTGGTGACATCCTCCTGTCATTAAAAATTTCTCATTAACCAAACAATTTCAGCAGCAACAACAACAAAAAAAAACTATTATACTCCATTCAGAATTTATAAAACAACGTTACAAATATTAATGACAACTAACCTTCTTGGTGACATCCTTCTTTGGTCTAACTATGTTCTTCTCTCTTTCCTTCTTGGTGACATCCTCCTGTCATCAAAAATTTCTCATTAACCAAACAATTTCAGCAGCAACAACAAAAAAAACACTATTATACTCCATTCAGAATTTATAAAACAAAGTTACAAATATGAATGACAACTAACCTTCTTGGTGACATCCTCCTTTTGTCTAACTATGTTCTCCTCTCTTTCCTTCTTGGTGGCTTCCTTGTATTGTCTAATCCAAGACTCCAAGACATTAATGAAATCGACCACTTTTTGATGCAATCTAAAAGAGCACTTGAGAAGTTCATTATGGTGTTCGATCTCGGAAGCGATACCGTCTAATTTATCATAGATGTCCTTCAAACAATAGCATAAGTTTTGTTAATTCACATGAAAATTAACAAATTTGAGCCTATGCATCCTTGATCACAATCTAAAAAGAAAGGGAGAGTTCTGTTTAGGCTCAATGGTGTTCACAATTTGATTACAGATACTTCTCTCGACTTCTAAGCAATTAGAAAAACAAATAAGAAGATTTGAATCTCAATATATATATATATATATACCTTAATGAAACGATCCGAATCTTGTGAATCCGAGGTTGCTTCTAGGTCCTTCATTTTTAAACGAGTTACAAAAAATTATAATCATATATAGAGATAAAAATCAAAAGGAAGTTTGAATATAAATAATGTATTAGGCTCAATGGTGTTCACAATTTGATTACAGATACTTCTCTCGACTTCTAAGCAATTAGAAAAACAAATAAGAAATTTGAATCTCAATAGATATATATATACCTTAGTGAATTGATCCGAATCTTGTGAATCCAAGGTTGCTTTTAGGTCCTTCATTTTTAAACGAGTTACAAAAAATTATAATTATATATAGAGATAAAAATCAAAAGGAAGTTTGAATGTAAATAATGTATTACCTTGCTATCTTGAGAAGGTTCTTGTATATTACTGGATGTTGTTTGTAACCTGTCCTTCAGTGCTTTTGCCCCAGGTAGCTGTCGAAAAAATAACAACATTTATCTAGACAGAAAAGTATAAGAGCAAACGCGTATAGATCTAACGATAGCTAGACGGAACAAATGCTTTTGTATTATCTAGATAGGGAATTGTAGGAAAACAAACAGAAAAATATAAGAGCAAACGCTGTATCTCTACCTTGAGTACATCAGCAAGTTCCGGCAGTTTATCCAACAGTTCCTATGGAAGACACCAAGCACAAAATTAAGAACAGAACTGCAAACATACAACTTTGAGGTTCTTATTTCTTTGAATATGCTTATTCAATTGAAATGTTTAGTGAATGTAACTACCTTAAATTCATCAGCTATTGTTGGATCATGATTAACTATACTATTGCGCATTTTTGCTTCAATAGCAGTACTAATCATCATTTGTTGACTAGAGGTAAAATAAAAAAACTGGTCCATTTCTTCGATTCTTGGAACCTTGTTGGCCAACTCTTCGCACAAAGATATTTCCCTTTTGTACAAGTTTTTGAGTTTCCCATCTAAAGAATCCATCAGATTGACAAGACGAGGATGTAATTCTTTCATCAAAGATGAGTCTTCTTCAATAGCCATAAAATTTTCTTCTATCATCCGTGTGCCTGGGACTCGAGATGCCGCGAATGCAATTGAAGAAAAATCAGGGTAATTGGAATAATTTTTCAGAAGCTTCTTAATATCTAGCAAGATATGAAAAAAAATTGAAACACGAAATAAATAAATGGACTTCATAAAATTAAAAAAAACAACAACTCTCAAACACTTAGATACATTCAGCTTACCATCTGGGTAAACCTCACTGGTACTTGAAGTAGTAGTAGTAGCCATCGCTTCTAAACCTAACCAGAAATTAAGAAGAAAATTAAACACAGAATAATCTGAAATTTGGTCACTTGCATACGTGATACATATACACACTATTCTAACAACAATGATAATAACGTGAACCCTATATGGCTATAATGAGATCTCTAAAGAAATTTCGATCAAATGTAAAATTATGAATTCAATGCTAACTGCCACCATGTGAACCAGTTATACGGTTCAAAGAAGCTAGCACAAATTCACAGTGTTAACTGTCGAAGGTATTACAAACCCAATTTTGATATTAGCTTCCCTCAATTTTATCTTATTAAATTCATCTTATAGAAGAAAAATACCCAGCGAATTATGATTTGGTATCCCAAATTCTCTTTAATCAGTTGCCGTATCAATTTACAAACACGTCACAACAAGGATTAATACATGCAGTACCCTAATGATAATAACCTAATAACAAAAGTACCCTAATGATGGTAACCTAAAATAAATAAAACCCCAATTTCCTTTCATGAGATCAACCACGTAATCGCGCACACGGAACATATAATCGATAGGAATTTCATCGGTGACTAAATTGATTGAATTTTCCAAAACTAACTCACCTTGATTTTTAGGGTAATCGCGGGAAGCTGAAGCGAAGAGAGGAGCAGTGAAGAAGAAAGAGATTTAGACGCAGCCCGTAGGGAAAACTTATAATATTAAAAGGAAATAGTGGTTGTGTTTATGGCTGTTGATTGATGCGTCCGGGTCCTTCCCGGTATCACTAAACCCACATCCGTACTCTACTTATAAAAATCGGGTCTTATTCTGGTTCCTAACGTTTTTCGGTCTGGTTCCTAAATTTGTGGACCCAAAACCGGATCCCTTTAAAGTTTCGGGTATCCATCGGTTCCAGATAATATCAGGTCTCTAGTTAAAAGAGTTTTAAAACCAGATCCCTAATTAAAAATAAATTTAATTAAAGTTGAAATAACTAGTTTAGCCTCAAGTATATATGAGTCCTAACTTACCTTTATCTCGTTCAGACATCGTTATTTCATTTTCCGGAGAGAGAAACAGATCGAAAAATAAACGAAAAAAATCAAAAAATCTTACTGAAATAGGTTACAATGTAGTTGCATCTTTTCTAGATGGCTATATCCAAATGAATCTAAAGGCCATAAACTACCTAAACATACAAGGTTCAAGATGAACAAGATATAAAGAACATGAAAAGTAAAGATTAACACAATCATATAACGTGGTTCGGCCATGAAGACCTACGTCCACGGAAAAGAATATGTTTTCTTTATTGATTATAAGGTCTTACCCTTGAAAGAGTTACAAATATCACTTAGATTTCTCACTCTCTCTCTGTCTAGATCTCTCTCAGGAATTCTCAGTAGAAAGACCATCTAATAATACATAAGTTGTCCATCTCCTTCCATATGGACTGGTATTTATAGGGAATTTAGACTCGTGAAGGTCTGGTCTCGCCGAGCCGGTGGAGTTATCATTCATCGTCTTCGTTGCTTCGGGCTGGTTCTATACTATCCCTCATGATGTCCTGCTTGGTTCTCCCTACGAGTTGTCTCGCTCTGCTTTCCATCGTATGACTCTTCCTTAGAGAACCTCTTATTGCATCACCTCTGGGCTGTAGTATAGATCTCCCGAGCCTCCTATCACGACATAGATTCGTTCTCATCTCTTTTTATCCTTGATTAAATGTGGTCCTCCTTTTTGGACTTGACCGTCTGAGCAGATTAGACTACTCCTTACACGCGTCCTTCATGTAACGTTTGTAGCATGTGTGTCTTGATTCAGACGAAATTTCCTTTTTACAGTATGATTCGGTGCTTCTATCTCATCACCTTATCATGATATCATCTCTTAAGATGTTGACATGTGGCCATCGGGTAATTTACCCTCACATTTTGCTCATTTTCTTTGCAACTTGCCAAGGGCAGATGAGAAGAAAACTTTGTTACCGTCCCGTCTTTTTCGCCACGTCCGAGATCTCCACCACGTCTGCACTTTAGTGCTCTTTTACCTGTTGGGCTCGAGGCGCCTGTTGGATATCCATTGGTTTCTTATAAAAAAATATTTTTTTTTTGGGGGGGGGGACTGATATCTTTATTTTCTATTTTCAGAGTTCAGAATTTTTTCATTCTTTATCTCTTCTGTCTTTTGTTGTTCCTCTTTGATTAATTGTCTCCTATAAAGAAGTTAATTATGTCTGGAAGAAGTTCTCCATCTCGACCTTCTAGACGGTAAAGTTCTTTTCCTTTATCTTACTGTCTTTTGTTTTCGTTGGTGGTTTACGCCATTCTTATGGTTTCTATGATCCATGTGTGTTTATCAATGGTTATTTCCATTGTCTCTCGACTGTGAATTTACTGTGGATATCGACATTGTCATCTCTGTTTCTTGTGATGTTTTCGCCGGTTTTTTTTTTCCGGTTCAAGTTCTGATTTTTTCTTTTGTTTATTTTTTATAGTGCTAATAAGAGACCGATGAGGACTCCGAGCACTAACCGTTCCTCTGGTATGTCTAATGCCGATTTCCTAAACTTGATGAGAACTATACATCGTCTTCAGAGGTTTAAGATCAGTTTTGCTACTCCGGAGGGTCAGGTGAGCGTTTTGTCAAAACAACTTTTGGAGGAGAACCCTTGTGGTCCCAACGAGATCATCTGGCAGCGGGCCAACTCGATGATGGGCTTATCCTTCATATATAATGCCCTTTTAAAGCCTTTCAGTACGAGGTATTTACTATGCTTAACCCTCAGCGAGCCATATTTCATCCAAATGGTAATTTCTATAGGATCATGCGAGAATGTTCTCGGCGAAGTCAAGGCAAGGTCACAGAGCATCAATTGAATGAGTTTTTTCCCGAGCAAAGGGATTTATATACGACTGCGACCTTCATGGAGAACTATTGGTGCCAACAATCTGATACCTTCGAGGGCTTTGGGGTTGGAATTTCTCGGTCTCGTAGACCTATATGAGGTCCTTTTCTTATGTCCGATTTTTATCCTCCGAGTCCCACCCAGCTTACGCTTCGGAAGACTCATAACCCCAAGTGGCACGTGGCTCCTCTTCGTATTTTGGGGCCTTACATCTATGGTTGGAACGAGGCTTGTGATTTTCTTCCCGGGATTCCCGAGATGCATAGTCAGCTGCTGGCTTATAAGCCATGGTTGCTTAAATGGGTCATTCCTCGTAGGCGCTTGTCACAAACTACTCGGGCTGCTAAAGATGCTAAGGTAGAAAATATTGTTTTTCTTATTAGACGTATATATACCTTGGCCCTATTTTATTCCATAACTTATGATGATGTTTGAGTGTTTATGCATAGGAGGAGGGTTATTGATGGTTCTGGACCATCCACTGCTCCTACTGTTGAAGAGAAGACTCTTAGCGTCGATATTGACGCCTTATTTGGTGAGGGTGAGATGGTGGATCTTGGTGATGCATTTTTTGATGATCTTGACCAAGCCTTTTTGGATGATCCCACCAACCATGGTGGCACTGTTACATTATCGGATATGGAGATGGCCCATGCGAGTAATCTCGTTGACCAGGGTGATGCTCTTGATGTAGGTGCTCGCGCTGGTAGTGATGGAGATATTGTTCATGTGGTTCCGAGTGGTGATGTTGGTACTGGTGTACAGAGTTCTTTTGCTGGTGGCTTTCCTTCTTCTCCAGCAGTTCCTTCTAGTTTGTCTACCTTCATTTTTAGTGGTGGATCCGAGGCGATGAACGTGTTGTGTTCAGAGCAGTATGCTCGGATGGGTGAGGACGAGCAAGATCGTGTTTTAACTCCTTTGCCGAAGTCCGCTCAGCAGCATCTTGTTTTGGCGGTATGTGTTAAAATTTTACTATTTTTGTAATAGTCTTTCTAGTATGTTATTTCCCCGGTTAAAGGTTTTTCTAACTGGTAATGTTATCTGTTTTACTATAGCAACAGTCTGAGGGTTGGTGTTAGAGCATTGCTTGGTTGAACCCACTAGCGTTGGTATGTCAAGCTAGTTGTCAAATTTAGATGATAAAACGCATTCTTGATTTAGCATACTAAAGATAGTTTTGGACTAGATTAGGTCTAAGAAGAGCTACTCTTGAAGGATTAAGACTGAAGATTACAAGAAGACATCAACAAGGACTTCATCAACAAAGGTATGTGGTGATTGATTTCATTTGGATTCTTGTTCAATTCTACCTTTCTAATCTATAGAGATAAATGCTCACTCTATAGAACAATTCCTATGACGGTAAATGTATATTTATGTATATATACTTGAGGTTATTTGATTCATGACTTTGGTGACAATAACCTTTATCCCTATAAAGGATCTCATGTTATAATGAATGATCTTACGAATCCAACGATCCAAGAATCACTCAATTTCGAGTTATAACGATGAAGTTATGAGTGATTTAAGTTCATTAATAGGAAACAATCCATGGGCTGTTTGTAACGGTCCGCGAACTTGGGCCCAATACGTGACTAAAAGAGATTTTTGGTCAAGTTGGTGATGTTTCCTTATCTAGGCAAGTGAGCTATTACTCCAAACATCTTTGATTACCATATTAAAGTGTTTGTGATTCCTACCTAATTTAATTTGTGATTTATAAACATAAATACAATAGGAGAGTCTCCCAAAATTATTATTTAATTATTTTGGCAAGAGTTGTAACTTAGGAAAGACTCCCAAAATTAGGAGAGTCTTGAAAAAGGAAAATAGCTATGCTTAGCTTTCAAGCTACCTTTCACTATAAATAAAGGGTTCATGAGTGCTACATTTTCATCCCCTTTTGGAAAATTGGTGTTAGCTTCATAAGGTTGTTTTCCATGTCTTCTGTTATTCGTGAACAAGAGTGAGATAAAAGTCTTTGTATTGAGGATCACAAAGCCAAGTTGAATCTAATCTTCGTGATTGATTATACAAATTGTAATCTAGGTTTTTTTCACCTCTTGTCTATTCTAAGGTTTTCTCTTCTGATATAAAACCATTCAAGAGTTGTTGATCATAAACCCTAGGTTATGATAGATTTTAGTTTCCGATCGTATACCAACACTTGTTAGTCGAAATCGGAAGCTAGAAAGAAAACTTCGATTAAGGTATCTCGTAAAAATCCTTAAGAAGTTTTAAACAAGATATCTCTAGATTTATCTAGTTGTTCTTGTTGTAGTATTATTAGGGTTTTCTTAACTTGGAAATTGATCTTTGGAATCACCCAAGTTCACTTACGAAAATCAGGTTCACGAACTTCTTATGAGTACGCATACTGATTGTAAGTTAAAACCCTAATCTACAAGATTTGCAAAACCTTGATTTATATCTAAAGGGAAATCAAACCGGTATTTTGTGCAAACAAAATATCGAATCATATCAATCGTGTTGTTTTATCTTCTAAAGAGAACCTTGGGTTCTGCTAGAAGATTTGCGTGAAGAATTTCTAAAGAGAATCGGTATTCTGCTAGGAGTTCTATAAGAATACAGCTGAAGAAGGTATTACATCTAGTCCGAATAGGTAGTAGGAAATTTGTAACACCCCAAAATTCGGATCTCGGTTTAACCCGAATTCTAGAGGTTACGGCCAAACCTATTTCTTGGCTTACAATTTTGCCTAATATTTTTGATAGCCAGGCATAAAATAATATCATTAAAGAGTTCATAAACACCTAGTTCAAAAGTTTAATTATTCAAGGCAAAAATTACATGAAACTAACAGTACTCAGTGAAAAATTGGACAGAAACGTCAGAAAACTGACATCGTGGACAACCTGTCGTGGAGAGTCTCTACAGACTTTATTATAATTCCAAATACTGAGATTGATCCTAATTCTAAAACTAGACAAACACCTCTTTCAAATGCACCTGAAAAATCCAGATTCAGACTTCGTTTGGTTTGTGAAAACCATGCGCAAAGATGGTTACAGAATTACAAACCTGCAGTTTCCAGATCTGGCATACTGGACGTTGAATGTCAGAAATCCTAAACTATAATTCAAAACACTAATCCCTTTGAACCCATTGTAGATAAAACATAGAGGCACATTTTTCGTTAATAAAGTGTTGCTTAAATCCCTAACCATTGGTGCCAGTTTCTCAAACAACAAGGAGCGAAAAACGGTGTCAGAAAAATGATGGTTTCAACATTCAGTTTAAATATAACTTTCAGAGACAATCTCAATTCAACAAATCCTTCAAATGCATAATAAAACTTCTATACAGTGGTTCATAAGCCTAATTATTCCACATTTATTCTTTCAAAGTAAAGCATCACGTTACATGGAAATGAAACAAAATCAATGCACGCTTAAAGTAACAACTTCTCACTTGCTTCGCCCTTCGATAAAATCTGCAAAATCGTCAATTGGGGTGAGATGACAACTCAATAAGCTTACGTTTCCATCCTCAAAGAGATGCGGAAAAAAATATTAGAAAAATATAAGGAAAGTATAAATAAGAAAATATAGAACTTGAAATCGAACAACACATTCAACAAATAAATTCTCAAACCAATAAGGTATGCGACAAATCAATTCGTTTAGATTTCGGTACATTGAGTCCACTGTACGAAAACCTTGGTTCGTACACCCATCTATCGTTTCTCGTCACGGATAGCCTCCATCAATTATCGGGAAGCTACGTTCCCATGGGGATCATTACCCGGCGTAAGATGGAACTATGTTCCAACTAAAAGAAGACATGAACTCAATAAGTTTTCTTCATAAAACTTGCTTTACTTTCAACAAAATGAGATTCATTTTCAAATTCATACAATGGTTCACGATTAAATTAAACAATCCAAATAAGGTTATCAGTACAATGCATATGGGGTTTACAACCACCCAAATCTCAACAAGGCTTCATATTTTCGAGATCAAGTTTTGCGCACAGGCAGGAAGTAAAATTAATCAATATAAAGTGATAACTAAAATCATATATTACAAATGGGTTCAGAATCAAACTTTTATGGGTGCAAAAGAGTACATGGTTTTATGTCACACAAAAACTTAGGAAAAAGAACCAAAGCTCATACAAGCATTTCTACAAACATCTTGTGTTCATAAAACAGTGGCAAGGAAAACTTGGAATCACATCATTTCTAGTGACAGTAAACAAGATTCTCATTCATTAATCAATCATAACAAACCACAAAATCAAGTTTTGCCAACAAATTCGAATAAGAAAACAGATCACTTAAATCATATAATTTCTAATTAAAATTAGGAATAAGTGAACCCAAATGAATAAGAAAATTCTCAAAAAGGATGAGTAGTAAACCTACCTCAAGTTTTGCTCAAACCTAGCAATTGTCCTTAGAACTCTTTTCATGCCCTAGCTTCAACCTCTAGGAGAATCATCCATATATAATCCTTACGTTTCAATTTCAATCTTTTCATTTTCCATAGGTAATAAAAACCCATTCTTCCTAATTTATTTTTTGTTTAAAAATTCTCTTGTAAAACATTTATCTTCTTTTTCTAAACCCCATTGGAAAAAGAAACTATTCCCACCCAAGTCCACTACTTCTAAAGGGGTAGAACAAAATTATTTAGTTCCTAAGCCTTAAAAACGTATACGAAATATGAAGCTTCTTTAAATAATAATGCATAGCTATCCTAGATGTAAAGAAATATAACAAGAAAGATAACAAGACTAAACCTTCCATTTAGCCCTGGGTCGACAAATGAAAAAGAACAAAACAGATTATCGAATACGGTTGACACCCGGCCCGAAACGTATACTAAACGGGTGGCCAAAAATGCAGGGTATCACATCCTCCTACCCTTATAGGAATTTCGTCCACCAAATTAAAAACGGTCAATTGTAACCTAACTTCCTTTTTCATGGTTAATCCCGATAAGTCTTCAGGTATACATATTCTCGAACCACTGAAATATTCGTTATAGCCTCTTCATCATACTTTTGCTTACCTTCCATACGAGTCAACAAGTTTAGAACACGAACGAAAATATCTCTTAACCTCTGTATAGCGTAAAAACAAAACAAATTTAGCACTATTCTTTGGAAAGAAAAACGATACAGTCTACCACTGCTCGATACTTTGCAAGCCAACTCGTGCTTAAGATAAAATCTAATGATAGCATTCCCAATATAAGGTCTCCTAAAAGTTCTTGGTCACCAATCCTGGATCGACAAATACTACCTAGTATATTGCTTGCAACTTGGGTTATCACATGAAATATTTTCCTAATGGTTCTGAATACGAATCCAGGATTAAAACATCACGATCAAAAACATAGAATGCGTAACACGGAATAATAAAAAATCTAACCTAGGAACTGAATTAAAAGAAGTGTACCTTCCACCATCGCGTTGTCGGAATCTTCCATAGTCTCTAATGCAGCAAATACATTTCCTTGTTGATGATTTTGTTGTGATGATCTCATTTGGTTAGGCCTGTTGTGTTGAACGTTGTTACCACCGTTACTGTGTTGAAACCTTTGTCCGTTAAGAAGCGGACAATTCCTACAAAGATGTCCAGGATTGTGGCACTCGTATCATGTCTTTTCTTGCATATGATTACTATAGAACACTTCTTGTCCTCTATTCGGTGCATTCTCTATCCTTGGATTCTTAAAAGATTCGTTTCGGTTATCAGAGTTATTTCTCTTTCGCTCTTTCCCTTATCGAAACTCTTTGTAAACTTCCTCAATAATCAACGCCCTCTCAAATATTTCATTACGACTCGTGAGCATTTGTTGTGCAAGCTTAAAATGAATGTCTGGAAGCAATCCATTTTGGTACTTAATTTCCTTCAAGAGCTCAGTTTTCACCATATCAGTAGCTTATCAAGACAGCTCCTCGAATCTTATGTCATACTCCAAAACAGACAAGCCCTCCTTCTCCTGATCCAACTGTATAAACTCCAAAATTTTGGCATTTCTCAAAGCCACTGGAAAGAACTTTTGGAGGAAAAGTTCCTTGAATTCATTCCAAGTAAGGTTCTGAATACCTTCCTTGGTTTTAGTAACTGTCCACCAATGACCAGCAGCATCTTGAAGGTAATACGTAGCAATTTTAACTCGAAGACGATCCTTTACCTCAAGAAATTCCATTCGTTTCTCCATCTCTAGTAACCAGTTCTCGACATCCAAAGGATTTGGTGAACCCTTAAACGGTGTTGGTTTATACTTATGGAATTCATCCATCACCTTAAAATCATCACGTACCTAAGAACCTGATGTACTTCCCTTATTTGCAAGAAAACTCGTAGTCATTTTCCGAATGGCTTCAACTAACATTTGATTCCCATTCGCATCATTCTCAGCAGATTCCTTATTGGTTTCAGGAGGTACATCTCCAGCCATATCCTATATAGGATATAACAAAAAAAAATATCAAAGAGATACTTATATATTTAACTAACAGCTCCACAAGGTTCAGTAAGAATCACACACATCAAGTAACAATCAAGCTAACACTCCGCACAAACATAAAAAGCAATCAATCAAGCCAAACGTTCAAACAAACTTAACAAGCAATCGATCAAAGAATTCTTATAGATAAAAATATAAGCAATGGTCCCATGTAAGATCCAATGCTCTGATACCAACTTGTAACACCCCAAAATTCAGATCTCGGTTTAACCCGAATTCTAGAGGTTACGGGCGGGTATCGAAGCCAAACCTATTTCTTGGCTTACAATTTTGCCTAATATTTTTGATAGCCATGCCTAAAGTAATATCATTAAAGAGTTCATAAACATCTAGTTCAAAATTTTAATTATTCAAGGCAAAAATTATAGGAAACTAACAGTACTCAGTGAAAAGTTGGACGGAAACGCCAGAAAACTGACGTCACGGACAACCTGTCGTTCATGGAGCTCAATGATATGGAACTTCACAAGATTAACTACCGATCTCTATGAGGAGTACTATCATAATGGATCAGCTGATAAAGATCTATTCAGAGCATTCGAAGACGTTTTTAGATCCTTAGAGAAACTTAATTCTGTTAAGTCTAAGAATCACTCCAAAAAGGGTTATATACATATTAAACTGTTAAATAATATTGTACAACCTAGAAAATGGAAGAGTCCTCCTTATAGGCATATCAATCAAAGGAATGGAAGCTCAGACTCCCCGGATTATCATCATTATGATTACATTACAGGGACTGTTCAAACTGATCAATCGAAAATATTGCATGAGAATTTCTCTGCACATTATGCCTCTTGGTAACAAGACTGGCACTACCCCATATGTATATATCTTTAAATGAGGCAAGAATTGGTTGAATCATGTACATGTTTCAAATTAAGCTTTCTAGTGCATCATTCATGTTGCGGAATGCATAATCCTTGATATGCAAGCGCCTAACAAAACCTCCACGTGTTCCTTGTGGGTTGAAGTTCGCAAATGGGTCCAAGCCCATCCTTGGTATTTTTAAGGAGGAAGTTTGCACACTCATATTCCTCTTTCTCGTCCGCATACGTGAACTTCTAAGGTCTTGTGTGTAGCCTCCATTGAAGACCCTTTGGAGAAACTAAGAGTAAGAGTGTTCAAGATCACTCCAAGTAAGTTATTTATTCTTGTTCCTTTCAATTTCTTAGATCTCATGATGAATTCTAAGGGCTCAAATAGGAATTTCAAAAATCCAAATACTTCTTGTATGGATCCTCCTTGTGACCAAAATTCTCTTAGGATTAGGTTTGTGGATGATTCATGTGCTAGAATTTTTGAAAAGATTTCATCTAAAGGTTTCATTGTAGAAAAGAAATTGGATATCTCTAGTGACATGATGAAGATTTAGCTTGCTTCGAAAAATTCAATCTTGGAAATATCTTTGATGGTCTTGGTCAAGGATTTGATTCTCTCACAAGAATTTTATATGCCAACATTCATGATGTTGATCTTAATAAGATGGAATTCAAATCCATGATAAGTAGAAAAAGGTTTCTTGTTGATAGAGAATTAATTTCAAAGATTACCAACATTCCGTTGGGAAACGTGCGTCTTCCTAGACCGTGTGATGAATGTCCATCATGTGATGATATCTCTATTGGGCTCTGTGGCAAGAAGGTAGCTTGGAATCAAGGGAAGTTTCCTACTAATGAACTTAGTATTTCACTAATGGCATTTGGAAAACTTGGTATCCCAAATCTTTGTCCCTCCACAATTGAGAATTGTTGGTGGAGTCATGAGTTCGTTGAATTAGTCTTTTTCTTGAATCGGGTGTTCAAAGTCTTGATATTTGTGGATTTATTATTTATCAAATGGTTTCAATGACTTCTCCCATCAAGATGTTAGGCTATCCTTGTTTGATTAGTCAAATCTGCTTTGATTGTGGTATTGATTCAATTTGCAACTCACTTGGGGTACCCAAACCGGTTCGTCCATGTACCTTCAGGCGCATAAGGGAGAATGTATGCAAAAGACAAAGGGATGCGTTGCTTAATGATTGTGACCCTACCACCTTGAGTCTACTTCAAAAAATTCACAAGGGTGTGCGTAAGGTCAATTCAAGGGTGAAGTAAGTTCAAGAACAATTATCGATGGTTGCAACTAAGTCTCCAGGATCAAGGAAGAGTTGAACACTATTCATGCATCTTGGAGTATTTCCGATCAAGATGATGAGTAGTTTATTTATTACCTAGTAAATCTTCTATGTTTTATCTTTTGTTTAGAAGAATAACTAGTGTTTTGGAATAGCCATTATTGTGATTACACATAGTTATATCCAATGTTTTCATCTTCTTGTTTTTAGATTTATTTGTTTAAATTCTAAACTTGTTTGGAAGATGATGGTTGAAGTAAATCTTTATGGTTTTATATATTGCAATATTTTGATGGGATATGTGTGTTTACGTCCGTGAACTTGATTGTCCCATATTTTGTCAAAAGTAAAGTCGTTCGTAAATTAATATGCAAATATTGATAAAAGAATGAATAGACTTTTGGAAAATACAAATGTTAAGCCTATATTGTCAATTATTGATGTAAGATAGGTTAAAATCTTTTTTGAT
Organism: Papaver bracteatum; assembly: GCA_023529315.1. Classification (NCBI taxonomy): domain Eukaryota; kingdom Viridiplantae; phylum Streptophyta; class Magnoliopsida; order Ranunculales; family Papaveraceae; genus Papaver; species Papaver bracteatum. The sequence continues at coordinate 1,127,507 of JAJJWX010000125.1, forward strand.
TCAAGGATTATGTCTATGGTATTTCATTGTGCAAATGGTGATGAAAATAGAATGAATCCTTGCTTATTCCGCGATATAAGGTCGATTTTCCGATCCACAATTTTTGTGTAAATACTGTGTTGTTCCATGGAGTGTTTTATGTTGAGCACTAAAACAACAAAAGTTGATTACTCTTGTGATTAGCTTAGTTGTTGTTCCATAAGGTACTTTATGTTGAACATGATTGAACTAAATTAATCATCTAGTATGGTTATTTAGTTAGCACTCCGTAATTTTTTCTTATGTTTGAGCATCTCTTTGACTGGGTTGGTTTTTCTTGATTAACTTAGTCATTGCTCCATAGATTTTCTTATGTCGAGTGTGGCCAATTAAATTGATTACTCTTGTGATTAGTTTAATTGTGTATTAAGTCTCCATAAGTTTACTTGTGTTGAGCATATTTAGTCAAATTAATCTTGGTTCGCTTGGGTTAATATGATTGAATATTTATTTTTGGATTCCAAATTCATACTTGTATGTAATTTGTTGAGTCCAAAGAAATCCTTCTTTTCTTTGAAATTAAGGTCGCTCTTGTTGTTCCTTTGGGAATGACATATTATGGGGGAGAGTTCTTTTGAACTTGTGCTTAATTGCCAAATATTTGTGGGGAGTGCGGATGTGGAATATTATAGGGGTTATCTTGTATCTTTATAAACTCCTTGATGAATGTATTTAGCTTCGGCTCTATGATTGCATCTAAAAAAAGATGATCTACATTTACCTTTGGTCATGAAATGTCTCTTACGGAAATTTCATTAGGATCCCGTTCTTGTACCTTTGCCAATTTTATTTTCAAAAAGGGGGAGAATTAATATGTAGTTCACACTACAAATACATATGGTTTCCGGATCATTATGTAAGGGGGGGGGGGGGGGTTTCCATGTGATAAGGAGTATTGACTAAGGGGGAGTGAAGTATCACCATAGTATTGTTATTGAAGTTGTGATTCAATTGGACTTTGACGATGTGTAATAATACTATGACACTGTATAATAATGATTGAGAACCGATGCTTTTGTCATTGTTATAGCTACGGATTTTCAACAACGATGATGCCAAACTTACAACCTTTGGGATCATTGGACTACTTGGAAGTGACGAAGATTTCGAGTATTGTTGAAAATTAGACATGTGGAATAGGAGCTACAAAGTTTATTTATATATTTTTTGTATTCCATATGTATTAATAGTTTTGCCACTAAAATTGACAAGGGGGGAGATTGTTAGAGCATTGCTCAGTCGAACTCGCATGCGTTGCTATCTCAATCATGTTTGTCAATGTTAGTGATCAAAACAATAAAGTCTTGATTTCTAGTCTACTATAGCTAAGGTATCGGACTAGGATAGAAAGTGTAGTTGAGCTCAAGAACTCCATGGAAATCATCATGCAGAACGAAGGACTACTCAAGGAACCAGTGGATCTTCATCGAATAAAAGGTATGTGGAGACCTGAGCTTATGTATCACTCAAAAGTCTATCTACTCTATCTTCTATCTTTGGACAAAAGTCGTATTACTATATAAACTAACAATATACACATGTGATATTTCGAGCTGAGTATATCTCGCTTATCTATTTATCGAAATATGTGTTGGCAAAGCTTTCGCTTTAGCCAAGTTCATCTTTACCTAGTGACAAAAGTAATGTTACGTTTCAATCATTTTGGAAATCACTCTGACGAAAAATAGTTTGTGAATAACAACTATATAACGCCCTTTGAGAATGTTTCAATGATTGAAATGAGAGTTTAGACAATATAACCATTGGGGGATATAAATATTATTGTGGTAACACATATATATATAAGTCCTTAGCACTTGAACCGAAGTTTGGGAACTTTGTTGATCAAGTGAAACCGGAACTTGAGCAGCCAACTCAGTTCGCGAACTCAGTCCGTGAACGTGCGTAGTTCTCGAACCCTAGAATTTCTGCTGGAGTTGTAGCTCGGTTTCAGTCCGCGAACTGACGGAAGTTCCCGAACCCGAGAATTTCTGCTGGAGTTTGTGAACTCCAACCAGTTACTTGAGTTCGCGAACCCAGTCCGCGAACTTGAGTGGTCATGTCTAAAAACGATTTTCGTGAACTTATCTTAATAAACTAAGGAATGCTATTGCAAACCGTGGAATTATAGTTCATGAATTGATTCGAGTGAATCACATCGTTTTTTATTCAATTGTGTCTTGGGTAGCACATGGGATCTCATAGCAATTGAACAACTCTCTAACTAGTTCATTTGAGTCATTTGGACTAGTTATGGTGAAGAAGAATATGGTTGATATGAAAGTTATCATTTTGCTAACCATTTGGTTAACTAGTATTGAACAAACTATTGTAAACGTTTGGGTACGGTTACACAAACCCAAAATCGTCAAGTACATGTGTGTATGGAAAGCTAAGTTTTCGATCTAATGGTTGAGAAATATTAGCTTGTATCTAATCAGTTTTTTATCTAACGATGAATATTGAATGCTTTGTTACCAAGCTAACATTGATTGCAAACCATGATTTGAAGACTATATAAGGGAGAACTCTAGCAACTGGGAAACTTAATACCCACACATATTGTGTGATACTAGTTTGCTAAGCTAGAGTCAATTCTCTTTTAACCTTTGGTTTTCTTCTTCTAAAACCAGGTTAACGACTTAAAGACTTCGTTGGGATTGTGAAGCCAGACCGATACTACTTTTCTTGTAGTTTTGTGATATGATCTTGATGTTTCTATCGTACGAGTACAATTGTAATAATTGGCTTGAGATTTCTATCTCCAATAGGCAAAGTATAAAAGTAATCACAAACATCTTCGTCTCATCGTTTGTGATTCCACAATATCCTTGTTCGCTGCATCGATTAAGACTATTGTGAGGTGATTGATAAAGAATTTTCGAGTTCGTGGGTTTCTTCGGAATATAAGTATAGTTTTATTGATTGGTTCTATTCACCTTGATTTATCTAAAGACGGAACAAAACTCATAGGTTTATTCGTGGGAGACTGGTTTACAATATTGCATGTACCAAGATTTTCTTCGGCTATTCCGATTGAGGGCTAAGGATTCATATGAGTGACATGCGGTTCATTTAAAGTAGACCCTGGTTATAAATATAGACATGATCAAAATGCATTTTTTTCGACACTAGACCAGGTGATGTTCTTATTTTTGGATGGGCTAATGGGAAACACACATGTGTTGACCTCCAGGAAGTATCTCCTTTGGTAGGAATTGGACATGGCACCTTTCTGTCGGGACGGCGCTAAAGGCGCCTCGGGTAAGATATTGAAAGCATGTGTTGACAATGGGCATGCTTTCGTCCCCTTTGCTTTGATACTTTTGGCTATTTGGCTCAGAAGCGGTTGGACTGCTCAAGAGGGTCGAGAAAGTCATGCGCAACAATGTAATGACCCACAGCTCACAATTTTTTTTTTTTTAATAGGATAGGTTTTGCTATTCAAAAAGGGCTATAAACATGAGTGGGCTTAATTAAATTATTCTAAAAAAAATTTTAACCTTTGGTTTCTTCTTAAAACTAGGTTAACGAATTATACAATTGTAATAAAGATTTCTATCTCCAATAGGCAAGGTATAAAGTAATCACAAACATCTTCGTCTCATTGTTTGTGATTCCACAAAACGATTAAGACTATCTTATCTTGAGGGAATTATCTATCTTATTGACTTTTCTGTGTGAGAAAGATTTGTTTATTAAAGTCTTCGACTTTGGGTCGTAGCAACTCTTGGTTGTGGGTGAGATTAGCTAAGGGAATCAAGTGTGTAGCATCCTGCTGGGATCAGAGATGTAGGATCATAACTGTAATTGGATCAGTGTGAGATTGATTGGGGTTCAACTACAGTCTAGACCGAAGTTAGTTTGGAGTAGGCTAGTGTCTGTAGCGGCTTAATACAGTGTATGTTTAATCTGGACTAGGTCCTGGGGTTTTTCTGCATTTGCGGTTTCCTCGTTAACAAAATTCTGGTGTCTGTGTTATTTCTTTTCCGCATTATATTTTGTTATATAATTGAAATAATACAGGTTGTGCTTTGTTCAATCAATTAGAATATCCGACCTTTTGGTTGTTGATTTAATTGATTGACACTTGGATACTGGTCTTTGGTACCATCCAAGTTATCTCTCTTTGATAAGACTCACAGATTCTATTTGCTTAAGTGTAGATCAAATTGAGAGATTGAGATAATAACTCCTTGAGATATTTTCTATTGATTGAGTCTAACTGTCTAGTTGATTCTCTAGAAAGTAACTCGGAACTGTTTCTTCATTTTGGTCTCTAGTTATCATTCGTCTTTTGGTATGTTCTCTGGAATTTTGTAATGGTCAAAATGAGAATGGATTCAGCAGAAATGATTTCCCACCAAATTTTATCTTCGGTGCAGGAAGCTCAGCTTATCAGTTACTTCTTTTATTAACATATGACTTATTAAAATACTTCTCCAAATTGTTGAAAGTGAAAATTAGGATGATTTTAGGTTGAAGGAGCTGTAAATGAGGATGGAAGAACTCCTAGCATTTGGGACACCTATTCTCACTCTGGTTAATCTTTCTCTCCTTGTGTTAGAAGAAGGATATGCAAGAAGAGGAATGGTGCATCCATTTTTTGTATGTCCTTAACACTGTTGTAACAATGAGATATCCTCATGAAAATTTTATAGCGAAGACAGCGGAAACATGGACTATAGTCCCATTGGATTCGTGGAGTACAAAAACAGTCTAAGCCCATGACCAACAATTGTGTTTTTCACCTTTTCTAGACTTCTGATTCGTAAATTGATATTTTAGCATGAAAAGAATAATGCAACAAGACATATAAAGCGTGTGTTTGAACTTTTTTCTTAAGATTTTCGGTTTTGAAAAGAAACACAATTTTAAATTTCAGGAAAAGTATCGAACAACAGCAATGCGGACATAGCTGCCGATCAATATCACATATATAAGGTTTGTAATGTCTGCTTTTAGAAGTTGAAAGAGCTTAGCTTCTTAATTTGGCCATACCAGTGAAATTTTTCTTGTTCGTTGCAGGAAGATGTTAAACTCATGAAGGATACAGGTTTAGATGCCTACAGATTTTCCATCTCATGGCCAAGGCTTATACCAAGTATGATCCTACTAGCTAACTCGTTTGTGATTTAAGTTTGTACACATATGCAACAAATGAAACTGAAATGCTTCCTCAAAAAGATTATATACATCATTTCTTTAAGTATGCTTATGCAGGTGGAAGAGGACCTGTGAATCCTAAGGGTCTGGAGTACTATAACAACCTCATCAATGAACTAATCAGCCATGGTATGACCATGTTGAGTTCATTACGGAATCTCGGAGGACATTATCTTTATTCATGATTATATTACTCATATATGTTAGTTTATGTTTGATTAGGAATTCAAGCTCATGTTACACTTTTTCATTACGATCTACCTCAAGAAATCGAAGATGAGAGTATGGAGGATAGTTGAGCCGACACATTGTGTACTCATCTACCTCATCTTAATCTAATACCTGTGTTCTAGCCTTATAACATTGTCTGATTGACTATTCCAGTGATACTTGGTTAATACTATTTTGGTGTAAAATGACTCAGGAAAGACTTCACATCATATGCGGATGTGTGCTTTAAAGTAGAGGGCTATTTTTGGGCATACTAAAAAATTATCGGGCATACATTTTGTCTAGGTTCGGCTCACAACTTGTGAGCCGAACCTAGCAAACCTAGGCAAAAAATAATAATTATGAGCCGAACCTTAAGTATGCCGATAATTTTTTGGTATGCCCAAAAACATGTCTCTTAAAGTATTAGGTGATAGAGTTTCGACATGGACAACGATGAATGAGGCTAATGTGCTTGCTTGGGCTTCCTATATGGCATGGGAACCCTGCCGCCGCAAAGGTGTTCTTCTCCATTTGGGGCCCATAATTGTACAAGTGGTAACTTCACAATAGAGCCGTATATTGTTACCCATAACTGTTTGCTAGCTCATGCATCAACTGCAAGATTGTATAAGAACAAATACCAGGTATGTCCTAGCTTCGGATGTCTTTCTCACAAGTTAATTTTCGTTATAATTTTGATGTATAACGTTGACAATGCAGGCTAAACAACATGGATTTATAGGATTCAACCTCTTCGGTTTTGGGTTCAGTCCTGTAACAAATTCCGTAGAAGATATTGCAGCAACTCGGGCCAAGTTTTGAAAGAATAGTATTTCACCTGTGTCTAATTTCAGGTTTGCTAGTCCTTTTGTTTTTGGTGACTATCCTGAATTAATGAAGAGAAATGTTGGCTCGAGACTTCCTTCTTTAACTTCATATGAAGCAAAACTAGTCAAGGGGTCATGTGATTTCTTTAGAGTGAACCACTATGTTAAGGGGTCTACTGATCCAACAACGAGATTTGATTTTGGATATGGCTGTCCAGTACATATGTACGTTTTTTAACTCTATTATTGGGCTATCCACGGCTGGGTTTTGGGGATATTTGGGATCTTGAAATAACAACCCATAGCACCCCTTATCCATCATTTTTTGTAATATCTAATCTACCCTTAATTTGATTAGTGCTAATTAATTTGATTAAGCTAAACTAATCAGTCTTAGTGAATCAATTAGACTAATCAAAACATTAATTTTTTTTCAAATCATAACTTGATTGTTTTGAGTTTTGAAGAAGGAAAAATGATGATTTTGGTGAAATTATTTTGAAGCAAAATGATAAAACCCTTCATCACAAAACTCAAAATAAGCTTATAATGAACTCCCAACATCAATCTCATCAATTCAAATCCGTCAAAAATCTGAAAAAATATGGAATTTGATCCTGTTACGGCCGGGAAATTGTGTCGACACAGCCGTAATCCATTTATTACGGCTTGGATATGATGACTTCTCAGACGTAAACCCTAAAAATGGATGGGAAGTTAAGAACTTCCAGCCGTTATTCAACGAGAATCACCTGAGTCTCCTTTACGGCTGGGAATTCTTATATTTCCCGTCCGTAATTGAATCAGATCCTAGCTGAGAAATTTTGCATTTTCAACATGAAAATTAGTAATACTTTCATTAATTAGACCACAATAAAACCCATTACATACTTAATAGATCCCCGTTACAAAGTTGGTTTTAATAACATCCCTTTCGATGTGTTAAGAATTCTTTGATGATGGTGAATTAAGCTTCCAAGTTGAAATCATAACCTTTCCATTTTCTCCATTCCTTCTTAGCTTGAGCCACGACTTCTCTATCAGTCTCACCTCTAAGTCGAAGTTGGTTGCACATACGACGTAAAGCCATATATTCTTCCACATTTTTAAGTATGTCTGAAAATCGAAGATACAATTCAACCCTATCGGGTTGTTAGTGTTACCTGTTTCACCACAAAAATTCTCAAAAATATTACTCCAATACGATTTACTGGCTAAACCACCTTGCTTTCGTTCTTCTCCCTTCTTTGGATAGCATAGTACAATTTTTTTACAAAGACATAAGTCTTCTTCCAAAGTAAATTTGGGTTTATCCTTTGAGTACATTGCATTGAGTTTGTAGGAGTTTAAGTGGAGATTATTACTGTAGAAGGAGTGACTTTGATTTGGAGTGGATGGTTATATGGAGATGGGAGTTATTTCAAGTTTAAATAAGTGGTTGAACAGCTAGAACCTTCTATAGATCAGTCTTCAAATGGATCTATTTTTCAAAATTCAAAAAACTAGCCGATATGCTTTGGTATTCATAATTATAGGCATTTACGGCTTGGAAACAACATGAGAGACCCAACCGTTATTATGTATAAACTGGCTGGATTTGTGGGGTGTCATATTTACGGCTCGGTGGTTCAAGCCGTAACACTTAAGTGTTATTTTTTGTCAGAATTATGGCCCGGATATATATTTATTTCCAAGACATAATAATATTACGGCCAGAAATACAAATGCCAACCATGTCGTAAATGAGAGCTCCATTGCTTGTAAGTTTTACGGTTAGGAAAGCCAACCGCAAATAAAATAACGGCTTGGAAACTTAGCCGTTACAAAGGTTCAGTTAAATTTTGAGTATCCAGGGAAACATACGACCCGGTATTTCCTAACTGTTTTAATATCACGGCCGGGACTTTCCATCCGCAATTCTGTGCAACTAAATTTGACAAGGATTATATGCACTTTCGGCTAGGTTATGTGAAGGATCGACCTAGCCGAAATAGCACAAAAAATTAGTGAATCTTGATTGATTCCTCAGTTTTCTTAGATTAGACAATTGTAAAGACTAACATTCATTAATAAATGCAAAGTTTTAAAAATTCATCCATCCAAATCCATAACCAAAGCACAAAAAATTAAATAGACGAAGTGTTAGATAATAAATGTTCCATGAAATGAAGTAATATAATGAAAAGTAAATTGTCATTCACTTTCACTTGATCCCTCCTCAGAAGTGGTTTCCAAAAAGTCATCCACATCGTCCCTTGCATGAGGTTCCACAACTTCTTCTATAACTCTAGATTTTCTACCTCGACCGCTGCCACCTTGAGTTGGAGCCTTTTTACCTCCACCACGTCCACCTCAAGCACTTGTTACAACACGGCTACCTCGACCACCTCGAGCACTTGTTCCACCTTTTGCACCTCGACCACCTCGAGCACTCGTTCCACCTTTTTCACCTCTACTACCTCGGCCGACTTTTTGTTGCTTAGAGTGAACTTGGTTGGGGGGGGGGGGGGAGGGGGAGTGTCCAAGTCGTCGCTAGGAGAAGGAGACCTAGCCATTTTAGATCTCTTTGGTGCTTCAACAGGATATAAACCTCCTTTCTCAGGGAGTATTATGACTTTAACTCGATTCCGTATTAATCTGTGCTCAGCTACCGTTAAATTCTGACCCAAATCAATCAAACGGTTGAGGTCTTTGGCCACCAAATTAACTCGTTCGACCTATTTTTGCATATCAAACACACGTACTCCGATTATTCATAGATAATTAAAAAAACATTATATACAAACATAATTAGTAGTATACGTACCACCATCTCCCGCCAATCATTTTCTTCACTCCTTGGTGTCTTAGAACTCTCTTTCTATACTTTCCTGTAATGTCTCTGTGCCTCCGGATCCAAATTTTCCACATAAGGATGAGCCCACTCTCTATACCATTCCATGTAATCCTCATCCGCTTGGGAAGTACCATGTTCTGCTTCAAGGAGTCTTCTACTCGTTTGGTTTACTTGTTCGGAACGAGCATTCCAATGGTCAATCGTCGGTGCATTTTCATAGTTCAATTTCACCTATTTTTCCTTAAATTGGGAGTTGCCTACGCTCAGTCTAAAACGTGTCTCTTCGGGCACAATTGTCTGGACAATACCGATTTTGCGGAGCGTTCTACGAGGATCTAAAATGACGAACCCGGTTGCATGAAACAAAGGTCCCGTATAGGTTTCCATATCATAAAAAACTCTATCACCAACTTCCTCTTCTCCATCCTCATCGAGTTTCAAATATGGATCAAAAACAACATCTTCAATTGTCAAAGCATCCAATTTTTTCCTCATGTCGACCATTTTCGTCTCTTTTTCCTTGTGTTGGGTCCCTGCAAAGGGGTATCTCCCTCATGTAGGTTTATCTAGAGGCCAATCTGTATTCCGAGTAGGCCTCAAGCTTCTAAAATGGTCGTAAGCCCATCCCTATGGCAAAAAAATTTTTTTTTGTTTATAACCAAGTTATTACACACTAATCAGTATATAGAAGTAAAACAAATAAAAATTTGTTATATTAAAACAAAAAGATACCTGGATAAGAGAAACACATCCCGTAATTTGTGTTTCGTTCCATATTGAATCTTTGCAAATACATTCCAACATATCAGCAAGGAGGGCGGTTCCCCACGAGTACCTAGGTACCTCGTTTGTTTCCTTATCCAGACTGAGAGTCTTCAACAACTGAAAGTAACATGCATTTACCTTATTTCCTGAGAAATCGGGGAAAAGGACGGTCCCAAGAGCATGAAACAAGTAAGCTATAGCCATATGTCTAGCTCTTTCTGCGTCCATCACCACCAATCCACGATCCGTCGTGCGTTTAGAATCCCAAACTATGCCCTCAGAAGAACCAAATTAATCTTCCTTGACATATTTACTGCTTCACTTAGTACGCCCGAAGTACTAGATTGTCTCTTAGATCTAGGAGGTGCTTCAGACCCTATCTCAAACTCTTCTTCCGCTTCACCTTTACCCCACCCAAGACATTTCTTCGTCAAGGCACAAAGCTCATCAAAAGGCATGGAATTGTTGAAACCCTCAAACACTGCCTTTCCTTCCAAAGCTATACCAATGATTTTCTTTGCGTCATCCGGAGTGATAGTCATCTCGCCGAATGGGAGGTGAAAAGTCATGGTTTCGGGCCAAAATCTTTCTCTAAAACCAAAAACCGTGACAACATCATGTGTCTTCTGCAAAGCATCGATTCCAGACCACAACCCCGAAGCTTTGACCAAAACTCGCACATCTGGATGCTCATCGTCCAACGACCAAAACTTTGCTTGTTGGTGCTTTAGTTTTGGGACAGCTTTATCCGGAAACTACCAAAAAAAATTTTGGTTGTAAAAATAATAATCCATAACAAAATGAATATAACATATATGTAATTTGATTTATTACCTTTGTGCCACAAACCCTAGCAGCCCATGGTCTTCCACAAATCCAAGACGGAACGATCTCTTGGCTCACCCCAAGGTATTCCATTCCTCTTGGGAGGTAAAGGCTGCATGGCATCAATTACTTCTCTTGGCGATGTCTTAGGTTTATACTTCTTATTTCCCTCCTTCTTGCCCCCCTCTTTTCCCTCCTCGACTACGGATTTACCTTTATCAATAGCAGCATCACCACTAGAAGTGCCAACTTCAGTACCTCCGGTAACAACCAGTACACCTTCATTTCCACCACCACTAGAAGTGCCAACAACTTCAGCCACAACAACTTCAGTTCCTTTAGTAACAGCAACTCCAACCTCAGTTCCTCTAGTGACTCCAACTTCATCTCCACTACCTTCCCTTTCTACAGCAGTCACAACTTCGATTGCTTTCCTTGCGTCTGCACCCAATGGTTTTGAGTGACGAGGTTGCGGAGTCGGGTCACTAGATGGTGTTACTTCTTGGGATATTTTCTTTTTCTTTTCTTTCCCTCTGTTCCAAGACAAACAACGCAAGAAAACCAAAAGTATATAAGTAAAACATCAAGGAAAATTAGACAGAACCAAACCGAAACAACAAACACGGCTAGGAAAAATGGAGAGTCTAAGACGCAAAACTATATACAAATAGGAAAATTTTAATCGACCAAGCCGAGAGACACATTACGGATGGGAATTATTAATATACCTAGCCGAAAACAAAATTACGGATGGATAACCTATACGTTTTCATATTACGGATAGGAAAACCTATACGACTGTCTATTTCTAGTTCACAGTACAACACAGGGTACTAATACGGCTAGGAAATTCCAAGACGTTATGAAAAACGTCTAGGAAACAGGATATTACGGTCAAGAAATAAATACACGGTTGGGAAAACCTATACGTAACACAAAAACAACTGAAAAAATATTAACACAGGAGAACATACGGCTAGGAATATCCCAGCCGTATACAAATGGTTACGGCTAGGAATGCCCCATCCGTACACGTCGATTAAATTACGGCTAGGAGTTCTTATATTTCCCAACCGTGTAATTTATAAACGGCTGGGAAATCGATATTTCCCAACCGTTATATTAATTTACGGCTGGGAATACAAGAACTCCCAGCCGTAAGCATTTTCAGAAACCGTTTTTACAGACCTAAATTTTTCTAAACCAACTGATTAATCAACGAAATGCTTAAATAAAGACTTGGTTTTTGGATTCATACCTTATTCTTTGTCATAACAGGAGATTCTGCGGCTGCTGGAACTCCTGCATTCACTTCCTCTTGATCTTCACTTTCATCTTCAGTGGATGAAGTTGGTTTCTATGCTTCAGTGGGAGGTTGATTCGACTGGGATTGACCTAGAATTTCCTTCGGCTTCATGGTTTTATAGAATGAGTTTAATCGACGACGATTTTTTTTTGAATCGACGATTAATCGTTGAGCAATGTTCAATGGAAGAAGAAAAGAAGAAGAAGGAAAGAAGAAGAAAAGAAGAAGAAGAAGAGAAAGAATAAAATGGGGGGACGTTTTTTTTTTTGTTTTAATGCCTTCCGTTTTTTTTCAGTTTTTTTTTTGATTAATTAGGTAGTTAATGAGAGGGTATAAAGGGAATAAATTAAAATTATGGAGGGTATTTTAGAAATTTTACACATATATGATCTCCCCCTATAACTTTTAGCCTCCACTTAGCAAAATAGCCCCCAAAAACACTACCCCGTAGCCCCAATAATAGAGTTCTTTTTTTACTCATTTTTAAAACTAAAAAAAAACATTATCTTATTCTGTTAGAAGTTTGGCACAATTTCCACCCTCATTTGTCCTGCAACTTGTAACAAGACGAACCAAAAGCTTTATGTTTTCAACTTGTCACTTGTATTGCAGCTAATTGGTCCGGGGAAGGTGTATTTCCTGCTGAAGTAAGGAAGAAAACATTGTTTGACTTTATTCTTCGGAGTTAGTATTTCAATTTTTTACAGAAAATGGGCTATATAGCCAAAAGTGTAAGTTTTCTGGGCCATATGGACTTGTAAGAATTATGTCTGAATCAAATGTCCAAAGGAATCTTTTAATGTGGAGAGACATTACTACCCTTCTCCCTTTATCAAAACCAGCGTTCTCCTTCTCCATCTTCTCACAGAAACAAACCAGTGAGTTTCCTCATAATTTTCATCGTCTCACCAAACCAAAAACTGGGTTTCTTCCTCACCGTCTAACAATCATCGCTACCAGAACTGGTTTTCCTCATAACCAGTGAGTTTCCTCATAATATCTAAAAGTAACCGATTAACCTCATCTGTTGGTGGTATTGATTCAATGTTTTTAGGGAGGGAGGATGCAATATTAGATATTATAGAGATATTAACCAACAAGTCATCGTCGTCATCAACAGAACGTATCCACTTTATCCATAGTGGGTATGGGTGGACTGGGTAAGACCACAATAGCTCAAATGGTCTACAATGATGGCTCCGTAGTGAGAAACTTTGAGCCAAGATATTGGGTTTGTGTCTCTGATCCTTTTGATATCCATAAGATTCTAAAAGATATCATCGAATCCATTATTGGAAATAAATGCGGAGATCTATCAAATGTCGATGCACTGGTAAAACAAGTCAAGGAAAAATTGATCGATAAGAAATATTTGTTAGTGCTCGACGATTTGTGGAATGAGAATGGTACATATTGGGAAAAATTGAAGATTTACCTAAGCTACGGCGGCCTTAGGTTTCAAATCAATATGAAGAATCATGGTTTCAAAATGTCTCCTAGAACTCATAATTTTTCAATCCCTAACTCTGAATTTCTCTTAGTTTCAGAATTGAATGGTTAATTGGTGATTTTATTTTCATTTTAGTTGATTAATTTGTGTAATTGATGATTTTATTTTTCATTTCAGTGGGTATGTGTATGTAACTATAGGGTTGATGAAACTCACTTGAATCTGGTTATTTGAGTTTTTTTTTTGTTGAAATGGATTTGTTGAATTGAGTTGTTGTCTTAACTCGCTTGCAGGTTTAGACTATGATGAGCATATTAAGACTAGATGAAACCAGTTTCATCCAGGTTAAAAATCTCCAAATCATGCTTCTCTTGTTATTTCAGTGTAAAATAACTAGATGAAACCAGTTTCATCCAAGTTAAAATCTGGATGAAATTTGAGTGTAAAATCTGCAAATCTGCAAACCAGTCTCATTTCAGTGTAAAATACACCATCAACTCCATGTAGCCATGCTTCTTTTGTTATTTTTTTAGAGTTTGTTGTGAAATTTGAAAAGATGTTACTCGGGTATCTTCTAAACTAGCATGAGTACTGAATATTAGTCTATAATAATGAAACTGGTTTCATTTATAGTAATGTTAGGGTTTAACTTGTTGTCATCTAGCATTAACATGGGATGTAGTTGGTTTTGCATTTGTTGGTGTACCTAATTCTAATGATTATAGGTTGTAAAGAAACGGTTGCATATATTGGTGGTCTTATTTTTAATGATTATGGGACTAATATCAACGTAGATATCAGCGTAAACTCCTTGTATTTGATTCTTTAGACCATGTTAACATGTATAATATATATAGGATGTAAGTTGGTTTCATCTGATACCTGCAGAAACTTGGTTTCATCTAGCTCTAATATATAGGATGTAACTGGGTTTCATCTGATTTCTACAGAAACTGGTTTTCATCTAGCTTTGAAGATATGATGTAATTGAGTTTCATCCATATTTTAAAATATGATTTAACTGGTATTATGCCAAATTGTTGTAGGAAGCAGTAGCAAGAAGAGTAAGAAGAATGATGGTGCTGAAAGAAGAACCAAGAATAAGAATGATGTGAACGTGGGTATTGAATCAAGCACCAGGAATATGGATGATGTGGATGCCGAAAAGGAAGGAAAGAAAATGTCCTGATACTCATTTGGAAAGACAATATAGGCTGCATTAAGGAAGACTAAATTATTTTGATGTATTTAGGTTGTTTTTAAAAAATTATTAATGTAGGATACTCATTTGGAAGTACCTTTTTTTTTGTTGTTGAACACTTTCTTCACAAACATTTGTGATCAATGGATCTTTGTTAATTCAAAATACCTATTGATGTTTCTGAAAAATGCATATACTTCAATTTCCTTATATTTGTGTTTGAATATGCAGGATGAAACTGGTTTCACCCTGGCCAAAAATCTCATTTTTTTCTAGAATATGCAGGATGAAACCCGGTTACATCCTAGCCTGTACAAAACTGCAATTTTTTGTCAGAATGTAACCCGGCTTGGATGAAACCCGGTTACATCCTAGCCTGTACAAAACTGCAATTTTTTGTCAGAATGTAACCAGGCTTGGATGAAACCAGGTTACATCCTAGCCTGTATAAAACTATTTTTTTTTTCCAGAATGTAACCAGGCTAGGATGAAAACTGGTTACATCCTAGCCTGTATAAAACTATTTTCAGAGTGTGCAGGTTAAATTTTTTTATTTTTTTTGTCAGAATGTGAAGGATGAAACCAGTTTCACCCTGGCCAAAAATCTTATTTTTTACAGAATAGGCAGGATAAAACCAGTTACTGGAATATTAACACAGCATGAATACTGCTTAAAGTTTTTTGAAGTCTTTTAATTTCATTTTTGACACCCCAAACAAGAGAAATCTCATTGGAATCAATGGAAATTAGTTTCCCAATTAAAGTTTCGGCTACAACGCTAACAAGAATTTCAGCCATTTTTGTTATCAATGTTAACAATATCTATCAATGTTAGCAATATCTCAAGTGCAATACAGAGAAAGATGAATTATCGTTGGCAAAGGAAGGTTGACTGCAAGTCGTTGTAAGTCCTATTATTGCAGTTGATAGATACAGGCGATGTACGCACTCATTTATTTGTAGGTCCGCTACTCACAACTGTAAGTTTGTTACGGTTTTCATTTGTGGACCACTTAATTGGTATATCTAAGGAAATTACAAGAATTTCACTTAAAAACCCTCTCCTTACAGAATCAAAACAACTCTTCAGTTCAAGAACCTGATCAGACTACCACTCATTCCTGCGATACACATCTTTAGACTGTATTTCAGCTCAAGACAACCATCCACAACCCTCACAGATTCGATCCATTTTCCTTCCCATCAATCCGACAAACACCATCGACTCCTTGTCCTTCTTGGTCTCTTCTTGTCCCTGAAAACACTCAACTTCACCACCATTCCATCCCACTTTGCACAGAAGCAACAATAAACTGCAGCTCAGCTCGATTCCAGGTCACAGTCTTCAGGTTCGTACCAGTTAACCTGCACCATATCACAACAGCGACAACACTCGAGGACTTGATGGTTCAAGCATTTTCACGAACACTAGATGAGCAGAAACTGACAGTGTTTCCGTGCATCAACAAATCTTCTTCTCTAGCTCTCCAACTCCTACAAGTTCAATTCAGCACAAACCCATAACTCCATTTCTGGTGGACATGGTTAGAAAAGATGATGTCAGCAACACCCAGAAGCTCAATTCAACTAATTTCTCAAAGAAATTTCTTCAATTGCCATTTTTTGGGTGTTACTACTAAAAAAAATGGCAAGCTCAGCGCAAATTCAAGTGAAAGAAGCGGTTTACATAACACCATCATCACCAACACCATCTCACATTATCCCACTCTCATCACTTGATTCTCAGCTCTTCATACGTTTCACAATTGAGTATCTACTCATATACAACAATCCAGCGAAAACTAAATCCATCGCCCACCGGAACGCGTTCACGTCTCGTATTAAGGCGGCATTAAGTGCAGCATTAGTCCCGTATTATCCTCTAGCTGGTCCATTTGATTAAGGTCACAATCTCACGTCGGCGTTGACAGCCTGTCTATTTGATTAATTAACTAGTTTATATCCTTTAGCATCCAAATCTTTAAGATTGTGTCCCTGGGGATGAAAATCAGTAAACTTGTCTGTCTCTGTAAATGAGCAATTAATTGAATTGAACTTCTGCACATATCCAAATCAAACAATAAAGTTTAATCATTTATCTCATGAGCATTTCAAATCAACATTTGCATCTACATGAAAATTAATTAAGTAGTTACCTGCAAAACATGTAAGAATATAACTAGCAAAGACGAAGGCGATCAATAGGAATGCGCCTAATCTAGAAGTGCGGCATTTACTTTCTGCCATGGGTATAACTTTGGTAGAAATAATCTCTTAGAGCTGTGTTATACAAATTCTGAGATATATACGTTCATTTCTCGATCTCAACCTCATGGAAATAACAGCAGCAGCTGTTCGTTCTTCTTTTTCATTTTTTTTTATGGTTTCCGTAACATTTAAAGAAGACAAGGGTATAATGGACTGTTTCAGTTAATGAATAAACAAAATCCTGGGTGAAATATTCAAATTGGCTAATTCAACAGTATTTTTTCAATTTTTGGGTATATGAACAGTATCAAAAGTTAAGAATCTATTTCACCCGTGAATTTTCTGTTTTGGTCTTTTTGACCAATTTTGTGAATTTTTTAACTTCTATGATGTTGTCCTTATTCATTTCCCTATTACACCATCAGGGCTGCAAGAGGTTCTGGAGTATTTTAAGCAATTCTATGGAAACCCCCTCATGTTTATTCATGAAAATTGTATTACTTCCTCTTAAGTTCATCTTCCCATTGTCTCTTTTGTAGCCTAATTTTCATAAACTTTTGTAGCCTAATTAACTTTCCATAGTAACATCCGCGACCATTCACGAAGGAAATAGATTATCTGTTCTCCCAATTTCAAATGATTATTAATTGATAAAAAAAAATGCTAAAAGCGTGTTCTCAAACTACGGTTGAAGAAAGGTAAGCTTTTAGGATCAATTTTCATAATTTCTCTCTTTTACAGGTCAAAGGATGTTAAGCGCACCGCGTGAAACGTCAATGAACGACACGTCGAGGGTGAATTCCTTGAAAGGTTACATTGGAGGTTTGCTTGATGCAGTGAGGTACTACTATCTTATTGCACTCTCTATCTACTTTCCCCTTCAAGCTCAAAGTCCCAAACAAACTGAGAAGATCACGTTTTATGGAACATGTCAACAGTGTTGATCCGATGCCTCATTCAAACATATTTGGCATATATGATTTTTTATACGGGTCAAGTCTCTCAAAATTGTGGAAGCCACCCTGGCTAGCAAGTAAAGAGCGCAGCTAGAGGTGTAAATTGGGTCGTGCCAGCACGAGCATGAGCACAGCCCAACACATCACGCTAAAAGTTGACCACAGCCCAGCCCAGCACGTGACTTAGCCCAGCACGTTAGTTAAATGGGACGTGTTGGGTTTGACTAATTGGCACAATAGCCCAGCACAGCACGCGGCACGGCACAACACACCACGTTAAGAAAGCACGTCATAATGTGAATAAAATACTACAAAACATGGCATAATGCATCACACTTGGTGGCTATTTCACAAAAAAAAAACCTTTATTATAGTCAATTATTGACATTTTACCATCGTTATGTTAACTTATTTCCATAATAACACATATAATACCTAAATATTTGGAAAACATTTATATTGGAAAATATAAAATAAGTGTGCCTGGCACAGCACAGCACGACACAACACGGCACAACACGTTTATTTTTCTGGCACAGCCCAGCACGGCTTCTAGTACGACACGTCATAATCTCCGGCACAACACAACATGACACATAGCAAGCTAAGCACGTGATTTCATGGGCCGTGTTGTGCTGGGCCGACACGTTTTACACCTCTAGGCGCAGCGAGCACACAAGTCCAATGGAGGCACACGGCATTGGATAAGCATAAATTATTTATTATTAGGGATAATATATTTATTTAGGTATTTTTTTTTTATTTAGAGTTTATATTTACTATTTTAGGAGTAATATTGTTTTCTTATTTTCCAAGTATTGTTTTCTTATTTTATATTAGGCATTATCAGTTGATTACTCATAAGAAGAAAATTATTAAGCAAATTGTTACCCTTTGGTTTATTGATTTATGTGAATCAAGACCTTTTAAGCTTGAGTTGTTGGTCGTTGATCAAGAAACAAATTGTTTCTTAGACCTTTTCCTATGCACATGCCAAAACATGATATTAGGCATATATGCACCCACTATGGGTATGCCAAACTGCCAAGCTCATATGCCAATATGTTATTTCTGGAATATTGGCATACACGACAGAGTTTCCAGCGAGCGATAGAGTCTTGGTCGCTCAATGGTCAGCACATCTCTCGATGGTCTTCCAGTCGCCAGCGACAGTCAAGCTATCGCTCTCTAGTATGATGCTCGCTCAGCAGATCTTCATCTAACGGCTGCAATTTCCCCCCTCTATAAATACCTGATTTCAAACTTATTTCAACTCATACCAGAAATTCAAAATCTCTCTAGAATTTCTTAATTTCTCAATCCTTTTCAAATCTAAAACTATCATAGCTCCTCTACAATTATATTTTCTTGTAAAATGGATTCACAAGCACAAACTCAAGGCAAAGGTCAGAAGAACCGAGTCCGTGGTGCAAAATATAGCATGATAGAAGATGAATGTATTTGTCGTAATTATGTTTTTTTTACCCAAGATTGTATCGGTGGTGCACAACAACATGGTAACACCATGTGGGATAATATATTTCAAAAATATGAGGAATAAACCATGAACATCAATAATCGTGATGCAAAAGGATTGGCTGAACACTTCATTGTAATCAACCGGGAAGTATCCGCTTATGTTGCATTGATAATGAAAGCTAAGAGAAAAGGAAAGGATAGTGGTCAGACTGATGTTGATTTTGAAAGAGAGGTTCGTACAGATTGGCAACGAAAACATGGTAAACAGTTTGCTTTCGAAAGTTGTTATCATATTTTGAAGGGTTTGAACAAATATAATCCCGATCAATTAGCAAAAAATCAAATAGTAACTGAACAGTCACCATATAATTCTTCTCCCTCAACACCAAATTCTTCACCATTTTCACAAGGTCCATCAAATTATTCACTAGATACCCCTACAAGCTCAAATTCCAACGTAGTTTTCAATAATTATGTTGTGGTAATAATAAGGGAAAAATTCCATGGAGGAATCAGGAAAAACTGGCTAGAAAATTAGCTCAAGAAGGAGGGAGTTCCATAGGGTTTAACATGGCGGTGTTTATGGAACATCAAAAGACCGTCGCGAAGGAAAGATCTATTAAAAGGAAAATTCAAAACCGGGAGAGTAAGAAAAGTCGTCTTTCTCAAGAAAAATTCCAGTTTGACTATGACAAGCATAACATTCTTTAAGCTAACACCTCAATTATGAATGACCAACAAAAACATTTGTGGCAAATCGAATTTGACAGGATTCAAGCACAGATTGAAAAGCAAGCTGGATTTACTAATGAAGATGATGAGGATGGAACTGATGATGAGTTTGATGAAATAGTTCCGATAGATTAATATAGCAGTAGCAGTTTAAGTTTTAATCTTTTATTTTAAGTTTTAATGTGATTTGTTTATGCATTCCAATTAATATTAGTTTGAAATGAAATGTTGAAGTTTATCATGACTTTGAAATGAAATGTTGAAAAATACATAAATTTGAAATGAAATGTTGAAAAATACATAAAATCATCTTAAGCTAAAACATTAAAAATAAATAACATAACTTAAACTGAAGAAAAATACATTAAATCATCTTCCATGCTCTGCCCAAAGATTCAATCTCAGATCATCTCTTAATTGTTCATACAAATTACGATTATGAATGTAGTTAGTCATTTGACCATAATTCCTTGCACGGAGGCCTCTTTCAGGTCGAATCTCCGGCCTCAAATCTTCATCATCATAGTTAATCCAATCTGAATCATGTTGGGCTTCCTGAATTACCATGTTATGAAGAATTATGCAAGTGAGCATAGTCTTATGCATTTCACGAGGGCTCAACCCGCGATATGGGCCACAAATGATAGCGAACTTCCTCTTCAAAATTCCAAAAGCGCGTTCCACATCCTTCCTCAGTGCCATTTGGGCATCGTTAAAATATCGGTATGAAAGGCACAATGCACCAGCAGGAGGCTGACGGTAGCATTGAACCAAGGTGGACCATTTTGGGTAGATACCATCCGCAAGATAATAGCCATGAGTGTACTGATGGTCTTTGATCATGAAACGGACAGAAGGAGAAATTCCATACTTCAAATCTTCAAACAGAGGCGACTTGTGCAAAACATTAATATCATTTTGTGAACCCAGAAGACCAAAAAAAGCGTGCCATATCCAACAATCATAAGAAGCAGCAGCTTCAAGGATAACTGTTGGTTTTGGATAATGACCTTTATATTGACCAGCCCAATAAACTGGGCATCCATGCCATACCCAATGCATACAATCGAGACTACCTAGCATTCCTGGGAATCCCCTTTCCTCATTCTCCCTTAATATTTGTCTAATATCTTCGTCGGTTGGTTTGCTTAAATATGTTGGACCAAAATGATTAATAATTACTTCACAGAAAAATGAAAGGTAAGTGTAAGAATTTGTTTTACCCATACGAAGGTACTCATCTTTCGCATCCGCTGGAGTTCCATAACCTAGAATCCTTAAAGCCGAAGTAACTTTTTGTTCAGGACTATGACCTCTAATATTCAATGCATCAAACTGATAATTGAATTGAGGTTCCACTCGACAAAGCTCTTCAATAATATTTTTAACCAGATGACGAGGCATGCGGAATCGACCTTGAAAACTTTGATCAGAGTACACACAATTGGGAAGAAAATAATCGTGCATGAGCTTCTGATGGTAAAATTCCCTCCCTCGATACGTATATCTTCTTGATAATACTTCTTTGGGATCGGTAACTCTTGGTATTTGACCCGTGTGTACAAGCATCAAAATTTTGATTAGTTTATCATCTTCAGCTTCCTCTTCGTTAATTTCTTGCAACCTCATACGATAACTTTCTTGCTGTAACCTGAACCTATTCATAATATCTTTTTCTTCATTGGATCTCGACATTGTAATGAAGCTTAAAATTGAGAATAAAGGAGTAATATCTTTAGAAGCAGGTGTGAGTTTTTTGTCGAGGTAAAATTGCATATATATAGGAACCATGGGGGGAACTAGCCATTGCAGAATAACTACCCAGCGATAACCACTGTACCGCCACCGATATTCTTTCTATCGAGCGATATTCTTAATATCGTCAGCGATAAAACTTTATCGTTGTCGATATTTTTAATATCGCTCGCTAGGGATTCGATCGCTCAGAGATTTACCCATAGTGGCACAAATGGTTTGGCATGCCACATGGCATTCCAAACACCATTTTTTTGGCATATGCATAGGAATAGGCCTTATTAATTGGTATTATAGAAAGTTCTTTCCCATCCCAGCTTCCGCTACCATAATCCCCAACAATCAAAAAAAAAAAAAAAAACCATCCATCACCCATCTTTCACCGTATCCAAATAAATAAATAAAAATAAATTTGCAATAAGTCCAATGTATTCTAGTTTCGCCAAGTTTCATCACATGGCAGTTGCAATATACTCGTATCGAGGAGATCAAACACGTGAAAGCTCATCAGCTTTATTTGTGCTTGGTTCGTAGAAAGGTAAAGGCTTTGTTAGTTTTTTAATTAATAAATTTCGTACCACCTCAAGCTTTCATCTACCCATTAACCACTTTTTATATACCTTGATTATACGAGCCCTAGATTCACCTTTTCATCTCGAAATTCGTGTGGTGAGTTATTTCGTTTGGATTGAATTATCCACTTAATCCTTTCAAACCTCTTTCGTCTTTGCAAATCAAGTAAATTATTTTATTTGCATACATCTTTCGTCTTTGCAAAGGTTACGTGTGTCGTCATCTGTAGCCAGCAGCGGTAACAATTTGTCTAAGTCCGTCTGGCCCAACTATCAGTTGTAAGACCGTTTATCCCAACCATCAAGCCCACAACAAACCAGCAGTTCATCCAATACCTATGCCAATGTATCAAGGAAGCAGCAAAAGGATATTATGTCAACAATTTGATGGCAGAGATCCCGAAGGTTGGTTAATTCAAGCTCAACTAATGTTTAAGTTCCGTAAAATTTCACTGGAAGACTTTGTGAAGGTAGCGAGCGAACACCCTATCGGTAGTCCGTCCAGATGGTACAAGTGGATATAAGATTATATTTCAGGGTCTTGGAAGAATTTTTGTATTGCTTTATTAAAGCGTTTTGGAAGTAACTCGCCTTAACTAATTTGCAACAAGAATTATACGAGAGTCGTGTTTATTGGAAATATGCATTCCAAGAGTTCAAGGAGCGTCAAAAAGCCAAAACCGTCAAGCCTCAACTCGTTGCAACTACATCAGATTATTCTACTGCTAAGATTCCAAAATCCAGTGAGTCGATCAATGTTTCTAATCCCACCAATATGTCTTTGGAAGTTGTCGATAAAGAAGGCTAAATGGTAAGGTCACATGTGGAGCTAGTATCAATACATATAGTGGACTTTGAGGGCAAAGTCCCATTTAAGGAGGGTGGAATGATAAGACCACGTTTTATGGAACATGTCAACGGTGTTGACCCGATGCCTCACTCAAGCATATTTGGAATATATGATTCTTTATACGGGTCAAGTCTCTCAATATTGTGGAAGCCACCCTGGATAGCAAGTGAAGGGCGCAGCGAGCACACAAGTCCAATGGAGGCACAAGGCATTGGATAGGCATAAATTATTTATTATTAGGGATAATATATTTATTTAGGTATTTTATTACTCCCTCCGTTCCGATTTACTTGACGTTGTAGAGTTTTTCACGGAGATTAAGAAATATCAGAGAGAGTAAATTTTTTCCAATTCTACCCATATTAATTCTTTATAAATATTTAAATGACCTTGTTTTTAGTTTCTAGATTCTAATGAAAGATATCAATCCCATAATAATTACTTGGGATGCACTACCAAATTCTCCATCATTTTGGAAAAAAATAAAAATTAGAGTAGATTTAAAAACTAGAGTATTGATTACAATAAGAATTAATGATATTGTGTGATTCCAAAGCAAGGGAAAATTAGTGAGGATATGTGGAATATACTAAAACTATCATCTATTTTGGAACACTAAAAAACCCTAAAACATCAAGTAAAATGGAACAGAAGGAGTATATTTTTTTTTTATTTAGAGTTTATATTTGTTTGGAATACTATTTTAGGAGTAGTATTGTTTTCTTATTTTTCAAGTAATGTAGCCTATAAATAGGCATTATCAGTTAATTACTCATAAGAAGAAAGTTATTAAGAAAATTGCTACCCTTTGGTTTATTGATTTCTGTTAATCAAGACCTTTTGAGTTTGAGCTGCTGGCCGTTGATCAAGAAACAAATTGTTTCTTATCACAAACATGGGCATAAAATTTCAAAGAATAATTAGATATTATGCAAAATTTCAAGTTAAGTTTATCGTATCTGTATTGCGTATGTCTCTTGGAAAAAGTATATTAAGGGATCTTTCATTAAATTCGCATTTAAATCAAAAACTTTCTTTTAAAAAGGATTTTAATCTATACCTCCCAGTTACAGATTTGAGAAAGAAAATACATTCTTGTGGTTGTGTTTCATTTCCTTCATAATTTTTACTTGCCATTGTAATTATTTTGGATCAGGAACGGATTCAACACAAAAGGATACTTCATGGAGTTTCCTTGACTCATTCGAATTGTTAGATGGATACGCTTCAAATTTTGGCCTTTATTATGTGGACATGATGGATGACCCGGATTTAAATAGATACCCAAAGCTTTCAGTACATTGGTATTCAAATTTTCTCAAGGGTGGGGACAAAATAATTGGTACCATTTCTCCGTCAACAGACAAAATTTCTCATTTTTCACATTAGAAAGTTGATTTTCCTACACTTGTAAAATAATAAATTCTTTTGATAAATAATATTTTTACATTTGTAAGGAATCCTATTTTGAGGCATAATCAAATGTTTTTCACTTTTATTATAGGGAAGGGGGTTTTGAATCAAGGGAGTGGGAAAATCATAGTCAACTCATCAAATTGAAATGAGTCCAAAAAATATCTATCAAATCGGTCAAAATTACCCTCCATTATCACACAGACATATTACACGGTTTTTTCTAACAAAATTTCCATGTCTTCCTCCCAATTACAATTGTGAAGAACATCTTCAAGTGTTATTCAAGGTTTATCTTTGTCATCTGATGATCTTAATTATCATGCAACAAAACCTACAAATTCCACTATTATACCACGTAAGTTCATGATGTAAATTCCTTAAGGTTAAGGTCTAGTAATAACCAGGTAAGGGTTTCTTAAGAGCTTCAATCTTAGAGAATACTCATTAAGCAAAAATATTTTGCAGACAAATTGGGGCGATTCTTGTTTCGTCGATTCTGGTGAACGTGAAAATTATATTCCCCTTTTCCATAGCGAACGAGAATCAACTGGTTGTGATGCCAATGTTGCAAATTGCAAAGCAGTTGTCAGAAACAATAGAAGAAGTCGTTCTTTGCATTACATATATCTTATTTGATTTCTACCACATTTTCTACTCATTGTTGTGGTCTATTTACATGATTATTTTTGTTGTTGAAGGAAACAGATTCATAATTATATTAATCCTCAGAAAAGTTGAGGTGTTGCATAATACAATCAAGTGGTTCATCATGATACCACCATCTATTTAAAAAGTTTGAATTTATGTATTGAACTAAGTCATGTGCAATTGAGTTTGTGTCTCTAGAAACAGAGACAAAAGAAATATCACTAAATTCCTTGACGCGGTCACGAATTGATAAAACTGTAGAACGAATCTCCATGGAGTTGTATTCGTATTCCTTGTTATAGCTTTTGGAATTTCATCTGCATCACCTTCCACAATTACTCTTGAAAGTTGTAATCTTTTCGCCAATTGAATTCCAAAGCCATATTCTTTTGCTTCTCCTACTATTGTTGAGAAAGTATCGAGACATAAAGCACCACTTCCCAAATAAGATCCATTTGAGTCTACAACCACTGCTGCCACAACACCCTTTCCATTATAAAAGGCAGCATCAACATTTATCTTCACATAAGAGAAAGGAGAAAGTTCCCAAACTTCAATAGCACTATTACTTACATTTATGCCTGAGCAGTAATTCAGTGTGTGATGAAGATCAAATCTCTTGAAGTCTTCCAGAGATTTGTGAATACAAACGTCAATCAAAGCCTGGGTATTGTTGAAGATCAGGTCGTTTTTTGTCTTCCAAATATTCCACATAAGACAAGCTCCCAAATTTAACATAATTCCTTGGTCTTGATAAGAAATGCAGTGCTCAACAGTTTGCAGAATATTTTCTCCCTGAATCTCAATAAGAATTGGACTTGCTTGATAAACTGCTAATGCAAACTGATAATTAAACAGAAGATATCGATAACTGTATTTAAAACTTCTTTTATAAAACAACCGTAACCAAGATTCTTGAGCACACCCACCTAAGTATTTAATTTTTTTTTTTATATATAAAATCACAATTTGGAGGACAGCGACATACGTACATATGATGAGTTTCCACATAACTGGAGAGAGATGCAAGTAGAAGAATACTAGCATTCAAATTAAGGTATTAATAAGACTAAACTATGGAAACCCGAAGAGGAAGAAAAATGGACATTGACATGTCATATTTCACCGTCACTAAAATGGCATGGAAGATTTCACCATCACTGAAGTGGAAACATTTCACTATCTTTTACATGGTGGAGAAATTTGGTATTCACGTTCCCTACTGTGAACGTGAACATTTCATTTCTCTTCTGCTGGTATGAAAGAACCAAGGTATTATAGACTGGTTTTTTTCATTTGGGTACCTGAGATTTTTGGTTCCCAGCAAACTCGTACCTTTGAAAACAGATCGAGATCAACAAAATATTTCATTAGATTCTCTTAGCTTAGAAAATGGTTCTCAAACTTCAATATTCACCCATCATCGTTGTTATATCTTTGTCGAAGATATGATTTTGGTTATGAATCATAAATGAAATTGGGTTTTTAGATTCTGAAAGTCTTAGCAGTTAAATATGAAAAAGCGGGGGGTCTAACAACCATACCCAATATTTCGATTAGATATTTGTATGGACTAACTTCAATATACTTTCAAGAGAATCAACTAGACTCAATCTTAATAAAGTATATCAAAGAGTTCTAATATCTCTATTTCACAATGTAATCAGCAAATCGAACAGATAGAAATCCGTGATCCTGATTATTATGTGAAATAACTTGAACGGTACCAAATACCAATGTTCAAGTGTCAATCAATGTGAAAAGGCGAGGGTACCCAAATATACCTCAAGCTAAAACTTTTCCTTCCTATAAGTCATTTCTCCGAAAGTGATTGTCTATGGACAGAGTCGAGACAATGCAACTAATCGGTTCACACTTCGTGTGATCGTCTATGGATACAATATCGAGACAATACAACAACGAACTATGTTTACTTGATACAGAGGTTAGGACTTAACCAAACTCAATAGGATTCACGTATCAAGTAAATAAGAATTAACGTTTGTGCAATTTACTTTAATTATAATAAAACAATTATAATTCGGAAATATAAAGTAAATGACGCATCAAGATTTTATTAACGAGGAAACCGCAAATACAAAAAAAAAAAAAAACGGGGTTCTAGTCCAGAATTGAATACTCTCAGGATTAAGACGCTATACAAAATAATACCAACTTCGTATAGTTGAGACCAAGCAACTAAACCTATAGTTCACCTAGTTCCGTATGTATTCCCACGCCTCCAACCTGTAAACAAGTCATGTACTTGGACCAATTTCTTTGGTTCGTATTCCGAACGGTAAAGGAACAACAAATTTGTTTGGTATAGAATCTCTGCAACCAAGTGATATGAGTTGCGCAAAGGTTCCCTTGTTTATCTTAACATAAATTCCTTTGCCAGGTTCCAATATCTATCTTATGTTCAATCACCAAAAGGTAATCGTTAAGATTAAGCCAACAACACTCTTAATCCAAAGAATTGTGTTGATGCCGATCTTCTCAATTAATCAATCCAATCTACCACAAGGATAAATCAATTATTAATTGGATCCTCTTTTACCGAAACAAGTATTATGCACACCAAAGATTATAACACCAAGTTAGAAATCTTCTATCTCTTCTTTGTCTTCAAATCTTCTTAGATATTCAATAAACACCTGCACACAACTACTTGAATCTCTTGTGATCAATCACATACAGAACGGAGTCTGTTAACAATGGATTATCACAAGATCGTATTTAGATCTAACAACAGTCTAAATATCCTTGTCAAAACCTTGAACTAGTTTGAGTGAATCTTATATCAGAAGAGAAGATTCTCAAGCATAAAAAAACTAGGTGCAATCAAAGTTCAACCACCGTTAGTCAATCAAATCAATATGAAAACTAAAGATAAACCGCAATATCTAGTTTCCCACCAACGGTATGCACTAGAGCTTCTCAATCCCAAAGAAGACTGTAAACTTCCGTAAGAGATTTCACCTAATTAGATTACTCTCCTCTCCGATAGGCGGCTTCTCCAGTAACAAAAACAAAGGAGGAAGTCTGTTGTTACGAAGGATTAGTTTGCTAGAAATGCAAACTCAGAGTATTTATAGACAAGGAAGTTTGGACATCAAGGAATTTCCAAAACCGAAAATATTCTTAAGATATTTTTCCATATTAACCCAAATTCGGTTTTCATAATTTATGTGAATGCATTGTCCAAAATAATGATCGAAATCTCCTTGGAAAATCTTTAACTAGTAAATGCACATTACTAGTTCTTATTTTCCATATATAATTAAAAACATTAATCAAAAGATTCTTAACTTATTTAAATTCGATCTAAGGATTTACTTCCTTCTTAGCTGTTAAGGAATATCTTTGAACAATAAAATAATACACATTAATGCGTGTGTTCAAAGTGTGTTGACATCTTCCTCCTGTAAGTCCTTTTTCATACTTACTCACTTGAAACCGATTTACCACACTTCCAAACAAGTTTAGAATTGGTTCATCTGACTTTCAAGAACTATGTGATTGATCAAGTAACACTCAATCACAAACCATGGGTGTAACAGTTATACAAAAAAAAATTTCGGTTCTACCTCCATGTGAGTACTGTGCATAGTCACACTAGCTTACCAAAATTCGGCTGACTAGGTACTAGGATCGGTTCCCCACATATATTTGGTATCTAACTTGTATGCACTGCACATGTCCATAGGATCGGTTCCCCTTTGCCTAAAAACGTGTTGCATATGCTCATAAGATCGGTTCCCCTTTTTTCTATAAACCTTACTGCACCTTATACAAGGATCGGTTCCCCTTGTGATGTACTGCACCTCTTACTAGGATCGGTTCCCCTTCTCCCAATATTTGTCAGAAACTCACAAACCCGATCATACCCCAGGTGATTACTTAAGATCGAACGGTTTCACTAATAAAAGTCATACCGATACATAAGTCAGGCCTCATGTGAATAGTTTTACCAAGAACAAAAACAAGTCATGAGCGGTTATACTAATCACACATATTGGTCGTTCATAATATATGCAATAAAGAACGACCCCAATAACGCCTGGCGATTTCCTTTTCAGTTCACAACATATATCATGAACTTACTTCCTTAAAACATATGTAAAAACATTGTTTCCTAGGATGAAATCCTCACCTCATACCCATACATAATCACAATAGCATTCATACGATTATGTTGATATCTTATATACAAAGTTTAATGGTTAAGCAAAAAACTTCATATTGTATTCCTTAATACTACGTCTATCTAGAGTGTTCGTGCTTCGCAGTTTTGTGTTTTCAATATGCACGACTTGAATAATACGTTAGGGAATGAAACAGTTCAAGTCAAATATCACTAACCTCAAGTGGAAGGATGATGTTGTGGTTGTAGCTCCATACTTCTTCACTTCTTCAAGTCTTCGTAATACTTGTAATGTCTCACCCTAATACTTTCAAGCTAACCTATACGAAGTTGACTCTAGTACATTTAAATCAAGCGACTCTTAAAAGAGGTTTGGTTCATTAAAATATGACAACCAAACTTGACATACCAACGCTTGGTGGGTTCAACCTAGCTATGCTCTAACACAATGTAAATTAACAACCAAAGGTCGGATATTCTAATTGATTGATCTTAACGCAAAACCTGTGATATTTCAATTATATAACAAAATATAATGCGGAAAAGAAATAACACAGACACCAGACTTTTGTTAACGAGGAAATCGAAAATGCAAAAAACCTCGGGACCTAGTCCAGATGGAACACACACTGTATTATGCCGCTATAGACACTAGCCCACTACAAGCTAACTTCGATCTGAAATATAGTTGAACCCTAATCAATCTCACACTGATCCAAGGTACAATTGTGCTCCTTACAACTCTGATCCCATCAGGATACTACGCACTTGATTCCCTTAGCTGATCTCACCCATAACTAAGAGTTGCTAAGACCCAAAGTCGAAGACTTTAATAAAAAAATCTGTATCACACAGAAAAGTCTATAGTAATAGATAAATCTATCTCCCACATAAATACTTACAAGTTTTATTCCGTCTTTTGATAAATCAAGGTGAACATGAACCAATTGATAACCCAAACTTATATTCCCGAAGAACAACCTAGTATTATCAATCATCTCACAATAATCTTAATCGACGTGGCGAAAGAAGATATTATGGAATGACAAACGATGAGATGAAGATGTTTGTGATTGCTTTTATATCTTACCTATCGGAGATATTAATATCAATCCAATCGTTGCGATTGTACTCAAAACGATAGAATCAGCAAGATCAAATCACACAACTACAAGAAAGTATTATTGATCTGGCTTCATAATCCCAATGAAGTCTTTAAGTCATTAACCTACAGGGTATCGAGAAGAAACTTAAGGTTAAAGGAGAATCGACTCTAGATAATACAACTAGTATCACACATGAGGTATGGGGATTGAAATTCTCAATTTCTAGAGTTCTCCCCTTATATAGTCTTTCAAATCAGGGTTTGGAATCAATGTTAGCTTGGTAACAAAGCATTCAATATTCACTGTTAGATAAAAAAATGATTAGATTCAAGCTAATATATTTCAACCGTTGGATCGAAAACTTATCTTGTTACACACAAATGAAATGCAAGATTCTAGGTTTGTGTAATTGTACCCAAACATGTACATTTGTTGGTTCAACAATAGTTAACCAAATGGTTAGCCATATGAGAACTTTCATACCAAACATATTCTTCTTCACCATAACTAGTTCAAATGACTCAAATGAACTAGTTAGAGAGTTGTTCAATTGTATAAATCTTATAGAAGTATATAAGACACAATCGAAGCAAAAACGATTTGATTCACTTGAATCGATTCATGAACTTTATATCCACGGTTTGCAAATTGCATTCCTTAGTTAATATAAATATAAGTTCACAAACAATCATCTTTAGATACAACCAACTCAAGTACACGGACTTAGTTCCCGGAAGGAGTTCACAAACTCCATCAGATTTTCTCAGGATGAGAATTTCCGCCGGTTCGCGGACTGAGCTTACAACTCTTATTCCGGTTTTCCTGATCAACAAAGTACGCATTGGTTCAAGGAATAAGGACTTATACATATATGTTTTGCCACACAATGCTTATATCCAATAATTATATAATCTAAACTCTCATTTCAATCATTGAAACATTCTTAGAGGACGTTATATATAGTTTTTATTCACAAACCATTTTTTGTCAAAGCCATTTTCAAAGTGATTGAAACATAACATGACTTTCGTCACTAGGTAAAGATGAACTTGGCCAAAGCGAAAGCTTACCAACACATATTTCGAGAAATAGATAGGCGAGATAAACTCGACTCGACATAGCAAATGTGTATAATCAAAGTCTATATAGCAAAACGACTTTTGTCTCAAGATAGGAAATAGAGTAGATAGACTTTTGAGTGATGGATAAGTTCAAGTCTCTGCATACCTTTTCGTCGATGAAGTTCCACCAGTTCCTTGAGTAGTTCTTCGTCTTTTATGATAATTTCCATGAAGTTCTTGAGCTCAACTACACTTTCTATCCTAGTCCGAGACATTAGCTATAGTAAACTAGAAATCAAGACTTATAGTTTTGATCACTAACATTGACAAACATGCTTGAGATAGCAACGCATGCGAGTTCGACCGAGCAGTGCTCTAACAAAATGAGTTTAAAGGGTGTTTTGTCCAGATACTATTAAATCTAACTCAATTATAAATCTTTGAGTTAGAGTCCGTATTTCCCACTCCCTTGATCCAATACCCTCCTCCCTATAACAAAGAGGCATACGAAATCATTTTCCTATCTCAGGTGGGTTTATAAGGGGTGTCCTAATAGTGGGCGGATTACTAAGTTATCCTTAAATTTTTTTGAATTACTTAAATATCCTTCATTTAAATTTAAAACATAAACCTAAATTAATCAAAATACAAAATAATTTTCATTCATAACCTAATTTAATCATTATCAAACCGTTTTATTTTATTTTCCGTCGCCGATTATTGTCGATTCATAAATCTTTAATAATTGATTAAAACTACAAGTGTAAAGTGAGTCGTGTGAAGCGTTGCTCATGAGATTTAGCTCCAAATCCGCATATTGCCAACCAGATCTTCGTTCTTTGTTTTTAATATCTCAGAAGTACAGTTCGGCTGATATTGAAATATCATATTTTCAGCCGAACCCAGTTTATACGAAGAAGACCTTTAGGTTCGGATGATTATTTGATAATTATTTTCAGCCGAACCGTGTTTATTTCGGACAAAACCTATGTTCGGCTAGTTCGAAAAGTTAGATTATTAGACAAACCTATAAAAATATTGCACCAAGGCAAGGTTCGGCTCATATTGAAAATGCAGTTGTATACCCAAACCTTTAACTTGTGTTTTTACACTACCAAGTTAGGTTGTATCATAGTAAGCCGAACATGACTCTGTAAGTCTATAAAAAATCAAACAAACAAAGTACCAGTTCGGCCAACAAGGATTAAAGTTCGAATAAGCCGATCAAATAGTTTTTTTCATATACTTACGTTCGCCTTTAGAAATATCAACCGAACGGTTCTTCCCAACAAGATTCGGCTAGTGATTCTATATCCGAATCCAACACTGAACATTCGAAATAGTTCGTAAAAATTCTCTTTTTTTAAGAACTCAACCTAAAAAATGGAGATTAAACATCGTCTACAAATATACATGTGAATCTGATTTGAATCACACATTTTGGTCACTTCTATCCACTAAGATCTCAAAATCCAAGTTTTTTTTTTCACTTCTTCTTCCTCTTAAAATCCCAACTCTCTCACATAAATTTGATTTCTCTACTAAATTAGCACTAAGAATTTAAGTTTAACCAATCACTAACATGATGATCGACCTTGTCTAACATTTGTTTTTGACTTCCTTAGATGAACGACACGCGTACACTACATAGTATCCAAGTGATTAAATTATGTAAGAGGAAAGGGCATTGTCGTTTTTTTTTTACTTTCTTAGATGAACGATACGCGTACAATACATGGCATCCAAGGGATTAAAATTACGTAAGAGGAAAGGCATTCTCGTAAATAGAATTCCCTTTAACACAAAAAAAAAGAAGATCAAATCCCTTCTGTACCCGACCAAATTAGGGTATATCCAGATTAATTGGGTCATATTCATTTTATTCCCATCCAAACTAGTGTGATAAGGGGTGTCTAAAAGGTGCTAAAAGACCAAACTGCCCATACTAAAATACCATGCCGACCAAAACATATTCAAAATCTTTCTTCAAAACTCTAACTATACATAATGAAAAAAAAAAAAAAAACACGAAGAATCAAAACGAATCAAAAGTCGGCAGGTTTTTTTTTGTCGACCTTACCGACTAAAATATAGTCGGCAGGGTGTGAGATTGAATATCGTGCCGACTTTTCAACTCTGAAATTAACATTTACATGTTCGTCACGTTATGAAATTAACGCCTTAGTCGGCAGGTTATGAAATTAATACCTTGCCGACTAATCATGCATTTGTAACACCTTCTCTCTGTATGTCAAAAATCCTATAGTCGGCAGAGTATTTTTTGTCGACCTTCCCGACTATAAGGTGGCCGACAAGGTAAAAAAACAATAAGATGCCGACTAGTGAAACATTTACAACAGTCTCCTGTGTGTCATAAATAATAAAGTCGGCATCTTCTTCGTTCACCGACCTTTCCGGCCGGATATAGTCGGCATGTTATTCATTCGTAGACCTTGTTGGCCAGATATAGTCGGCATGTTATTCATTTGTCGACCCTGCCGACTTTTTATAGTTTCAGAACTGAAAGTATTGATTTCTTCTTTAATTCGAGTATGATTTCACACATCAGCTTTGCAATCCCCTTTTTAGAAGTGTTTGGGTAGTATGTTTTCATTTCCATTGCAAAAAAATTCTCAAAACAATTTTTTTCATCAAAAATCTTCCCACATGAGTTTAATCAAAAACAAAATTTGATAACTTAAATTCATAAGTTTTAATCTACTTAATTAAGTAATTTATCTCAACTCAATTAATTAACCTAATCAGAATTTTTGGTGTTGATTAAACAAGGATATGTTAGCCATTTTGAAGATATATGGTTAAGGGGTAACCTCTTTTACTTCAAAATAATCCTATTTTGTCTTATTGGTTATACCCCAATCTCGGCAGGCTTCCACGCTCATAGCAATTTTTTTTTTAAAACTCCCAATCTGGAGCATTTTTTTTTGATTAAACAGATAGCTGGGCCCCGGGCCCCACCCGAACCCAGCCAGTCGGGTCGGCCCCACTTCCTGACCCAAACCTACTGGGATTCACTCACAACTCAAATCTATTATTGCAAAGAAAAACCCTAAAAATAGAAAAACATATCACTCCCTCCCCAAAATCTGATCATGTCGAACCTTAATGCCAATGCGCCGCCAGATTGCTATGTAGTTATAGTTTCGAATATGAATGAGCGAACATATGGGTATGAAATTGACCTTTGGTTCAAAGATAGAATGGATATTTACCATCCTCCCTACAATCCTGTGGAAGATTTCTTTCTCGTGTTTTACAAAACAGAAGAAGCAGCCAGGGATGCGATCCTAAATAATAATGGTCAGTGTTTTTTTTTTTTTTTTTTTTAAATTTTGAAATGCATAAACTGTTAGATCTTGCTTTAGAAGATTCAATGTAGTTTTTATGATTTTGATTTTGGGAAAATTAAGTCTTTTGCTTACTGTTTCTCACATGTCTTATAGTCATCAAATGTTTGGCACTTCCAAATTCTGGATCTTTTTTAACAAAATACGATAGGTTATATTCACAGATCACTGGGTCTTTGTTGATGATGTTGATAGGATATTTTTTCTTTTTTTTCTTTTTTTGTGGGTGGTAGTCGTGGAAGACATCCACTTTTATTTTGTTTCTTGATCTGGTGGGTATTTCTTGTACAAGATATAAGAGGGGTTTGTAGATCTGGCAGTCTAGGTTAATGTTTTTGTTTTGTTGTTTGTGGAGATCAAGAAAGCGAAACTCGAGAAAGCTAACCCACCATTGGCACCCCCACAGGCGTGAGGCGATTGGGGATTGCACATTAGGGGCTTGATGGGATGTGATGCAAAATGCCTGCAACTCTTTTGTTTGTGGTGGTTTAGTGGACATGAAAGATGATTGTATTTTAGAGATGGCTCAAGTAATTGGATATATGGACGCACCAGGAATCAGCTGTAGGAATATATGGCACATGCTTAATAGAATGCGCCAAGGATGCCCATCTCCTATCTTTTGATCTTTAATATATGATGATCATCATGTTCAAGTGAGGATGCTGTCTTCATCTGATGGGGGTCATTGCCTGGTGAACAGTATGAGAGTGATTCCCATCTTCATGCTACTCTACATGCATGTCAATATGGCAGTGACAATTCTGTTGAGTGGATCTGCACTTATTTAATAATTTATGTGGTTTGGATTTCATTGGAGCTTCAGATACTTCATAAGCCTGTGAGCAGAAAATGAGAAATATATGTGTTAGTACATAAGGAATCATGACATGATCTGAGAGGCTTTGATATTATACGATCTGTTATCAATCTGTGCTCCAAATTGAGAACATTAGTTAATGGGAATTTAGCATAATTCTGAAGTTCCCACGTCAGGAATCAGGACAGCTAGGATTTATTCGGTAAACTATAAAGTGGGATCAATAGCACTAAAAAACTCTTATTGTTTGGTTTGGTGCATGAAATGCACGGACAGGCTGCACTGGAAGTCCTAAAAACCTCTTATTGCTCGGTTTGGTGCATGAAATGCACGGACAGGCTGCACTTGAAATCTATAGGATTGATTGTGTGAAACTATTTATTGCTATCCAAACATTAGAGCAAAGACTGTGTGTTAGCTGGAGTGATCATAAGATTGTGATTTGAAGTGGTTGTTTCTATAGATCCTTGTGCTCTTCTTTTAACAGGTCGTCGACTAAGCTAGTAGCTGTCTAGGAGTAGTAACATTGCCGATGTTCTTAGGTATTGTCAGTCTTTATTGTAATTACGACCTTAAACATCAATGGAGAAAAATGTAAATAAAGTCGGCTTAGGTACACAGATTAAGTAACCCACCAACCAAGTTGCTAGCAGTAATACATGTATGAGTAATAGTTAGCGATACCTCTCCTCTTCGTCAACAAGGTTGTGTCCATTGCTTGAACCAGTTCTATAATTCGGGAATGGGATTTGACCAGCCTCTATGCGCTTGAGGTCGTCTAAGAGAATTCTGTAATGCCTCTCCACTTGTTCTGCAGATTTCCCTCCCACAGCATTGGCTACATTCTGCCAGCAGTCAGGTGTGTCCTTGTCATATTTAGCTAGGGCCTTCTCAAAAGACTTGTGTTGCTTCGATGTCCAAGATGAGCTTGAGCTACGTTTTGAGCTAGACGCCATTGCTTACCTGGTTTTAATAGAAAGTGGTTCTGAATCAGTACCATGCGAACAAAAATAGATTTCCCAGAGTTAGATATACAAGAGAAAAAAAAAGTTGATATTTGTTCGGTAGTGAAGATACAATATAAGCATTACCTATTGATAGAATATGTAAAGACTCGTGGCAGAGTGGAGATACAAAGAGGAAGAGCTGCACAACAAACCTATTACTCTCCAAGATTGATATGAGGAAGAGATGGTCATATGATCTCGGTATTGGTGCTGGCGCATCTAGGGACACTTATTATGGGTATGGTGTCAGGCAGGGGATATGGTCCATCAATTGTGTGGTTTATATATATATATATATAAATATAAAAGGGACACAATAAAAACTCTCTGTCTCTTTGCCTTCCTTACATTTCCACTACAATATATATATATATATATATATAAGGGACACAATATAAATAGTCCATCAATTGTGTGGTTTGATAATAAATATTAATTATATTTTACTAATAAAAAGCCTTTGAAGGTCAGATTAATTATATGATAAAATTTCGGAAATTTATTATTCATTCCTTGTTCTCTCTCATATATCAGACCCCTTTTGTCTCTTTCTCCTGCAACCACCATTAATGGTTAGTCATATTGGATTACCAAATATATGAATATAAGAACCACCAGTCATTTTTATCTAATTTCTTTATTTTCCTAAGTCTCTAACCTTATATTATTTATTTCACACTGTATATTCAGGGGGAAAAAAGATTATTCATTGAGTTTTCAATTTTAATTGGCTTTGCAAAACAAGAAAAAAAAATTATGTTTCAACTTTTTAGTAGTTGAGAGATGGGTTCACTTGACAAACTATCATGTTTCATTCCTTTGATTCTAATATTGTTTAGTAATATCAATGCGATCTTCATATCTTTAGCATATACCTAGGGTGGTTATCATTGTCTCGAAAAAAACCTATTCGAGTAGCATAAACCCTATGGGAAAAACTATATCTCGATCGAAGGGGGGAAAAGTAGAACACATCATCACTTTTTGAAGTAAAATATGTCGACATCATATCTTTTGATCTTTCCCCTAATGTAGCATCTCCTTCTGATTCCATTCAGAGAAGTTTCCAGACAGTTCATTTAGTTAATTTATTTCTGAAAGTGAATATAGGTAACGACATAGTAAATAATTCAATCATGTCTCCCATGATTTGTTCCGTGGGAGAAGAGATTATTGATCATTTATAATCATCAAATTTAGGATTGAACTTCCATTATCAATCTACTTTATGTATTTACAGGGATAAACTGAACTCATGTCAATGGTTCCTATCAGAGCATTTCCCGTCGGAACCCTCCAAGCTTTGGTATATCAAGGTTGGTTGTCATATTTTAGTTTCAAAACTCAAAGTCGCTTGCTTAGATATATTACTAGAGTCAACTTCGTTAAGTTAGACTACAAAAGTCTAAAAATGTTGAGCCATACAAGTATTACTCTGAAGACCTGAAGTATCTGAGAACGTATCGAGATCAACGAACATAATCCTTCTACTTGAGGTTAGTAATACAATACTTGACTTGTTTCCGTTTCTATCTACATTACTTTCAAGTCATTCAGATTTAAAACATAACATACGAAGTTATATCTATGAAACTCTAGTATTAGAAACTTAATCATCTGATACTCATGACTATAAAACTATGTTTGATATAAAACTATGCTTTCGAAATTCATAATTGTGATATAGACATTATCTTTGTAAATTATTACTAGATTGTGTATTGAACTTATGATTGATTTCATGACTATAAAACTATGTTTGATTACTCGAGTTGAAGGGAGTAGACATATGAAACTTGTTTCGTAGTTGAAAGAATTCAATTGAATTGGTGGTCAGGTTCCTATTTGGGATCTATAGTATGACCGTCCCCTATTGGGGATTCTCTAGTAGAACCGATCCCTACCTATTAGGGATCTATAGTAGGACCAATCCCCGTGGAAAACCCGATTTTAGATATCACGTATACTTTAGGGTTTGTGTGATTTTGGAAGTTGGGTTTGCAAAATAGGATATCTCAAGATGTTGACATTGTGAGTAATTTGAACATGTGTACAAATCTTATCTTTTATTGTTCAAAGATATTCCTTGATACTCAAGGTGAGAGATCCCAAACCGAAATGTTTGAGAATCTTCTATTAAGATTTTTGAATGTATATGTTTTATTTTTCCAGCAAGTAAAACATATCTCTAGAAGATATATTGGTAAAGTATACTTGTATACTAGATAATATTGAGTTGTATTCCAAGAGGGATTTCAGTATTACAGTTGGATATTGGTTGGAGTTATAAAAAAAAAAACATAAATGAGAGTATATTGCAAATCTTTAGATATTTTCGGTTATGGAAATTCATTGGTGCCAAAACTACCTTGGTATATAAATACTGAAGTTTGTTCTTCTTACAAGCTTATCTTGAGGAAGGCACTTCATTTTATAGTCAATGATGTAACCGGTTAATATTATTACTTGTAATACTATATTGGAGATCAAAGTAACCTAATTAGGCGAAATCTCTTATGTTCACTAGTTTAAATACTTTTGTGGGATCAAAAAGCATCTAAATAGTAACATTAGTGGGAAACTAGATGTAAAGACCCTCAAGCTCGTCAACGTATTATACCGGTCAAGTGTCAATTTAGCCAATAATAACTCGATTAGTTTAACACGAACGTTAATTAATAGGAATTAATCTAACAATGATGTAGATACAAAACTAGTACCGTTGAATAGATCTAGAAAAGTTATGCAGAATGGACTACTCGGACATGTCGTTCGGATAGCGGACGAAGAAGATATCAGATTTGTTTGATGGACAAAATAGTCATTTTACAGTTGACCGACTTGGCAGCCCTTATCTTTTGGTCGGGTGCCTTTACCAATCCTGGCCAGCCTTATCTACACCTCACCGAGAAGATTCATTCTTCTTTCTTATTCTTCTTCATTTTTCATCTTTCTTTCTTTCTTCTTCTGTTTCTTCTCTTCCCAAGTTCTTTCTCTTCTGTGTGTGATTTAGAGTTGGATTGAGAGAGAGAGAGACAATTGATGAACTAGAGCAGATGAATTAGAAGGTGATGATGAAGAGATAAGGGTGGTGTTGATGTTTTTTTAGCTCTGTAGAAGAAGATGATTAAGTTGTGTCATGTACCAGAGCATGATGACAAGTTGGGTGGATAGATTGAGGATAAACCTCTCTTGATTCGTGAGAATCAAGCCTCTCTGGTTCTTACGAACTCAGCCTAATCGAATAAACGACTCTTAGATTAATAATTTGATAAAGTTTTCATTACAGACTCTG
Source organism: Papaver bracteatum (assembly GCA_023529315.1). Taxonomy (NCBI): domain Eukaryota; kingdom Viridiplantae; phylum Streptophyta; class Magnoliopsida; order Ranunculales; family Papaveraceae; genus Papaver; species Papaver bracteatum. The sequence continues at coordinate 1,167,555 of JAJJWX010000125.1, forward strand.
GCCTTATAAAGCTAGGTTTCCCAACTAATCAGACGACCACCATTCCCCCACACGGTTACATCGCAACCACACATTACACCTTACTAATTAAGCTAACTACAGACTACAATAGGATATGCGCACTCCCCTCCACAATGGGTACATGACATTACCGACCCCTTCAATGCATCCTTGTCCTCAAGGATGTGCGTTAAGAAGATTGGTGTGAGTATTGGAAAGTCATATCTCTAGAATGCAGTAGGAGGTAACTGGACGTATTGTTAATTAATTACCCCATGAATACCTTGGACATATCCACTATAAGCCAAGCAATCCACATACTACTTCCATGGAATAAAAATGATCACACAAGGTAGCGATTCTCCCCAAAAATCCCGCTAGGAAACAGAAGTCCCTCTTGCTTGTCTTTCCATGGTAAATAGGCCCACAATCTCCTTCTTGATACACACTACTCTTCCAAAGGATTCCTCCGAGCTAAAATACAATTCGCGACTAGGACGAAACTGGAGCTAGGGTGTTTAAGTAAACCCATAAGAATTAAGATGTATTTATTGTCTTTTCCCAGACTTTGTAAACTTTTCGAGAACAGATTATCCTTCTTACGAGTTACTGTAATTAACTCAGCTTTCCAGAACAAATGACTCGTACAGTTCCATTTTACGACCAAGCTTTCCACTGAGATCAAACCCGTACCAAGCCCAGCTAACATATATCACGCTCCAGAACCCAGTTAAAACCAACTTGAATTTCCACTTCAACAGGACCACTAACATTAACACATTTGGAATGTAAAGCATACTGAGCACCAGCTTTATTCCCATTGTCCATATCCAGAACTCGAATTGTATTTAGCTTCTTATTTCCAACAACCGAGTATTGTAATTAGATTTTTGTTGAGCATAATACCATGAGTGAGAACCAATAATTGTTGGATTGAGACGTAGTTTTATATATTCCATCAGAATAGTAAGAATATCATAAGGCGCAGATGCAGGTGATAAGGAATCCATTCTATCCAGTACATAAGATACTCTAATGAGTCGAAGAAACTGAATTCCATAAGCACCAGTAGGAAGTATTACATAATTTGAAGAACTTCTAAGTTTCCCTGTAGAGTACAATTTGAACTTCCACTTCAAATAATACCCCGACAACAAATACACCTTCACAACTTGAACTACCATGAGTAAAGTCTTAGTTCCCACTATTCTTGCCAATACACCATCAGTATAGAAAAAATTCTTCTTGGTTTGACAAGCAATTCTCCACATATACTTGTAACACAGTTGAGAATATTGAGTGAAAACACATTTATAGATAGCCATAAGTTGGTTGCAACCAGAACTCAGATGTTGATCACTGTAAAATGAATAGAAAAATCTCCAAGTAGAATAGCCCACCTCAAACGAGTCATGTGTTAGCTGTAAGAAATAATTTTCTGCTCCCTTCCAACCAAGCACATGAACCGAACATTGATGAGCCTTTTTAATGCACAACACTCTCTCTCACCAACGAGAGAAATAAAAATATACTCCTCGCCAAGAATTCAACAAGCATCTTACTGTTATCACCAAGACCACCCGTTTTGACCCACACGCGTAGAATTGAAGCACAAAACAATAAATATGATTCAAACCCATGTTCACGAAGAATCCCATGAATAATTTTTTTAGTGTAGTAGGCCAATGAAATTGAATCCTCATCAAAAATGAATGAGCCATAAGTGAATACTCCAGCAATACAGAATCTAAAACCAGCAAGCAACTGATTAATTAATTTTGGTGTAATCCCAGACTCATGTTGTCTTGGCACCTGAAGAATAAAATTATTCCAGGGAATATGGCGTTGTTGAGGCTTTTTTTTCAAACAGCTGGCTATTATCACGACTATCCCCTTTTTTAACAAATAAAGACATATTTGAACACTCATATAGCAAAATGAAACAATACCCAAGCTCCGCAATCAGCTCATAAACGAATTTGTCATAGTAAGCATCCATGAATGTGAACTCGGTACCAACAATCACACAAGAAGAATTTGTATCAAAACCAAAATGACTGCTTGCATTGTGATAAGAATACCTCTTGATACATTTAAAAAACTTTCCTCGATCAAAAGTCCTACGAGCAGCAACAATGATAGGGAAGACACATTCATTATTTGTTAATTTGCAACTCACTTTACCCAGTTGAGGTTGTAAGAGAAAACCACTTCAAACTGCACTCTCTGGCGTTTTATCAAACATCTTGCCAGCGACATGTCTGTTCTCATTTTTAACCTACAAAAACACCATTGAATCCTCAAATTAACAACTTTTCCAATTGATACCCATGATTTAGAACATTCCCATAAATAGATTTCCAATCAAATTTATCAACCAGAATTGAACACACATTAGGTACCAAAGAACCATGATTATTCGAAGTAGAACATAATTTATAATTCCCAGTGACATCAGAAAAACCTCTCATAATTCCAATTTCTCTGCCACAATCAAATACGCTACCAGTAAGGTTGATACCAAGGTATGACGATTTCTTATTAAATAACTGGTCATTGATAACTAGTTTGCTCTTGAAATTCACAACATACATTTGAAGCATTTTACCAAACACCTCCCAAGCAGTTCTAGAAACACATCCCTCATCCAATGTACAAGCAATTGTATCACTATACAACGAATCTGACTAATACCCATGCTTGTGAATTAACTCTTGAACAAGTTTTCTATAGTATCCATCCAAAATTTTCAAATACACATCGAATTTAGAATCAAACTCATAATAACATTTAGAAAAATAAGAATTCCCTAAACTGAACTCGATCTTCTTTCCTCGATCGAATAATGAACGAGTAAAATCAAAAAGAAGAGTAAATAAATCCTTACAATTTAACTCACTGTGGGTCATGATTAGCTCCCTTAAGCTTTCAAGGATCTCATAACTGACCTCCTTCATTTGCACATGATTCTCTCTGTCGACATCATTCACCTCAGCCTTGGCGATTTCTGTAATTTGAGAATCAACCTTTTCTTCAGCAAACAAAAAATAAGGAATAACCAATTCATCCACAGAGTCATCTGGTGTTGGTTCAGATGGAATTGAAGAGTCTTGGATATAATCTGTAACTTCCTCTGAGTTGAAGGAATCTATAATTGACTCTAAGATTGAATCAATTACAATTTCTTCAGTGAAAATTTCCTCCTGAATTTGCTTAGCTTCTCTAACCCCAAGAGTGACTCTAATTGTTTCTCTTTCCTGCTGATGAGCTTCAACATCCGAAGAAGATTATACTCTCGAGTTGGGGAGTCATCTTATCGTTTGTGAGTATCATACATCCAACGGAGATTTAGTAAATCATCTCTGAGTTTCTACTCCTCTTCCATTGAAGTATCAAGCGTCGCCATGGATCAAAACGAAACTGATACCAATTGTTATGTACCGGAGTATGATGACAAGTTGGGTGGATAGATTGAGGATAAACCTCTCTTGATTCGTGATAATCAAGCCTCTCTGGTTCTTACGAACTCAGCCTAATCGAATAAACGACTCTTAGATTAATAATTTGATAAATTTTTCATTACAGACTCTGGACTTATAAATCTAGGTTTCCCAACTAATTATACGACCACCATTCCCCCACACGGTTACATCTCAACCACACATCACACCTTACTAATTAAGCTAACTACAGACTACAAAAGAATATGGGCACTCCCCTTCACAATGGGTACATGACAAGTTGTTGTTGTATATCGGACATAGGGTTTATGAAGTTAGAATTTGTGTCGAATTGAGAGGTAAATCGGGTTGGTGTTAGATGAAGAACAATAGGGTTGTATCTGAATTGAAGTTCTGAAGTAGTTTGAATATATATCAAGAGTTAGGTTTTATGTTGATTGGTTTGGGTTTGAATTGAGACAGCAATTGAAGATGGGTTTCGAGGGATTGGGTAGAAGAAGAAAATTGTTACGTTAATTTGAATATTAGGTTTCAAAGAAGAAGATTAATTTGACAATTAGGGTTTCTGCATGTTGTATTAGAATTCGAATTGGTTAAGATTGAGAAGATTTAGATAAAATTTTAGGATGGGTTTGTTTAATTGAAGCTTCTGAAGTTGTTGTGCTGATAAATTGAGAAGATGGGTTTATGTTGAAAGGAATTAGGATTCTTAATATAACAGAGATTTAGGGTTCTTGAGTCTGGGCTGCAGATGGAAAAAACGAGACTGCTGTCGAATGGAATAAGAAGACTTCAGAGTTGGTACACGAGGTAATTATTTTTCTCTGTGATTTTAGTTAAGTTATGCAATTCCTGTTATTGAGTTTTTGGATTTTATATATACAAAGAACTGAGATTAATTTAATGTGAAATGTGGAGTTATGAATCATTGGTAGTGATAATATAAATTGGTATGTGTTGGGATGGTGCAAGGATATTATGATGAGGGTGACAGTTAGTTGAATGTGTATGATTGGGAGTTTATTTGTGATTGTGTTGGTGATGACAGTACATGGAGGAGGCCTGAGATGCTTTTGAATGAGTAATGGGATTGCAGTGAAAATGAAATAAATAAGCTGAACTCTGTGTTAGTGTGGCAATGGTGGTATTAATGGTGTTGCAAGTGAAGTGGTTTGGTGGTGGTATTAATAAACTAAGAGTAATGTGTATGTAACAAGAGTTGCAAAACTAGAGTTTGAAGTGTGTAGTTTTGTTGGTGGCATTGCAGATTGGTTAATGAAGGTTATTTGAATGGATTTGATTCTTAAGTAAAGCTTGGTGGTGTGTTGAGCTGAGATGGCGGAATTAAGTGACTATTAGAGATAGTTTGAATAGGTACTATAGGATTATTATTCAAGTCAAGTGGTTGTAGTTAATGAGTTTGGAGCATTACATCTGAGATGATAGTAATGAAGTGGCATAATTAGAAATGAGATTGAAGTGCAGTTATGAGAGTTGTAGGACAGTAGTTGGTACTAGAAGTGAAGGCTTGCAACTTCTGCTGTTGCAGGTAGGCTGTGTTATCTTTGTAATTCAATTTTGAGTTATAATTTGAATGAATATTTATGCAATGATTAAGTTGAATAAATTTGAGTTAGGGAAACTAAACATTAGAGAGTTTTCTTGTTGAACTGGAGTTAGAGTCGCAGTTTTATAAGAAGTTTTTGCCTGTGCAATGGCTCGGGCCAGTATTCTGTCACCAAGTCAGATGTCTGCCTAATTTAGGTTAGCTGACTCAGTTTTCTGATTGAGTTGTTTAGGGTTGACTCACCGAGTTTACCCATATTGACCGAGTTGACTCATTAACCAGTTCAGCGATTTGGACTCTAGACTTTGATTAGTTGACCCTGGACTTTGACCCGACCTTGGGTGTTGACTGTTAGTTGACCCTTGACTGTTAGTTCGAACATTTGTGACTGTTAGTTGACTTTGGTGGACTTGGGCTTAGGGAAGTTTCTTAATTAGATGTTTTGGACCTCTAGTGGTCCGAATTATCCTTTGGCTTCTTCTATAAAGTTGTAGGTATTCATAAGATTTAGTAAATGGACTATAGAATCAACCTAATTGAATTAGTAATGTAGGATCAGAATATCGCCACATCAATACTCTTACAAAATTTATAAACAACATTTGTGTAAGCTCTCCAACAACACTCTGCGAGCGTCGCAGACTGACTCAAAGAATGACGTAACAGATGACGGTAGAGAAAACATAAGAAGATCATGACGATACTGGGAAGATTACAGCATCTGCGAGAATTAGCATTACAACTACTGCGAGAATATCGCGAGTCAAATCCGAAATTAAAGGACATCTTAGCTGTCATCCACTATGTAATTACCCTATATAAAGAGAACTAATAAACTCAGAAATAGGGAGATCAATTTTAGAGTGTAGATAAAGTCTTGAGGAGAGATAAAGTTCTTGTGAGCAATTGTATTCTTGATTTCTTCCATTCCTTGTAACATTTATGAGAATTAATCAATAAAAGTGTTGTTCTTAATCTTCAAATATGTGTTGATTATGGTGGATTCTTATGAGGGGTGTAGTGTAGGAATTCCTGCAACTACATAATGGCGCTAGAAACAGGGAGGCTGTAATTCTGATGGAAGACATACCCGTACCATGGAATATGGGAAAAGAGCCACACCCAAATAATCGAAGTTCAGAATTTTTCACTTATCATCATTTTCATGGTTACTCAATAAATGAATGCAGGAATGTAAAAAGAATCATCTTGAGGATGATATATCATGGAAAATTAAACCATTTTTTAATAAGACATCCATAACCTCAACAACTACCCCTAGCCCCAGAAATTCGCAGAGTGAATACAACAAAGGAAGGAGAAACATTTGTGATAGAAGTTGGAGCAAAAGAGAAGAATCTGTTCTGTAACTCCATCATACATTCGTACAAGACTATAGAGGACTTCCACGATAATGTTCTAAGCAGAGTTTTCGCGAGAGATATGGATGGAACAGAGATAATGAACATTGTGAAAGCTTCGCCATTAGAAGAGTGGCAAAAGCAGACTATTTCTTTCACTGCACAAGAAGTACCTGAGCCTGGAGAGATGCACGACAATCCACTAGTGGTAAGGTTAGAAATAAATCCAAAAAAAAATATGAGAAGAAGATGAAGAAAATGAGGATGATGGAGATAAAGATTCTTGGGCCATTAACATAGTTTTAATTGACACTGGAAGCTCAGTGGATATCTTATTATATCATACTTACAAAACCATGGGAGGAAGAGACGAGGATTTGATACCATCGACCTATAAGATCTATGGTTTCAATGGTACTGCCAACAAGCCCAAAGGGGAAATTACAATGTGAATTCCATTAAAGGGGATATCTTCTAAGATTCTATTATGCGTTGTTGATGTTGAATCTCCTTATAATGCCTTGATTGGCCGACCTTGGATGCATGGGATTCTAGGGGTAGAATCAACTTTCCACAAATGCATTGAGTTTCTCATCCTAGTGGTGTTGGAGTTATAAAGGGAGATTGGATTGATGGAAAAAAAGTGCTATGAAATTGATATGGAATCTTGCGAGGAAAGGGCTGCGAAGAACAGAAACTGGAAACATAACATCAAACAAAAGCAAAGAAGTGATAAGCTGATGGTTGATACAGTAGAGCGGCGAGAAGAAGGAATGCTGCAAAGTCAACATGAGCTACAACCAATAGATGGCGAGCGTCTCGCAAATGGGGAAAATGTACCAAAGCGCAACAATAAAGCAGAAGCAAAAAATAGTAAGTAGAAAAGGTAAAATTTCTAAATTGTGGAATACAAGAGATGTATGAATGATTTGTTGAAGAAAAATTTTACAAAAAATATGTGTTTTGATTCAATGAAGAAGATGAAATTGAAAAATTATACAAGAGCTGAAATGCATAAAGAGAAAATCAAGGAAAAAAGAAACGCGAAAATTTCGCAGAGACATATTAAGAATGAGACGAACCTTTATGGCGTACACCCTAGTTCGCAAATAAAATTACGCAAGAGGAAAATATAAGACCTAAAGTGCGTCATATAATGGGGTATCTCTTTGCATGGCTCAGGGATAAGGTTATACCGCTGTTGGAACATGAGTCATGGAGATTTGGGATCAATGAAAGCCCATCCAGGAGAGGTACCTTGGATTTCCAACTATATATATATACACTAACAGTTGGACGACCGAGGGTCTCTCCTAAGGAGTTCAGAGTATGATCAAGGCGCCGAGGTACACGGTTGAGCCAAGGGTGCCCGGGGTGTATGAAACTACCCTGAAAAGTCTTGGCTATGATGCACTCGGCCTGAAGAAAACCCCACTTAGGGTGAAGTATCATAACTATAAGCCATATAGGCAAAAAGGATAAGAGGCTACGAAAACAACTAGTTGTTGTTAAGACTGGATGGGAGGAGCTAGTCTTGTATAGCCTATGTGCGCCTCCTTGAAGGGGCAACCAGTGGGAAGATAAGGGCGACACCCTCCATTAGGGAGCTGACAATGTCAAAAAAGACGACAATGTCATGGGGCTTTATGTTCACAAGAACATTTAGGCCTGTCATATTGTCACGTGATAAATATCCTACAGAGGCGAAAAGCCATGAGAAAAATATAAGATGAGATCAATGAGTTTTTACATGAAAGTGTAAAGACGTCATGTGATTTCATCGCAAGACGACAATGTTATGGATCTTTGTCTTCGCAAGAAAACTTAGGCATGTCATATTGTCACAGAGAGATTGACAAAGCGCGGATAAGGCAAGGTCAATGTGTTTTTACATGCAAGTGTAAGGACGTCCTGCAATTTTTTCGCCAAAACAAAACGTGGCTAAATAATACCTTTAACTAGGAAGTCAAAATAATACCACAAGAGATCATGAGATTATGCAGATATGACCTGCGACATTTACGCAGAGACTGAGGCAAAAATTTACAAACATAACTTATTCAAAATTAATCTGCTCAATCTTTCATATTGCAGATGAATAACAGAGGCAAGTATGGGAATGAATAGAATGATAAAATTATTATTCATCTTTATATGACAAATTTACGCAGATAGAAAATTAATAAGCATATTGATTAACCATATTGAAAAAATGAATTGTTTTCTAATATATGCAGATAGAAACAAAAGAAATCTATACACCAGGGAACGTTAGAAGCTGGAGAAATTCGCATCAATATACAAATATTACAAAGAGACTAAGAAAGGGGATGAAACTATTTCTCATTAGATCCTTTATTATATTCACCAGATTTCTCTCCTTCACCTTAACCTTCATCTTCATTATATTCTTCATCTTCTTCAGACTCTTCAGCTTCACTGTCAGATATGACAAGATCAGGAACATTATCTGGTATTTCATCCGAGAGATAAGGATATGTAGAATGAGGAATTTTATGATCATCCCAAACCATCTTAATGGAATCATTTAGAACACCAACAAGAACATTACTAAAATTCGCCAGGGTAATCTAAAGCTATTTCTTGAACTTGGAACACTTCTCGTTACGAGAAGACAGAGTTTTTGCGAGTAGTCCCTTTTCTTATTTTAATTCTTCAATTCTTTGGAGAAAATTTCCTTCAGATGCTGCGAACAAATGACAGCATGTTTATGAGATAGTAGAGATTAAGTTAAAAAATAGATTAGCGGTAAAACAAGAATAACAATCTTCTCTTTCAGAGATCATATCTTTAATTAAGGCTGAATGATCATCTTGAAGGCTGACATATACACCTAAGTTACTTCTGGCATTCTCAAGAACCTTCGCAGTCCAAGCAAATTCATCATCACTACTAATAAGAAGGTGAGAGCGAACTTGGTTTTCCCTCTCAACAAGAGCACTTTTCTCGCAGATAAGTCTATCTCTTTCAATTTGAACTTCAAGAAGGGTTTATGGAAATCCGCCAAGGATCGAGCACCTTTCTTAGTAATACGGCCTTTATCATTGATAAGACTGCTATTCTTAGCTCTTAATTTGTTAATTTCTTCTTTTGAGTCAACATACAAACGTTTAAATTTATTGGCTAATACCAAGCTAGATATATGTTCAATCCTTAAGAGATGAATTTTGGATCTAAGTTCATCTATGGAAAGAGATTTAGTTTCATCGTTTAAAAAGTTTTTCTAAGAATCATTAAGGCGATTGAGGAGGGTATCATCATCTATTGTATTTGGAAAAGAACAAAGGAATACAACTTCATCAGAGAGTCCATAAATATCTGCGAAGAGGACTAACTAAATAAGAATACAGAGATAAAGAAAAAGAGAAAAATTTCTTACCATAAAGTTGATTGTTCGCAGCTTGGAGACTAGCAACCTTATCTTGCGAAGAAGAGAGTTTAGTTTCCAACCGCTTGATCTTTTCATGAAGTTCAGTAGACCCAGATTCCAATTGCCCGCGAAGATTAGAAGATTCAGATTTTAATTCTTCATTTTCTTTGCGAAGACCAACAGACTCAGATCTTAATTCTTCAATTTCTTTGTGAAGATTAGTATTTTTATTTTAAAAAGCCATAGTCTTTTCTTAAGATCTTAGGCAACGACGTAAGAATCTTTCCCTACCTGCGAAACAATACAGTGAATTTTAGGAATAAATTATTAATTCAAGGCAAGTAAAGAAAAGAAAAATACGAATATGAAAATTTACCAGGCTATTCAACGAATGTAAGAAGCTGGGAGATATGGATCTGGAAACCCCGCGAAGAGATTCATTGTTCTCCAAGACAAGGGCATCACATATAGCTACCATAGATTTTCAAGATTCATCAAGAGGAGTATCGCCAATCCATAGCATAGTATCAGAAAATACAATGGAAAGCTGAGAAATAGAAGACTCAGGTTGGGAGGATTCCTTCGCAGAAGTGAAATCAGCATCACCATCATCATCATTGTTATCATCGCTATAATTCTCGCCAGATTGAAAAGTTGAAGGAGGGGAGGATTGCACTTTTCTTTTCTTTAAAGGAGGAACAATAGATTCTCCCTGCGAGGAACGCCTTTGCCTTTCTATTTTATATTCGCATTCTTGACGGGTTCTATTTCTTCAATAACCTTCAAATACAGATAAAGATAAGTAATAGAGGCAACAATATATTGTTAAGAATCATAAAGGAATATTTCTTACTTCATCTGTGATTGACTGAAGAGCTGATAAAGTACTGGGTTTCCCTAACTTCTGGTAGCTAGCTTTCAGTCTTTTAATCTGGTAAAATTGGAGGGATCATCGAGAGTATATATAAAAACATGAGGAAAATAACAATAGAAACTTAAACAAAAATTTCGGGAATATACCTCTGTATCTCTTTCAGGCCATCTGAACACCCATGGTTGGTAATATGCGAGATTCGCAGGTAAAGCATGAGAACCAGAGATATATGGGCCCTCTAAAAATAATGGGAAAATACACCATTTATTATCATTAGAATAACGAGGAGATGAATTGTTGCCTGGATGCCAGTCAATGTCCAACATAAGAAATTTATCTTCAGCAACATCATCTTTCTTCTCTAAACGAACACCCAAACAAGTTCTATCCTTCCTCATGGGGATTACATCATAGTTCGCGAAGAAATTTTCTGCAGTATACTTCGCAAGAACAATTGGAACTTCTTTTAATTTAGGGTTCTTTGTTTCTAGAGGGTAGAGAGACTCCTTACTAGCACCGCGTGTAGCAAACTCAAGCATCAAACGAATGCAATCCCCACTCAACTGATATATAGTCCGCGAGAACTTCGCATGAGAAAGTATTTCATAGAATAAAGGAAGTTCAGGGTCATAAAGAGGAATGGGAAGGCCAGTTTCAAGTTGACCTAATGAGACTATGATATTCTCGCCATTACACGGATGATCAGAAAATAATTTAACAGAAAGATCTGCCTTAAGGTTTTGACTAGGGATAGTAGATAAAGTAAAACCTCTATCTTGAAGCTTCTTTTGCATTTTTTCAAGGGCGAGTATATTTTTATGACCCGCTGGAGGCATTCTTAGTATGGGAATGAAGAAAAGAATAAAAGATTGAAAGAAAAAGAAACAAGTTACAACAGTAGAAGATGCGGAAGTTGCGGAAGAACAGTGAAATTGCAGAGAGAAGGAAGAGAAGGTAACAAGAGGAAAAAAGAAGAATGAAGATGATATATATAGAAGGTAAAAATTTCTCGAGAATATAAGTGCATTTAATGCGAAGAAAAGACGTGAAAGGTTGAAATGCAGCGGTTAAAAAGGGTGTGTCAAAAATTGAATAAAAGAAAAGATACATGTAATAAATCTGGCGAAAAATACAGAAACATGTCAGAACAGAAGAATGTGAAAAGATGAACAGCTGCAGCATTTTAAAAGAATTCAATTCTCATGATGTTTTCCCCTTCGCAGAAAATACATGAGAAGAGGAAAGATGTAGGATCAGAGTATCGCCACAATAATACTCTTACAAAATTTATAAACAACGTTTCTGCGAGCTCTCCAATAACACTCTGCGAGCGTCGCAGACTGACTCAAAGAATGACGTAACGGATGACGGTAGCGGAAACATGAGAAGAGCATGACAATCCTGCGAAGATTACAGCATCTGGGAGAATTAGTATTACAACTACTGCGAGAATATCGCGAGTCAGATCCGAAATTAAAGGACAGCTTAGCTGTCATCCACTATGTAATTACCCTATATAAAGAGAACTAATAAACTAAGAAAGAGGGAGATCACTTTTAGAGTGTGTAGAAAGTCTTGAGGAGAGAGAAAGTTCTTGTGAGCAATTGTATTCTTGATTTCTTCCATTCCTTGTAACATTTCTGAGAATTAATCAATAAAAGTGTTGTTCTTAATCTTCAAATATGTGTTGATTATGGTGGCTTCTTATGAGGGGTGTAGTGTAGGAATTCCTACAACTAAAAGTATACCTTATCTATGCTAAAGATAGATAATGAAAATGTGTAAAGTCATAAATGGTCTTAGAACAATTAGATAGACTTGTATGATTCTTGTGTGAGCCATTTTGGCTAGATTCTTAGAGTTCTTGTGTGATTAACAGTTAGTTATCAACAACGATCGATTCAAAGGATGAACTAATAGATCATGGATCTCGAGGTAGGCGTGGCTTGTCATCAAAATAGGTGGGAATTTATATTTAACTCTTTTGTGATTATTGTTGTTTTCTTTTACCAAAATTTATGTTTAACAAATTCATGCATTGTCTGTTTGTGTATTGCTTGCATTATTTTATTTTAAATTCCAAAAGTTGTGTTATCTCTTTTAATCTTTCCGTTGCTTGGAAAGGAATTGTAATGCTTTGTTGCATTTATAAATTGTTTGGGAAATAAGAATTTCCATTTGATTGCTTGGAAAATGAGAATTTCCATCTATGGTATATAGGATACTGCTCCTTCATTTATACCTACTTACTTTCGAGCTTTTATGTAATAACTAGGTGTGGAACGACCGAACGAGTCACCATATAGCTATCTAGGTGCGGCTTGAGTCACCATATTATACAATGTTTGGAAGGATTTAGTTCCATATACATGATTGTTTACCTCTGTGAAATTGGTTGTGATTTAGTGTTTAGGGAAAACACGAATTGTTTTCAAATCATTTCCAATGATTACTTGAAAATTAAATATTATTCCTATTGGGCACCCCTTTTAGGGATGATGTGCTCACCCATTCCCACTTTTAGTTTCATAGACAGGTCATATTTGCCCAGCGGAAGCTTCGAGTAGTTGAGTCCGATATTTGGTTAACTTCGGCTATGTTTATTATGTTGTATATTTTATTTGTAAACCAAATGACTATTGTATATGTATCATTTGAGAGGAGTTTTTATATATATGTGTATTTCAGAGCGGGGATATATTTTGGGTTAAGTTTTGTAGAAGATTTCTTAATTGAATGTTTAAGTATATGATTTAGATCCCTAGTGCCTCTTTATTTAGTTAGTCTCTTAGATTAGCCAGCTTCTAGCTTTGGGGGAGCTACAACGTTGGTATCAGAGCTCACTATTAGATCTTATATGGGAATTAATAGGAATAGCCAGTGCCAGTTAGTGAACTAAATTAGTTTAGAACCGGGTTGGGTTGTGAGATAAATCTTAATCACTAAAAGCTATTAATAATTAAAAGAATTGTTTGTTTGATTTGTTTGTTTGTTTGATTGTTTGTATTTGTAATGAAGTAAAAATTGTAGGGTACACCAATACTTTTATCTAATAAAGATTAGAGAATAGATAGTTTAAAATTATGGACACATACCCAATTCAACACTAAAAATAGTAAGATTAGTATTATTGATAAATCTTGAAAGTCACATATATAAATATTAAGCATTAATTTTAGAATCAACAGTTTATAAAATCACATAAATGTTAATAATATTTTTGGGACACAATAATATTTGTAAGAATAGTTAGAATAATAGTTTGACCATTATTGTTAATAATAAAAATATCATAATAGTCATTATAAATGAAAATTGTAGTAATAATAATTTTAGTAAAGTAATGTTAGCATTTATAAATTAGTATCATATTTAACTTAATTTAACTAAAAAATTCAATAAGGATATATAACGATAAAAATAATAATTATTATATAATAAGGATACAAAGCCAAAGTACCCGCGAGGAAAGAGGCCTCTTTAGGTCTACGGTCTAACTCTTCCAACGATCTTAAGCCAACGGATATTCTCGTGCTAAATTGGGAGGGTGGTAAAGATGTTTGCTTTGATGTCACTGGCGTTTCCCCCTTCACAAGCGCTAGCACCCACAACTTCACTCCTGGACATGCAATTTCCATGGATACTACTCGCAAACGTCATAAATATCTTGAGAAATTCACTACACATGGATATGGGTTTGGAGTTCTAGCCTTTACTACTCTAGGGGAATTAGGAGAAGAAACAATCAGAGCCAGACAACTTCGGTGCATAAAGCAATCCTTGGTGACTTATTCTCTACGGATAAAGGTTTTTCCTATCATTTTGCTCTTCAGACCTTTACCCAGGTATTTGGATTGTCGTGTACTTACTGTGTCGATGATTCTTCCCCCCCCCCCCTTCCATGCATTCCATGGTAGTAGTTTATTTTGATGCAGTTAAGAAGCAAATCCCCGACCAATTTGTTATGTCTGAACGAGATTCTATCTTATGGAAACGCAACCGTGTTAAGCATGCACAAGACTATCTTATGGCGGTGCCTATTAGTGGGCTCAACCAATGTCTCGGGCCGAGACAATTCAGGGATGTGCTATGTTATCGACTCGGTATTCCTATGTTCGCTGAGAACAGCTCATGTCCAAGTTGTAACAAACCTATGGACATCTTTGGTGATCATGCGCTTCATTGTTCTAAGGATATTGGATATAAGTTTCGCCATGATATTGTTCGGGATGTTGTTTTTGTCATCTGTTACAAAGCTAATGTACCCGCACGCAAGGAGGTTTCTATTGGTCTTCGAGCAGATGATGGTAGGGATCTAAAGCCTGATGATATCCTCGTTCTCAACTGGGACAACAGGCAAGATATTTGTATGGATGTCACAGGTGTGTCTCCCTTCAATGGTGAGGGTGTTCGTTCCTTCGTTCCTGGGAAGGCTATTTATGGTGTTGTTTCTCGTAAACGGACCAAGTATTTGGACAAGTGTGCTGCACATGGTTATGGATTAGGTGTTTTTGCCTTTTCTACCATAAGTGAGCTCGGGGAAGATACTATTGTATTTTTCAAACGCTTATGAAATTGCTTGTTAAGCAATGATGCCAGTAGTGGCTTAAGCAGTTTTATTTTTTATAGAGTAGGCATTGCTATTCAAAGAGGAGTTGGGGCCCAGCTTGTTGCTAGGTTACCAACCAACATCTCTGTATATATCTTCATAGATTGGATAAAATCATTAAGGAATTTTCTCATCATCCACGATGCAAATCATAAGATAGGTGGAGCTCTCTTTCATAGACTAGTTATAGTTATTCAAAGAGGTGTGGGTGCCCAGCTTGTCGCTCGGCTTCCCTCTACCGATGTGTAATGAACTTTTTTTTTTTAATTTCATCGATAAGTTATTAGTATATAATAATAACTATGATTAAATATTAAGTTTTGTAATTAAACTAATTACAAGTTAAGGATAAATGTTTTGCGTCTAAACTAGATAGTTAAAATGATAATTATTAAATGTTAAGACTTAAGAAAGCGAGGATATCATCATTAGTATAAAACAAGGTTTGGACAAGTTATCCTTTGTTAGTGGTGGTCAGGATTTGTCCTTGCAGAGATAAATCAAGGGTTGTGGGTCCTCAGACCACCCCCTACATCTCGCACATGTGGCGTTCATTACAATATTATGAATGAAAAATGAGCACTCAAGTCAAGATATGGAACTTTAAAAATTATAACGGGGAGGTTTGAACCCATGACCTATTGTGTCATAAGAGTGGCCTCTAACCAGTGTTCCACCTTGGTTGGAATTGATAGAAAAGATAAATTAACAGTGGTGCTTTGTTCAACTTAAATACCATAATTGCTTTATTAATTAGTGTTTCACTAATTGCACATAATAAATAATGTATTCATTATAAAGTGTTTCATTAATTAGTGTTTTAATAAATCACTAATCATTTTTTAATTATAAATGTTTTCTTAATTAATTATAATATTTATTTCTATTAATAAGTAATTTTGATAAATAATATCAATAGACATTTTCTGCGACAATGAGTAGTAGAAGAGATGGAGGCCGAAAGATTAGTGGTGGTTAAGGGAGGAGCCAAGCACAATTATATTTATTTTGTTCTTTTATCGTAAAATTGGATACAAAGTCCATTTTTCACATGTATCCAACTTGCCAAGAATTGTTTCTCCCTCTCTCCTCAAAATCCTGGCTCCGCCCCTGGTTTGTGGTGGAAGAAGTAGTGACGGTGAATGCTGGTGAGTAGTGATTGACAATATTAATTTTATGTTTTCGTTACAACATCGATAACATCGTAGTGTGGAAGATGTGGTTGGTTGTTTTTAACACTTTTGATAAATGAAGGTACAATATATTTCAGGGATGATATCATACAAGACGATATTTTCATTATCGTAGTTGGATCACCCAAATTGTACCCCTGTTATCTTTGGTACTATATCGTATAAATCATGATTTTTTAATGTTAAAATAAAATTGATTGCAATACAAAAAAGAATATATACACGGAAAAATAATAATGAAACTAATCAATTGACGAAATTTTGCTCAATCTAAATTTCATATATGGCATTTGTGATTGAAAATTAGAATTGCGTCCAACAACCTGCATGGGATGGGCGGCAGTGGTGGAGTCAAAATTGACATTGAGGAGGCCTTTTTTTTTTTAAAGAAACATGTAAAATTTGGTGGACTAAACCATAAATATATATGGACAAAGTACTATTTATAAAATAAACTAAAAAAATTATGTAGTTATTAAAAATCTAAAGGGTTAGAGCCAGGCTAGTCAACCCTTGGCTCCACGCCACTAGGTGGTGGTGGATAAAAAAAGTGGATTCAGATGGTTTTATGGTGGTGGAGGGTATTGGTGAACAAAAAGATATTATGCTAATTTCGTAACGCCACAAAATGTGTAATGTTATATTATAAAGTATAAAACGTGGTTGATCATTCTAATGTTAAAATAAACTCGATAAAACACATGTTCATTTTAAAAAATTAGTGTAATCAATTGCGATGTTATGTAATAACTAAACGAACGATACGAATCAAGATCAGAACATATGAAATTATTTATTATCGATTTGTTTATGTAAAGAGTGGTCAGGATTTGCCCTTGGCAAAGATAAATTTACCGCTGGGGTTTGTTCAACTTAACCATTTTTAAACATTTTATTAATTAGTGTCTCATTGATTGTTCATAATGATTAATTAAATTTCTATTATAAATGTCCCTTTAATAATTTAACATAAATACATAATTTTATTAATAAATAATTTTACTAAAAACTATATTAATTCTAATGGTGGTTGTGGAAGTAGGGTTAGTATAAGTGGTGGCGGGTGTTTGTGAATGGTGGAGGCGGTAACATTACTATTAGTGGAAGAAACAGTGGCGGTGGATGCTTTTTATGGTGGTGGGTGTTGGTAATAGTAGTGTATAATAATAGTTTTTGCTTTTTTAGTGAGTTTTATTGATTAAGTAAAACAAAATCTTCACAAAACATGCAACATTGTATTGTGAAAGATGTAATCGGTTGTTTTTAGCACGATTGATAAGGACAAAAACCAAATATTTAGAGAATGATACCGGAACGTATAAGACAATATGATCATGACTGTTCGATAACCCGTATTATGCAAAGGAAATTGGTGTACCCGCGTAAGAGAACATTATCGCTCTCTCAAGTATTATTACATTCTTTTTCCTGAAAGACCATCAATGTCGAGTTGTTTCGCGACAACTACCTACAAAGACAACAACTTTCACTCAATTCCCGATATAAAACCTTATTGACCGGGAAAATGTATTTGCATTCTAAAATATTTGTTTGAAAATTATGTTTGTTCATCAAAATCATCATAAAAAACTCTAAATCATATACCTAAATTTCGCCTCCGAAGTTTATAGAATATTTTTTATATTTTACATTCTCAAATCATGCGACCTCTTGATGACAAATCAACAATATAAAATTACGGATCAATATGTGTAGGTTCCATTCACTGGATTAGAATGTAGAGTAAACACAAATGGGTAGATCACACAATGCATAACATTACTGAGAATACTTCAATAATTTGGTCAATAAATAGGGTCAAAAATTTAAGATTAACTTTCTATAGGACTAATTAGATTGGCTTCGATAGGAGATAACTAAAATATGGATTAATAATAATTTTCACGTAATACAAATGCAAAATATAGTTTGGCTAACTCTGCCTATGTAAAGAGTAGTCAAGATTTTTCCTTCCTCAATTGCTATGTTATGTGAGAAGAAGGTGATATCTAAGATTGAGGTATAAATTAAAAATCTATCAGATTCATACCATTTACATATGGATGCCTTGAAAAAAATTGACGTGTTGTTATTATTATTATAGGCAAGGGATACATTTACATTGACCACACTTGCGCAAATAGCTCACTTCGCAAATGATTGGTGTTGCATGTACTGTCTAGAATGCAATGAGGAATTTGAGGAAACAAGGCACCAAAAGTAGTGTCCGGAGTATTTTGGATATAGTAACTTAGACCCGATGTAATACTTATGTTATTTTTTTAAAGCTTTTCCACAATCTATTTATTTAATAAAAATGAACATTGCAAATACATAACATCAACAAAAATTAGACAAATTACGTTTGACAATAATGGCTACTGATGGTCCTGAAACGGAAAAAGAAAGTAATTGTTGTAGAATAATTGTTGGGATATACAACGGATTACTTGATTCGAATGAAAGAGGTATAACTATTTCGATTCTGAAATCACATAAAGTTCACAATAGAAGATGACATCAAGTTTAAAGTTAGTAACAAACATAATACGGCTAACTAAAATTAAAAAAAAATACAAGATATATAAACTTAGAAAGCCGAGGGACTTGAAGAGGCCAATTTTAAAAACTAAAATCTTAAAAAGCAACGATCCACAATACCATAAATATTTTTAAATAAATATTCAACGTAGAATATGTCAACTTTTGTTAAAGGATCTATTGACAACCTATTAATTTGAAATAGGATCAGGGAGTACAATATGTGTTCAAGGTTCTTTATGAGGTAATATATCGCCAGATTGTATTCCAAGTGAAGGTAGGAACATAAGGAAGTGACAAAATGTTTGTTAAGACGAATTGCCGGGCACAATGATGTAGTTTTGAAGTGGTAAGTAAAGGGTTTGATTCTCGGACTTAGGAAGTTGTTGATTTTAGACTTAATTAAAGAAAAAAAATATTAAAACTAGCAAATAAACGAAGATGATTTCAATATTACGAGAGACTGGGACTTAGGATTCCACCAAACTTCACAATCAATTGGTTCATACAATGATTCATAACAATTTTAGCTCTTTTCTCGACTCTATTTCTTTGCCAAAAGTAGATTTTGTAAAACATTAATTGTAGATCATAAGCATGATGCATCAAAAGCTCTAAGTCTAAGCATACACCATCAAACGAAGTCACAACTAATTAATAAAAATCATAAATTAATTAAAACAAGTGCAAATAGTAAAAAGAATCAATTATAGTTACCAATCAATTGTGAAACATGGCTTCCTCCATTGTCCCAGTGTTGGGTTTTAGCTCCTCATATTATTCACGTGCTCAAAATAGTTGTTCATAGCTCAAATAGGTGAAAAACAAGAGAAAACTAATAAAGCAGGCAGTTTGCAACGCTGTTGTGGCGTTACAAACAGCTGTTACAACGAGTGTTTACTGTTACAGAGAAAAGATGACAATCTGCTGAAATATGTGATTTATTAAAAACGATACTTTTTTTCTGCTGTTTGAGTAAGACTGCCACTGCGAGTCTATTCTTCGTGTTCTTGAGAACGACACTTCTGATATGTCGTCTGCAACTCTTCTTCTTCCTCTTATATGCTGCTACGATTCTTCTCTGTAGCGTGATTTTATGTCTTTGCTTCACCCCCAAACTCTCGATTCCTCTTCCTTGGAACTAAATAAGGCTATTTATACACTACATGTAGGTTTAATCCGCACAAAATCTTCAGAATCTTCTCCACTTTTCCTCCACGGAAAGCTATGGGTTTCTTTCCTGTTTTATTGTTTACGCGTAGTCTGCTTCCATTTTTAATCCAAACTCTCCTTTTATGCTTCCATTTAGTCTCCTATATCGCGTCATTCAACATATATACATGGAAATCCCTTGAAAATCTCCTTCACAACTCCCACGTAAGCCATCAAAACCCGAGAATAGAGCTTCCCTGTTTTTCCTTCAACCGAGTTATCCAGCCAAACTTAACCAATTCTAACGACCATACCACCCCTGTTTAACCATGAAAAGTCCAGCCCATCAAAATTTCCGATTGAATCTCCCTGAAACAGCTTCAAAATCCAATCCCTAGTTTCTGCCGTGAAAACTCATTGCTCCTGCCAATTTTCATAATTCAAATGAAAAAAATGAAGTCCCCCTAACCACTGTCGGGGTGCGAATAGCAAAGGGGTGTCCTGGGGTGTAAATATTAAATGAGTGCCCCTTATCCAAATGAAGAGTCTGAATATTAATTTTCTCCCACGAGCGCAAAAAAGCACTTTTCGAGACAATTTCGCCGCAAAAGCTTATTTCACCAAAAATACCTATAAAGACATAAAATAATCAAATAACTACAAAATCGAGCACTAACAATATATATAATTGAGACCAAAATAGACACATAAATACGTCTATCAAATACCCCCAAACTTATTATTTGCTAGTCCCGAGCAAATCAAATCTACAAAATAAAATCCTAACTCACTGTCGCAGGCATCGTCGATTGCATTTAGCATATGTAATAAGCCTTTAAACCCCTAGGTGGCCCTAGTGGCCGAGTTATAGTCTCGGGAGGGCTTACAAGAGATATACCCACAAAACCTTTACACTCCAGACCCTAGCTATCTACGCAGAACCTTGGAAGGCACTAAAGAATCTCCTTGGTTGGCATACTTATTGACTACAGGAGGAAATACCCTGATGCGAAATTCCAATTGATGTACACGAGTTTGCACTCAAGCATACTAAAATTCATATATAAGTGACAGAGCTCTACTCAGATAGTCGCGCTATGGACATCAATATCCGGAGTCAACAAATCACATGGATAGATTAAGAGATGGATATATAAAAACATAGATGGTTTTGATGTTGACTAGGTGAACGGTGTTTCTCATATCTGTCTGAAGGCCACTGCCAAAATGAACCTATCCTAATAGACTGAGATACTGGTCTGACTAATATCAACACAACTGGAATATACAAGGGAACCAGTGCTCGATAGTCCTAATTCTAGATCAAATCGTCTGGCATATACAAGGGAACCAACGGTCAATTTATTCACAATAAACTTTTCATTTCATTTTTTTTTAACTGCATTATTTGATCTTTTGGATCCAAGCGCATGCTTCTTGTCAGCAGATTACATGGTAATTCCCGTGGATACTACGTTCCACGCTTGTTTAGGCGACGGAGACAGGGAGAACACACACATATTACTATTCCGAAGTGTTAAATTTTTTTTTTTTTTTAATTCCGTTTGGTCTAATTGGTCTGGTCTTTTTTTGTTTTGTTTTTTTTTTTTCTTAGTAACTCAATCACTCTATTTCACCCTAGCAGTGGTAACAACTTGAATCGTGAGCCCCACCTAATCACTTAGAGAAACATATTTTAGAAAGAAAATAAAATAAAAACAGAAGTGAAAAGGACTCAACGAGATATGGTGAAACTACCATGTTATTTCTAACACCTGAGCTCTGTGCTTTTATGAATAGACTCTTCAGATGTTTCCATCTAATCAGATTGGTTCCTCAACTCCTACAACCAAAATGCTTCCATCGACTTAGATTGGTTAGTGCCATCCTTAATAAGCATAAATTTCTAGGCTCTGGAGTTTAATAATGCAACTAACAAAAAGTTTCTCCCATACCCCCAAACTTAAATCTAACATTGTCCTCAATGTTTTAAAGATAAAATTAAAAGCATGAACAAGGAGAAACTGTTACCATTTGAAGCAAAAGAGTTAAGGAAAGATATTACCGTGTTGCATGAGTATTGGGTTACCTCCCAAGAAGTGCTAAGTTTAAAGTCTTCATCCAGACGTCAGATACCACAAAATGGCTAATTACCTTTCAAATCATATATCAATAGTCGAAATAACTGTGGATCAACAAAACTAAATAAAATTGCCATAATTATAAGACAAATACATCGGATTAGATAAATAAGTAGATATAGCACAACCTGATTTAAAACTTCTTCCAAGACAACTGGGTTTATTTGCGGCGCCCACTTCGGCTTCATATGAGTGTCTTGATAAACAGATTATTCTGAATTATGGGTTTCTAGTTCCTGGATTTCCTCTTGGACAGTATCAGGAGGATCATGGTGAGGAGTCGGAAGAGACTCAGGTAATACCTCATGTATACTAGGATCGATTCCCAAGTTAGGGACTTCTAATGGGGATACTTGACCATCACTACCCCCAAACTTAGGGTAATCAGTATTTCTAGAAAAACCTCTAATTATTGATTGAATTTCCGGATCCCCTGAGTCTTTAAAATGCTCAAGAGCTTTTTCTAGATCACTACTCCCAAACGTAGGGTCATCATTAGTCTCTGTAAGACCTAGCACTATGGATTGAATTTCAGGGTCCGTATAGTCTTTAAAGTACTCGAGAGCTTCTTCTAGTTCAACAGTTTGGTCACCTAATTGACTAAAGATAATCTCATCAAATTCATCCAAAGAATCATCCATTAAGGTGTCTTCCCAATTATCCTAAACTAAAGTGCTAATCATATTCACTTCCTCTAATTCAGAAGGTTGTCTAGTAACATTGAATACATTTAGTTCAGTAGTCATATTACCAAAGGATATGTTCATCATCCCGGTCTTACAGTTGATGATAGCATTAGATGTGGCTAAAAATGGGGACCTAAAATCACCGGTATTTGAGCACTAGGGTCCTGAACAGGTTGGGTATCTAGAACAACGAAGTCCACTGGATAAATAAATTTATCAACCTCGATCAGTACATCCTCTATGACACCGCAAGGTACTTTGAAAGACCAGCTAATTGTAGCGTCATTTTAGTCGGTTTCAACTCACCAAGACCTAGCTGGGTGTACACATGGTACGGGAGTAAGTTAACACTAGCTCCTAAGTCAAGTAATGCCTTATCAACCATGTGATTACCAATTGTACACGATATGGTGGGACATCCAGGGTCTTTATACTTAGGGGTTGTTTGGTTTAGAAGGATTGAACTTACTTGACCAGCTAAAAAGGCTTTCTTATGGACATTAAGCTTACGCTTTCGTGTACAAAGATCCTTAAGGAATTTGGCATACGCGGGCATTTTCCTAATTGCTTCTAGTAAAGGGATGTTTATGTTCACCTGCTTAAATATTTCCATTATTTTGTTGAAAGTCGACTCCTTCCTAGTTAGTACTAACAATTGTGGATATGGGGCTCTGAACACAAAATGAGACCTATCAGGAACCGCGTTGGCATCACTAGAAATTTTATCGGTCTCTTCAGCTAGTGGCTCCTTCTGGGGCTCATCTTGCGAACTAGAATGGGAAATAGAAGGTGGATCTACAATATGTCCACTATTAGGCATGAATACCTTATTGTCTACCAATTTACCACTTCTAAGGATTGTTACAGAGTTCACATGATTGAACTCTTTCTCTCTAGAGGATACTTCATGAATTGCTCTAGTATTGGGTAGTGGTTGATTGGGGCACTTTTCCTTTTCTTTTTCGCTCAAACGTTTTGCAATCATACTAACCTGATTTTTTAGCTCTAAAATATCCTGAGAGTTTTCCTGTAAACCTTTCTCAACCATTTGCTTAAAATCTGCATTGTTATGAGATAAGATGGTGAACGACTCTTCTAAGCTCATGAATTTTTTATCCGACAAGTTCTGATACTGATCTGACCCTAAATGGTTCTTAGTATACCCAAAACTTGGGAGAGTCTGAAAACTAATAGACAGACCTTGACTCTAGCCCTTAGACCAAGAGAAATTCGGATGGTTCTCCAACCAGGGTTATAGGTATCGGAATATGGATCAAATCTCTGACGGTTTTCAAACCTAGAGTTGTTATAAAGAACATTGGCTTGCTCTTCGTATCTAGCATGATGTGACCCTTGATTCATTTCTAAGGCCTCTAGACTCCTAAGAATATCCGACCCATAATCAACTCTATCGATCCTATGGATAGGATTTCTAGGTATTTCTGGTTCTCTCATTGAAGCCCATTGCCTAGTTTTCTCAGCTAACTCGATGAACTCATCAAAACAATCATCTTGGTCATGATGGGTAAATTCTCCACCACTAATTGTTTCTACCTTCATACGGGTTTCACTATCAAGGCTCTCATATAAAATTTGGGCCATGTGGGCTTTTTCAAAGCCGTGATGTGGACACTGGTATAACAATTCACTAAACCTTTCTACATAATCATGAAGTTTTTCACCTAATTTCTGCTTAAAGGTTTGGATAGACTGCCGAACAGCAGCAGTCCTATGGTGTGGGAAAAATTTCTTAACAAATACCTATACAAGACCATCCCAAGTGGTAATTGTTTTAGAAGAAATAAAATGATACCACTCTTTGGATATATCATAGAGAGAGAAGTGAAACAAACGTAATCTAAGCACATCTTTGGAGACATTCGGATAGTTCATTGTGTCACAAATCATTTCAAAGTCTCTTATGTGGGTATACGGGTTCTCATTCTCTAATCCCCTAAACTTACGAAGCATGCCAATAGTCTCAGGTCTAATATCAAATTGGACCGTAGAAGCTGGTATAACTACACCTGGATCGCAAACTATCCTAGACGGGTTCAAACGATCCCTAAGGGTTTTTACCGGGACCTCATCATCATTTTCCTTAACCATTTCGGAAAAAATAGAAGTATTAAGGATATTTTCCTTACCGTGAGAAGAACGTCCAAAAATAGGACTTTCTAGATTAAGGTAGTCAATATTCTTGTTTCCTAAAATATCACTTCTAGGTTTTTCACGCATAAACCGTCCTAGAGCGTCTCTCTTACGTTCTGGCATACAAGAATTCAACAAAATGTGCATATGCAAATGCTGGGCTAACTAATTTAGGTAAGCTTGGGTTACCTACAACGAAATATACCCAAAGGTACGAAGCTGAGGTTTGTGGACTTTCAGCTGGTAACTCCCATAAGGCCCAAGGCACGGGTTCAGCTTACTAATCCACCACTTTTCCTAAACTCGGTAGTCTGACGAAGATGCAATTGGTGTGTGCAGTGTTTTTTTTTATATAAATAAAATACTAAAAATAAACACAAACAAATAAAAGAAAATTACAAGTCCAAAAATAAATAAACTACTAAAAATAAGATGAAAGTCTAAAAATAAAATCTTCAGCTTCTCCCTTTTTGTAAGGCAAGTTCAACTTTTCACGTTTCGCTTCAAGCCAATCCTGCACAGCAAAAACAAAAATACCAAAGACGTAAAATAGAACAAAAAATAATCTGAAAAATAAAAAATAATAAAAATAAAAATATATACAAAACCTTAAAAAAAATGCAAAACCTAAATACAAGTCTGTGTCGACGGCGCCAAAAACTGATGTAGTTTTGAAGTGGTAAGTAAAGGGTTTGATTCTCGGACTTGGGAAGTTGTTGATTTTAGACTTAATTAAAGAAAAAAATTAAAACTAGCAAATAAATGAAGATGATTTCAATATTACGAGAGACTGGGACTTAGGATTCCACCAAACTTCACAATCAATTGATTCATACAATGATTCATAACAATTTTAGCTCTTTTCTCGACTCTATTTCTTTGCCAAAAGTAGATTTTGTAAAACATTAATTGTAGATCATAAGCATGATGCATCAAAAGCTCTAAGTCTAAGCATACACCATCAAACGAAGTCACAACTAATTAATAAAAATAATAAATCAATTAAAACAAGTGCAGATAATAAAAAGAATCAATTATAGTTACCAATCAATTGTGAAACATGGCTTCCTCCATTGTCCCAGTGTTGGGGTTTAGCTCCTCATATTATTCACGTGCTCAAAATAGTTGTTCATAGCTCAAATAGGTGAAAAACAAGAGAAAACTAATAAAGCAGGCAGTTTGCAACGCTGTTGTGGCGTTACAAACAGCTGTTACAACGAGTGTTTACTGTTACAGAAAAGAGATGACAATCTGCTGAAATATGTGATTTATTAAAAACGATACTTCTTTTCTGCTGTTTAAATAAGACTGCCACTGCGAGTCTGTTCTTCGTGTTCTTGAGAACGACACTTCTGATATGTCGTCTGCAACTCTTCTTCTTCCTCTTATCTGCTGCTACGATTCTTCTCTGCAGCGTGATTTTATGCCTCTGCTTCACCCCCAAACTCTCGATTCCTCTTCCTTGGAACTAAATAAGGCTATTTATACACTACAGGTAGGTTTAATCCGTACAAAATCTTCAGAATCTTCTCCACTTTTCCTCCACGGAAAGCTATGGGTTTCTTTCCTGTTTTATTGTTTACGCGTAGTCTGCTTCCAATTTTAATCCAAACTCTCCTTTTATGCTTCCATTTAGTCTCCTATACCGCGTCATTCAGCACATATATATGGAAATCCCTTGAAAATCTCCTTCACAACTCCCACGTAAGCCATCAAAACCCGAGAATAGAGCTTCCCTGTTTTTCCTTCAGCCGAGTTATCCAGCCAAACTTAACCAATTCTAACGACCATACCACCCCTGTTTAGCCATGAGAAGTCCAGCCCATCAAAATTTCCGATTGAATCTCCCTGAAACAGCTTCAAAATCCAAGCCCTAGTTTCTGCCGTGAAAACCCATTGCTCCCGCCGATTTTCATAATTCAAATGAAAAAGATGAAGTCCCCCTAACCACTGCCGGGGTGCGAATAGCAAAGGGGTGTCTTGGGGTGTAAATAGTAAATGAGTGCCCCTTTGTAAATGAATGCCCCTTATCCAAATAAAGAGTCCGAATAGTAATTTTCTCCCACGAGCGCAAAAAAAACACTTTTCGAGCCAATTTCGCCGCAAAAGCTTATTTCACCAAAAATACCTACAAAGACATAAAATAATCAAATAACTACAAAATCGAGAACTAACAATATACATAATTGAGACCAAAATAGACACATACATGCGTCTATCACACAATATTGTGTAGAAGATTTAATGACAGAGGTTCGCATATATACAATCCCCTCGAAAAGGTAATGGGTACACATTTTAAAGATCGTCATCTAATAGTTTGTGTCATTCGTTCGATGCAAAAAAATACTATTCTCTGCCTATTTGGAGGATCGACAAAATGATCATGATAGATGAGTCAGCTAGAGCGAAATAGGAGCATGTGGAGACTTTTATGGACGATATTGATTAGTTAACTTCACTGAGATGAGCGCTGCTGGCGACATATTTCCAAAAAGTATTTAAACTTCCATGTTCATGTAAAGCATTATCTCATTTTAAGCAATGAACCTAAATAAAAAAGTGTTTGGAAGTTAAGATTATATTTCTTTCGTTTGAGAAAATCTCCGGCGGTAAAATATGAAAGGAAAAAATGAGAGGAAAATCCCAACTATTTTTATGACAAATAAATATTAAATCATAAGGAGTTGATAAGTATTCGTGACACAAATTATACGATATATTAAAGATGAACCAACATCATGGCACGTGCCGCTACGGCACGGGTTAAGGGCTAGTAATATATAAAATAAAAAGACTCAATTTGTTAGTAATTTTGTACATAAATTATCTTTAGTATAACAAATAATCCAATAAATATTTAAAATAAAACAAATATACGTGAAGTAGTAATAATAGTATTCGGATACTTAGTGTAATATTAGAATTAGAAGGAAATAGATTTGTATATTAATAGGATTCTTCTTCGTAAATAGATTCAGTCATCTTTTGAAATGGAAACAAATTAGAATGACGAACTTAAACTGTTAGAATTTAAATCAGTATTATATTGAGCATAACTTAAATTAAAATCTCATTAACAAATATATAGCGATAAAATAATGATTAAGATGGAAAATTATTAGTGTTTATTTACGGTTAAATTTTGGAAAGTTAACTAATAAAAAATAATTATAATTACTCCCTCCGTCCATTTTTAAGAGTTCGCTTTGACTTTGTCAAGATATTAAGGAAATCCTATAAAATGTCATGACTATCCCTTGACTAGCCTATTTAATATTACGTTATTACCAAAATTAAAATTATTAGTGTTAAAAATTCTAATTTGGATAGTATTATTGTTTTAGGAAATATTGTAAATAAATAAAAACAAACTTATACTCCAAAATATAAGAATTTTTTATTTCCTCCATTTGATTTTGGTTTCCCGCACTAAAACTTTGGAGCCTTTGGAATTTTTATTTGAGAGAGATTTTTTTTTTTTTGAAATTGTAGATTATTTCCTCTTTAGATATACTCTACCATGAATTTGAGATTTTGTCATAATTTTTTTTTTGTTTCTTTGCCATGTAAGAATAAGAATAAATAGAAGTATTAAGAATTTTGTAACTACCCATAAATGTTTTTATTAAAAAAGGAATGACAATTAATATAAAAAAATATTGAATGGATTTTTTCCTTATATGTGGTGATGATATTTATCATTTTGAATTAAGTTTATATTAAAAATGATTTTATAATTATAAAAAAGAAAGGGTATATTTGATAGTTTAAGGGAAAAATATATACACACCTTTTCTAATGACCATTGGCTGATGTTTCTTCATTTCCACTAACTTGCTTAGATTTCTACTTAATACTTCTTCCATTAGCACAAATAATATGGGGATAGAGGATCACCTTGCTTCAACCCCCTCTCCATGGAGAAAAAGCCTTGAGGACCACCATTTATCATAACAGATATTTTGGCTGAAGAGAATAATGTTCTTAACCAGTCACACCAAGAGGTCGAGAAGCCATATTTTTTAAGCACCTTAAACAAGAAATCCCAGTTAACTGAATCATATGCCTATGATATGTCAAGCTTCAAGCGTACATTTCCTCATCTTCTTTTGTGCTTCATCTCATTTACAAATTCAAAGGCCATCATAACCTGTTCATGTATACTTATGCCTTTTATATAAGCTGCTTGTTGAACTGACACTAATCTGTTCATTAGACCATTCAACCTTGTAGCTAAATTTTTTGTAAATATCTTGAAGATAAAGTTACTTAATCCTATTAGTTTGAACTTCCTTGGTTTTTTAGCACCATGAATTTTAGGAAGAAGCACTAAGAAGTTAGAATTCATACCCCTTGGAATGTATTTCCTTCTCCAATAATATTGAACAGCACATAACAAATATTTTTTTATAATGTCTCAGCAAGCTTTATAAAAAAACTCCTGAGAAACTGTCTGGTCCAGGTGCTCCATTTGCATTCATATCAAATACTGCTTGTTTGATCTCTTCTATCTCAGGAATGTTTTTCAACATAGTTTGGTCATCTTCTGTTACTAATTTTGGAATAACATCAAGCAAAGCATCATCATTACTAACTTCTTGGA
Source organism: Papaver bracteatum (assembly GCA_023529315.1). Classification (NCBI taxonomy): domain Eukaryota; kingdom Viridiplantae; phylum Streptophyta; class Magnoliopsida; order Ranunculales; family Papaveraceae; genus Papaver; species Papaver bracteatum. The sequence goes on from JAJJWX010000125.1 coordinate 1,197,288, forward strand.
ATTGAAACTTTTTTTGAAAGAAATCTACCAGCAAGTCTGCAATTTTCCCCTGATCAGTAATCATATTGCCAACTTCATCCTCCAGTTCATATATCATGTTTTTTGTTTGCCTTAGTTTAACATTGGTATGAAAACAATTAGTGTTAGAAAAACCTTATGTAATACATTTGATTCTTGATTTTTGCTTCAACATAATACAATGCTGGACTTCTTTGGAATTTAAGTCATTTTAATCTAGAACTAACTATGTCAGTGCTTGTTCATCATGAGGATTATCATCAGACTTTTTCATTTTATCCTTTACCATTTCCTCAGCCTCCTTAATTTATGGTGTACATTGCCAAAAACCTTCCAGTTCCAATCTTTTAAGACAACTTTTAATCTCTTAAGTTTATACATGAAGATAAAAGCAGGATCACCATTTACTGATTCATTCCAACAGTCTTCAACCACCTTCATAAAACCTTCATGCTCCAGCCATATTTTTTGGAATCTGAGAGGTACATTAGAAGGTTTAGGAATATTAACACATCCACCCATTAGAGGCGAGTGATCTAACACTACTCTAATACCCACTTTATACCCCCAGTCATTATGTAACCTTAACCATTCCATGTTGAACATTGCTCTATCTAGGTTACATAGAATCCTTTTCTGCCCATGCTGACAATTGGACCAAGTAAAATCAACACCAACTTTAGGGGCTTGAATTAGTTCACAAGAATTTACACATTCACTAAAATCTAACATGGATCTTCTTGAAGGAGAATTTCCACCAACTTTATATTCTAATGACAAAATTGCATTAAAGTCTCCAATAACTAACCAAGGTCTTTTAGGGTCACTGATGAGCTGCATTTCTGGCCAGAGAAATCTTCTTTGCACCATTTTAACATGAGCATGAACTCCTGACACCAGTGCATTACCAACTTCAACTGTAATCATTTGACTTGTAATAGAAATAACTGAAGGAGTGGAAATGGAAGTACTCCAAAACAACCATATATTACTCTTATGAGATTCTGAAGCATTGTGAATTACCATAGATTGCATACCAGGAAGATTAAGTTTACTACAAAAATAAGCAGAGCATTTTATCTTTGGTTCTGCTACCCATAATAGTGTTGGCTGAAATTGATGAACTAAACTATGTAACTTCTTCTGGGCCCTAGCTCTTCTAAGGCCCCTTAAATTCCAAAATATTACTTTCATTGTTTTGTTTGGGGTTTTTTTGGTCCCCCCTTACCAACATTCCTTCTAAAATTATACTTGACTGCAGCTTGAGTTGATGTTTTAGGAACTGAATTGTTCTTATTAATTGGAGTAGCTTTACTAACATCCGTTTCAGATTGTTTACTATTAGCAGCATTGGCCACTGAAGCCCAAGAAGTGAAAGGAACTGATTGATTAGTTACCTTCCCAGAGTAAGCATTCACAAATTTAACAACATTGTTTTCCAAGTCAGTAGCTTCAGCTATATGAATAAGTTTCCGAGGCTCCATTTCTGCTAGTATTTCCTCATCAACACTGATAACATCATCTTCCTTTTGTTCAATTTGATTAAGTGCATTGAATCTCCCCCCATCCATTTTTACTAAAGTTGTATTACCAGATGACTGTAAATTCAGAGGTGAAACAATATTGGATATTATAGATTCTTCTCCAATAAACTGATCCTCATTAGTTTTTGATGTACTACCCTGCTCCCCTCCCATATTCTTATCAACCTCATACCTGTCACATATGTTTCCTTAAATTATTATAAAATTTAGAGCTATTGTAAATATCATTGGATAATAATTATAGGATAGTAATAGCAAAATGTAATTTTTATTCATAATAGAACTTAAGGATTACTTAATAACAATATAAATTTAAGGAAATAAAGTTAGATCAAATCAAATCTAGTATTACTAATAAAGTTAAACTTGACAGTATGATTAATTATGAATTAACTTTTATCGGCCTAAGAAATAAGAAATAAATGTTATAAAAATAATAAAATATTAATACCACTATGAAAAATTGTTAACGGTTATTTACTTATATCAAGTCACATAATGGAATAAACAAATAGATATAACTTTATATTTGGATAATGCTTATAGCATTAAGTCATTCTTAAATAGTACATGAAATTAAAAATTATTTAGTTACGATAATATAGTTTCATTTGGAATTAAATTAGATTTCATTAGAATAAATAAATAATGATAATGATAAATAAAATAAATAAATTTTGATGATTAAAGTACTTAAAATGATGCGAACTATTTATATATTTTACGAAGTAAATTTATCAGACTTACACCAGTTACGATAAAAGTTTAGAGACTAATTAATCTTAATAAATTAATACTTAGTTAATCCAACACTGGGGAATAGAGAGGTTGGTAATTTTGATGTGTTCGGGTGATACTTGTTACGTAGGAAGGCATTGTCAGGCGTCGCGAACCTAGACAGGGAAACTGCATTCTTGTATCACTAGGCATGGAAGGGAGACTTGCTTCTATTAGTGGACTGATAGATCCCAAATTTTACTTAGATTTCTTATTATAGAGTATCTTCTCTCTTCATTAGAACCAGTGACTTATTAAAATAGAAACTAGTCTATTGAACCTAGAGCCACAAATTTTAATTGTAGAAAGCCATATAAGTTTGTGCTTTGTTTTATGTTGTTTGCGCTTAGACAAGAGATGAAATTATTCTATTA